>JAQSUU010000652.1:2400000-3000000 GCA_038087645.1 Saccharum hybrid cultivar R570
GAGTAGTTTCAGGGGGAGTTTTGAGAGAGGGTTTTCGTTTTTTCCTGTGTGCTACTTTCATGCATCATGTTTACTTTTCAGTCATTGCATTCGTGTGACTTGTCGTTGTGAGATAAAACCTTGAGTCTTAATGTTTTATCCTGTCATACTGTTATCTCTTGTCACCTTTTTTAATTATAGCTCTAAGGTTCTGCTTCCGTGCCTTACTCCGATTTCTTATGAGCTATATCTGTTTGTGTACTAACGCTTTTTATCTTATCTTATGAGTACACTCTTTTGGCTTGGGACACATAAGCAATTCCTAACCCTTCTTTGCTTATTGCTTTTTGCTTATGTGAACCATGCATGCTCGAAAACCTCAACTCAAATCTTTTATATCTTAGTGTTGTCATCAATCACCAAAAAGGGGGAGATTGAAAGCATCTAGGCCCCGAGGTTTGGTTTCGGCAATTGATGACAACGCTTTATTACCATGACTAACGTGTGTTTTGCAGAAACTTTGGTAAGTTAGGTCATGGAGGTTTTAACTGCTTTGGGCAGCATGGTATTCATGCCCCTTGATGGAAATCGTTTCGGTTTTCAAAAGAGTGACGTCAAGATTAAGGACGGTTAGTTCCGGATGTCGAGGTGTTGAGAGACATTTGGAATAGTCGTTAGGATCTCCGTTTTTCTCTTTTGGCCGTACTATAAAGGGGGGCATGAGCGGGTAGCTTGACCTAGGCGAGTCCTATGTTTAGGTGTGGTGCACACTTGTTAAACTTGGCGCTAGGCAGCTCTAGATTAGCTCTAAGTTCAGTTGGAAGCAACTTGGTTCAAGTTGTGACGCGTTTCGGAGAGTTTCGGGTTGTTTTCCCTTGACCGGACGCGGTCCTCGGCATGACCGGACGCGTCCGGTCAGTACAGTTCCGCGGCTAGGGTTTCAGCTCTGAACACCGGACGCGGTCCTCGCGAGGACCGGACGCGGTGGTCAGAAGTCAACACGTGTCACTGAGGGAAACACTCCATCGGACGCGTCCTGGGTGTGATCGGCGCGTCCGGTCACAGTCTAGTAAGGTCCAGAGACGACCGGACGCGTCCGGTCATCATCGATCGGACGCGGTCCAGCGTCCGATGTGTTTACAGAGTGCTCACTGCACGATCGGACGCGTCTGGTCATCCCTGACTGGCGCGTCCGGTCACTCGGTTGTTTTTCAGATTTCGACCGTTACGGGCGACCGGCGCGTCCGGTCAGTTCGACCGGCGCGTCCGGTCAGCTCGTGTTTTGCTGAGTCAGCAGGTAACGGTTCGTTTTGTTTGTGGGGTGTATAAATACATCCCCACCACCTCTTTTAGAGGTCTCTTGCTCATTTGATCAGCTGATAAACACCTTTGGAGTGCAAGGGAGTGCAAGAGCACTAGTGAGGATAGAGATTTGAGAATCAAAGCTTGAGAGTTCCTCACTAGCGATTAGAGAGTAGCAAGTGTGCATCCACTTTCTCATTTGGGCTCGTAGTGGTCAAGTGAGAGTTCTAGCTTGTTACTCTTGGTGATCGCCATCGCCTAGACGGCTTGGTGGTGATTGGGAGTTTGGTGATCATCCGGCGGAGCTTGTGGATGACCCAACTCGTCTTGTGAGCGGTTGTGGGTGATTCACCGCGACGGAGTGTCAAAGAATCAACCCGTAGAGAGCACTTGATCCTTGCGCGGATCAAGGGGGAGCTACACCCTTGCGCGGGTGCTCCAACGAGGACTAGTGGGGAGTGGCGACTCTCCGATACCTCAGAAAAACATCGCCATGTTCCTTGCCCCTTTACATTCAAGCATTTACATTCTCGTATTTACTTTCATTGCTTGCTTACATTCCTAGACTTGCCATGCTAGACTAGGATTGGAAACTAGGGTGCAAAACTTTGTATCGGTAGACTCTCTAGGAACACAAGTAGACACTAGGGGTGAATTTCGGCTTGTAGGATTTATTTCTTGCATCTAATTTTTAGAAAAGCCCAATTCACCCCCCCTCTTGGGCATCTTGATCCTTTCAATTGGTATCAGAGCCGTGTTGCTCTATTTTTAGGCTTTACCGCCTAGAGCAAGATGTCTAATGGGGAAGGACCACCTCCCACTTTTGAGGGGGACGATTTTCCATATTGGAAAATTCGTATGGAGGCGTACCTCGAAGCCATAGATGTTGGGTGCCTTAGAGCCGCAACCGAAGGGCTTCCCCCCATAAGGGATCCCGCTAACCCAAGTGGTGACGAGGAGAAGTACGACCGGTGGAATGCAAAGGCCAAAAATGCACTCTACCGGGGTTTAGGCAAAGATATCTTCAATCGCGTGCGTAATGCAAAGAACGCTCATGAATTGTGGGAAAATCTTTGTGCTCTCCATGAGGGAACTAAGAGTGAGCGTGATGAACGCTATCACATAGCCTTAAAGAAAATTAATTCTTTTGAGATGCTTCCCAAAGAAAGTGCTAATGACATGTACACTCGCTTGAATGTTCTTGTAGAGGACCTCAATGCTCTTGGGCTCACCAAAATGAGCCAATCGGATGTTGCAAGGAAGATCTTGAGTGTGCTTCCCGTTGAGAAGTATGGACACATTGTCACCATGCTTCACCAAAGTGATCTTTCCACCGCAACACCGACTCAAGTTTTAGGGAAAATCAATGCTCATGAGATGTACATGCATATCACTCCGGAAGAGGGCTCATCATCTTCCAAGAAGAAAGACTTGGCTTTCAAAGCTAGTCACAACAAGAAGAAGAAGAAGAAGGGCCAAGCCATGATGGTGCAAGAAAGCTCAAGTGAAAGTGATGTTGATGATGAATCACTTGCACTCATGGTGAGAAAGACCACCAAGATGCTAAAGAAGCTCAACAAGAGTGGCATCAAGTTCGATGGCAAGAAGAAGAAATTCTTCACAAGTAGCAAGAGAAAGCCAATCTCGGAGATGGATTGCTACAATTGTGGTGAACTTGGCCACCTAGCTCATCAATGCCCTAGACCACCAAAAGACAAGTACAAGAACAAGAACAAGGGCAAGAAAAATGATTCAAGTGATGAAGAAGAAGAGAAGAAGAAGAACAAGCCATACAAGAAGAAGGATGGAAAGAAAAAAGAGTTCCACAAGAAGAAGAAGGGAGGAAAGGCATACATTGTTGGTGATTGGCTCACCGACATTGAATCATCTTGTGAGTCCTCCGAAGATGAGAGCGATGATGAGAAAGAGAAGGTTGCCGCATTTGTGATGGGGCCATCATCTTCACCAACATCTTCATCACCACCTTCACCGCCTCCTTCACCATCATCGTCCACTACTCACCTATGCCTTATGGCCAAGGGTGAACGAAAGGTACAAAACCATGATAGTGATGATGATGATGATAGTGATAGTGATGATGAATATGACTCACCTTCTTATGATGAACTTGTAAAATTGCTAAACAAATACACTAAAATCATAAGAAGGACTAGAAGTGAAAATGATGATCTTCAAAATGAAAATGAATCACTCTCATCCAAGCTTGAAAATATTCAAAATACTAGTGGTGAGCTTAAAGTTCAAAATGAAGTGATGTCTTCCACTCTCAAGGAGCTCAAAACCTCTAATAAAGAGCTTAAAGATCAACATGATAAACTTGAGAAGAAGCATGATGAGCTCATCACTAGATATAATTCTCTAAAGGACAAATACACCACATTAAAAATTGACTATGATAGTCTTGTGGTTGCTAATGAACTTGCTCTTGAGACACATGATGCTACTAACCATGTTGTTAAGTGTGATATAGCTACATCATGTGATGACTTGATCATTGAAAGAATTGAGCAAGGTTCTAGTAGCAAAGGCAAGAGTGTGGTTGAGTCAAGCAACCATGATGATTATGCCAAGATTAAGAGTGAGAATGAGAAGCTTGCAAATGAGAACAAGAAGCTAAAAGGTTTGATGGCTCTTGAGAAGCAACCAACAAATGAGTCACTCATTGAAGAGAACAAAAAGCTCAAGCAAGAAAAAGAGCATCTCAAGACCGGCCTAAGCAAGTTCACAAGAGGCCAACATTTGCAAAGTGAGCTCCTCATGAACACCGTAATGAAGATGGATAGAAGTGGTATTGGATACTTGGCAAATCAAGAGAAGAAAGCAAAAGCTCAACAACAACAAAGCAAGTCAAAGCCCAAGCCAAAGAGATGTGTTGAGTGTGGTCAAGAAGGTCACTTTGCTCATGAATGCAAAACTCCACCACCACAACCCTTGCCCAAGCACGCTAGACCTTTCGCTTTCAATGCTCATTATATGCTAAGAAAAGATTCAAATGGAAAGATGAAAGTCATGTTTTTGGGTCCCCCAAACAAGAATAGGCCAAAGAAAATATGGGTTGCCAAGTCACTAGTGGATAAAGTCAAGGGCCCCTCTCAAGTTTGGGTCCCTAAACAAAAAGCTTGATCTCTTGTGTGTAGGTGAACTACAAGACCGGTGGATCTCATTGGGTTATTGATAGTGGTTGCACTCAACATATGACCGGTGATCCTCGTATGTTCACCACCATTGAAGAGAATGGAATATGTCAAGAGAAGATTACATTTGGGGATAATTCAAAGAGCAAAGTCAAGGGTATAGGCAAGATTGCAATATCACATGATCACTTACTCTCAAATGTGCTCTATGTTGCTTCATTGAGTTTCAACTTGTTATCCGTTGGGCAACTTTGTGACCTTGGCTTCCAATGCTTGTTCACACCAAATGAAGTGGAAGTTTCAAAGATAGATGACAAGCAAGTGATATTCAAAGGCTTTAGATACAACAATCTTTATCTTGTTGACTTCACCTCCGAAGATGCAAATTTGATGACATGTTTGTTCACCAAGACCTCACTTGGTTGGCTTTGGCATAGGAGGCTTGCTCATGTTGGAATGAACACTCTCAACAAGCTATTGAAGAAAGAACTAGTGAGAGGATTGAAGGATGTGAAGTTTGAAAAGGACAAACCTTGTAGTGCATGTCAAGCGGGCAAACAAGTTGCAAACACTCATCCAACCAAAGCTTTCATGTCAACTTCAAGAGTGCTAGAACTTCTACACATGGATTTGTTTGGGCCTACAACATACAAGAGCTTGGGTGGTAATCTCTATTGTCTTGTGATAGTGGACGACTACTCAAGGTATACTTGGACTTTCTTCCTTCATAACAAATCCGAAGTGGCAAATTGCTTCAAGAAGTTTGCAAAGAGAGCTCAAAATGAATTTGAAGTCAAGATAAAGAAGATTAGAAGTGACAATGGCAAAGAGTTTGACAACACCAACATTGAAGCTTATTGTGATGAAATTGGAATCAAGCATGAGGTCTCTTCAACCTACACTCCTCAACAAAATGGTGTAGTTGAGAGAAAGAACCGAACATTGATCACCCTTGCAAGAACAATGCTAGATGAGTACAACACTCCGGAGAAGTTGTGGGCCGAGGCAATCAACACCGCATGCTATGCTTCAAATCGCCTCTTCCTACAAAAGTTTCTTGGCAAGACCCCCTATGAATTGCTTAATGGGAAGAAGCCGGACGTCTCCTTCTTCCGGGTGTTTGGTTGCAAATGTTACATCTACAAGAAGCGTCAACACCTAGGGAAGTTTCAAAGACGTTGTGATATTGGTTTTCTTGTTGGTTACTCATCAAAGTCCAAAGCATATAGAGTATTTAACCATGCCACCGGTTTGGTTGAAGAAACATATGATGTGGATTTTGATGAATCTAACGGCTCCCAAGGAGCAATTGAGAATTGTGATGATGTAGGTGATGAACCCTTGAGGGAGGCCATGAAGAACATGCCGGTGGGAGACATCAAGCCAAAAGATGATGATGACGATGTACAAATTGTTGATCCACCATCTTCATCACGTGTGCCTCAAGATGATGACAAGAATGAGAGAGTTGAAAATGAAGACACTTATGTCTCTCATGAACAAGCCGAGGCACAAACTCAAGATGTTGATGCTCCCCATCCACCTCCTCAAGTGGTTGATAGAAGAAGCTCACCACTACTTCAAGCACATCCACAAGATCTCATCATAGGGAGTCCTACAAAGGGAGTAATGACTCAATCCCAAAAGCTAGCTTCTTTTGTTGAACATCACTCTTTTGTCTCTTGCGTTGAACCTAAAAATGTAGAAGCTCTTCAAGATCCGGATTGGGTGATTGCAATGCATGAAGAATTGAACAACTTCACCCGCAATCAAGTATGGACACTTGAAGAGCATCCCAAAGGTGCAAGAGTCATTGGAACCAAGTGGGTGTTCCGAAACAAGCAAGATGACCAAGGCATAGTGGTGAGGAACAAGGCAAGACTAGTTGCAAAGGGGTTCTCTCAAGTTGAAGGTCTTGATTTTGGAGAGACCTTTGCACCCGTTGCAAGACTTGAAGCCATTCGTATCCTCCTTGCATATGCATCACATCATGATATGAAACTTTATCAAATGGATGTGAAAAGTGCATTCTTAAATGGCTTTATAAATGAACTAGTCTATGTTAATCAACCTCCCGGGTTTGAAGACCCTAGATATCCTAATCATGTTTATAGGTTGTCTAAGGCGTTATATGGGCTCAAGCAAGCCCTAGAGCGTGGTATGAACGCCTCCAGGACTTCCTCATTGAGAAGGGCTTCACCATTGGGAAGGTCGACACCACACTATTCACCAAGAAGTTTAATGGGGAGATATTCATTTGTCAAGTATATGTTGATGATATCATCTTCGGATCAACAAATGAAGATTATTGCAAGGAATTTGGTGAATTGATGTCGAAGGAATTCGAGATGTCAATGATTGGTGAGCTCACATTCTTCCTTGGATTTCAAGTAAAGCAAATGAGAGAAGGGATTTTCATCTCTCAAGAAAAGTATACCAAGGATCTTCTCAAAAGATTCAAGATGGAAGAATGCAAACCAATCAAGACCCCAATGCCATCAAATGGACATCTCGACCTACAAAGGGAGGTAAACTGGTTGATCAAACTCTCTACCGTTCTATGATTGGTAGCTTGTTATACCTTACCGCATCTAGGCCCGATATCATGTTTAGTGTGTGCATGTGTGCCTGCTTTCAAGCGTGCCCTAAAGAACCTCACCTAAGTGCCGTAAAAAGAATCCTAAGATATCTTAAGCTCACCCCAAGCATTGGTCTTTGGTATCCCAAAGGAGCTAGATTCCAACTAGTTGGCTATTCCGATTCGGACTATGTCGGTTGCAAAATTGATAGAAAAAGCACATCCGGAGGGTGCCATTTGCTTGGAAGATCCTTAGTATCTTGGTCATCTAAAAAGCAAAATAGTGTGGCTTTGTCCACCGCCGAGGCGGAATACATTGCCGCGGGGGCTTGTTGTGCACAAATATTATATATGAAACAAACCCTCCTAGACTATGGAATTGTTCTTGAAAAGGTGCCACTTTTATGTGATAATGAAAGTGCCGTTAAAATTGCTAACAATCCGGTTCAACACTCTCGCACCAAGCACATTGATATCCGCCATCACTTTCTAAGAGATCACGTTGCTAAAAATGACATATCACTAGAAGGTGTAAGAAGTGAAAATCAATTAGCGGATATCTTCACTAAACCTTTGGATGAGGCAACCTTTTGTAGGTTAAGAAGTGAACTCAATGTGCTTGATTCTAGTAACTTTAAAAAATGAGCGTGTGTTGTCCCTTGCATTGCATATGCATGGTTGTTGTCCTTGTCGTTTCTTTTCGGTTAAGCTTTGAGCAACCTCTGTGTTCGTCCATGGATAGAGAGAGCATTTTGACGCTCCTAAAGGTTCAAAAACTCTATTGCGTGGCCATACGTTGCTCCTTGAGTGTTTATTGCCTATTTTCTTAAAAATAATACTAGCCGAAGGCAATCTTTTTTAAAAAATTTGAGGGTTTGAGTGAGGTCTCTCATATCGTGTTCCAATTGGTGTTTATTTGTGTCTCGTTGGATTGGAACCTGATTGGGAGAAGTCGCGTCGTAGTTCGGAACAAAGAAGGGCGAAGAACAGTCACCGGACGCTGCACCGGACGCTGCACCGGACGCAGTGATGCTTCACCACCGCGTCCGGTCCCGGCGTCCAGCAGCGCGTCCGGTCATCCAGAAGACCAACTCCAGATCTAGTGATCAGACGCTGCACCGGACGCGCCTCTGTTGACCACCGCGTCCGGTCCCGGTTACCACCACTGCGTCCGGTCATTCGCGATAAATTCCCGAACTCCCAACGACCGAACTCTGACCGCGTCCGGTCAGTCCGCACCGGACGCGTCAGGTCACTCCAGGAGCTTACTGGAGTGTGACCGGACGCTGCACCACCGCGTCCGATCATATCGACCACCGCGTCCGGTCATCACGCGTCGAGCGGATCTAACCCTTCATAAAACGGTTCGTTTTCGGCCGTACGTTCTAAATCCGCCCGAGCTCTTCGCGCCTTCGCCGCACCCTCTGCCGCCGGTGAACCGCCGCACCGCCTACTGCCCGTGAGCCGCCGCCACCTGCGCCGTCTTCCTCGCCCAGCCTCGCTCGCGCGCGCGCCAGCCGCCCGCACGCGCCCGCCCGCGCCATCTTCGCTCGCAGTCGCACCGCCACCACCCTCGCGCCGCGCCGCCGCAGCCAACGCGCCACCACCGCCGGTGAGACGGGTTCCTGCAAGCCCGCTTCTCCTCCGACCGAAGAACGACTCATCCTCGCCTCCGATCGATTTTCGTCGATTTGCCCTAACTCTAGGGTTTGTCGGACGATCGTTCGTCGACGAGATTCGTCGCGCGTCGTCTTCTTCGCGAGGTTGTTTCGCGTCACCTTGACCTCCTTGCTAGGGTTTGCCGTAACTGTTTCTTTTCAATCCATTATACCTTGTTTCGGCAAATCAGAGCTCGTTCGGCGATTTCGGGAATCTCGCAATCTAGGTCACCTCACCCTGTCAGTCATCTCGACGATCCAAGGTAGCTTCACGTTTCGATTCATATCGTATCTCATATGCTTGCTATCTCTAGGATTCGTACCTTTTAGTTATATATATGTGTTTATAGTAGATCTCTCTATTCTGTCTTTGCAGCGAGTCTGTCGTGTGTCGGGTGAGATCAGTTTGCTGAATCCGAGGCTAAGCCTGCGGATACGGATTGAGGCCAAGCCTCTTGAGTGACAGTTCATCATCTTGCAGAGTTTTTCAGTCAGTTTGTTCAGCATGGTGCGTTGCAAGAACGCTGGTGGTGCTCCTGGTGACGGGGACGACAGTCCTCCTCGTCGGTCTGAGATTGCACGTGGGAAGCGTGTCAAGATCTTGGCCAGAAAGAAGAAGAAGACACTCACAGAGGCAGAGATTGCTCAGGCCGTGGCAGATGCGGCAGAGCAGGCAGAGAGAGGTGGCAGGAGCAGTGGCATACGCATAGGCGAGCGTCGCTTTCATCTTGAAGGTCGACAGCTCGGCACAGAGGCCACTGAGGGCACTGAGGATACTAGAGCTGCAGAGGATATGTCAGTTGATCCACCCACAGATGCTCCAGAGGCTCCAGAGGCTATAGAGGACACAGAGGAGCAGCCAACTCAGTCTCCACCATGTCGCCGCTCCACACGCGCACGTACTCAGGTGTCTCCTAGGCCAGAGGGCCAGCGTCGTGGAGCACGTCCTCCTCCCAGAGCTAGAGGTTCACCCCCGGTCGAGCACTTTGACTTGAGGGGTGCTACAGCACGTCAGGTGCAGGGGTTGAGGTTCGTGGAGGTCAGTCGGTGGTTTCCACCTGTGAGGGATCCCAGAGCTTCAGAAGGATTCTATACCCCACTTCAGGAGGATTTCTACAGGGCTCTAGTTGACAGCGGTATTGCTTTCCGACCACAGAGGGTCTGTCGACTTGAGTCACTAGTTGAGGTTGTGGGAGAGCAGCTACGTCCGCATCTGTCCTTTTTGCCAGGCTTGTCAGATCTTCTTGGACGGACAGGTGCATACTGCGGCACATGGGTCAGAGAGTTTTATGCTTCACTATGGATTGATCCTGCCCATGATTTCATTCACTTTGCATTCCGAGGCCGCGATCACCGCCTATACAGCACCAGAGTGCGGGAGATTCTCAGACTCCCAGTTTCTGACACAAAGATACATCAGCTGTGTTATGGTCAGACTCCTCCACCGAGACGCCCTCACGGCGGGACAGTGCCACCTACAGACTTGGTTTGACCCTGCTTCCGTGAGCCTTTTGGCGAAGGGTCTCGTCGCACGCCTGCTAGTTTGACACCTCTTGCCAGAGTTTTGGATGCCATAGTCAGACGCACTCTACTTCCCAGACTTGGCTATAGAGAGGGACTGACTCGGATGCAGCTATGGGTTGTTCACCACCTCCTCTCACAGACACAGTTTGATATTTGGGATCTCATACTTAGTGAGATGGAGGACACCATAGCTGAGGGCTTCAAGGGTAATCGTCAGCTGCCCTATGCACACTGGATCTGCTTCATTATTAGATCATCCATCCAGTTACCAATAGAGATCCGAGCTGAGATATCAGATACTACTACTGCTTTCCCTGAGTATGATATCCGTCAGCTTTGGGCTTCAGTTACCAGAGATCAGGCCCCAGCGCCAGGACAGCGTGTGCGACCTGAGGTTCCTGAGACAGCAGCTGAGCAGGACGCCACAGTTGATGAGCTTGCAGAGGCAGAGCTTGCAGATCTTGACGCTCAGCCTGCTGATCTTCCTGAGGATGGGACATCTGACAGCACTGATGAGGACTACCAGCCCATCCCCAGGTACCGGTCTCCTCGGTCTCACGACCACGAGGCCGGTGGCTCTGGTTCAGCCTCCCGCACAGACCCAGCCATGGTGGCAATACTTGAGAGGTTGACCCAGGCACAGGAGCAGCAGCAACAGCAGATACAGCGACAGGCTCAGGACACAGCTGCAGCACTTGCACAGATTCAGGCTCGTCAGGACGAGTTTCAGCGTCAGCAGCTTGAGATCCAGAGGCAGCAGGTCGAAATGCAGCGACAGCAGTACGAGATTCAGCGACATACTGCAGCTAGTCAGCAGCAGTACTTGGACCTCCTGCGCCACCTAGTCACTGTTGGGGTTCCTCCGCCTGCTTCCGTCCTGACTTCTGCTTTACCATCTACTGATCCATCGAGTCAGGGACAGCCGGGTTTCCAGTTCACATCTCCACAGCAGCAGGTTCCCCAGTCTTTCCAGTCCCCGAGCTTCACGCCTATTCACACGGGGTTTACACCATCAGACCAGCCTCGCCCTCACCTCCTGACAGGCACACCTTTCGGTGATTTTAGTGCTACCTACAGCGAGTTGACTGGTCAGCCGACGCCCTCGCACACTACATTTGCTACTTCCTCCGGGTTGTCAGCTTCAGAGGCATCTATTCCTCCAGTGACAGGGACTGGTACTATAGAGACTCTACCTTCGTCAGTTGCCTCCACAGATCCTCCAGCTATTGGCTCGCTACAGGCTCAGGTCACTCAGACGGATCCTATTATTGCTACTACGACAGTACCTGTTCCTGCCGTTTAGACCCAGACAGTTACACAGCCACATGCTTCTTCAGAGGGTCAGCCAGATAGCTCAGATTCCGAGGGCGATTCTCTACACTTCATGATTACTCCGCGCACCTCGGCACCCGACACGACTCCGTCTGTCCCCCCATCAGATCCATAGATTAGCTTTTTTGGCGCTTGATGCCAAAGGGGGAGAGAGAGTAGTTTCAGGGGGAGTTTTGAGAGAGGGTTTTCGTTTTTTCCTGTGTGCTACTTTCATGCATCATGTTTACTTTTCAGTCATTGCATTCGTGTGACTTGTCGTTGTGAGATAAAACCTTGAGTCTTAATGTTTTATCCTGTCATACTGTTATCTCTTGTCACCTTTTTTAATTATAGCTCTAAGGTTCTGCTTCCGTGCCTTACTCCGATTTCTTATGAGCTATATCTGTTTGTGTACTAACGCTTTTTATCTTATCTTATGAGTACACTCTTTTGGCTTGGGACACATAAGCAATTCCTAACCCTTCTTTGCTTATTGCTTTTTGCTTATGTGAACCATGCATGCTCGAAAACCTCAACTCAAATCTTTTATATCTTAGTGTTGTCATCAATCACCAAAAAGGGGGAGATTGAAAGCATCTAGGCCCCGAGGTTTGGTTTCGGCAATTGATGACAACGCTTTATTACCATGACTAACGTGTGTTTTGCAGAAACTTTGGTAAGTTAGGTCATGGAGGTTTTAACTGCTTTGGGCAGCATGGTATTCATGCCCCTTGATGGAAATCGTTTCGGTTTTCAAAAGAGTGACGTCAAGATTAAGGACGGTTAGTTCCGGATGTCGAGGTGTTGAGAGACATTTGGAATAGTCGTTAGGATCTCCGTTTTTCTCTTTTGGCCGTACTATAAAGGGGGGCATGAGCGGGTAGCTTGACCTAGGCGAGTCCTATGTTTAGGTGTGGTGCACACTTGTTAAACTTGGCGCTAGGCAGCTCTAGATTAGCTCTAAGTTCAGTTGGAAGCAACTTGGTTCAAGTTGTGACGCGTTTCGGAGAGTTTCGGGTTGTTTTCCCTTGACCGGACGCGGTCCTCGGCATGACCGGACGCGTCCGGTCAGTACAGTTCCGCGGCTAGGGTTTCAGCTCTGAACACCGGACGCGGTCCTCGTGAGGACCGGACGCGGTGGTCAGAAGTCAACACGTGTCACTGAGGGAAACACTCCATCGGACGCGTCCTGGGTGTGATCGGCGCGTCCGGTCACAGTCCAGTAAGGTCCAGAGACGACCGGACGCGTCCGGTCATCATCGATCGGACGCGGTCCAGCGTCCGATGTGTTTACAGAGTGCTCACTGCACGATCGGACGCGTCCGGTCATCCCTGACTGGCGCGTCCGGTCACTCGGTTGTTTTTCGGATTTCGACCGTTACGGGCGACCGGCGCGTCCGGTCAGTTCGACCGGCGCGTCCGGTCAGCTCGTGTTTTGCTGAGTCAGCAGGTAACGGTTCGTTTTGTTTGTGGGGTGTATAAATACATCCCCACCACCTCTTTTAGAGGTCTCTTGCTCATTTGATCAGCTGATAAACACCTTTGGAGTGCAAGGGAGTGCAAGAGCACTAGTGAGGATAGAGATTTGAGAATCAAAGCTTGAGAGTTCCTCACTAGCGATTAGAGAGTAGCAAGTGTGCATCCACTTTCTCATTTGGGCTCGTAGTGGTCAAGTGAGAGTTCTAGCTTGTTACTCTTGGTGATCGCCATCGCCTAGACGGCTTGGTGGTGATTGGGAGTTTGGTGATCATCCGGCGGAGCTTGTGGATGACCCAACTCGTCTTGTGAGCGGTTGTGGGTGATTCACCGCGACGGAGTGTCAAAGAATCAACCCGTAGAGAGCACTTGATCCTTGCGCGGATCAAGGGGGAGCTACACCCTTGCGCGGGTGCTCCAACGAGGACTAGTGGGGAGTGGCGACTCTCCGATACCTCGGAAAAACATCGCCATATTCCTTGCCCCTTTACATTCAAGCATTTACATTCTCGTATTTACTTTCATTGCTTGCTTACATTCCTAGACTTGCCATGCTAGACTAGGATTGGAAACTAGGGTGCAAAACTTTGTATCGGTAGACTCTCTAGGAACACAAGTAGACACTAGGGGTGAATTTCGGCTTGTAGGATTTATTTCTTGCATCTAATTTTTAGAAAAGCCCAATTCACCCCCCCCCTCTTGGGCATCTTGATCCTTTCAGGGGGAAACAGGGTTTGTGTGAGGAATAAATCTCCAGCTGGATAGGAATTCGATTCGAATCGCCGTCGCTCCCGGTTAGTGAGCACTTGACTCGAGCTATGGCATCGTAGTAACATTAATGGAACACTGATGGTTAAGTGAATGATGTTGGAAATGCTAAACCTGATATGGTAATCTAGATTGTTAATGATGAGTCAAGTGATTGTTTTATCAATAGGTGTTTACCTAGCTTGAATAGGTTATACTAAAAGTGATGCAAAAAGAACTGGTATAGTTTTTCATAACAACTTATGCTTTTCGCAAATGAGTCAAGTCAGTCCAATCTATAGAGCCTTGCATGAGCCTTGGTGTCCTTTTATTTCTGGTTTTTGACGGGTAAGTCTAGCTGAGTACATTCTCGTACTCAGGGCGTTGTTCCCATTGTTGTTGCAGATGGTCAGATGTACTATGGGTACTGCTCCAACTGTCTGTATTCGGCGATGGGCGACAACTAGGACCTTGGGCAAGGGTCACTCTGTTCATCTTATCTACTGCTTTTGTGGACCATGACTATCTACTGGCACTGTAATTGAACTAAGTGTGTGTGTAAAACTACTTGCTTCCGCTATGTTATTTTGAACTATGTTGTAATAACTTTTATTCCGAACTCCGATGTACTCCACTTTTATTATGAACTCTATGTATCATGTGAACTGTGGCTGCTAAATTAGTACGATCTTGGTTGTATGTTGGTTGTTTTGGAAATCTCTCGTGATTTCACGGAATCTCGGGTTATACGGGTTTAAGTTTGATAAATTAACCGCCTCGGTGGAAGATTTTCTTACTTAATCTCGTATAATTATGTTGATCCGTTACACCGCTGATTCGTCGATGCCCCACACCCCATCCGTGATTCCTGCTGCAAGCGAGGTTACCGTGCACTCCTCCCTGCCTCAGGTTTCCGTCGACGACTTCTTCGACCCCATCGCTTCCGAGATGCGGGCCGTGTTGGGCCATGAGCGTTGGGATCCCATGCGTTCCGAGGGGTTGGTCATGGAGAAGCCTTCAGGTGTGGGGGTCCGAGCAGGAGGGTCGCTCCTTCCGGCACAACTCCGTGGATCGCTTGGCTTGGCCGCTGGCCTCTCTGGCTTTTTATGGTCCAGGCGGAGTTCATTAGCCCTTCACGGCCGACCAACTCTGACGGCCCCTTGGCTGACGGCGGCTCGGACCGCATTGCAATGCCTTCTAGGCCGGCCCGCGCGGACATGTAACTTCGGTCGGCTTCCTCTCCGGCGCCTGGGCCTCAGGCGACGGAGGCGACTGAGGGGACAGCGGTTCCGTCGTCAATAGGTGACCTCTCTGGCTTTTTACGGTCGCAGCTATGCTCTGTCATCACGGAGCCTATCCTAGCTGAGCCTCCGCGCCTTCGTGCCCCCAGGAGTCGGCCGATAAGCTTAATTGACAATTTGACAGCATATCGAAGATCTTTTCCAAACTATTGGCAAATAGACTGGCATCGCACCTAGACACTCTGGTATTCTCTTGTCAAAATTCTTTTATTAAAAATGTTGTATTCAAGACAACTTCCTCTACACCCAAAGTGTCATACGCCGGTTGCACAGAGGAAAAATACCATCACTCTTCCTCAAATTGGACATTCACAAAGCTTTCATGACAATCAACTAGGCCTATTTACTCAAAGTTCTCCAAGTGCTTGGATTTGGCCACAGATGGAGAGTATGGATCTCCAATCTTTTTGGAACATCAACCTCGAGGGCTCTTTTAAAATGTCCAACCAAGTGAGAACTTTTGACACTCGAGAGGCGTTCGGCAGGGGGGCCCACTATCGCCAAGTTGTTCATTCTCGCCATTGACCCGCTACATAGAATCCTAGAGTTGGCCACTCAACATGGAGTTCTCACCCCAATAGCTCTACCAGTGTCAAAGCTCCGAACCTGACTGTGTTTAGATGATGTACGTGGTCGTCTTCCTTAATCCGGTTCAGGCTGAACTTGAGGCACTCCAACACATATTCCTTTCATTGGGACAGGTATCAGGGTTCGTCACAAACTTTGTGAAAAGCAGAGTCCATCCGATTCCAATAACAATAACCTTGATCACATCCTACAACCATTCCAAGGGAAGATGAAAGCCTTTCCATGCAAATACCTAGGGCTTCAATTCCACACTCATGCTCTGCAAAGAATTCATGTACAACCATTGATTGAAAAGGTCGGAAAAAGATTGCCGAGTTAGCAAGGACGCCTACTCAACAAGGCTAGCAGGCTTACGTTGGTCACTTCGGTGTTGTTGGCCATACCCACTTACTTTCTCTCCATCGTCCCGCTTCCAGCATGGGCTCAAAAATAAGAAGACAGGATTGTAGGGTTTTGTGGATCTATTTGGTCTACCCTCTATTCCTCTGCCTTATCCGTGGTGCTGCTCATGTTGCGTAATGAGGCTAAAGGGTAGGGACCTATTTATAGACTCCACTTCCAGGTGTTACAAAATTCCACCAGTGTTCCGGAAAATCCGTGTGACTCTTGAACTATGTCACCAACCTCGATCAGACATGTCAGTTTGTGAGTCTAAAATATATATTAGTCCCTAGCACACATATGTGAGTCATGTGCCATAATCAGATTGTATATGTGAGATCAATTCCAATAAGATTATGTGGGTCAATTGCCTGCAGAGCCGATCCTGCAAAACAAACCCAGCTCTTCCGTTGTGCTGTACCCGGGTCAAACACGTACGTACATATTGAAAATTTCAGTAGAATAGATCCCAATTAATTCCTCTACCATATTCCAGCACATAACGTCCTTGGCACCTCAAGTATAACTTCCTCGAGTTGAATTTCACATCAATTATTCCCTGTCACGTGTATCTTAATAATTTCACATTGAACAATGGTGAAAGCCATAAGAAAACCCAACATCTCCCACTTGGCTGAAACATTTCAATCAACGTAATGAAGTTCCATGTATCTAACATGTTTAGAAAATAATTCCTGACATTAGTCAGTGAACCTGCAGCCATATTAGTTCTATACAAATAAATCAAATATAAACGTACCTAAACTTATTTGTCACCTTTTGAATACAATAACAACTTCCTCAATGTGTTTACCTTACTATAGAAATTCCAAAATAAGTGACAGGTTGTGATGCATCTTTCATGACCTTATGCGATACAAGAGATTCCCTTGGCCACACACACTTCCTTCCACTGCTTTAATTCAGCAGCAAATTCCAGTAGCTAAGGTATGGTCATTTAAGGGAATAGCATAAACATTTCAATGACATGCGTTCTTTCATTTCCCTCAGGAGTATTTAGACAAAACTCCTCAACGAGTTTAGTTCCCTTTTCAAAGGTCCATAAACAAGTTTAGCCCTTTCCATAGAGATTTGTATATACAATCTCTATGTATTCCACTCCCAAACATAGGAAGCTTTCGACATAACTTTCTTATGCAAAATAAATATAAATAACCAAGCTTTAATTTCCATCAATGTGAATCACTTTCTGCCATTGAAAACCCATATGACGTGATTTAATTATCAACAAAATACATACATACCATTGCCGTGATGCTTGTTTAAGATCATATAAATTGATATGTTCAATTTGCGAACCTTTTGTTTCCTTTTTCTCCAAAACTTTCCTGCTATAAATTTCCTCCTCCAAATGTTCGTAAAGCAAAACCAATTACATTGTTAGAGTGCAAGATTAGCCGTTCCACCAATGTATCCCAAACAAAAAAAAACTTTGGAATAGGAAAATTTGTTTCACAAGGTCAATATTTTTCCTTTGCTGTAAGATAAATAAATTCCACAAAGTAATTAATTTCCTTTGTGTAAAGATGATGTTTCCAAAAAGTAAATACCTTCCCTTTTTTGTAAAGATAAACCAGATTCCACAAAGTACACACCTTCCCTTTGTGTAGAGCTAAACAAGATTCCACAAAGTACATATCTTCCCCCTGTGTGTAAAGTTAAACCACATTCCACAAAGTAAACATTTTATTTGTGTGAAGTTCAATGTTCCACAAAGTAAACCTTTTCCATTGTGTGAATATATTGGCACAAAAGGATCTTAGCCTTTTAATTCCACTAAGCTTTACATCCAATTTCCATCTTGTTTTTCCTCATTGAGTTTGTTGACTGATAAAGTAACATGCTCCACATTACCCCATAAATTTGTTTCTATGATCCAGAAAATTAGAGTAAGGAGAATTTTTTATAATTTAATCCTTTTTTTAATAAATATTTTAATATTAACCGCCCTAGAAAATATTTTGCATCAGGTAGCCCCTTTGGTCTCTCCAGTCCCGCTGGCGCGACCATATAATGTAGTCGTGCCACATGCGTTGGCGCGGCAAGATACAGCACATTTGACAGTGTTTCCGATGTGGAAAAGCTTGTCGCGCCACTTCCGCTGGTGCGACAATATTGTCTTGTCGCGCCACTAGGAGTGGCGTGACAAGACTGAACTTTCGAAAAATCATAACTCTTCAATACGACATCGGATGAAAATGATTTTTATATGAAAATTGTAGATCTCAACGAAATCTATAACTTTCTAGTTTTGAGTTTTTTCGTTTGATGACGCTAAGATGCTCAAAAAAATTATATAAAGTTTCAGCACCAAAATGATCGCGTATTAGCGCTTGTCGCATTAGAAAAATAATATATTTTTTGTATGGGTTCAAATGAAGATACCATTTATATTTTTTGTATGGGTTCAAATGAAGATACCATTTACAATGAGATTCCTGGTGTGTATTACCCAAAATAGTTAAACAATAATTCAAGGGTGTCCTTCCGGTCCAAAACCCAAAGGTAGTGATTGTGGTAATTTAAATGAATAGCAATAATTAATAAATGTCACATTCCTTTGCACAAGTACACCGTTTGTTGCAAAGTGGGTTCTCATTCTATAAAAAATCATTTAATATTCCTGAAGTGTATTCTCTACCCACATTCAGTGAATAAAACTTCAGAAGTTATATTCAACTGATTTTCCACTTCAGTGTCTCACGTCAAAACTTTCCACCTTGTGTTGTAAGAAGTTAAATGTAACCATATATATCTAGACTTAATAATCCTTGTATGTGGCAATGATTCCTTTATGGGGAGTAATCGAAAATCACCATTTATACCCAAAGCTCATCAAATATTTCCACATTATGAGAATGCATTATATATGTCTCATTAATATTAAATTCCTCCCACTTAGAGTTTAGAATTCCAGAATTAATAAGCTTCTTAATTCTGTTCTACATATGTGACCAAGTCGTAAATGACACAAATAATATTCTGAGCATGTGTTCCTATCAACAAGTATTCCTGTCACTATGGAGTTAATTCAGATATTAACCAATCAATGTTGTCATCTTCCAACATATATCATCAAGAATGTCAAACCATAATGATGAATTCCAGAATGCACTTATCCCATTCAACAATGTCTAAAACTATCCTTTTCCAAATAATATTAAAACCAATAGACTCCAATTAAGAAGCCTATAATAAACTCCTTCACATGCTAGGTATTAAGGTGTTAATTTTCCTCCACAAGGGAGTTAAGCCATTTCCAATTCCATGTATCATAGGTCAAGCCTTACTCCTCAAGAAAGCACATAAAAAATATATTTCCTTGGAATTGTTTGCAAGGAAGTAATAACCTTACAATCTCCAGCAATATGTGATATTATATAAAAATAATAGCAGACTATTTGGAAAAGTAGAGGTAAACAAGTATTCCAGCATTGAGCATACAAAATTATAGACGTACCTTCCTCTTTGCTCGTTCCTTTGATAAGTACTGCATATTCCTCTCCAAGGTGCAGTCAACATTATTTGATTGACTACATCCTTCCCTTGGAGAGTTTCCTCCCTTCTTCACAAGTGAATAATAATATCCAAGACGTACATATTGAATGACCAATTAGAATTACATGAGGACATCTTTAATTGATCCCATGAATTTGGCAGAGGTTTTTTTTTTACAACCTTTTGGCAAAGAGTTGATAACGGCCGTAAGGTGCACTTCTTCCAGTAAAATAATATGATGAATTATGTAATATTCCTCCACTCAAAAGCAGAGTTAATAGAGCTCAATAAAACAACAACGCAAAATTCTATTCAGATTACACATGCAATCCGTTCGCTTTATATTCAACACCTAAAGGCTAGGCGTTGATCTTCTGCACAGTTTTCTTTTTCCTCAACAATGGCATTTTCCGGTTTGTGGTCAAGTATGACAATCTCAATATCAAGTATAAACATTAATTGTATTTTCCAAACCGTGATATTTTGTCATCATTTATATTTAAAAAAACAGATGCCACAACAAGAGATAACATGTGTTAACGAAGAGAATTAGGCCGGCGACGTGCAGAATAATTCCTTAAGAGAAGCTGACCCCCCTTCCTTGCTGGACAGGCACGCAGAATAGTAGTAGCAGCAGCAGCTGAGAGCATAGATATCAATTCCTCTCTCTTCCTCCGTGCAAAACACATCAGTTGGCCAAATAAAAAAAAATCGGATAGCTAGCGAACAGCCGACGGGGGCAAAAAAAAATCTTTGCATTGATGGAGTTCTCCCTGCTGGTTCCTTCCTCGATTAACGAGTTGTGTAGAGTGCAGTAAATAAACGAGATCAGATCCTGCAAGCTGCAAATCTACAACTGGTCTGCTTCATCGATCACCAAGATCTGATTTTAGTACATATGCTGTACGCTAGTAGCGCCCACTAGCCGCCACCCAATTGCCTTTGTTTGATCGTCGCATCCCCAATCGCGGCAAGAACGATCAAGGCATGGACACGGTCCAGGCCGAGTCGAGGGATCAGGATTAGAACATGGTCAATAATACAGCCCAGTACTTGGCTATAAGTCAAGTCATAAGAGTCAATCTATATAATAGTTATCTCCTATTTGGCTATAAAAAAATTATTACTATGTGGTAACATATCTTACTTGCTCTTTTTAATTTCTCCTCACATGCATTTTTGTTTGGACCCATAAATGCATATGCTTCCGACCCAGCTCGTTGCTTGCATGAGAGCCAAGCTCTCTTCTCTTTTCTCTTCTCTCTCTTCCACATTAGCAAAAATGCTGACTAGCTTGTAAGATGTGATCTTACAATTGACTAGGTGGCGGTAGAGTCTAGATCCACCGCGTGTAGTAAGCGGGAGATTGAGTGTCACGGCTTCATCCATCGGGAGACAATTCCATCGTTTGGCGAGATCGCAGCAGATGATGCACAACAGCTTGAGGCTGGCAAGATCGATTCGGCTCCGATACGAATGTAGGGTTCTGTGGATCTATTCAGTCTACCCTCTATTCATCTATCTTATCCGTGGTGCCGCTCACGTTGCGTAACGAGGCTAGAGGGTAGGGATCTATTTATAGACTCCACTTTCAGGTGTTACAAAAATTCCACCAGTGTTCTAGAAAATCCGTGTGACTCCTGAACTATGTCACCAACCAAGATCAGACACGTCAGTTTGTGAGTCATGTGCCAGAATCATATTGTATACGTGAGATCGATTCGTTATGTGGGTCAACTGCCTGCAGAACCGATCCTGCAAAACAAACCCAGCTCTTCCGTTGTGTTGTACCTGGGTCAAACACGTACGTACATATTGAATATTCACGTACGTATATATTGAATATTCCAGTAGAGTAGATCCCAATTAATTCCTCTACCATATTCCAGCACATAACGTCCTTGGCACCTTAACTTCCTCGAGTTGAATTCCACGTCAATTATTCCCTGTCACGTGTATCTTAATAATTTCACATTGAACAATGGTGAAAGCCACGAGAAAACCCAACATACGCAGATCCTTTCTTTGGAAAGGAAAAGAGAAGGCAAATGTAGGCCATTGCCTTGTCAACTAGGTTAGTAAAATGACCGAATGAAGAAGCTGGGAGGCCTAGGTATCCTGGACTTGCAAAAATCTGGACAAGTATTAAATAAACATATGCAAGTTATGGGCATGTTTGATTGGGTGGCCAATACAAAAGGGATATTGTTAACATAGGCCAGTTATGAGATTGAATGCATGCTTTTTTTGTAGGGGTGCAGATATTATATAATACAACCTGAGTCACTTGCTTTTGGAAGCAGGGGCATTATGATATTCTCCTTTCTTCTTTAACTCCAATTAAGCAAAGCAATATTAATATAGTTTCACAAAATATGAATAGAGAGTTGGAGAATTGCAAGCATGTTGCCAAAGAAAGCGCGGCAGCAAGAGGCAGTGCAACTCCTGTAGGCATGGAAACTTAATATGATCAGATATATTATTAGAGTTTAAAAGGCATGTTTAGGTGGTAAGATTCAACCATATGTTTTTCAGGTCTAGCAATGATTGCAAAAATGGAACAATGTATAATATACCTATAGGAAAACCAGACTGGTACACACACAGTCATCAGATTGGAGCTGAATCTCCCAAATTGCTTGGTTTCCTCTGTCAATCAGCAGAAGGGAGACTTGATTCAAACAAATAAATATATCTAAATACATAAAGAAATCTTCATTCTATGGAATGTGAATAAAACATAGATATCTACATATGAATTTAGATCCTTTCTCTATCTTTCATTTTAAATAAACATAGGATCTAATCCCATCTCAAACAAAAAAAAGATAGTGAATACAATTATATAAATATGCATTTTCCCATGTCGTATAGGATTACACGTGTTCGCACATGAACACGTCTCCTGTTCATGTTCTCCGTTTATTAGTTGGTTAATTAGTTTCTCTTATTTTGCATTGTTTTGTTGGGCTCGACTTAAACACGCCCGAGAGCGTCGCACATAAACCTAACGCACGCTGTGTTCATGACGAGGTAGAGTAATGGAGTCGTAGAAGTAGCTGACACGCGCGGTCAATGTGGAACATGGAGTGTGTGGCGGCCACGGTGATTTCTGTTGCTCATACGGACTTGCTAGCGCCTGAACATCCAATCCAGGGCGCTAGCATAGGACGATACCCACTCAGCGAGCGAGCGAGCACCCCAGTGCGTTGGGCTTGTGAGCAAGCGCCCCAGTAGTGGACCCGCGTCGCCCCGGACGTCGCCCGCTTCCCACGCGTATCCCATGTGCAACCCTGATCTATTTTTGAAACAAGATGCAACAGTTGTAATATACAAAAAAAAGATAGATGAAACACTTGAAACATGCGTCTTAAACACTTGCAAAAACACCTAAAAACACTTGCAACCATTGCAAACATATGCAACATCTAGAAACACTTGCAACAAACGTTTAAAACACTTGAAAAAATACGCTTGCAACATGCATGTATATACAACATCCAGATCTATTTTTGCAACATCTAGATGAAAATACTTGCAACATATGTGTAATATAGATGAAAATTTGGGAACATATACTTGAAACAAACATGTATAGCCATTGCAACATGTACAACATCCCGATCTATTTTTGCAACACCGATACGAAACACCTGCAATATACCTCTAAAACATCTGAAATATATGTTTGCAACACGCACTTTCAACGCCATATCTCCTCGATGCTTGGGAATGGAGGCTCGTCGACATATGAAGTTCACAGGTGTAGAGCTCACCAGTGACGCAAAACTTGCCGCTCCGGTGGAGAAGGCCGCGATAGGCCGGTTCCAGTGGAGAAGGCGTACCACACGCTGAGAAGGCCGCGCTGGGCGGGAGACAGGGTGGAGAGAGAGAGAAAGGCGGACGGCCGCGCTGGCAGAAGGCGCCATGGAGAGGGAGGAAGACGGGCAGCCGTGCTGGGGCACGACGGAGATGCCGGCCGGCGCCGCCGGCCACCGTGAAGAACGTTGAGGTGGCACGGCGGAGCGCGATCGCGGCACTGCAGTGGACATCCTTCTAGAGAGGACGAGTGGACGAGAGGCTTCTAGAGAGGTCGAGTGGACAAGAGGATACGATGTTGGGCCGTTGGGTTGGCGTCGTGGCCCGCGAATGGTGGCGTCCGAACGATCAGATGTTTAGGCATAAGCATTTCTGTTGCTTTGCTAGCGCTCGGACGTATGTTCAGGCGTAAGCATTTCTGTTGCTTTGCTAGCATCAAAACGGTACCTGCTCAACAAGCAAGCGAGCACCCCCAGTGCGTCGGGCTTGCGAGCGAGCGCCCCAGCAGTGGACCCGCGTCACCCTGAACGTCGCCCGCGTCGTCGGCTGCTTCCCACGCACATCCCATGTGCCACCTCTGATATACTTTTGAAACATCCAAATACAACAGTTGCAACATACAAAAGAAGACAGATGAAACACTTGAAACATGCGTCCACTTGGAAAAACACATGAAAAACACTTGAAAAATCATTGCAAACATATGCAACATCCAGATGAAACACTTGTAACAGACGTATGAAACACTTAAAAATACGCTTGCAACATGCGTATGTATATGCAACATCCAAATCTATTTTTGCAACATCCAGATGAAAATACTTGCAACATACATCTGATACAGATGAAATATTTGGAATATACCCTTGAATATATATATATATATATATATATATATATATATATATATATATATATATATATATATATATATATATATATATATATATAGTCATTGCACCATGTGCAACATCTCAACCTGCCGGAGTCGAAGAGGGAGGTGTCGACAGGAGAGGGATGCTGTGGGCGGAGAGGGAGGAGCCGCCGACGGCCTAGTCGTAAGCCGCGAATCCCGAGAGGTCACGAGCCAAGGGGCAGGGCCGAAGAAGTCGCGGTGCCGGTTCAGTTGGTTCTCCCCCGACCCTGAGCGTAGCGTTGATGTGAAAAAAGAGGCACCCGAGAGTTGAACCATGGCCGTCGAGGGAGAGGGAGGAATCACGCGCAGGGTGAAAGCGGGATGAGACGAGTGATGAGGTTTGGTGCAAATAACCTAGGGCCTTGGATTTGACTGAGCAAGAGAAAAGAAGACGCTAGAGGGAATCTTGTACGTTTGTTTCAAAGGTTGGCCGGTTGTGTGTGTAATTTTTTAGTGCATGTAGGAAAGTTCTCTGCCGGTGCATTATTAGCGGTAGATATTGTTGTCTTTTTTTTTACTTTTGTTTTTCACAATTATTTTGTACTCCATTTTTTATCTGTGAAGTGGAAAAACACATTATTATATTACTATGAAGAATCGAAAACGGTTACCTTCTGTAAAATCGGAAAGGCGGTGGCGTGGTGCCCTCACCGCCTCACGGAAACCAAAACAGTATGGCACGCCTTATCAAAAAAAAAAACAGTATGGCACGAATCCGACACGGTGAGCCAACACCGACTCGTCGAACACAGCTCAGCTCTCCCCCATAAATATCCACCGCCGCCCCCAAAGGCCATATCCCGCAGTCCCCTTCTCGTTCCCTCGTCGCAGGGATGACGCCGCCGGCCCTAGGCCAGGAGATCTACAGCCGCGGCTTCCGTTTCAGCCCGACTCCGCAGGAGGCGGTCACGTACTACCTGCCCCGCCTCATCTCCGGCGAGCCGCTGCACGAGGTTGTCCGCTCCGTCATCCACCACGCCGACGTCTACGCGTGCGAGCCCGCCGAGCTCGCCCGCCGGTTCCGGCCCATGCCGAGGACCGACGACCGCTTCTTCTTCGCGCCCTGCAAGAACAAGGCCGTGCGCGCCGCCAGCTGCCCCAGCTCCTGGGCCGCGCAGACCACGGCGGAAATCAAGGAGAACGACGTCCACATCGGCGAGCTCAGGAAGTTGCGGTACAAGAAACGTGGTGTCCTCACGGACTGGCTCATGGACGAGTACTCGTCGTGCGACGACAACGACAAGCAGCAGCAGTTTGTGTTCTGCAAGGTGTACGTGTCTCCCAGGGCTGCTCCGAGCTCCGCCGCGCGCCACGAGTCCGCTGCTTTCTTCGCCCTGCCGCCGCTGCCGCCAGCCACTCCCGCCGCCGTCATCGCGCAGGCGGCGGCCAAGAGGACAGCGCCGCCGCCGCCGCAGGCTGCCATGCCGCCGTGCGCCAAGAGGACAGCGCCGCTGCTGCAGCAGGCTGCCATGCCGCCGTGCGCCAAGAGAACAGCGCCGCCACCGCACCCTGCCATGCCGCCGTGCGCCAAGAGAATGCGGGGTCCTCTGCAGCCGGCGCCACCAGCTCCGACCAGAACGCCCGTCACCGCTGTTCGGAAGTTGTACTTCGAACGAATCGCACCACCACAGCCGTGTGCGCCCATCCGTGGTACGCCGGCTCCCTCGATGACACAGACACAGCCATCTCCGGCTCCAATTCAGGCTCCGGCGCCGCCAGTCCTGACCCGTCCTGTGGTGGAGCCGCGTCACTCGCCAATGTCAGCGGGTCCTGTTGTGCAGCCTCCGGCGCCGCCAGCTCCGACCAGATCATCGCTGACTGCTGTTCGGGAGTTGAGCTTCGCACCACCACAGCCGTGTGCGCCTCTCCGTGGTTTGCCGGCCCCCTGGATGACACAGACACAGCCATCTCCGGCTCCAATTCAGGCTCCGGCGCCGCCAGCCCCGACCCGTCCTGTGGTGGAGCCGCGTCGCTCGCCAATGCCAGCGCCACGGGTGCCGTTGCCGACTCCACCGGTGGTACGCGCCTGCCACATGCCTCGGCAAGCACTGGCACCTGCTCTCTCCCGGCCGCAGGTGTCCGTCCAGTCGAAGAACAGGAGGATACTTGATCCATTTGAAGCCGCCATACTGAGAGAACAAGCAGAGGAGCAAACGGTGGCTGCAGCACCAGATCCGCCGCCGTCCAAGCAGCTCCCTGCTGTTGCGCCTGTGCTTCAAGACGATGACGACGACGACGACGACTTGGTCAAGGCCTTGGAGGACGCCATGTCGACAGCTGAAACAGAGGAACAAACGGTGGCTGCTGCGCTTCAAGACGACGACGACGAAGACGACTGGGACGATTTGGCCAAGGAATTGGGAATTGAAGAATGAAGACGTCGTGGTGACTGCCGAAGCGATTAGGAAACGACTGCTGCGAGTATGCCTCGTAATGCCTGTTTACACACGTAGAGCATCCAACAGCTGCCCAAAAGCTCCAGAACAAAGACATTCATAGTCATATCTTTTAGAGTTTAGATGTTGTAGTAGGTCGCAACCCCTTGTACACTTTTATGTTGCGGAAAATGGGGAAGAACTCTCCTGGTAAACCTTAATATATGACGTGACAATTCTAAGTCCTACTTTATGATTGTTTCTCTTGCCAAGTTCGCTAGTCTGTGAACAGTAATAACAATCATTACATGATTTTTATGAGGAATGCACATTATACCGCTAACATAATCACTGACCCCCTAAAACCTTAGCTAGGACATGGTCACAAATACTGAATTCAGCACAACCAAGTAGCAGCTACAGATCGGGCATGCCAATTCCAGCTTTATCATCGTAGGTTTTCTCCAGGACAAGCTCAATCGGTGTATCCTTTGGGCCAGCTGCATGATTGGAAGCAGACAGTCAGATCAAGAACAGAACACATCCTGTAACCAAATGGGCATGCTGAGGCAATGCTCAAACAGGAACAGAATGCATTTGCTTGCATGCAACAAGAAAACTCTGCTCGTTTCAATGCTGAGAATTAGTAAAGCAAACTCTGAGCGTCAGGAAGGAAAAATAAAGGAAACCAAATATAGCTAGTTAGCTACCATATGCTTGTTTCAATTTTACGGCACAAGAAGTTCCACTTAGTTTAGTTACACCCTTTTTTAGGGAATTAATGCACCTTGAAAGTTGAAAACACTGTATAGTGACTAATGAGCATGAAAGATGTGTTTACAAGACATGCATGATGTGGATCACCATTATTGAGCTTAAAGAAGTTTTCATGAGACATACGTGATGTGGGCCTCGGTTTTCTTCTCTCCTTCAGAATTTCTGGCCGGGGTATCACAGCACCAGATGCATTCATCCCTCTAGCGAACCTGACTTTGGTCCCATCTTCCAAATACTTATATCCAACCTTACATGGTTTCCTGCGGTAGACATTTTGTTGACAAATGATTTTATAAACTTAGATATCAATAAAAGCAATATCTCTATAGGTAGTGAAACATGGCCAAGTATCATATACATACCCTGTGACAGGATCAACTACTTGGACATTTGAAACATGAAGTGGAGCTTCAATCGAGAAAATACCACCTGTGTGCCCCTCCCCTTGCTTAATGTGTTTCTTAACCTGAAATGACAATAGCTCAGATATTTACGGAGTTCCTTGCATGCAATAGGAGATAACAAGACACATAATAAATGAAAATGACGTTTTTTCCTTTGTTGGTTGCAGTTAAAAGTACCCAGAATAGACAAGCAAATATGCAATGCAATTTTAGTAAAGATATAATGATATTAGAAAGATGAGAAAAGTACAGTTTTGTTGTTCTTGTTTGGTATTCACCAGCTGTTCCACAAGACAAATCAATTGGCTATGATGTTATAATTTTATTGAGCTATTGAGCATATAGGTCATAGGCTTACTGCTTATGTGATGATGTCAATATGCAACAATTGATGCGTACGCAGGTGTTCCCCAAAGAGAATCAGTAAACCATGTAAAAGGACAATGCAGTATCTTTTCCATATGAATCCTGCCTCCAAAAGCTGGCCGGCCAACGTGGCCACGTCACCCGCTTTTCGCGGCCGTTCGATCGGGCACGCGGACGGCCCAGATCGGGCGGACCACGGTTTTTTTGCAAAAAAGCCCTTCTGTTTTTCGAAAATCAACCCGCGCTCCACAAGCCCTCTCAGTATATTTTGCGAAAACCACCTCAGATTTTTTCGAAATCAACCCGTAGTCCAGATTGGATGGGCTCCTGGTTTTTTGCAAAAAAACCCTTTCCTTTATCGAAAATCAACCCGCGCTGCAGAGACCCTCGCAACAATTTTTGCGAAAACCTCCTCAGATTTTTCTCAAATCAACCAGCAGTCCACCTTTGATTATATCTCTTTTTTTAAAAATACATTAGCTAAAACTTTAAAATTGCATAGTAAATCACAGAAAAATCATAAATTAGAAAAATCAAGTTGATCTGAAATCCTCACGAGTACATCTACGCAGTGCATCCATAATATGCCATGTTTTAGTAAGAATTTTTCCCTACAAATTTTTACCTATGCTTTTTAGGGGTAAAATCATATCGACTGAAACTTTAAAAATGCATAGTAAATCACAGAAAAATCGTAAAATAGAAAAACAAGTTAATCTGAAATCCACACGAGTAGATCTATGCAGTGCATCCATAATATGGCATGTCTTAGTACGAATTTTTTCATAAAAAACTTTACCTATGCTTTTTAGGGTTAAAATCGTTCGGACACTGGAAACGTCTTTACGCCAAAAAGTTTTGAATACAAAAAATTGGTCAAAAATTCAAAACCTAAAGTTTTGCTATACAACAAAAAAAAAGACTCTCCACCTATTATCCTCCGCAATGGCAACGATCAACATCAACTCCAGTGATCTGTATAATTATATTGTACTACTGCTATTTATTCTCCACATAAGCTAAGTAATACTAATCGCAATATAATTATTAGCTTCATGATGCAAGCACCACATGGGACCGCGCGGCAAGGCTGCACTGCTTTCTAGTGATCAACAGAATACCGGTTTGTTACACAATAAGAAATTATACTTTTCCTATGCTCCGCAATCAAACAAGCTATACGAACAATGGATATTGGCAGGTCTGTTCCTCTTGAGTGCCATTGCTATTCTTTGATCTCTAACCAATTCATAAAGCTGAAGGCCTACATCTACTTATAGGTACAGAATGTGCACAACTATTCAGTTCTCACTGACGATTAACATGTGTTCTCTTCCTACTTTGCTATCTCTGTGCCATGATGGATGTGTAGTGCTTTTGGGGGAAAGGCTATAGCTATCTTCTATCAATTGGTACTCATATGCTCAACCTCAAAGCAGGGTAACGAGGATAAAGCCTGGGCACCATCTAATCACTATTCGCTAACAACACAATATTGGAAACATGATTGCAGCTTTAAAGTCTGAGCTCCAAAAAATTCTCATCAATTTATGATAGGCCACCTTCCAATTGCATTGGTCTGGGAATTTCAACATGAGGGCAGCTTTCAGTTACACTAGTCTGGTCTGGTAATTTCAACGAGCACCTGGAGCACGATGTCAATGAGGGGCAGGTTTACTTAAATCTGATACAGCCAGTCACAACGAACTAAACTGCCGATTATGCAAATAGTATCAATCCTATGTAGCCACAAACTGTTATCTGTGGGTCCACACAGGCTAAGCAACTGGGGAAGAACATATAAGTGCAGTAAATTACCAAGTTCTTGCCCTCGACGATGACGCGATTCTGCGACCGAATGACACGCTTGATGAGCCCAGTCTCCCCTTTGTCCTTGCCTCTGATGATCATCACCTGGCAGTAATAAAACAAAAAAAAGGAGAATGGGAGATCTTGCGATGAGAAGAGAGTAGTAGGACTAACAACTAACAGGAATAACTGAAGTGGGGGATGGGGTGCAGCACGAGAGAGAGGTTACGTTGTCGCCGCGGAGGATCTTCCAGTGCCTGATGAGCTTCTCCGCTGCCTTCCATCCCATCTTCCTCGGAGCGGCGAGGGAGGCGGCGGCCGGCGAGGCGGCGAGGGATGGTTGGCCTGGAGGGAGGAGCGAGTGGTGGGCTGGCGGCACTTGGGCGCTGGGAGGCCAGAGTGTAAGTGGGCCCGAGTAGTGAAGGAGGTGGAGCGCATGGGCTGATGGGTAAGGCCTGGCCTGGTAGCTCTGAGCCGAGCCCAAATTGATTTATTATAATGCACACATTTACCATTCTTGATTTGCTCAAAAAAAACATTTTCCGTTCCTAATTAAAAATATAATTGAGTCTAAAACATTAAAAATATAATTTTCCTCAAAAAAAATAAAAATATAATCGTGTTTCCTGAACTGAAAACATGAGCTCCACGATTTCTCAAATTTGACCTCCAAACTAACCATAGCAAAACCTGTAGCTGTATCTGTATGAAAAAAAAAAAATTGTTACGACTCTGGATGTAAGAGACCATTTTCCAACTTATTATTAGAATCATTTTATAACAGACCCTAGCCAAGCCGGCCCATTGGCAAACCGTTACTTGTTTTATTTTATAATAAACCAGAAAACAAGTAAAATGACACAAACAAAATAAGTAAGTAACCCAAACAAGGTCTGAGTACGGAGAAAGCAAATCAATCAACACCAAGCAAACCTTATGTGATTTTTATTCATTAAGTACAGTAAAGTATATATCTGTATCGTGGTACACTAGTACAAAGCTCTTATCAAGATGCTAACACATCACATCTCCGCCACAAGCTTTGGACTGAGCCAGCGCCAGATCGATCGTGGTGAAGGAGGAGCCAGCGTGACCTGCATCTGCTCCGCAGCGTTGCTCAGCTGGCTTTTCACCGGCGCAACCTGCAAGATCGTACAATACACACCACACCTCTCTCAAAAAAATCTTTACATATGCGCATGTGGAAACAAAGAAGTTCCTATCATCTCTTTCCTCAACATCCATGATGACTGGCCGATGGTCGAAATGCCGTGGGTCACCATTAAACACTCTCACCAGAGGAAATTTACTCCGCCATGTGTTGTTTGCTACCACCCTATCCAATCTTTCGTTAGTGTAACTAGACGCAACATGGGCCTCGTTTAGATGGGTGAATTGGGGGAGAAAAACACTGTATCAGAATTCCTGTAGCATTTCGTTTGTATTTGATAAAAATTATCCAAATTTTGACTAACTAGGCTTAAAATGTTCGTCTCGCAAAGTACAACAAAACTGTGTAATTAGTTTTTGATTTCATCAACATTTAGTACTCCATGCATTTGCCGACATTTTGATGTGACGGGGAATCTTCTTTTTGCATAGTGAAATTTGGGGGAGAATAGGGGAACTAAACAAGGCCATGGTTGTGGTTTATCCAAGTGAACGGGTCACCCATGTATCCCAAATCATGAAGGTCACAATCCTCCAACACCTTTCAGAACCCCTCCATATATGACTCTGCTCTCGGTGGCCCTGCCTCCTTCTCATAATAAAATAAAATGTCAATAGAGCCTCCGCTGCACAACCATGGAAGATTGTTTTGCTCTTTCAGCAACCGTAAAAGTTCTCATGTGCTTTCCTTATCCTCGCTCCTTGACTCTCCGTATACACCCGTATATCTCCACTTCCACCCATCCTCCTCCTTAACCTGCACATCTATATGATATTTCGACATGCTCTTCACATTGAAATCAACACCCTTCTCCAGAACATCGCCAAACCACCGTTGGTTCGCTTGCTACTTTTTGCAACCATATTGGGCATCTCCAGCTTCCATCGAAACCATTCCATCCACTTCTTGTCATGTTTAATTTCTGTCAAAAAAAGAGGATATCCGAGGCCACCCGCTTCTGGACATCCAGAAGCCCACGAACTGCCGGGCCGTTCCCCAGTCCCCGGCAGTTCCAGCTTATAATCCTCATTTTTCCGTGCGGGATTGGCTGGGCAATCCCGCCTTAAAATTAGGGAAATCTTCAGTCCTCTCACCTGGAAACGTCCTCGCCTTCTTATGCTCCTCCTTTATCTTCTTCCGTTCTACTTTCCAAGCCTCTTTTACTACCAGGATGCTCCAGCACAGTCTCTGCAGAAACTTTTATGGTTGGAGGCAACCTCTTGAAAGTTCCCTTTGTGTGCTTCTCCATCACATACCCTTCCCTCAAGTCTTTCCCCTCATCACCACTCAGACTCCCATACTCCAACCTTTGCAGGTTTCCTGATACTACTTCATCACCACAAACTAACCCATCTATGCAGTCCTCTGCAACATGCTGCTTTGGATCCGCGACCATGTCCTTCTCCCCATCAAACCCCACCATTCCTTGCTGCAGATCTTTGAGACTCCCTACTGCCACCTCCTCCTCCTGAAAAGTCCCCTCTGTCGCTTCTGATTTGTGCTCCTCATCTCCTTTTCCTTCAACAGACAAACTCTCTACCCTTTCTTCCACACACTGATTCCCTGCCACCTTCTCAAAAACCAGTTTCTGAGGGTTACCACCACAACCTAAGAGGGACTTAGATTTTAGATAGCTGGTACCTTCATCCCTCAGTTCTGACTCCGAGTTTACACGAGATGAATCTTCAATTGACAGCGCATTTTGCTCCCCACTACCCTTCTCTCCACTTCTCTTGTCGATGTCCCTACTCTCTAGCTGTCGGCTACCACCTGAGTCTGAGTTACCTCCATCCCAACGACGACTGTAAGGGTCGCTTTGGGCCCTGCGTGGAGTTGGTGTGACTCTAAGCCAGTCCCCAAATTGTCTGTCTTCTGACCACCAATCCCCTCGGTCACATTCTCTGTACACATGACCCAGCAATCCACAATTATAGCAAAAATTTGGAAGGGACTCGTACTTAAAACGACACCAGAATTTTTCCCCTTCATTCTCGCCCTCCATGGTTACCCCTCTCCTTAACGGCTTTACGGATGTCCAGGAGCACCTTGATGTGAAGGTACAGCCCAATAGCTGAGCCGTCTTGATCAGATTCCACCTCAAGAATCTGGCCTACGCTGTCACCAATCGCCTCACCCGTGTCTACATTCATCAACCCGATCGGTAGGTCCAGCACCCTAATCCATACTGGAATAAAATTGAACTCCAGCTCATCCAATTTCTTGGAGGTATCAAGATCAGCCACAACCAGCAAATCTCCCCCAAACTCCCAGGGCCCGTCTGAAATCGCCCTCTTCTTACCGCCCGGTTCCAGAAAGGAAAACAAGAACAAATTCTCCCCTAGCTCCTTGCATCTGATCCCTTTCTCAGGACACCAGACCTCGCCAAGAACACAAGCAATGCCATCACCGTATCCCGGTTAGTGAGAAAACAGCTTACCCACAGCTTGCGGAATCTTCCCCATCTCCTTCCTCCAAGCGCCCTTCACCCCAGCCTCCTCCTCCTCCGTCAGCTTGAGCACTCTCATACTTCTCCCCCGACCCGCCATTCCCCACCTCTCCTGGCACTTAGGTTGAAGAAAGAGAGAGATCAATAGTCAATACCAGACAGTACGAGTGACCAGCTGCGAAATCTCGTGGATTGGAAATTTGCAAGTGGATGCGCTTTTCGATTTGGAGGTTTGTGAAAGGAAAACCAATCTGAAACCCCGGCACTTGGCCAGATTCCAGAACCTTCTCCGAGTCGCCGGAGCCCCTCACGAACTCACGGTGCCTGCTGTTGACCGGAGACTGGCGTGGCGAGAGATGGTTGGCCCTGGGGGAGTGGGCCCGAGTAGTGAAGGAGGTGGAGCCCAAACTTATTTCATGCACACATTTACCATTTCTAATGTTTCTCAAAAAAAATTACCATTTCTAATGTTTCTAAAAAAATACTATTTCTAATTAAAAATACAATTTGTGTTTCATGAACTCAAAATGAGCTCTACGATTTCTCAAATTTGACCTCCAAACTAGTCATAGCAAAGCCTGTAGCTGTATGTACAAAAAAAAAATGTTACGACTAGAGTAACACGAGAAATCCCTGTCCGGACGTAAGAGACCTTTCTCCAAATTATTAGAATCATTTTTATAACAGATCTTGGCCAAGCCGGCCCATTGGCAAAACATTGCTGTTTTTTTTTAAAAAAAACACACAAACAAACTAAGATCCCGTTTGGAAGGACTACGGAGCCGTTCGGCTGGAATTATAAGCCGGCTGAAAAACACTGTTGGCTGATTTTTTGTGAGAGAAAAATACTGTTCCGGTTGAAAAAACAAGCTGAATAAGATGGATTATAAGCCAGATGAACAAGGCCTACTTTCTGACTCCTGCAAAGGCCTACCAAACTGTTTAGTAGAAGGAGCTCCGTTTTGCGGTGAAAAAACGAGTTCTACCAATCAAGCGTGAAAAAATAAGTAAAGTAACCCCAGACAAGGTCTGAGTACCTGTCATGCACAGCAAACACGTACGGAGAAAGCAAATCACTCAAAACACAAGTAAACCTGATGTGACTTTTATTCATTAAGTACAGTACGCACTACTCCGTCCCATAAAAAGAGTCGCCGTGGGAAGCGTGCTGGTCAAACTTTCTCAACTTTGACTACGTTTGTAGAAAATGCGTGCAACATTTATATCTTTAAATAAGTTTATTATGAAAGTATATTCAAATATCTACATAATGATACTAATTATGTACCATAAATATTAATATTTTGTTAAATATATTTGGTCAAAGTTAAAAGCTGTTGACTTTTTGGGAAGCGAGAATGACTCTTTTTATGGGACGGAAGGATTATATATTTGTATCGTGGTAGTACACTAGTAGTACAAAGCTTTTATCAAGACAAGATGCTAACACATCACATCTCCGCCACAAGCTTGGCCTGAGCCAGCGCCAGATCGAACGTGGTGAAGGAGTGAGGAGCCAGCGTGACCTGCATCTGCTCCGCAGCGTTGCTCAGCTGGCTTTTCACCGGCGCAACCTGCAAGGTGGTCGTTCACAAGCAAGCAAGTTTTTGGTTCAGAACAAGCTCCACACATCGCGACACTTCTTTCGTTCAGAAATAAACATATGACAAGTTTGATATATGATCATCGGTACACATACCTTGTTTGGGTTACTGAAAGAGTTCTCATCCATAACGTTGCCAGATGTGAGAACAGTGGCGGTTGATCCCAGCGAATTGACACTGGCCTGAAGTCCACTTGTGGAGATCATGAGGCTAACAGTGTCCGACCCAAAGTTCACAACCTGCACAGAAGCTTCTTTAGATCACTACAGGTTTGTAATCCTTTACACGCAGGCTAGGATGGATGCTCGACAGATTTTACTTGCCTTCACTCTAAGGAAGCTATTCTCTGAATCCTGCCACGTAATTGCAGATGCAGCTAGCGAGCTTGAGTACCGGGAACTGATATTAATTGGATGGATCATGGCACCACTGGACTCACGGAAAAGTGTCTGCATCCAGTAACTAGGAGTTCCATAATGTTGCCAGGAGTTGAAGACGATGGCATCCGGGTTCCACCTGATTGTTTTTGTTCGAACACAGTTATCGCAGAGTTAGACCAATAACAACACAAGAAACAAGTAGAGGATAAAACCATGAATACTAACGTTTGATCATTGTTGTTCACGAATAGCGGAGCGTAACTTGCCATCTGAACAATATCACTGCAAAGAACCAACAAAAGGTCATCTAACTCACAGTAAAGACTATGTTGGTAGTAGAACTGGAGCAGGCCAAAGTCTGACATGGTGATGTTGACAATATACACAATTTACCAACAAAAATAACGATTGACCATTAACCAACTTGCAATCAAAAGGAGAGATCACCTGTTTTTCTCCAGACCAGTAAGGAAAGCAGCTTCAGCCAATGAAGCGAGAAGACTTCCTCTGCCCGCATCACTTCTCCAGACGGCGTACTCACTCACAAAAGCCTGTGTTCGAATCATTTCAGTAACATTTTTTTACTGTATAGACAGGGTATGGAAAAGGTTGTAAATAAGTAAGAAAATCATTGGATTTTCAGAGAGTCTTCAGAACATGCAAATAAAATCACACATCACATAAGCTCCATATAAATATTGCTCATTGTTTTTCAGAATCCCAACACCTCAAAGAATTGTACCCTCCGTCTCTTAAGGATTTTGCATAGCATCAAAGGACCCATTTTATATACTATCCCAAGAATATCCCAAGTGAATGCCAGGAATCTCGAATCGATGTAAATGATTGGTCATGAAAGAGGGCTGTCTCATAAGGATCCTTGTGAAGATGAGACTTACCTTGGGTCCACTACGGGATGTTCTGTCAAATTGGCTCCTCATGTTAAACAAAGTCTTAGAATCAGTATAGACCTAGAAGAAAAATGCACTGTTTAAATTTAAGAGAAGGCAAGTTGACCTTGACAATGAATAATTAGACAGAACTACAGAATCAAGACAGAGAAAAATGAAACAAACAGACTTGGCAGTAAGAACTTTACATGGAAGTCATACAAATCCGCAGGATGGTCAAGTGGTCTAGATGAACCATCACAGTTTGAAATCATTTGAATGTCTGGATAGGCCTCTCTTATAGCATTGTAGAATTTGAGGTAATTACCTGTTTAACAGACATAAAGACTATCATTCCATGCAACTAAAAGCAGGCTTCATATGTAAAAAAACTATAGGTGAAGTATATCCTTTGCCGACTACCACTGGGAGTTATGTTCAGTTTAAGTAAGTCTCTTTGCTAGTACAGGGACATCAAGTGCATAATTGCCCTTGTGCAGAAGACCTTTTCAACTTATTTAAAGGATGCAAATAAAAATGTAGTTGATAAGTTTACCACGGTAAAACTTTTTCCCGCAATCTTCATTTCCAATCGCAACATGTTTCACCGGGAAAGGTTCAGGGTGCCCCATTGCAGCCCTAACAGAGCCCCATGTTGAATCTGCACTCCCCCTTGCAAATTCTAGACTGTCCAATACATCCTGTAGAAAAACAAACACTTCAATAACAATGAATGTCATGGGCAGCCAACAGGCTGCCACTAGCCCAATAGGCCCAAGACGTCAGATGCAGAAGGGCGTCGTAGGGCGCGAGTGTCCTAGTTGGGCCTTAAGCCCATTAGTGTTTATTAGTGTCTCTCTTAGTTATTTATATATAGGAATAGTACCATATTGTCTAGGCACAAGAGGTGTTAGTCCTATGTACCCTTTATAATCAGCCCATGAGGCACAATGAAAATCAAGCAATGAATTATGAAGAAACAATTCTAGTCTCCCTCAATCTCTCAAGCTCTTGGCAAAGCATAAGGCCTAGTTACCCCAAAATATCCATCCCCATTACATCTGGTATCTAGAGTCCAGCGATCCTCATCTTCCAGTTCCAACTCGTCATCCATCGATCCAGATCCTCTCCTACGTTCAAAAAAAAACAGATCAGCCGATCCTCATTCATCGATCCTAGCCGCCGCCCGATCCATCCCCCACCGCACCACTAGCCGCTGTCCCCCACCTCCTGCGCCAACACCAGCCAGCCGCCAACCACCCGCACCACATCTCCTCCATCAGCAGCCGCCACCACAACCACCAGGCCGCCGTCCGCCTCCCCCTGCACCACCGACCTCAAAGCTTCCCTGGAGACCATCACAACCTACATGAAGGCCAACACCGACGCCATGAGGGACCTCCAGGCCTCCGTGCAGGCCAACGCCGCCACCATCAAGGCCCTGTCCGCTGAGCGCTCGGCGTCCAGCAACAGTTCGGCTGCCGAGAAACACCACTACAATCGTCCGCCGCGGTTCCAGAAACTGGGTTTTCCGCGTTACGACGGTAATTCCGAACCCCTCATCTTCATCAACAGCTGCGACACATACTTCCGTCAAGAGCGCATCATGGAGGAAGAAAAGGTGTGGATGGCTTCCTGTCATCTGGACGATGGCGCTCGTACGTGGTTCCTCCAGATCCAGGAGGAGGGCACCCCGACGTGGCGTCGCTTCACCGAGCTCCTGCACCGGCGCTTCAAATCGCCCCCGTGCCCCAACCTGCTCCATCGGGTGGCCCTTGGCATCGACAACTCCCTGCGCATCCTTGATGAGGTGTCCACACTACTGGATCGCCTCCGGGCGCGTCTCGAGGCGAAGGACAAGGAGGACCGTGAACGCCGGGCGGCTGTACGCCTCCAGGCAGCAGTACGGGGACTCCTAGCACGCCGCCGAGCGCAGGCTCTTCGTGCCACAAAAGCATCGAAGGAGCAATCAACGGTGCGCCTCCAGGCAGCAGTGCGAGGATTGCTTGTCCGTCGCATGATGCGGAAGATGCGCATGCTCCTCAGCTCCTCGCTGTCATGCGTGTTCGTCCCCTCGGCCCCTTCCATACATCAGGCTGCTCCGATCGCAGGGGAGGTCCAAATATGGGCGCTTCCAGTGCAGCGACCTCGCATCAACATCCAGCATCAGGCATCAAAGGCTATCTCATTCATCCTTGTGCCTGCTGTGGTGCTAGACACATCCAGCATTAGAGCCGGCTGCTTCACACTCCACCCTTCAGCCTCCATGAAGCTAGCAGAGGCGCTCTTTCCATGGGATCCAGGTGGATATAGTTGTATTTTAGTCGTAAATAAGAATGGGAAGCCGAGATGTAAAAGGCTTATCCCTAGGTCGCGTCAGCTATCCAGCTCGAGGACGAGCTGGGTCTCCAAGGGCGGGGGAGATGTCATGGGCAGCCAACAGGCTGCCACTAGCCCAATAGGCCCAAGACGTCAGATGCAGAAGGGCGTCGTAGGGCGCGAGTGTCCTAGTTGGGCCTTAAGCCCATTAGTGTTAATTAGTGTCTCTCTTAGTTATTTATATATAGGAATAGTACCATATTGTCTAGGCACAAGAGGTGTTAGTCCTATGTACCCTTTATAATCAGCCCATGAGGCACAATGAAAATCAAGCAATGAATTATGAAGAAACAATTCTAGTCTCCCTCAATCTCTCAAGCTCTTGGCAAAGCATAAGGCCTAGTTACCCCAAAATATACATCCCCATTACAATGAAGCTAGAAGAATTATAAGAATATAAGAACTACCTAAATCTACAGGAGATATATGGTATCTTATTGAGTTTGTCACTATTCATATAAACAGAATTAATTAGTTCATGGACAATCTTGGTACATGTGAGTGTGCAACTCAAGCTAAGCGCCATCTCTGCATGTAAACTACCTAAATAAAAAGTAAAGGGTCATCCGCTGCTGTTATATCTTTTTCAGTATTCATGAAGACAGCTAGAAGATAATAAAACTTCAGCATTATTCAAAACTGATAATATGTGATGGTTCTCACTGTGATCTGAGCAATAAAGTTTAAATATTTTTTTTCTCAGATATGCAGGATTTGTATTAAGAAATAAAGTTTTAATATGCTCGGATATGCTTTCTAGCTCACAAAAAATGAAATTGTATTATAACATCTACAGTGTTGATATGCAATGGTAATTTGCACCCATGGCTGAGAAAGTACATTGCATTAAAAAATTGAAGGCTCTTATATCATTATATCAACAAATTTTGAAGGCTTTATATTATCAAATGCTTAGTCTACTCGAGGTATAACCAGGGAGCTCAAAAGATACCTTTACAAAAGGAGCAATAGCTACAGTATCAACTTCGTCATTGTGGCTGATTCCTGAGTTATAAGAGAGAAATTCCATCAGTTAAGAAGCCTCACAGTGATAAAAGATTTAAAAAATCTGAAAACAATTACCATTGTTGAATACCCAGATTGGGGCAGCACCCAGGTCCTCCGCAAGCTTTGATGTAGATTTCAATGTAATAGTTAGGGGGTGATGATGGGAAAGAAAAAATAAATAAATTGAAGTAGTGTAAACTGGTACCTGAAGAAACTCATAATATCCAAGCCCATCATCAGTCCAGTAATGCCAAACATCCCCAAAGTGTCCAGGCCTCTCTTCCCATGGACCAATAGATTCTCTCCATCTGAATGCATTTCTTAGCCACTCACCTTCTACAAAACAACCTCCTACAATAGTCGCATGCAATCTATCAAATATCTGAAACGTCTATGAACATATATAATGTATGTCCAAACGAAGAACCTGATTTTAAATGTGAAAACACAGTGCATACCAGGAAATCTCAAGAACCGTGGTTTTAAATCCAAAAGCATGGATATAAGTTCTGTGCGGAAACCACGTCCCTGTGTGTACAGAGAGAACCGGCTGTAAATACTCAGATAAACTTTTTCACAGTGAGAATTACCATACACTAGAAAGAGATTGTTTTTGTTTATAGGTTTCTGGCAAGATAAATGAATCTAATACATTCGGTACACTAAATAGATGACTAATATATAAATTCAGCCACACAGGGTATCCATCAGAAACATTCAATTGGTGGTTACATTCATCAAACAAACCAAAGTAGTGAACTGGGTGTCATACTATTCCTGTTACGGATTATGTCGCCAGTAGTTCATTGGTTTGCAGCATGGTAGAGTGCACTAGTGCAGACCAAAATAGCAATTTTGAAATCAAGTGGGTACCATGAAGCACACTTCCACATGATCTTAGCCATCCAATATTCCATTATTAATTGGAAGTGGAATGTAGTCATTAAGGATTGCTGAAAAGTAGATCCTCCACCTACTCCTAGTTTGATTTGTCACCATGCAGAATTAATTAACCAGTGCTTTATACTCAGAGGTTCAGTACTAATCTTTATTTATTATTCATATTTTATACATGTTTTTTCTAGGCCTTAATTGTGTTTTCACTATGAAGACTAATAAAATAATATAACATACCTTGTATGTGTCTTCAGGCATGAGTGATACTTGATCAAGCCATACAACTCCTTTTTTGTTAGTTGTTATTTGAAGCCTTGAGGTTCTATTGGTTCCTTTAGCAACCAGCTTCTGCTCCACTTTTGTCCAATTTGATGTGCCAGAAACTCTGCAGCAGTGCAATCCCTTCAGCTATTGTGAATAAGGAAATATTCTCCTTTCTAAACATTGTGAGAAAAAACACTAACGTTATCATAGCTGAAGCCAAGTTTTGGAATCCATCAGAGCTTGTTAATGAAACTGTTAAATCCGTTGTTTCCGGAGACTTAACATACATAACGAGATTGTAAGCCTTCCCATCTTCTATGTTCTGTAAGTTGAAATGGTAGCATTATAGAAAAGAAAAAAGTAGAAAAGGGTAGGAAAACAGAACATGCACTGAATATCTGCCTAACATCAGAACACGAAAGGTAAAAACTACCAGAACGATACAAAAAAAAATGCATGGAGCTCTGATGCTTGTAATTCCACTACTCCTACAGCTATTACTACTGTTACTGCTTTTCAAAATTGGCATCCTAGTTAATTAAATAACCAAAATTTTGATATTAACAAAATACTTCTTTATGAAAATATCCATTTCTAATACTTATATGAATAAGAAATACATTATGAAATCATACCATGCCCCAAAAACCCGGGTTGTAAACACCAACACCACCGGCTGGACAGTCATTACAGAGGACCTCCATCCTCAGAGCAACAATGTTTCGGCTGAAACATGATGTACGATCAGTCGCCACGAATATGGAGGAGTCATCTCCAATGATAGACCACGGGTCAATGTTTGATGGAGTATGAGGGCCTCCAGCTTCGAAACCTGAAGTAAAAAACCAGCTCCAAAACTTTGAACATCAACATCGACAGAGTGCATCTAGTGACATTTTAAAAGGCACACAAAAATCAAGAATAGCTGAGGTACCTCTGTTACTGACAAGCTCTGCCCATATTCCACCAGCTCCTGCATGGTTGATCTCCTACAGTGGGTCATGTAGTGTATTTGAATTATTCTTTCTGATTATATGTGGTAAGACATAAGAAGCCGACGGAACTAGCATCTACCAATGAACTACTTCCTCACCTCAAAAAATATCCCGAATAGTGTTTCCGGGATCTTCCGAGCAAGCTGCGACGTGGCATCAACCTTGAGGGTTGCTGTCTGGGTGGCCTCTATTTCTAAAGGCCGACATCTGCAGCCCACGCAGAATAGAAGCAGAAGGCAGAAGATTGCAGTAGAGGAGGCGTGCTTGAGATCCATAGGCTTCCACTTGTGGTAAGCACTAATGCAATGAGTGTGTCTGTTGGAGAAATAGAGTATAATTGGCAGGTCAGTTGAGTTAGATGGAAACAGAAGCTACTACAGCATGGCATCTCCACTTAGAGAGAACTGGAGAGGCATCAGATCAGAACAATCAAAAGGCAAACGCATAGTACTGGTGCATATGGACACCCCCCCCCCCCCCACCCCAAAAAAAAAAACATCGACAAAAAACAATAAACATAAGCTATAGCTACTTTACATTCAGCTGTGCATAGGAAATAAAGAATGAAATTGATTTGGTAAATAAAGCATTACAAATACGCAAAGAATGCCTTTTGAGATTATCTCCTCAGACAGAAGCACATGGGATTGTGTTCCAGTTAAAGCAGGGTGCTTGTTTTGTTTCGCAAAAGAAAGAAACGGAGGCCCTCTTGGGCATTCCATCAAACCACTCGCCTGCACCAACCAGGCAACCACCAACCCAAACTCCACCCACAATCGGCAACTGAAGACAAAATTCCGAAGCAGAATTGGAGTCTGTCGTCGTCGAGTGTCTCACCATGCATCCACCATCCGATACCTCCTTTCCAAAGCAAGAAGTGATCGAGCTACCGGCCGATGTGAGTACCCGGCCGGGGGGCCCTGTGCTTAAGTAGAAGAAGAAGGCGAAGCAGTGGCTTTGAAGGGAAGCGTGCCTACGCCACGGACTACGGAAGCCACGCGAGGGGTGTGGGGGGAGGGAGACCTATCGGGTGCCGGAGACGGCGGACGTCAGGGTCGGGGCGCGCCGCGGCGTGGCCATAGTTGCTTGCCTTGCCGGGGTCGTTCGGCGGCGGTTGGCTGCGCTCGCCCGCCGACGCGTGGGGCCCTGTGGCTGTCAGCGGCGCGGTCGCCTTATCCGCTTTCGTCATCATTGAATTTTATTTTATTTTATTTATTTTATTGTGTGTTCAACAAAGCATTTTGATTTCTTTTATAGAATTTTGATTTTTTTTCTTGTTTATAAACAAAGCATTTGGGTGCCGGCGTATTAATCGTGGAAACGGGAACGGACGAAGGGCGTCGTCATTGTGGAACGACTTTGGAGCCTTGGGTTTGGTTGTGGCCGTATCTTTGTTGTCTCTTATATGCATGTTTGCTAATCATGAGAACTTGCACTAAGGCCTGTTTGAATCATCTAAAGTTTGTATAAGTTATAATAGCTAGAGAGAATGAGCTAATAGTTTTTGTATAAATTGACTGATTGAATAGTTCAAACGTGCTACAAGATAGACTAACCCTGTTTGTTTGAGCTACTTTTCAGCCATGGAACGGTGTTTTCCTCTCACAACATTTCAGTATAAGCTAAATTTCAGCATTGGTTCAGTTTTGGAAAACATTTCTTCTGTGAAAAACCAACCAAACGCCAATCAAACAGGTAGAATCTAAAGCTGCTTTTTCACAAACAACTCTTTTTTGTGTAACATGATTTTCGCAGCGTATTGGACCCCTTTTTTTTTTTGCTTTCTGCTTTAAAGAGATATTTTACGGTTGTTTCAAGAGAGATAAAATGAGAGGGGATAGGTTTCATAGTTTCAACAACACCATGCATATTTTTTCACAGCACATAGGTTATAGCAATTTTTTCACAGCTCAACATAGTTTTTTCACGGCAGCCGAACCAAATAAACATTATAAGATGAGTTGTTTGGATTAGCTATAGCTTATTTTATCAGTTAGTGACTTATTTTAGTTGTTTGAACCAAATAAACATTATAAGATGAGTTGTTTGAATCATCTAAAGTTTGTATAAGTTATAATAGCTAGAGAGAATGAGCTAATAGTTTTTGTATAAATTAACTGATTGAATAGTGCAAACATGCTACAAGATAGACTAACCCTGTTCGCTTGAGCTACTTTTCAGTCATGAAACAATGTTTTTCTTTCACAACATTACAGCATAAGCATCAGCATAAGCCAAATTTCAGCATTAGTTCAGTTTTGGAAAACATTTCTTCTGTCAAAAAACCGGATGCCAATCAAACAGGTGGAATCTGAAGATGCTTTTCCACAAACAGCTCTTTTTTGTGTAGCATGATTTTCGCAGCATGTTGGACCCCGCTTTTTGCTTTCTGCTTTCTAAATAGGTGCAAAGGATGTTTTACAGTCGTTTCAAGAGAGATAAAATGAGAGGGGGATAGGTTTCATAGTTTCAACAGCACCATGCATATTTTTTCACAGCACATAAGTCATAACCATTTTTTCACAGCTCAGCGTAGTTTTTTCACGACAACTGAACCAAATAAACACTGTAAGATGAGTTGTTTGGATTAGCTAGAGCTTATTTTATCAGTTAGTGACTTATTTTAGCTGGTCCAATCAACTCCTAAAACGCCTACATGACATGACAAAAACAGAATCTGAAAGTAATAATGCACAAAGCGAGATTTTTTTCAATGTAAACGTTCAGCGGAAGGAATTTGGAGCCAAATTGAGGTTTGAGGCCAAACTATTTAGCATAACAAAAGAACTATTTTCTAAAAGTTTAGTTTTGCACGGGCAGAATAAAAAAATCGGTTCCTTCAAGAAGTAATGGTTGCACAAAGAATTAATCAGGCTACTTAATTAACTAAGATTCTAAATAATAACAATCGATCGATTAGGAGAAAAATATATACCTCAATCATCTAGCTAATTGATCATTATTTGACGTGGCGCACGAGATGCTGTATGTGTCACCATATCAGACTTAATCAAGCACTCAGCAACTAGCAAACAAGTGATGCTAGTTTCCGTTCACAAAATCCAGTTTATAACTATACCAAGAACAAACGTAATGATTAGAAACTAATTAGTACTATAAATTACTTCATTCATCACCATTTGATGTGGCGCACGAGATGCCCATCGATCTTGCATTGCACTAGTGAAGCACTCAACAGCAAAGGCCATCTTCGTTCTGTCTTTAAATAGATGGGACTGCTGAATATTTATTGATATGCTTAGATTGGATTTGCATTGGGAGCACTCCATTATTATTAATTACCAGCTAGACGTTTCTTTAATTTTTTTCATTTGAATCATCCTCGCGACTGTTGCTGATCGAGTTGTGGGATGGGCAAATTTGAAATGTACCTTTAGGAGAACTGTGAATGATAGTCTATTGATTTTATGGATAGAAGTTGGTGCAATAATTTAGCTTGTACAGTTTGTTTTACTGATGCTGAGAATTCTCTAGTTGGTAGTTGTACGGCCTTCTCAATCCTTATAAAAAATAGTGAACTTTAGAGAGGCATTTTCTCAATTTCATAGTCCTGCTGTTGGAGTTTGAAAATCCCCCTAGAGTACATTTGTTTTTTATGATTGCTTGAAAATAAGGTTCTTACTAGAGATATTTTGAATAAGAGAAGAAAGGTTGAGGATCCTAGTGTTGTTTATTCTGTCGTGAACCTCTATTCAACACACATTCTTTGATTGTGTGGTTGCACAACAATTAATTTGGTCTATCTTAATTATGTGAGTTCTTAGAGATTGAGCTAGGTGCATATATTGAGTTGATTGGTAGACCGTGGATTAGTAACAAGTTTATGATTCATAATAATTGTATTACCTCTGCTGCTATGTGGGGGATTACTATTCTAGATGCTCTTCAAGGCTCTTCACGTTTTTTTTTTTTGATAATCTGTTGAGGGTCTTTATGTAACTGCGGCTCTACTAATGATTATATGTTTTTATTTATATAAAAAATCCTAGTAGAGACAGAGAGCCTAGGAGGATAGGCAAATTCCCAAGTGATAATCTTAAGGTCTTAAGGTGACACGTCGTTCTCCAAAATGTATTGGGCTCATTGCTCTGGATGGCATCAGTGGTGGCGGCGAAGCTGATGATGGTGTTGCTGTATTAATGTTAATGACTTGGTTGTTAGGTGACACATACAAGCTGAAGATCTTCTGCGGCGTTTCACGAATGTGCAGGAAGCAAGGAATCATGACTTGGTTCTAAGATGTAAGGAGTGGCTTCCTTCAAAGGTTAAGTGTGTCATTCCGCTCTGTTTAGCATAACCTATGGAAATGGAACCGCAAACTGTTATCACTGTAGTTTTAAGGGTGTGGAGGTTAAATTTGTCGTCAACTGTTGGATGCGGACATAAACTTTCGGTAACGTTGCGGTGCGGGGGTCCGTTTGCCAATGCTACGGTGAGGGCGTCCGTCCACCCGAACGCTTCCTGGTGGGCCACGACGCTAGCCCAACTATCCCCTCCCATCCGCTCGGGAGTTTTTCAAAAAAAAATCCTCTCATCTAGTTCTATTCTCCTGTCCACTCGTTCAGTCGTTCCTATCCACTCCAAGCACTGCCCCTCACCGCACCGCACCTTTGGACGACCCTGCCGTCGCAAAGTCCCGCAGCCGGACGCTCTCTTCCCCACTTCCTCCCCAGCATGAAGTGCTGCTTCGGCATCTCTACCGCAAGGCCGACCCTTCCCGCGCTGCTCCTTCTCGCGAGGCACCCAGCCCCTCCCCGCACTGCTTCGCACCCCACGCCATGCCCCATCCACCTCGCCCGTTGTGGAAGGGGAGGCAGGGGAGACCTATACCTGCACTTGCGCCCCTATCCACCTCGCGCCGTCGGCAGGAAGGGGAGGCCTACGCAACCGCAGTTCCCCACCAGTTAGACCGTGGCCGCGTTGGCGAACGCTGTGTTTTAAAGTGTTTCAGACAATTCAGACTTATGTTTCTGTTTCATCTTAATGTTACAAAAGTCAATCTGGGATGTTGCATATGTTGCAAAGGCAATATACACATGTTGCAAACCTATGTTTCAAGTGTTTCAGGTGTTCCAGACGTTTGTTTCAAATGTGTTCATATAGATGCTTCAAAAGTAGATCTTGGTGTTTTATATGTTACAATGGCTACACTGCATTTTCAAGAGTATGTTTCAAGTGTTTCATCTATTTCAAACTTTATGTTGCAAATATTTCATTATGGATGTTTCAAAATTAGATCTTGGTATTACATATGTTGCAATGGCTACACACGCATGTTTCAAGTGTTCTCCTTGAAAATACATAGGCCCACGTAAGCATAGGTCGTAGGTTTAGGCCCTATTTGGATACTAGGGGCTAATTGTTACTTAGGTACGTAAAAGTTTGCCAAAATTAGCCGTAACGTATTTGATCAAGGGCTAATAGGTGAGCTAATTAAGTTTGTAGCCAAGTTTTCAACTATTTGTTAATCAACTTCAGCTCATTTAGACTAAATTTTAGTCCCCTAACTAGTAATTAGCTCTAATTGATCTAAACATGCCCTTAATTTCTCTAAAAAAAATCGCATGACAGCTATGCTAGCTGATGATGGATCTCGATCGCTCTCTGCTCTGAACGTGGATCGATCATTTCCTCGTGCATGCACTACGCACGCAACCTCGCATTGCGGCCATTGACACACGTACGGTGCACTACCGATGCGCATGCGTAGTGTCGCGTCGATTGCGCGCGGGCTAGCTTGATCTGATCGCGTCAAAATGGACGGAACCACCGGCAATAAAACAGAAAGCTAGCTGTGATATGATGATATATCTGATGATGTGCGTGAGCGAGAGAAAGACGCGTCATCACACATACATATCCACAAGCGAGATATATCCATCCATCGCTAGCTGCACAAGCAATGCAAGAAACCTACGTACGTGATGACCCTTTTACAAAACGGCACGCCTACGCGTCTCGCGAAAGCGATCGTGTAGTGTACCACTAGCTACTATCTTAGCTAGCAGGCCGTCGCGTGTAGATCAGCGAGCAGCATTCCTGATGCTACAAATCGAACGAATAATAGCCGGCCCACTTACAAGCTAGTTTGCTACTTGCCTACTTGTCCCGTGCTGGTGGTACATATGCATTGAGTTGGCCATGCTACTGATCGTCGACAAAGCAGACGATCGACACGCATGCACAAGCAAGCGGCACTGCGGCAGGCATGGGCCATGGCTCCCAAGTTCGTTCCAATTAAGCACACATCGTCATGTGTTTGTGTTGTGCTTGCTTCTCCACAAATCGATGGAACAGCGCTTTATTTTTCTTGCCTTTGCGTCTACTCCCGTAGGTTGATCAGGGAACGACAGAGCATTGTTGATTTTTAACCGTATGAACAACCCCCCAACTTTCGGTGCCACCAAGGAGGTGACTAGGTGAGCACCGAAGTTTAGGTGTTGATCAAGGGAACAATGGCGAGAAGGTGCGCGGGAAGTTTTTAAAATGGGCACCAGAACTCTCCGGTGGAAGCACCGTACCTGAGTGTCCATCAAAGCTTAACTCCATAGAGCATGTTTTGCGCGTGCAAGGCTTGAGAGAGGTCATCCCGGAACTCTCCGGTGCTCACCGCTAGCACTGGTGATCGTGTTTGCTATGGTTTTTTGTTGCTTTTGGTGTTGTTGCTGCCACCTAGACAGTTTGAAGCATCGTGACTCTGTGAAGCACTCAGTTAGAGATTGTGAGGTCCTCTTGATGAGATCGAGGCTCTTGTTCTCATCCCAGTTGAGATTGGCAAATAAGAGCAACTTTATTAGTGGAATCGAGGCTTGACGAGCACCTTGTGATCGAGCTAGCTCAAGACTAATCTCATGTTGGACTCAACCATTGTGAGGTTGTTGAGTCTAGTAGAGAAGCAATGATCCAAGGGCTTGCCTCAATTCGAACCTAGGTGACCAACAAGCCATCGAACCATGATGATATATCTCATGTTATCTATTCATGGTTTTAATTGTCCATTCTGCTCTTGCATTACTTGTGTTGTTTAATTTAAAGAGTAGAGTACATTAAAAAAACGCATTGAGTAGAATTAGTAGGACCTGTCCAAAAACGATTATTTCTTCTCTCTTCGACACTAGAAAAAAAACTGATAAGAGAGTCATAAAAATAAAGTTGTGGTTTGAGGGGGAGAGGGGGTCATGGGCGGATGTATATAGTCATTAGTGGGTGCGGCCGCACCCAAGGTTTTCATTATCGGAAATTAAAATTTATCGGACGTCATGGATAAAGAGGATAAGCAAGATATATCGGAAATATCGGATCAAATTCAAAAAAAAATTATTTTTTTTTTAAAAAAATGTAGAATTTGACTTGAAACTATTTCTAAGATATTAAACATCACTTGTTCACAAATCAAAACAAGAATAAATCATTATAAGTGTCGGACCGTCGCGTCACTGATTTTGGATTGTCTGTGTAGAAACAGGAAAGAAGGGAAAAATTTGACTGATATCAAATTTTATCGGACCCCGGGGATAGAAAGGAAATTTCGGAAATATCGGCAACTTTCGGCCGATAAAAAAAACCCTGGCCGCACCCACGTAAAAATAGAAAAACAGCGATTATAGCTAATTTTTCATCATATTCGCACACTCAAAATAAAAGTCTACGCACCTACGAGACAACCACACCCCTTTGAATTTTATCGAGCTCCGCCACTGGAGGGGGTGGATGATTCTAAGTAACTACTTAACCCTTTTATGTACTGGGATAGGATAATTAGGCTGCGTTTGGACAACAGATTCGTTTCCGATTCTCACGTGAAACGTCCAGATCCACGCCAAACGCCTCCCTGCCAATCCGTTTCAAGGTGGAAACGGTTCGTGAGTTTTGCTTGCGAACGCGAAACGCCGGAAACCATTTTCGCCCCATTCATTTCTCCTATCCCCTGTATACTTTAATAACTGTATTTTTCAGTTAATCATTTTTAAGTGGGGCAAGTTAAAATAGATTATATTTAAGCTGGTCTTTGTCTTCTAAATTTTTTTTGAAGCATTTTTTTGTTTATATGATTTTTAATAAAAATATATCCCTAATAATAAAGAGACAAAAATTTCAGATTCTTTTTTTCGTCCATCTATTTGTTTGATCCATCTCCCTTTAACTACCGGATAATAAAGAGTTTCTTCCGTCCGGACTATATGTAAATCTTCTGATAGCTCTTGCCTAGCACGATACGGAGTCCGATATATATATATATATATATATATATATACACACACACACACACAATAATAATAATAACAACAACAACAACAACAACAATAATAATAATAATAATAATAATAATAATAATAATAATAATAATAATAATAATAATAATAATAATAATAATAATAATACTAATAATAATAATAATAATAATAATAATAATAATCTATACCTAATAATAAATAGGCAAAATTTCAGGCTTTTTTTCGTCCATCTATTTTTTTTGGTCCGTCTCCCTCTAACTACCGAACAATGGAGAGTTTCTTTTGTACGGACGTATGTATATATAACTCGTGCTCATACGAGTTAGAATAGCTCGAGTCTAGATCAATATAAAGTAGGAATCCTAATCTAAATAGATTTCTCAAACCCTGAGTACTCTAAATAGAACTCTTAATAATCAAATAGAAAATGATAAGAGCTACGTTCTTTATTTTGCTCCACTTTCTTTATTTACATAGGAGTTAGAATAACTCGCGTCTAGACTAATATAGAGGAGGAATCATAATTTGTTACTTATACACCTAAAAAATATGAAGACCTTTCGTCCAAACGATTCTCATGCGCACGCCAGTCTCCTTGGCGTTCCAATGGATTAAAGGTTACTGAAAGCCAAGTCGCATCAAAGGCATCATCTCCAGAACATACGTCGCCAGCATGCTTGTGCACTAGATCGCCTCCATGCATCTAGAAACCAACAAGGCGCTTATCCAGGCCACATGTGCTGCCACATAGTTCCGTTCAAGGCTACCTAAAGACACTATGTGCGTGTTGTGATGACCACTTCTGGTATCCCGCATGAGCGTTGTGCCGCAGTGCAATGTCGACACAGTTTCGCACTGTGGCCGTCACGCTATAGGACTAGGCTAACTGTCCATGCTCAGTGACACCGTGCGCACGTGGTGCCGTGGCCGCACTTTCGAGCCTATTGTGGCCATAGTGTCTCGCGTGCGGCTATGTTGTACAACCATATTTGTACCGCCTGCAACATAATAAATTATGATCCCGTTGTAACACATGGGTATTTTTGATAGGAATAATAAAGAGGCAAAATTTCCTTATATTGTTTGGTCCATTTATTTTGGTCTGACCCTCTCCAACTACTTTTTTTTTTAATATAAAACTGGAAGGGCCAAAGCCCCTACAGAAGATTTTATTAAAAAAGAAAGCAAACAAAGAGCTCACAAACACTGTTTGCTCCCACACCCGACTACTCCCTCCCACACCCGAGTACTAATCTTGCCTGTTTGCTCCCACACCCGAGTACTAATCTTGCCTGTTTGGTCCAAGTCTGGCACGTCGGCCTACGCCAACTACGAGATGGAAAAGGTAACCGTGGTTGCCTCCTGCTTGTGATGTCTCACGTGTTTGTTTTGGGCAAGTTGAACATCATTTATTGTGCCACACCAAACTCCGGCCCATCTAATCCAGTGTTCTATCTTTTTTTTTTCTTCATTTATCAGTTTGCAGTGATGTTCTTTTGTCTATTATTACATATATTTTGCATCATCAATAAAAAGGTATATTTAATGAATCAACGGTTAGTAATTGCTTCTCTTTTGCAATCCGCGTTCTGTAAACAGTTCCAATGCTCATTGCTGGCTGCCAGCTGCTGCATCGCATGAAGCAGAGAACCGAGTAGAGAGTTAGAGACAGAGAGAGTGCCCGGCTGCCGGTTGGGCAGTTACCCATTGGAGGACAAACGAGAAAGTCCATCTACGTCTCATTTCTCGTATTAAAAATAATATAAGCATCTTGGGACAAAATGTATATATATTTCTCTTTGATCTAAAAAAATTCCTCTTGCAATATAATTTTTTAGACTTTTATTTTTCATGACCATCTCTTTTATGTCCACGACAATATATATAGCAGCATGTATACCAACCATAACTTCAAAACGAATTGGAACGCACGACGTCCATACGAGTTGCAGAGCTAGCACATAGGCCTACGGATCTCCAAGCACGAGATAGAGTTTGGTTTTCATTGTATTTTGAACAAAAGTCATCATGGTTATTTCATAAATTTTCAGGCTGCGTCCTCATGAGCAAAGAATCCGAATCTAACTTACCAGCTAAACAATCTCAAGAAGTGACATTTCTTAAAAGAATCTAGATCTGAAACGTGGGAATCATGTATCCCTACCAAATGCACCCTTAATGTGTTGGAGCATCACGATCCCTTATATTGTATATTTTTAGAGATGGTATAACATTTAGAGCTAAGACTACCCGCAGTGGTTACTCTAAAATGATACTCTAAAACTTTAGAGTATGAATATAGAGGAAAAATTGTTGCACTGGGTACTCTAAAACGATACTCTATCCTTTCTCTCACTCTATATTTAGAGTGGTACTGTGCTTACTCTATACTCTATAGTGGCAGGCCCCACTAGCTAAACAAAGGAAAAAATGTTATAACTCACAAACCAAAAATCCAAATTAAATTTTGATTTCACCATTAAATTCGTCTCAATAAATCCTTCAAAACTAGATCACACATGAATATATTTAGATAAAGTGACAAGTGGGTCCCACCGTGGATAGAATGGATAGAGGATGATATAGAGGATAGATGGGTGCGGGAGAATTGAGTATAGAGGAGAGAATCTTGCTGACTAGGACGTATAGAGGATGAATATAGAGGTCCATGAGTGCGGGTAGTCTAAGTAAGGAATCTTTGAGGCATGCTTAGTGCTATTACTATATTATTATAATAAAATGACTCGTTATAAAAAAATGTTATTTCTCTGAGAGGTAAGTTTTTTATAGACACGTGTCTGCTGGTATTACAAATTGAAATCGGCGACTCTGATAACTTTTATTATTGACTTTTATTATTTGGTCTCGTCTGGTTATGTGATCCGACACTCCCGAAACCCAGCCGCCGCCGCCATGGCCTCCGACGACGGGGACAAGGACGTCCTCCTCCTCGTCCACCAGGTCCCCCTCGACATGGAGCAGGGTCCGGCGCCCAGCCTGGCGCACCTCCTCCCCCCGCTCCACCGCGCTCCTCCCCCGCCTCCCCCCTTCCGCTCGCCGCCCCCGCCGCAGGCCGCCGCATCCGCCGAGCACCGCCTCTACTTCCGCGGCTGGCTCGACATCCCGCGCCACTAGGAAGACTCGGTCACCAAGCTCCGCCCGCTCCACGCCCGCCTCTGGCGCCACCTCGGCATCCACGACGCCGTCCTCGCGTCCACCCTTCGCTACAAGCGCGACGCCTCCGCCGTCCTCCACCTCGCCTCCTTCTGGTGCCCCGCCACCGCCACCTTTGCCTTCCCCTGGGGGAGGCCACCGTCACGCTCCAGGACGTCGCCTTCCTCGCCGGCTTTCCCGCCCTCGACGCCCCGGCCCCGGCCCCGCTCCTGCCCCAGTGGCGCCCCGACGAGGCCGCCCTCAATGGCGTGCGCCTCGGCTTCAACCGCAGCGCCTGCAAGAAGGCGCACCACTCCGCCTGGGTCAAGCACTTCCTCGCCGACAACGACAACGCCGACCCCGTCTTCGAGCACACCGCCTTTCTCGCGCTCTGGCTCACGCGCTTCGTCCTCCCGGGCCACCCAGAGTCCACCATATGCCAGGCCGTCTTCCCCATCGTCGTCTGCCTCGCGCGCGGGGAACGCGTTGCCCTCACGCCCGCCGTCCTCGCCTCCATCTACCGGGACCTCCGCGAGATCAAGGCCTTCCTCCTCGCCGCGGTCGCCGCCGCCACCGCAGGCGACTCCGATATGCTCTCCTCGTTATCCGTCTACTCGCCCCTCTACATTCTTCAACTTTAGATGTGGGAGCGCTTCCCTGCCCTCAGGCCAACAAAGGTGAACTCACTCGTGGCGGGCGACCCGCTTGCCGCTCGGTGGCATGATCTGAGCAGGAAGCTAAACCCGGCGTAGATACGTCAGGCCCTCAACACAGGATACAACTTTGTGTGGCAGCCTTATGTCAGCTCCATGGAGCACACTGGGTGGGTTCACAGCAGTGATCTAGCCGGGAATGATGAACTGGCATCGCTCACACATTTCTTGCGCCCCTGTGAGCTCGTAGGGATGGATTGCATTGAGCAGTACCTCCCGCACCGTGTTGCCAGACAGTTTGGACTGGACCAAGATGTGCCCGGGGATGTTCACCGCGCCAACCAGGATTGGGTGATTGCTTGGCAGACCTACCAGCTGGAGGGTAAGAATGTGGCTTTCTTCATCCCTCACACTGAACCTAGGATCACAGCACGGTACGCACAATGGTGGAGGCAGAAACTTCAGCCTTCTGACATTGATGCTGCTGCAGCAAGTGCTCCAGTAGAGTGGAAGCCTTCCAAGCGCAAGGTGAAAAAGACACCAGCGGCCATGGAAGCTGAGGCTGAGAAGGAGCGAGGATGAAGAAGGCCCGTGTCTCTCCTACTACTGACAAAAAGCGCAAACTTGAAGAGTTGTATGATACTAAGTTGTCAGATTGGCTTCCAACTGCAAGGAATGAGATTAGTGACACCACTAGTGACATGGGATCGGAGGAGGCCTTGTTGCCTAATGTTGGAACGACCAATGATGATATTGTGCTACTTATGCCAAGGAAGCAGACAACAACTGCACCTGTAACAGCATTGGTGGATAATGACATGAACCTAGCTCTAGGAGAGAGAGGAAACTTCATGGTTGATGAGCCTGCAGACATCCCAAGTGAACCTGAAGCTAGCGTCCCTGCAACGCTGGAGGAGGAAATAGTTAAAATTCCTATGGTTATATCTCTTGATATCCTAGATAAGCCAGAAGGAGCCACTGCAGTAATGGAGGAGCAGAAGGAAGCTACTAGTGTATCTGATAGATCTGAAGAACTTAGTGCTCCGGTCATAAAAGAAGTAGAAGAAAACGTTGCAATAGAGGGAGCTATTTGTGTTACAGGGATGAATCCATCAGGAAACAACACAGCAATTGTAATGGAGGCAGATGAAAGAAATGCAGTTCCAAAGGAATTTGGAAGGGCTGCCAAGGAAGCAACTGAAGCGGTGCCACAGAGCCAGCATGAAGTTGATGCAGGTGTTATGAACAATTCTCATGATGTAGTGGCTTTACCTGAGGAGGCCACTTCAGTTCAGCCTACAAATGATTCTGCTGGATGTCCTGTGGTATCTCACATAATGGAAGATAGTAATGTTGCTGGCGATTCGGGCAAAAATGATTATTGTGATTTTGTCAAGGAACAGAAGGAGATTCCTTGTGTAGAAGAGATTGCTGGAGAAAACAGTCGAATGGGTGAGGAAGAGAGAAAGAAAAACTCCCATGAATCTCCTCAACTAGAGATAGTAGAATGTGTGCAAGACATCGTTCTTATGGAAACAAAATATGATGTTGAGCAAAAGATAGTTCATCCAGCAGTGGAGGATGTAGCAACTTTCAATGGTATGAGTCCAGCTCCCCTGGGTGTTCCTGAACCAGAAAATGCAGAACTCAATAAACATCCTTATCTAGCAAATAAAGATGCAGAAGATATACCCATGGAAGTTGCACAAGGAGAAGAAGCAGAACTGGAACAAATTAGTACTTCAGCAAAGGGAGGTGCCGAGGAGCACGAGGAATTTTTTGAAGTCGATCACATGGGCACAGCAGATGCTAAGATGCATTTACACTTGAATTCTGAGGTGCCTGAGAAAATTGATGAAGTAGAGCATAACGAAGTCGATGGCACTATGAGACTAACTGGGAGAGATTATGATAAGAAGCTTGGAGATGTCCCTGAAGTTGGGTACACAGAAGATGAAAACATTAGGGAACTGGTAGTGAATACAAGTGATAGGAAACCTTCAGTAGTCTCCCAAGCCGAGCCTGCAAAAGTGGAAGATTCTAAGGATTTGATGGAAGAGAATACAGACAAATCTGAAAATGTTCCTGGATTAGACTCTACAAGATTGGAGGAAACTCATGGAGATTTGATGAAAGAGGGTACAAATAATATGTCTGAGAATGCTTCCAAATTAGAAAATACAGGATTGGAAGGAACTCGTGGGCCAATAGAGGATACTGATGGTAGACTCAAGGAAATTCATGATGTCAATGCAGAACTGGAAAAACACAATGTGCATGAGAGTGATATTGATAGATCTGAGGACATAATGCAAATAGATCCACTAACACAGGATGAAGCTAAGTGGCTGGCGAAGGAAGAAACTAAAGATAATGCTACAAAAGTTCAAGAAGTAAAGTATGAACAATTAAGAAATGAGGCACCGATTCAGGAGGATACCAAGAAAAAGCCCTGTGCTGATAGCCAGGATCTATCAGAGAATGATGTAGATCAGTCTAAAGAGGTTGATAAATTGAAACAAGCAGAAGCAGAGGGTTGCCAGGTGTTAATGGAGAAAGACATGGAGAATACTAGTGATGCTTTTGTACTAGAACAGACAGAAGATGGACACAGAAAACCATTGATAGAGACATGTATAAATAGCCATAATGAAATTACTCTAGTCGAGCAGTTGGATGGACAAAGTGAGAGACTTAAGAGGACAGGTATTGAGGAAATTCATGGAGAAACCATTGAAGCACAAGAAAAGGAGTTTTATAAGGATGTGGCAGAAGATTCAAATAACTCAACCAATGATAAGGATGTGGTAGAAGATTCAAATAATTTAATCAATGCTGAGATGCCATGTAGTTCAGCTACTGTACAGTTAAAAGAAGATAAGATGGAAGTTTTTCATGAAGGCAAGATTGAGGAGCCATGTGTTCAGGATGTTGAACTAATTAATCAAAGGGAACCATCATCTGATGCAACTGCTATGGAGATTGAGGTAGTATCTAACCACAAGATCTTTTTGAATATGCATGATGTGTGCTTGCAGATGTCTGTACTTCTGTTAACTGCTAATTAATCTGACCATGCTTTTTTGCAGGCAGTGGCTCTGGAACAGGACAACAGAATCATATACAACAACATGGAGGCAACAACAGTGGAAGGCAGCCACACGCTGGATAGTGGACTAAATTCTGATCTAGCCAATGTTGATGAAACTCATGCTGCATGGGAAATAAAAAACTAGGAAATTTTGGACGTGGACATGGTGAGCCACACGCTGGATAGTGGACTAAATTCTGATCTAGCCAATGTTGATGAAACTCATGCTGCATGGGAAATTAAAAACCAGAAAATTTTGGATGTGGACATGGTGAGCATGGCTGCAGAATATATGCCTTGATCACCTTCTCTAATTGCTATAGTTTTGTTGAGACCACAACTTATCTAAATTATGATGTTTGGTTGTTTGCAGCAAGTAGCAATGGATGAAAGACAAGATCTACAAGCGGTAACTGGAAATGACAAAAAGAATATGTTAGAAGATATAGGTACGAGTGTTTGTGGTGAATATCAAATTAACTCAACTGGTACGGAGGATGTCAAGTCTACCAAAGGATTACAGAACCAAGAATGTTTGGACCAGAAAGAAGTGAGTGTGCCTGCAAAATTATTTTTTGTTTGGTAACCTTATCTGATTCCTGAAATATGGTTGTTTGCAGCAACTAGCAAGGGAGGAAAGACACAATTTAGGAACTACAACTGAAAATAACAAAATGAATACGTTAGAAGATGCAGATGTTCTTGTCTGCGGACAATATCAAAATGGCCTAACTCATACCAAGGTCAAGCCTACCAAAGGAATACAAAACCAAGAACTTTTGAATAACAAAGAAGTGAGTCCACCTATAATATAACTCTTTTGTTTGATTTGCCCTATCTTTTCTATTTTTATGCTCCCTCTGTCCCAAAGAGTATCGTTCTAGTCTTCTAGATTTGTCCTTAGTCAAAGTAACATAAGTTTGACTAAGTTTATAGAGAAGATTATCAATATTCATGAGACCAAAATGTATACTAAGAAAAGATATTTCATGATGAATCTAATCATCCTTATTTAATACCATAAATATTGATATTTTTTTGTATAAGCTTGGTCAAACTTAAGATGGCTGTACTTAGGACAAAAGATAGAATGACATTCTCTTTGGGACAGGGGAGTGATAGATTAGTGGAGCTTGATAATACTCTTTTGCAGGACCAGGTAATGGATGGACGAGTGGAGTGTGAAGTAACAGATGGAAGTGGAGTATCCTATGAAGAGGCCTGTAAGCTTGGTGGTGATGGAGTGAATACCTCTGAAGTTGCAGTGGATGTTAGTGATCCAGTGCTAAACAAGGACTGCAACACAGAGGAGGCAAGTACATTTTCAGAATCTAAATCTTTGCAGCATCGTTTGGCACAGCTCCTCCTAGGTCAGCAGGCCCCTAGTTCATTTTGGGGTCTGGCTCCTGCTACAGTGCCTTATGGCTCCTGCTGCAGTGCCATTTCCAATAGGAGCTGGAGCTGGCATAAAACCTGCCAAACGGGGCCTAAATATGGTTCATTGTGATGAACTTGTTCCACAGTTGCAGGCAAGGGAGGATAAGCAGCACCATGGAGTTGGACATGCAAATGAGAAGAGGATTTTGGAAGACACTAGTATGATTAATACTGGTGAATTGAAATCTGATTTGACTGTTATGGAGGCTAGCATGGCTGGGTTAAGAGAGGGAACACTCAACCAGTGTGCTACAGGTTTGGAGAAGGTGAGCACAGTTTGCGTTTTCAATGTAATTTTTCCGTTTGGCTGTAGTAGCTGATGCATCTCAGTCACAGGAAGAGGCAGTGCAGGAGAAGCATGATCAGGGAGTGGTAGATGAAAACACAAACAGAGGTTCAGCTGACATTGATGCACTTGAATGTGAAGGAGTGAATCCTGATGTGGCCATGAAAATGTTTCATGAAACTATTCTTACAACAGAAGCTGTCAATGTACCTGGGTCTAAAATTTCATCTGAGAACAAGCAAAAGGAAGCACCATTTGAAGAACACTCTATAACAGAAGTCGAAGATTCTGAATCAAATGAATCTGCAAGAAAGGAGCCTGAAGGAGCTCTTCCACAAGAGCTTGGAAACCTGGTAAAAATTAAGCAAGAAAGTTTGGAGAATGGAACCGAGATGTCCATTTTTAGGGAGAATGACAAAGCTTCTGGTAAACATCTGACCTCAGCCGAGTTTATAATTACTCCTTCCAACATGGATGAACGGGGTGATAATGATATTGGATGGCCTGATGAATCAGCAAAAGGCTGCGAAAGGTTAACTTCTGATTCGATAAACACAGTTCGCTCCATCAAATTTGGCAAGCCAAGTAGTGAAGAGGTTAAGAGAACATATAACACCAGATCTATGTATCTAAAAGATATCAAGGAATCATTGGGTAGAATTCGTGCTGAACCATCAAACAGGGTACATACAACCAGTGTTGGGTATCACTCTCGGCACGCAGCTCAGGATCCAATTTCATCTTGCAAGGAGATCAAAGTGCCTTTGCGAGACAGTGCAAGAGATTTTGGAAGGGACCGTGCACTAGAGTTAGTGGTTACAAGTCCACAAGAAGAGACTCCTCGATGGAGGCAAGAACAATATGCACTTCAAATTTTAGAAGATGTTCAAAATTCTCGAATTGCTGAGAAATCTAGGATGGAAATGGAGATCAGAGTACTCAAGGCACAAGTTAGTAGCATGGAGAGGCAAGGGATGAACTTGGATCACTCATCTGAGGTGAAGTCCAGATCTAGTTTGAACCAACAAATGCTACATTTGCACAAACTATCCTTCTAAAATTGTAACGGATTTAAAATTTGTGAAATAAACACAAATCCATGCAAGTTCTCTATCCCATTGACTACCTCCTGGAAGTCAGATTGCTTTACTCTTAGGCCTGTTTGGATCCCATGAATTGAAAATTTGATATCAATATATAGAAAGTGCTTCTCATTTCATTATTAGATAATTTAGATCACTTACCAATTCCTCTCAATTCCTGGGAACCAAACAGGTCCTTAAGTGAATTTGATTTTAAAGATTAACGTTGTAGCAAAGCAAGGTCCTACATTCTATCCTCAAATAATATAAGTGTCTTGTCCATGTGTAAAGTAATCCAGTAGAAAAACGACATTGTTGGTGAATTTCTGATGCAAATGTCAGGCTCAGTTGTTCCCAATCTCCCATTACACTGAATGCTTGAATGGATGACAGTGTACAAGGCTAGGGCATGTCTGGGTTATGATGATATAACTAAGCTGCCCAAGGTATTACCAACTCAAATTTATGGTAGGTCTGCTGTCTAGCTTCTAGATATTGACTATAAGCTCAGATAAATTGAAACTTCTGTGCACCATATACAAGGTAGAGGTACCTGATCTTGATCATATTTCTGACAAGAAAACACTCACATATTACTATTTTCATAGATAGATCAGATAGTTTATTAGTTCAAAATCAAAATCTGATTATTACTGCTTATGGATCTAGTTTACTGTATGGATTTGTCTGAAAGAAGTTTTTTTTTCCTAAAATTTAAAGATTTTACTGTTATGCTAAAGACTAGGTCTTGGATGGGTCAGCTAGTACAAATGCAGTACAAGATTAGGAACTGCATAGTATGTTTATGCATTCACAACTACTTACTTTGATCGCACATTAGAGATCAGTTTTTTGCTTATGAGATTTCTCTTATTGGGTACAAAATCTTGTATCCTAGCATCAAACTAAAAAATTGAGAAGCACATGCTTAGGTTACAGTTTGTACTGTGCATGACATCTGAAACTCGATTTGATTCTAAACTTATTAGTGTTTAGCATTTGATAAGCTGATAACAATCTTGCTCGATTGTGCATTTGTGGTCGCATTACACATATGCTGCTGAACCTGGCATTTTTGGTCACATGTATGCTGCTGGAACATGCAACGCCTGTATGATGCTGAAAGTTTTCAGCTTTGGTCACACAAATGCTGTTGGAACAGGCACTATTTGCTCACAGTTATGCTACTAGAAAATATCTTGCATATATGTGTTGCCAAAAAAAGAATTGCTCACATTTGTGATGTTGGAGTCACCTTACTGGCGAGATGTTCCTTGACCTCTAGTTAAGTTTCTCTTAGTTACAATCCAATCTTTTCCCATGTATTGCAGATGGGTTATTATTAGACATTTTTCTGCTTCTTATATTAGACATTTTTTCTGATTCTTGTCTCCCCAGTATTGTGTTTCATGGAAATGGTAACGCGGAACATATGAGGGGCGACGCATGGCTGGTATCTTGTGTTACATTTGCCAACTTGAATTTGCAAACAAGAAGTGATTATGTAAATGGATGCAAGAAAAAGAAACCTAAGTTCAAGAATAGACTGCTCTAATGCTTTCGCCGAACTTCAATGGTTAAGAGAGTCCAGCCCGTATCATTTTGGTTCTAGAGAGCCTGAAGGAATTTCAATGCACTTGGCGCTTGCGGGGTGAAGCGAAGCTCATTTTGGTTCTAGAAGTGAAGTGGAAGCCCAATAGTTGTCAGCATTCACCTGTTCCTGTGACTTTAGCTGTTAAGCACCATCATGGAGGAGCGAACTATTTTTTTTATTGGAGAGAACTAATAGAAGGCGAGCTTGCTGTCAAGGCTCTGCTCATTGTTTCAGCGTGAAACAGAAAGGAGCTGCCGTCCAGGTTCCATCAGTCCGACACTTGTGAAAGAATAAGGGGTAAGATTGTCAATTCACATGGCCATACAATGGCAGAAGGGTAATAAGGCAAAAGAATGAATTAAAAATGGGGAACCGGCAACAAAATCGAAGTGGCTATTGTTGGCAAATGGGAGAAGCCCAATGTTTCAATTGGCAAAACGGCAAAATTCTGACCTGCTACTGATTTCGCTGCACTGCACCAAAGTCAACCTAGCTTCGGTCTTTCCTTTTCATGGAACAAGTTCATTCTGCCTTCTTGATTCTGGTCGAATTTTTCTCCTCGAACTTTAAAATGACACATTTTATTGTCTGAACTCTCAAAGCCGTTCAAATTATTACCTCCTGCGATTTTGAAGGTGGTTTTAATTTTTTAAAGTTAAAAAATTCTAGTGAATACTTGATAAAAATTTTAAACCATGGAAAATGTCTCTGGTAAAAGTTTTGAAAAATATCCTAGAGATAGACCGGGATACGAGAAATCCAGTAAAAATATTTGGAGCTCATGAAAATATCTTTATAAGCTTAAAGAATTAGACTTATCTCTAGTAAAATGGAAAATACTTTCTAGAAGAATCTAAAAAGTTCTCAAATCATTCTAATCGATGTATAAACATATTTTTAAAACTTTGCACATAAAAAATATGAGACACGACTAGCACGAGTGCAACATACATTAATTTGAATGCCTTCATGCTAGTTGTGTATTATTTTTTTTTGTCATGAAAAGTATTTGAAACATGTTTAGACATCAAATAGAATATTACGAAAAGTTGTCAGATTTTTGGACATTTTTTAGAGTTAAATATTTTGTTTTGAAACATTTAGAAGATATTTTCATGAGCTCTAAACATTTATTTGGATTTATCGTATCCTAATATATATTTAGTATTTTCTCATGTTTTTTTAGAAACTTAGAGGCATTTTCTATGGTTTTAAAATCTTATCAAGCATTTATTGTATTTTTAACTAAAAAGACAAAACCATCTTCAAAGCCACCTCAAACCATGATAGGAAGGTAATTTGAATAATTATAATAGTTCAAGGGGAAAAATATTGCAGAGATAGTTTATGAATTTTTTTGAGAAACTATAGTTTATGAATGGGGTGTGGCTAGCATCTGGACGTCCGGACGGACGCGTGCGTTCGTACGCCCGCGCAGCCCGCCCCCGTCCGCCTTCGCCTCGACCCTGTACGCCTTCGCCCTGCCCCACGCACGCACTTCGCCCTATCTGTGCGCTCGCTGGTCGCCCCTGACCTCTTCCTCTCTCTTCACGCGTGCGACATTCATGAGCCGGGATGAGCAGCTGAGGACGAGCATGGCCCCAGCGCGCCCCGATCGTAGCACCACTATCCGCACGCCCCGGCGCCCGCGTCCGTCGGCCCCTAGGCACGTCGTGTGCCCAGTCTGCTCGCCCTCGACTCGCCATCGGTCGACAACATGAAACACTTGCAACATGAAAAACACTTGAATGCGACATACGTCTGAAAATAGATGAAACATTTGGAACATGCAGTTGCAACATGTGTGTGAAACGCATTAAACATCCAAAATTGCAACTTGCAACATGAAAACACTTGCTGCAACATAAGACTGAAACAACTAAACATTGGAACATACTGTTGCAACGTATGTATGAAACACATTAAACATCCAAAATTGCAATTTGCAACATGAAAACACTTGCGGCAACGTAAGACTGAAACAACTAAACATTGGAACGTACTGTTGCAACATATGTGTGAAACATATGCAACATCCAGATAAAAAACGATTACAACATATGTCTAGAAATAAATAAAATATTTTGAACAAACACTTGCAACATGCTTCCGAAACACTTGCAACATATGCAACATGTGCAACATCTCTCGATCTACTTTTACAATATTAAAATGAAACAACTGCAACATACATATGAAACACTGGAAACATACATATGCAACATAGGAGAGGCGAAGGTCGGGGCAGCAACCGAGAAATTGGGCTTGGAACAACATCATGGCAAGCGCCGCGGATCTGCGCCGGGATTCGAAAGCCGGAACATGCCCGGTGGCTCACGGGAGTGGCAGACGGGTACCTCTGTGGAGCTGCTGCGGATCTCGTGGAGCACGATCTTGTCGAGGTCGTTGATTCCCTTCAGTGCCTGACTGGCGCCGCCTCTTGCTTCTCCTCGCTTGCCGGCGGCGACGACGCCGAGGCCGACATGTTGTCCTTCCGTCGCACTGAGTTGCAGCGCGCACCGCATGCCGAGCTCAAGCAGAGTGGAGCAGTGGAGCTAGAGGGAGGAAGAGGAAGATAAAGTGGAGAGAGGCAAGCAGGCAAATGGGCTAGCTTGGGGTCGATTTGAGGAATTTTCGGATAGCGCCGCTATGCATGCGTGTTGTTTTTTTTAGAGAGTGGATGAGGATGAGCCACATCCGGATGGGACGGACGTCCGTGGGCCAGCATTATTGTTATGGATGTAAAATGGACTTTTTCCTCCTTCCATTGATTTCTTCCTTCCATTCCCAGGCTGGGCTGACTGTAGAAGGAGCAGGCCGGGCTGGTCCATTTTCGAGAGAGAAAGAGGTGGAGGAATCCAAGCAGTGGGCCAGATCCAGCCCAGTCCAATTAAGCAGCCCATCTAGCCATTCCCCCTTCTTCTTTTGTTCTTTCTTTCTTGCCAAGATTTCATTCATTCCAAAATACGAAGAAAAAGAAAGAAAAAAGAACAGTCTTGTCTCGTCCACCTCCAGGAAGCAAACGCCGGCAGAGCAGAGCATCAGATCGACATCGACCCATGGATGCTTCGGCTCTCAACAACCCGCGCCTCAAGGCGATGATCGAGGTACCTACTCCGCTCCGCTCCACCTACTGGATGGTTTCTTGCTACTCATGGCAATATCCCATACCCATCGGCGGCGCATCCGTTAATCCCCACCCCCCACATGTTGTTTTCCCCCCCTCCCGGATTCTTTGCTTGATCTAGCCGAAGGCGATGTTGGTCTCAATATATGTACATGCCCGTGGCACCCGTGGTGGTAACTGGAAAGATTTGTGTTTGATTTCGGGGGCTTAAACCTAGTACCGGTTTCTTGCTGTGCGAACCAGTAGTCTTTTTCCCTCTGTGGAATTCGCCTTTTCCTCATTGCCTGGCCTGTTCTACAGTTCCTGCGATAACAGCGGGAGTGCCCCCATCAGTGTCGGGTTTCGAGGTGTACGGTACGGGGAGCTGTATTCACATGCAACTGGTGCTAAAACCCTAGTAGGATTCAGTGACTGTACTTGTGGCATATCCAGTACCCCTGCTTTGCACGCAATGCAAGCGTTGTTTCTTGGATTCTTGATATTGTGGGGTTCCAATGCTTCCAAAGCTGCTTTGATTGTTAAAAGGGTCTTGGATCCATTCTACAATGAAAATTTTGGATATTGGCCAACCTTTGCACACTCGATTTTACTAATTGTTTGTGTACAAACAATAAATAGTACTGACCCTTGTAATCATAAACCGCCTCCCTGTGGAGTTCTCTGGATGACACTGCTTGACTCATTATTATTTTCCTCAAAAACAAAAGGTTTCTATCACCTAAACTAAGGATTCTCCTGACTGGTTTTGTTGTATCCTTTGTTAAATGACTATGGTTCTTTCAAACGCAAGTTAAAAGTTAAAACCAACCTCATGGACCCATTGATAGAATAATAAAAATTGCTCTCACGGTCATGGGCCGTAACGAGAGTTTAGATTCATGTTACAAGAGAAATAAATGATTTATATAGTAAGCTAGCTGTTGAAATTTAAACAATTCTAAATCCTCAAGTGCACCTATGATGTATATATGTATACAAGGGAGCCGACTTGTTACATCCTGTTCCTGTGAATTTAACTCAAGCACAAACGTGTTCTAGATCTATCCCATGTTATTACTGCATATTATTTCAATGAATGATAGGGATGATTTGTAGTTTGGATACGTGTTAGTGGTAGAGTAGAAATTCAGACTGCGTGTTATGCTGATATCGTTCCATTGAGATTAGTCAGACATGTGCGAAGTTTCTTGTTGTTTGTTAGCATCAAACTCAGTATGTTCACACTTAAGGAATCCAATACAAGTGTGGACATGTTCGAAGAGGTTGCTTCATAAACGTGCATTACAGATAGGGGGCAAGGTTGCTTAGCACCCCTGATTTCTTAAATGCGAGTTCTGGCCAGCCTATTTTTAGAAAGACTTTGTAAATGCTACATATTTGTGATTGATTTGAGCTTGGTAGTTGGTACTAGTTCGTTTGTCTGTGCGAACCAGTAGTTCCCTCATGGTATCTGCATTGACCCCTTTTCCATTGTTTAGCCTTATTATTCCTTTGTCTGTGCGAACCAGTACTCCCCTCACGGTATTCACCTTTACCCCTTTTCCATTGTTTAGCCTTATTATTCCTTAGTGTCCTGTTCTACAATTTCTAGGATAATAATAGAACCAAGGGAATCTCTTATCAGCTGGAATGCCCCTGAATCTTGGGTTTAGAGGTGTGCCAGGAGTTTGTATTCAGATGTAACTGATGCTAAAACCATAGGAGTATCCAATGGCTCTACTGATGAAGTATCCAGTATACTGATGAAGCATCCAGTATCACTGCTTTGCATTGCATGGATGTGCCATGTAAGTGATGTATCTTGATTCTTGATAATGGGGGGTTTCCATCATTCCAAAGCTGGTTCAATTGTTAAAAGGGTCTTCAATCCATTCTACAATGAAAAAAATTGGATGTTAGCCAACCTGTGCATACTGGATTACCTGTTCTGTTTTGTGTACAAACAATAACTACCCCTGACCCTATACTGATAAACCGCCTACTGTCTGAAGATTCTCGTTCATCCTGAATGGCACTGTTCAATCATTATTTTTTCGCATAGCAAAGTTTATACCTGAAACAAGCAGACTCCTGACTTGTTTCGTTATGTTATAACTTTTAATTAATAGTGCAAGTTAATATGAACCTCATGGACTCATTGAATAATAAATTGCTCTCACAGACCAAAAATGTTACCAGAGAACTGATTTGTATAGTAAGCTAGTTGTTCAAATTTAAACTATTCTAACCCTTAAGTGCATCTATGATATACTATACAAGGGAGCTGCCTTGCTACATCCTGTTCCTATGAATTTAACTCAAGCTCACACCTGTTCTGAGTTTGTACGATGTTACATATTATTTCAGTGAATGATATGGATGATTTGTGGTTTGTACAGTAAAAATTCAGTGTGCGAATTATGCAGATATCTTTCCATAGAATTAGTGAGAAATGTGTGAAGTTGCTTGGTGTTTAATATCATTAAGCTCAGCGTGTTCAGACTTAAGGAATCAAATGCAAGTAGGGAGGATGGTGGCAACCCTGATTTCTTAAATGTGAATTGCAGCCAGCTTTTTTCAGAAAAAGAAACCTTGTAAATGCAACGTATCTGTGGGATTGATGGTTACTGTTTTGTGCTTTGCAGGAGGAGAGAACAAAGGCCATGGCAAACGAGCTGGTGGCAAAGCTTACTTTTCTTTGCTGGGACAAATGCGTCACGGGCAGCGTCGGGAGCAGCTTCAGCAGGAGCGAGACCTCGTGCCTGTCCAACTGCGCAAAACGATTCGCTGAAGTGAAGATGATGACCATGCAACGCTTCACCGGCCGCAGCTAAAGTCACACACATACACATAGGCATTTCTCTGCATCAACGGGACAATATGTAGTATCCTCAGGAATGTCCAAATGGTGTACCTGTCTTCTGAATTCTGAAGTTCTGATGCAGCACAAGTTTTGTTATTTGTTATCTTTATATTATCGTTGCCTCGTTCGTGAGATGGTAGAAAGACATGTCAGTGTTCAAAAAATGTTCTGGTACTAGCAGAGACCAAGAAATCTATGCATTTTGCTAAGGTGGGTGTTGAATTGAAATGAGAAAAATTCACCGGCGGTCCCTGAACTTGACAGCTGGTGATGGTGTCACTTAGGTTCCCGAACTTTGAACAGTGTATTTCTGGGTTCCTGAACTTAGCTTCAGGTGTCATCTAGGTCACTGAACTTGGCTTTAGGTGTCATTTAGGTTTCCGAACTTTGAACAATATATTTCTGGGTTCCTGAACTTGGCTTCGGGTGTCATCTGGATTTCTGAACTTAGCTTCGGGTGTCATCTAGGTCCAAATACTGACGTGGCGTGGTCCTACATGTGGGGCCCACATGTCAGACGGTTATATTTCTATTTCGGGGTACTCTATAATTTCTAAAATATTTCAAAAATTATATCTTTTTTATATGATCTCGGATGAAGATGATTTTTATATGAAAAATGTAGCTCTCGACGAGATTTACAACTTTCTAGTTTTGAATTTTTTCATTTGAGATCATTAAAATACTTTAAAAAATTAAACAAATTTTCAGCAGTATATTAATCGCGTACAAGCGCTTGTCATCTTGGAAAAAATCATATTTTTTTATATGCTGTCAAAAGGAGATGATTTCTATATGAAAGTTGTAGCTCTCGATGAGATCTGCGACTTTCTAGTTTTGAGTTTTTTAATTTGAGGTCGCTAAAATGCTCAAAAAAATTAAACAAATAAATTTATTTAATTTTTATTTGTTTAATTTTTTTGAGCATTTTAGCGACCTCAAATTTAAAAACTCGAAACTAGAAATTTGTTTAATTTTTTGAGCATTTTAGCGACCTCAAATTAAAAAACTCAAAACTAGAAAGTCACAGATCTCATCGAGAGCTACAACTTTCATATAGAAATCATCTTCATTTGACAGCATTTAAAAAAGATATGATTTTTCCAAGGCGATAAGCGCTTGTACGCGATTAATATACTGCTGAAAATTTGTTTAATTTTTTTAATCATTTTAATGATCTCAAATTAAAAACTCAAAACTAGAAAGTTGTAGATCTCGTCGAGAGCTAAATTTTTCATATAAAAATCATCTTCATCCGAGATCATATGAAAAAGATACAAATTTTAGAATATTTTAGAAATTGTAGCTACAGTACCCCCGAAATAGAAATATAACCGATTGACATGTGGGCCCCACATGTAGGACCGCGCCACGTCAGCATTGGGACCTAGATGACACACAAAGCCAAATTCAGGGACCCAGATGACACCCGAAGCCAAGTTCAGGTACTCAAAAATACACTGTTCAAAGTTCGGGGACCTAAGTGACACCCCAAGTCAAATTCATGGACCTAGATGACATCTAAAGTCAAGTTTAGGGACCCAAAAATACACTATTCAAAGTTCGAGAACCTAAGTGACACCAACTGCCAAGTTCAGGGACCGCCGGTGAATTTTTCTCAAATAAAATGATTCTGAGATGCTGATGCAAAGATGGCTGGCAAATTTACCATTGTAGCCTGGCCGCATCAACTACACTGCACATTTCATCAGTTTAGCAGCTACTGTTACTGGGCACATTAAGAACCTACAAAGATGAACGCGCTCCACCGCAGCCAGCCTATCCACGTCGCCCGAATTATTTGCACCCGTCGGATTATGGATCGTGCGGCGCAGATCGCTTCGAGCGGATTCTGTCCAAGGCAGCTTCTCGCGTTTCTCCTTGCCTTCTCCAGCTTCTGCACTGCTTTGCCCGTTTCTCTTCAGAATCTGCAAAACCAAATATATACCGTGCCTGCCGCTTCCCGTTCCGGCTTCTTTCCCCTTCTCTCTCTCTCGTCGCTCTCTGTCCGCCCCTCCCCCGACGCGCCGGCGCTGGGGCGACCGCGCCCGCTGGCAGCGATCCGGCTCCAACGGAGGAGAGTGGAAACAGCTGTTCCCCTCGTTTAGATGCCGAATCCGATTCGAGTACTGTAGTAATAGTAAACACTGTAGCAACTTTTGTTTTTTATACAAAAAATTGTCTAAAAATTGATTAATTAGACTTAAAATGTTCATCTCGTAAAGTATAACAAAACTGTGTAATTAGTTTATGATTTTATCTACATTTAGTACTTCATGCATTTGCCGACATTTTGATGTGATGGAAAATCTCCTTTTTTATAGTGGAATTTGGGAGTGAATTTAGGGATCTAAACAAGGCCGTTGTGTTGTTTGGTGAGAGCCAGAGATTAATGAGCGGTGACACGACTGCCCGTCAGTCCAGTGTATGTGCTTCGTCCCGTATACATGCATATATGTTCAAGCGACCTGAACGAGGAGGTACTCTTTAACACTGCTAGTAGCACTAGTGCCTTCCTTTTCCTCTCCAGCTGTGACCTCTCCACTCTTAGGCTCTACACTGTTGCTTGCTCCGACGACACCCTCAAGGTGACACCCTCAGGCTCTTCTCTTTCTCAGCTAATCTGCGATGACTTTCCGTTTCTCATCATCTCTGTGACAATCTCTTGCGATTCGGCTAGTATTAGTTTAAACTGTTGCCTCGAATAAACTAGGATTAAGGTTTGACTGGTTGCTTGGACGTACTCTTCAATGTCGCTATGTATTTTCTTTCTCCCAATCTTTTCTTTATTGGTACCTGCCCTTTTTTAGTTGATATCAGGCCTTTCCACCAAATTCACCCTAAATTTCACTATGCAAAAAGAAGATTCTCCATCACATCAAAATGTTGGCACATGCATGGAGTACTAAATGTAGATGAAATCAAAAACTAATTGCACAGTTTTGTTGTACTTTATGAGACGAACATTTTGAGCCTAATTAATGAATTTACCAAATAAAAACAACAGTGCTACAGTGTAGCACAGTAAATCGGGAACACCCGATTTGGGCATCTAAACGAGGCCTAAGGTGAAAGTGCAGCAGTGTAGCTTGATGAAACATTTCTACTTTTTTCTGGTGGATCCCTCCTGTCCCATCTGTAAATTTAGTTGTGTAAATTTAGATGATACATACATATATCTAGTGCGACTGTGTGGCTTCTCTGTGCGTGCTCACTTCTCAGCAAAACATGTAGTGAGTAGTGACAAATAAATATGCTTCTTTTGTTTTCAGATATGTTCATTGTTTCCTTATTGGACTTGACAACAAATTATGCTTCTGTTATTTTCTTTCAGAAGTTGCCGTCTGTTGTTTTTTCAGAAGTCTGTTCTCTCTTATATTCGGCTTTGCATTTGTCATTTCTCTTCCCATATATCCATCTAGCTCACTTGTTTATAGTATACAAATTAGACATTTTCTACACGGTTATAGTAGTTTGCCGACCATTTTCACACTGCCACCGTCACAAATACAGACTGCTCACTGACTTTTATTGACCATTGTTCAGTTCCACTACTAGGAGTTTGCCATGGACAACTCGCAAGATGAATCAGAAAATGACGAGCAAGAGCTAGATGTGAGTGTGAGTGTGTGGCTTCTCTGTGCTCAGCAATGCAATACATATGTAGTGATGACTACTAAATATGCTTCTTTTTTTTCCAGATTTGTTCATTGTTTCCTTCTTGGACTTGAGAACAAATTATGCTTTTGTTATTTTCTTTCAGAAGTTGCCTTTTGTTTTTTTCCCAGAAGTCTGTGCTCTCTTATATTCTGCTCTATGTTTGTCATTTCTATTCTAATATATCCATCTCACTTGTTTATAGCATACAAAATTACAGACATTGTCTACACAGCAATAGTAATTTGCTGGCCAGTTTCACACTGCCACCATCACAAATACCTTCACTGACTTTTATTGACCATTGTTCATTTCCACTACTAGGAGTTTGCCATGGAGAACTCGCAAGATGAATCAGAAAGTGACGAGCAAGAACAATTCTTGGAAATGAAGCCATTGCGGTCATTAGCACCAATGTTCCCGCTTCCTATGGGATATGATGTGGCAACTCAATCAACTGATCCAATGCTAGTTTTTGTCACACCATTCAGGCCCTGCACATCGCCGGAACAGTCTCCAGCTTCATTTGGTCAACCCTTACCAAAGTCACCAATTCCTCTCAAGGCTACTCCAGTCTCAGCTGCATTTCCCATGCCACGACACAAAGGTGGATCGTCACAGGATCCTCTGAAGGATACTCCAATGTCAGAGGCATTTCCCATGCCACGACACAAAGATGAACCATCAGATGATCCTCTCAAGGCTACTCCAATCTCAGCTGCATTTCCCATGCCACGACACAAAGATGAATCCTCAGATGATCCTCTCAAGGCTACTCCAGTCTCAGCGGCATTTCGCATGCCACGACACAAAGATAAATCATCAGATGATCCTCTCAAGGCTACTCCAATGTCAAGGTCATTTCCAATACCACGACATGAAGATGAATCATCAGGCGAAGACTACAAGCCCTTTTCTGGTCAGAAAAAACCAACCCCGCTGAAGACAGCCAAGAGGACTCAGCAGGCTGAATGCTCCAATGCAGCTAACACCAAGCGCAGGTCAATACAGAGAAGCCTCAACAAAGAGCTTGCCTTCAGTTCATCCTTGTCAAGTGACCCAAATGAATCTGTCGAAGAGGCGATGATGATGTTTGATTCACTTCGGCGCCGCATACTGCAATTGGATGAAAAGGAGGATGCAGGCAAGCGTGCTGACTTGAAGGCTGGAAGTCTCATGATGCAGAATGGCCTGAGGATCAACAGTTCGAAGATCATAGGACCAGTACCTGGTGTTGAAATTGGAGACATTTTCTTCTTCAGGATTGAAATCTGCATTGTTGGTTTACATGCACCTGCCATGGCTGGCATCGATTACATTTCTGCTAAGCATGCTGGAAAAGATGAGATTCTGGCGGTCAGCATCATCTCATCTGGTGGTTATGAGAATGACGACAACGACACGGACATTTTGGTGTACACAGGTCAGGGAGGCAATAGTCGGCACAAGGATAAGCATGACCAGAAGCTTGAAAGAGGTAACCTCGCTCTCATGAACAGCATGAAAACGAAAAACCTGATCAGGGTTGTGCGCAGCGCACAGGACCCTTTCTACAACTCGAGCAAAATTTACATCTATGATGGACTTTACCGGGTCGAAATTTCCTGGATGGACAAAGCAAAGAATGGTTTTAGTGTTTTCAAGTACAAGCTGAGAAGGGAGCCAGGACAGCGAGATGGAATTTCAGTTTGGAAGATGACTGAGAAGTGGAAAGCAAATCCTGTGACAAGAAACAATGTTATAAGGGCAGATATATCATCAAAAACTGAGAAGCTACCTGTATGCCTTGTTAATGATGTAGATGACCAGAAAGGGCCAAGCTACTTCAACTATGTTACTGGAGTGGAGTATTCAAGGCCACTCAGCAAGACAAAACCTTTACAAAGCTGCAAGTGTCCCAGTGTGTGCTTGCCTAGTGATACTAATTGTTCATGTGCACAACTGAATGGTGGTTATCTGCCTTACAGCGCTAATGGAGTGCTTGTGAAGCACATTCCAATGCTTTATGAGTGCTCCTCCACGTGCCAGTGTTGTCAAAATTGTCGAAACAGGGTCACACAGAAAGGTGTCAATCTTAACTTTGAGGTCTTCTGGACCTGGGACTCTGGATGGGGTGTCCGGTCCTGGGATCCCATCCGTGCTGGCACATTCATCTGTGAGTATGCTGGTCAAGTCATTGATGAAAAAAATATGAACATGGGTGATGAGGAAGATGAATATACCTTTTGCACATCATGGCACAGTGACAAGGTTTCAAGATGGAACCTGGGAGCAGAATTACTTGAAGAAAAAAGTGATAATACCACAACAGAGAATCTGAAGAAGCTGCCTATTGTCATAAGTGCAAAACGTTCAGGCAATGTGGCTCGTTTTCTGAATCATAGCTGTTCGCCAAACCTCCTTTGGCAGCCTGTGCAGTATGACCATGGCGATGACAGTTACCCACATATCATGTTTTTTGCGATGAAGCATATTCCTCCCATGACCGAACTGACCTATGATTATGGTACAAGAGGAGCTCTTCCTGGCATTAAGGGAAAGTTTCCAAGTGTTTGCAAACTCAAGCCATGCTTCTGTGGCTCCACCAATTGCCGAGGTTCTTTCTGATAAAAGACTCTGCTGGGCATGCGTGGACTAATGTACTAAAGCAGGTAAGAAACATCATCATCTCTGATCACTATGGATGGAAACATTCTGATTGACTCGTTATTGTCTGTCCATCTTTGTATCAGTTAGTTTCTTTTTAAGAGAATGTATCTGTCATAAGTACGGTAACTCTGAACCTGAATAAATCTTGCATGGTTTGTCAGTGGACAGTAGATTCTACTTCCTCATCATGCTTAACAATTCCTTTTTTTTTTACTTGATGAGCATTTAAACAATGCATGTGCATTTGAAACTCTGCCCTCCTAGAAAAATCACTAGTGGATGTAATCTTTGTAGCATACACAAGGCAGCACTCTCTTTTCATCAGACTGTAGCCTGTAGGTCAGATCCACACCGCACATAAAGATAAGGCGATTGACCTCTATGCTTTGCCAAAACCTGGACTAGTCATTGATAATTTGGAGTTAACATGTTTTTGTTGCCCTTGCTATACGTGTCAACGTATGAGATTGTGCCCTTGCTATATGTGTCAACGTATGAGATTGTGTCAATTTGATCTGTAGTTTTGACGAGATCATTTTGGCCCTGGTTGCCTGATGCTGCTATCTTGGTTTTCAGGTTGTAGTGTTCCTTTGGGCTGGGCTTGCCATAAGCACCATGACGGATGCGGTAAGGGAGTCACCGGTCTATTTTGGATGGTTACTGGCAATGGGGGAGGAAGGTAGTAGAATGAAGTCCTCAGTCTTTTGTGGTAGTGGATGGGTGTTTTGTATATTAAATTACTATTACTATGCATGGCGTGGACCTGTAGTAGTTTACGAACAATGTGTTCTCTTCTCCCAGACTATGTAATGCCAGTGTGAAATGTGACATGTAAATCTTTGGTTGGCTGTGTTGTGATAAAATGTGTTCTACTAGATGATTGTTGCCAGAGCTGTTCCTGCAGGGATCAAAATAAAAAACAGAAAAGGCAAATAAAAAAACAACAATCTTTGGATGGGATAGAGAATGACTGTGTTGTGATTAAAGGGGTGTTTGGTTTACCTAGGAGCTCCTAAATCTAGTCACTTTTAGTCATTCGTTGCCAAACACTATGACTAAAAGGGCTTTAGTCCTCCCTAGTAACTCTGGAGTTGTAGTTATTAAAAGTGATTTAATCATTTAGGAGGGACTAAATTTAGGAGATGTGAACTAAACACCCCCTAAATGTGTTCTACTAAATGCTTATGCTAGAGCTGTTCCTGCAGGGATTAAAAAAAAAGGCAAAAAAAAAGAGAGAGAATATCGCTAGTGCTGTTCCTGCAGGGATTAAAGCAAAAAGGCAAAAAGAAAATGTCTGAGCCCAGGTTCGAACTGGGGACCAACTACACCACCCAGACAAACCTGGAAGCCTGTTATTCCCTCGCTTTGTTCTAGGGTGTAGTCTGGCACCAGTTCGCTCAGCTGGCTGTCGGATCATCCTCCGGCCACCAGCCGAGGCCAGCTTTGCATGCGTGAACCTCCACGACACTATCAGAGACCAGTACTGTCCATGTCCTGCATCAATAAAGGGTCTATGGGGGTAATTGGTTGCCCGAGCGTCTTTGATCCAGGACGAAGGGGTAATCCTGAACGTTCACAGCCCTGATCCCACCGTTCACCCTTGCTTGTTTGGTTCTATTTTGGTGTTGCGTACATGACTATGTTGACTGTGTTTGGTTGCCCGCATGGATCGTTTCATGGAATCGGACAGTGCAACCAGTTTTGTTTGGTTTGAGAGGACTAAAACGGTGCGCTCACCAGTGTATGAGCTTAGTGCCACCCTTCTCAAGACAACAAATCAACATTTCCAAAGTTTTTTTTTGCCTCAGTTCAGTTCGGTTTTTACACTGCAATGACCCTAGAGCATCTAATGACAAAATAAAACATGACAACAACTTTCCCAGCGACTAATCACAGTACGGTCACAGTACCTCACAGGGTCATTGCACTTAAAAGGTTTTATGAGGACCTTTGAACCATCACAGGTAATTGCAACCACGATAAAACAAAAATCAAGCTAGAACCAGCAAGACAACAGAATGCACCATAGCAACAAGAAATAACAGTGGCTTGGCCTTCCTGCCTCCCTTTGAGGGAGGCTGAACCACAATTTTCTCATCTTCACAACCCTGGAACTCAAGCAAAGCTGCAACTGCTTCTTCTTTGGTTGGGAACCTCTTTGTATCAGCTGCTTGGAAAACCATTTACTTGGTCATGGCAGGTAGCCCAGGTTGCATACACCCCAGGCTTCCTACCACGGTAATCAACATACCAAGCCATTGCACCCTTAAAACCAGCAAGAAAAACAAGTGTCAGATGGTTGCATACCAAGAATTGAATCATAAGCACTACTGTAATTGCCTCAGTGTAGCAACATTGTTGAACATCATAGGTAAATACAAAGAACTAGGCCTCAGACATTGGATTTGGTGATTTCATTCAAGCACAAATATCATTGGTGGGTACCATCCAGATGAAAACAACTGACAAGATAGAAAACTTTGTTAAACAGCAAGCACATGGCAACCATGAAATCGGCTAGAAATTCCACTGTTTGCCATCAACTTGGTATGACCCAAGTGTTGCTAAACAGTGGATGATTCCAACAGGTTTGATGAGTGACATGAAAAAACAACAGCACGGTTAAACTAAAACATGACAACCACCTCAATCTAGTTATTTTTGGCATCATTGGCCTTAATAGGAACAAAAAACAGTACTAAAACCAAATCATACAACAGCTCAAGGTCGACTATCATCACTGTGTATGCACCATATCAAAATTCATCATAGGCATAAAATCTAGGCCTCAGGTAAATGGTTTAAAAAATACAAGACCTTGCAATCATACCATCATTGGCCTAACAAAGCAGCAATGATAATCTTAAAAGCACATTAAGTGTCTCATCACATTTAGAAGCTAATCCATCATTAGGTGTTCATGTCTACACCAGATATGTCAACACAACCTCACATCCACCACCATGGGTCCTATGCTATACAAAAAATAGCTGCAGCCTTTTTCAGGCAGCAAATGTTCCCTTCCAAACCGGGGCTATGGTGGAAGGAGAGGGAGCAAGTGAGGGCGGTAACCCTAACCACGAGCGCAGCGCGCGCTTTTATTGCCAACACCGCACCATCTCCCGCGCTCTCCAAAACCCTTCCCACCAAGCACCACGTGAGCCTGCATCGAGAGCGAAGTGAGATTCGGAGAGACGGCGCCGTCAAGGACGGAGGAGGGAATCTGCATGAGAGGAGGCAAGAGAAAGGTCTGGGTAGGGCAACCAAACATGGCCTCCTGGTACCAAAGGATGTGGGATGGACCTTATGACGGCCCGGTTCGGGCAACCAATCAGCTCCTATGTAAATTTGTGTACTAGTGAATGTCATGATGGGACCCCTTTCACATTGTTTAGCCTTATTATTCCTCAGTGTCCTATTCTATAATTTCTAGGATCATAATAGAACCAAGGGAATCTCTTATCATGCGGAATGCCCTGAATCCTAGGTTTAGAGGTGTGCGAGGAGTTTGTATTCAGATGCAACTGATGCTTAAACCTTAGGAGTATTCAATGGCCCTACTGATGAAGTATCCAGAAAAGAAGAGAAGGAAAAATTAGCCTAAGCTTCAAAACCAATCGAAGAGGAGCTGGAAATCAAATAAAAAAAAGAACACAAGATTTTTCTGCCCTATTCTCAATTTCAGACTATACTTTAATCAGAATTGCTTAACGCACCGGAGCTCTTTTACGCTGAAAGTAGTCCCTAGAATCAGATGTTTGAAAATAGCAATCAAACTTATCTTCGCTCGTATCGATAGAAAAAACAAACATTCCCTCGAGGCAATAGATCACAAATATAATTTAATATAAAAAATACAAACCGACTATCATGTCATGTGATTATATCTACAACAAATTTTACATTTGCAATAATTTTTACAAATTAATTTGTTTGGGGATAGATATGCCATAAATTTGATTTCTACCTCAAAAATAAGACCGTACTAAACATGGCAGCAATGCAACAAATACAAATAGAAGTGAATTCTTTTTTGAAGGAGGTGAGTACTTTGGTGCAATTTCATAAATCGATGGCGTGTTTGAGGTACAAATTATAACATAAGTAGAATGATTATGTTGCAACATATGAATACATTTACTTTAATATTAAAGGAGGATATTTCTTGTCTGACATTGCTCACAACCATCTATAGGGATCTGATGAACCAAATCTCTCTTGTGACTATGCGAGCTAGAGTGACAAGTTCAAACATAGTACAAAGTTCCATTCCAAAATCAAAGCGTTTTCATAGTTTATCACTCTATCATGTACCATTCAAGTTAGGATTGAAAGCATCTAGGCCCTGAGGTTTGGTTTTGGCAATTGATGACAACGCTTTATTACCATGACTAACGTGTGTTTTGCAGAAACTTTGGTAAGTTAGGTCATGGAGGTTTTAACTGCTTTGGGCACCATGGTATTCATGCCCCTTGATGGAAATCGTTTCGGTTTTCAAAAGAGTGACGTCAAGATTAAGGACGGTTAGTTCCGGATGTCGAGGTGTTGAGAGACATTTGGAATAGTCGTTAGGATCTTCGTTTTTCTCTTTTGGCCGTACTATAAAGGGAGGCATGAGCGGGTAGCTTGACCTAGGCGAGTCCTATGTTTAGGTGTGGTGCACACTTGTTAAACTTGGCGCTAGGCAGCTCTAGATTAGCTCAAAGTTCAGTTGGAAGCAACTTGGTTCAAGTTGTGACGCGTTTCAGAGAGTTTCGGGTTGTTTTCCCTTGACCGGACGCGGTCCTCGGCATGACCGGACGCGTCCGGTCAGTACAGTTCCGCGGCTAGGGTTTCAGCTCTGAACACCGGACGCGGTCCTCGCGAGGACCGGACGCGGTGGTCAGAAGTCAACACGTGTCACTTGAGGGAAACACCCGATCGGACGCGACCTGGGTGTGATCGGCGCGTCCGGTCACAGTCCAGTAAGGTCCAGAGACGACCGGACGCGTCCGGTCATCACCGATCGGACGCGGTCGCGCGTCCGGTGCGAGTACAGTATGCTCCCTGCACGATCGGACGCGTCCGGTCACCCCTGACCGGTGCGTCCGGTCACTCAGTGGTTTTTCGGTTTTCGACCGTTACGAGCGACCGGCGCGTCCGGTCAGTACGACCGGCGCGTCCGGTCAGCTCGAGTTTTGCTGAGTCAGCAGGTAACGGTTCGTTTTGTCTGTGGGGTGTATAAATACATCCCCACCACCTCTTTTAGAGGTCTCTTGCTCATTTGATCAGCTGATAAACACCTTTGGAGTGCAAGGGAGTGCAAGAGCACTAGTGAGGATAGAGATTTGAGAATCAAAGCTTGAGAGTTCCTCACTAGCGATTAGAGAGTAGCAAGTGTGCATCCACTTTCTCATTTGGGCTCGTAGTGGTCAAGTGGGAGTTCTAGCTTGTTACTCTTGGTGATCGCCATCACCTAGACGGTTTGGTGGTGATTGGGAGTTTGGTGATCATCCGGCGGAGCTTGTGGATGACCCAACTCGTTTTGTGAGCGGTTGTGGGTGATTCACCGCGATGGAGTGTCAAAGAATCAACCCGTAGAGAGCACTTGATCCTTGCGCGGATCAAGGGGGAGCTACACCCTTGCGCGGGTGCTCCAACGAGGACTAGTGGGGAGTGGCGACTCTCCGATACCTCGGAAAAACATCGCCGTGTTCCTTGCCCCTTTACTTTCAAGCATTTACATTCTCGTATTTACTTTCATTGCTTGTTTACATTCCTAGACTTGCCATGCTAGACTAGGATTGGAAACTAGGGTGCAAAACTTTGTATCGGTAGACTCTCTAGGAACACAAGTAGACACTAGGGGTGAATTCCGGCTTGTAGGATTTATTTCTTGCATCTAATTTTTAGAAAAGCCCAATTCACCCCCCCTCTTGGGCATCTTGATTCTTTCAATTGGTATCGGAGCCGTGTTGCTCTATTTTTAGGCTTTACCGCCTAGAGCAAGATGTCTAATGGGGAAGGACCACCTCCCACTTTTGAGGGAGACGATTTTCCATATTAGAAAATTCGTATGGAGGCGTACCTCGAAGCCATAGATGTTGGGTGCCTTAGAGCCGCAACCGAAGGGCTTCCCCCCATAAGGGATCCTGCTAACCCAAGTGGTGACGAGGAGAAGTACGACCGGTGGAATGCAAAGGCCAAAAATGCACTCTACCGGGGTTTAGGCAAAGATATCTTCAATCGCGTGCGTAATGCAAAGAACGCTCATGAATTATGGGAAAATCTTTGTGCTCTCCATGAGGGAACTAAGAGTGAGCGTGAGGAACGCTATCACATAGCCTTAAAGAAAATTAATTCTTTTGAGATGCTTCCCAAAGAAAGTGCTAATGACATGTACACTCGCTTGAATGTTCTTGTAGAGGACCTCAATGCTCTTGGGCTCACCAAAATGAGCCAATCGGATGTTGCAAGGAAGATCTTGAGTGTGCTTCCCGTTGAGAAGTATGGACACATTGTCACCGTGCTTCACCAAAGTGATCTTTCCACCGCAACACCGACTCAAGTTTTAGGGAAAATCAATGCTCATGAGATGTATATGCATATCACTCCGGAAGAGGGCTCATCATCTTCCAAGAAGAAAGACTTGGCCTTCAAAGCTAGTCATGACAAGAAGAAGAAGAAGGGCCAAGCCATGATGGTGCAAGAAAGCTCAAGTGAAAGTGATGTTGATGATGAATCACTTGCACTCATGGTGAGAAAGACCACCAAGATGCTAAAGAAGCTCAACAAGAGTGGCATCAAGTTCGATGGCAAGAAGAAGAAATTCTTCACAAGTAGCAAGAGAAAGCCAATCTCGGAGATGGATTGCTACAATTGTGGTGAACTTGGCCACTTAGCTCATCAATGCCCTAGACCACCAAAAGACAAGTACAAGAACAAGAACAAGGGCAAGAAAAGTGATTCAAGTGATGAAGAAGAAGAGAAGAAGAAGAACAAGCCATACAAGAAGAAGGATGGCAAGAAGAAGGAGTTCCACAAGAAGAAGAAGGGAGGAAAGGCATACATTGTTGGTGATTGGCTCACCGACATTGAATCATCTTGTGAGTCCTCCGAAGATGAGAGCGATGATGAAAAAGAGAAGGTTGCCGCATTTGTGATGGGGCCATCATCTTCACCAACATCTTCATCACCACCTTCACCGCCTCCTTCACCATCATCGTCCACTACTCACTTATGCCTTATGGCCAAGGGTGAACGAAAGGTACAAAACCATGATAGTGATGATGAATATGATTCACCTTCTTATGATGAACTTGTAAAATTGCTAAACAAATACACTAAAATCATAAGAAGGACTAGAAGTGAAAATGATGATCTTCAAAATGAAAATGAATCACTCTCATCCAAGCTTGAAAATATTCAAAAGACTAGTGGTGAGCTTAGAGTTCAAAATGAAGTGATGTCTTCCACTCTCAAGGAGCTCAAAACCTCTAATAAAGAGCTTAAAGATCAACATGATAAACTTGAGAAGAAGCATGATGAGCTCATCACTAGACATAATTCTCTAAAGGACAAATACACCACATTAAAAATTGACTATGATAGTCTTGTGGTTGCTAATGAACGTGCTTTTGAGACACATGATGCTACTAACCATGTTGTTAAGTGTGATATAGCTACATCATGTGATGACTTGATCATAGAAAGCATTGAGCAAGGTTCTAGTAGCAAAGGCAAGAGTGTGGTTGAGTCAAGCAACCATGATGATTATGCCAAGATTAAGAGTGAGAATGAGAAGCTTACAAATGAGAACAAGAAGCTAAAAGGTTTGATGGCTCTTGAGAAGCAACCAACAAATGAGTCACTCATTGAAGAAAACAAAAAGCTCAAGCAAGAAAAAGAGCATCTCAAGACCGGCCTAAGCAAGTTCACAAGAGGCCAACATTTGCAAAGTGAGCTCCTCATGAACACCGTAATGAAGATGGATAGAAGTGGTATTGGGTACTTGGCAAATCAAGAGAAGAAAGCAAAAGCTCAACAACAACAAAGCAAGTCAAAGCCCAAGCCAAAGAGATATGTTGAGTGTGGTCAAGAAGGTCATTTTGCTCATGAATGCAAAACTCCACCACCACAATCCTTGCCCAAGCATGCTAGACCTTTCGCTTTCAATGCTCATTATATGCTAAGAAAAGATTCAAATGGAAAGATGAAAGTCATGTTTTTGGGTCCCCCAAACAAGAATAGGCCAAAGAAAATATGGGTTGCCAAGTCACTAGTGGATAAAGTCAAGGGCCCCTCTCAAGTTTGGGTCCCTAAACAAAAAGCTTGATCTCTTGTGTGTAGGTGAACTACAAGACCGGTGGATCTCATTGGGTTATTGATAGTGGTTGCACTCAACATATGACCGGTGATCCTCGTATGTTCACCACCATTGAAGAGAATGGAATATGTCAAGAGAAGATCACATTTGGGGATAATTCAAAGAGCAAAGTCAAGGGTATAGGCAAGATTGCAATATCACATGATCACTCACTCTCAAATGTGCTCTATGTTGCTTCATTGAGTTTTAACTTGTTATCCGTTGGGCAACTTTGTGACCTTGGCTTCCAATGCTTGTTCACACCAAATGAAGTGGAAGTTTCAAAGATAGATGACAAGCAAGTGATATTCAAAGGCTTTAGATACAACAATCTTTATCTTGTTGACTTCACCTCCGAAGATGCAAATTTGATGACATGTTTGTTCACCAAGACCTCACTTGGTTGGCTTTGGCATAGGAGGCTTGCTCATGTTGGAATGAACACTCTCAACAAGCTATTGAAGAAAGAACTAGTGAGAGGATTGAAGGATGTGAAGTTTGAAAAGGACAAACCTTGTAGTGCATGTCAAGCGGGCAAACAAGTTGCAAACACTCATCCAACCAAAGCTTTCATGTCAACTTCAAGAGTGCTAGAACTTCTACACATGGATTTGTTTGGGCCTACAACATACAAGAGCTTGGGTGGTAATCTCTATTGTCTTGTGATAGTAGATGACTACTCAAGGTATACATGGACTTTCTTCCTTCATGATAAATCCGAAGTGGCAAATTGCTTCAAGAAGTTTGCAAAGAGAGCTCAAAATGAATTTGAAGTCAAGATAAAGAAGATTAGAAGTGACAATGGGAAAGAGTTTGACAACACCAACATTGAAGCTTATTGTGATGAAATTGGAATCAAGCATGAGGTCTCTTCAACCTACACTCCTCAACAAAATGGTGTAGTTGAGAGAAAGAACCGAACATTGATCACCCTTGCAAGAACAATGCTAAATGAGTACAACACTCCGGAGAAGTTGTGGGCCGAGGCAATCAACACCGCATGCTATGCTTCAAATCGCCTCTTCCTACAAAAGTTTCTTGGCAAGACTCCCTATGAGTTGCTTAATGGGAAGAAGCCGGACGTCTCTTTCTTCCGGGTGTTTGGTTGCAAATGTTACATCTACAAGAAGCGTCAACACCTAGGGAAGTTTCAAAGACGTTGTGATATTGGTTTTCTTGTTGGTTACTCATCAAAGTCCAAAGCATATAGAGTATTTAACCATGCCACCGGTTTGGTTGAAGAAACATATGATGTGGAATTTGATGAATCTAACGGCTCCCAAGGAGCAATTGAGAATTATGATGATGTAGGTGATGAACCCTTGAGGGAGGCCATGAAGAACATGCCGGTGGAAGACATCAAGCCAAAAGATAATGATGACGATGTACAAATTGTTGATCCACCATCTTCATCACGTGTGCCTCAAGATGATGACAAGAATGAGAGAGTTGAAAATGAAGACACTTATGTCTCTCATGAACAAGCCGAGGCACAAGCTCAAGATGTTGATGCTCCCCATCTACCTCCTCAAGTGGTTGATAGAAGAAATTCACCACTACTTCAAGCACATCCACAAGATCTCATCATAGGGAGTCCTACAAAGGGAGTAATGACTCGATCCCAAAAGCTAGCTTCTTTTGTTGAACATCACTCTTTTGTCTCTTGCGTTGAACCTAAAAATGTAGAAGAAGCTCTTCAAGATCCGGATTGGGTGATTGCAATGCATGAAGAATTGAACAACTTCACCCGCAATCAAGTATGGACACTTGAAGAGCATCCCAAAGGTGCAAGAGTCATTGGAACCAAGTGGGTGTTCCGAAACAAGCAAGATGACCAAGGCATAGTGGTGAGGAACAAGGCAAGACTAGTTGCAAAGGGGTTCTCTCAAGTTGAAGGTTTTGATTTTGGAGAGACCTTTGCACCCGTTGCAAGACTTGAAGCCATTCGTATCCTCCTTGCATATGCATCACATCATGATATGAAACTATATCAAATGGATGTGAAAAGTGCATTCTTAAATGGTTTTATAAATGAACTAGTCTATGTCAATCAACCTCCCGGGTTTGAAGACCCTAGATATCCTAATCATGTTTATAGGTTGTCCAAGGCGTTATATGGGCTCAAGCAAGCTCCTAGAGCGTGGTATGAGCGCCTCCGGGACTTCCTCATTGAGAAGGGCTTCACCATTGGGAAGGTCGACACCACACTATTCACCAAGAAGTTTAATGGGGAGATCTTTATTTGTCAAGTATATGTTGATGATATCATCTTCGGATCAACAAATGAAGATTATTGCAAGGAATTTGGTGAATTGATGTCGAAGGAATTCGAGATGTCAATGATTGGTGAGCTCACATTCTTCCTTGGTTTTCAAGTAAAGCAAATGAGAGAAGGGATTTTCATCTCTCAAGAAAAGTATACCAAGGATCTTCTCAAAAGATTCAAGATGGAAGAATGCAAACCAATCAAGACCCCAATGCCATCAAATGGACATCTCGACCTAGATGAGGGAGGTAAACCGGTTGATCAAACTCTCTACCGTTCTATGATTGGTAGCTTGTTATACCTTACCGCATCTAGGCCCGATATCATGTTTAGTGTGTGCATGTGTGCCCGCTTTCAAGCGTGCCCTAAAGAACCTCACCTAAGTGCCGTAAAAAGAATCCTAAGATATCTTAAGCTCACCCCAAGCATTGGTCTTTGGTATCCCAAAGGAGCTAGATTCCAACTAGTTGGCTATTCCGATTCGGACTATGCCGGTTGCAAAATTGATAGAAAAAGCACATCCGGAGGGTGCCATTTGCTTGGAAGATCCTTAGTATCTTGGTCATCTAAAAAGCAAAATAGTGTGGCTTTGTCCACCGCCGAGGCAGAATACATTGCCGCGGGGGCTTGTTGTGCACAAATATTATATATGAAACAAACCCTCCTAGACTATGGAATTGTTCTTGAAAAGGTGCCACTTTTATGTGATAATGAAAGTGCCGTTAAAATTGCTAACAATCCGGTTCAACACTCTCGCACCAAGCACATTGATATCCGGCATCACTTTCTAAGAGATCACGTTGCTAAAAATGACATATCACTAGAAGGTGTAAGAAGTGAAAATCAATTAGCGGATATCTTCACTAAACCTTTGGATGAGGCAACCTTTTGTAGGTTAAGAAGTGAACTCAATGTGCTTGATTCTAGTAACTTTAAAAAATGAGCGTGTGTTGTCCCTTGCATTGCATTGTATAATATGCCATGTTTATTTTTATCGCAATGTTTTTAGGGCTTGGCTAACACGGTTACGATAACCCTTTTTTGGAGGAGTGAAAAAGCCTAACCGTGGATCAAACTTGACAAGCTTTCTAATTTTACCTTCTTGTATTGCATTGCATATGCATGGTTGTTGTTCTTGTCGTTTCTTTTCGGTTAAGCTTTGAGCAACCTCTGTGTTCGTCCATGGATAGAGAGAGCATTTTGACGCTCCTAAAGGTTCAAAAACTCTATTGCGTGGCCATACGTTGCTCCTTGGGTGTTTATTGCCTATTTTCTTAAAAATAATATTAGCCTAAGGCAATCTATTTTTAAAAATTTTGAGGGTTTGAGTGAGGTCACTAATATCGTGTTCCAATTGGTGTTTATTTGTGTCTTTTTGAATTGGAACCTGATTGGGAGGAGTCGCGTCGTTGTTCGGAACGAAGAAGGGCGAAGAACAGTGACCGGACGCTGGACCGGACGCTGCACCGGACGCAGTGATGCTTCACCACCACGTCCGGTCCCGACGTACACCAGCGCGTCCGGTCATCCTGAAGACCATCTCCAGATCTACTGATCGGACGCTGCACCGGACGCGCCTCTGTTTGACCACCGCGTCCGGTCCCGGTTACCACCACCGCGTCCGGTCATTCGCGATAATTTCCCGAGCTCCCCTCGACCGGACTCTGACCGTGTCCGGTCAGTCCTCACCGGACGCGTCCGGTCACTCCAGGAACTTACTAGAGTGTGACCAGACGCTGCACCACCGCGTCCGGTCATCACGCGTCGAGCGGATCTGACCCTTCATATACCGCTTCGTCCTCGGCCGTTTTCTTTTCTCCGCCCGAGCCTCCTTGCGCCGCCGCCGGTTTCTTTCGCCACCGCCGCACTTCGCGCCACCGCCGCACCGCCTGCCGCCGGTGAGCCACCGCTTCGCCGTCTTCCTCGCCTCCGGCAAGGCCAGCCTTGCTCGCGCGTGCGCCAGCCGCCCTTGCGCGCCTCCTGCCCATACCGGCCTTCGCTCGTAGCCGCGCCGCCACCATCCTCGCGCCACCGCCGCGCCGCCGTCGCCCAATCGCGCCACCACCGCCGGTGAGCCGCGCTCCTGCAAGCCAGCTTCATCTCCGACATTGGTACGACTCGTGCTTGCCTCCGATCGTTTTTCATCGATCTGCCCTAACCCTAACCCTAACCCTAGGGTTCGTCGGTCGATCGTTCGTCAACGAGATTCGTCGCGCGTCGTCTTCGCGAGAGCTCGTCCGGTGGATTCGGGGAATCTCGCGATCTAGGTCACCTCATCTTGTCACCGTCGTCTCGTCGATCCGAGGTAGCTTCACGTCTCGATTCTCATCGTATCACATATGCTTGCTATCTCTAGGGTTTCGTACCTTTTAGTTGTATATGTGCTTATAGTAGATCTCTCTATTCCGTCGTTGCAGCGAGTCTGTCCGTGTGTCGGGTGAGATCAGTTTGCTGAATCCGAGGCCAAGCCTGCGGATACGGATTGAGGCCAAGCCTCTTGAGTGATAGTTCATCATCTTTCAGAGGTTTTCAGTCAGTTTGTCAGCATGGTGCGTTGCAAGAACGCCGGTGGTGCTCCTGGTGACGGGGACGACAGTCCTCCTCGTCAGTCTGAGATTGCACGTGGGAAGCGTGTCAAGATCTTGGCCAGAAAGAAGAAAAAGACACTCACAGAGGCAGAGATTGCTCAGGCCGTGGCAGATGCAGCAGAGCAGGCAGAGAGAGGTGGCAGGAGCAGTGGCATACGCATAGGCGAGCGTCGCTTTCATCTTGAAGGTCGACAGCTCGGCACAGAGGCCACTGAGGGTACTGAGGATACTGGAGCTGCAGAGAGTATGTCAGTTGATCCACCTCCAGAGGCTCCAGAGGCTCCAGAGGCTACAGAGGACACAGAGGAGCAGCCAGCTCAGTCTCCACCACGTCGCCGCTCCACACGCGCACGTACTCAGGTGTCTCCTAGGCCAGAGGGCCAGCGTCGTGGAGCACGTCCTCCTCCTAGAGCTAGAGGTTCACCCCCGGTCGAGCACTTTGACTTGAGGGGTGCTACAGCACGTCAGGTGCAGGGGTTGAGGTTCGTGGAGGTCAGTCGGTGGTTTCCACCTATGAGGGATCCCAGAGCTTCAGAAGGGTTCTATACCCCACTTTAGGAGGATTTCTACAGAGCTCTAGTTGACAGCGGTATTGCTTTCCGACCACAGAGGGTCTGTCGACTTGAGTCACTAGTTGAGGTTGTGGGAGAGCAGCTACGTCCGCACCTGTCCTTTCTGCTAGGCTTGTCAGATCTTCTTGGACGGACAGGTGCATACTGCGGCACATGGGTCAGAGAGTTTTATGCTTCACTATGGATTGATCCTGCCCATGATTTCATTCACTTTGCATTCCGAGGCCGCGATCACCGCCTATACAGCACCAGAGTGTGGGAGATTCTCAGACTCCCAGCTTCCAACACGAAGATACATCAGCTGTGCTTTGGTCAGACTCCTCCACCGAGACGCCCTCATGGCGGTGCAGTGCCACCTACAGACCTGGTTCGACCCTGCTTCCGTGAGCCTTTTGGCGAAGGGTATCGACGCACGCCTGCCAGTTTGACACCACTTGCCAGAGTTTTGGATGCTATAGTCAGACGCACTCTACTTCCCAGACTTGGCTACAGAGAGGGACTGACTCGGATGCAGCTATGGGTTGTTCACCACCTCCTCTCACAGACTCAGTTTGACATTTGGGATCTCATACTTAGTGAGATGGAGGACACCATAGCTGAGGGCTTCAAGGGTAATCGTCAGCTGCCCTATGCACACTGGATCTGCTTCATTATTAGATCATCCATCCAGTTACCAGCAGAGATCCGAGCTGAGATATCAGATACTACTACTGCTTTCCCTGAGTATGATATCCGTCAGCTTTGGGCTTCAGTTACCAGAGATCAGGCCCTAGTGCCAGGACAGCGTGTGCGACCTGAGGTTCCTGAGACAGCAGCTGAGCAGGACGCCACAGTTGATGAGCTTGCAGAGGCAGAGCTTGCAGATCTTGACGCTCAGCCTGCTGATCTTCCTGAGGATGGGACATCTGACAGCACTGATGAGGACTACCAGCCCATCCCCAGGTACCGGTCTCCTCGGTCCCACGACCACGAGGCCGGTGGCTCTGGTTCAGCCTCCCGCACAGACCCAGCCATGGTGGCAATACTTGAGAGGTTGACCCAGGCACAGAAGCAGCAGCAACAGCAGATACAGCGACAGGCTCAGGACACAGCTGCAGCACTTGCACAGATTCAGGCTCGTCAGGACGAGTTTCAGCGTCAGCAGCTTGAGATCCAGAGGCAGCAGGTCGAAATGCAGCGACAGCAGTACGAGATTCAGCGACAGACTGCAGCTAGTCAGCAGCAGTACTTGGACCTCCTGCGCCACCTAGTCACTGTTGGGGTTCCTCCGCCTGCTTCCGTCCTGACTTCTGCTTTGCAATCTAGTGATCCATCGAGTCAGGGACAGCCGGGTTTCCAGTTCACATCTCCACAGCAGCAGGTTCCCCAGTCTTTCCAGTCCTCGAGCTTCACGCCTATTCACACGGGGTTTACACCATCAGACCAGCCTCGCCCTCACCTCCTGATAGGCACACCTTTCGGTGATTTCAGTGCTACCTACAGCGAGTTGACTGGTCAGCCGACGCCCTCGCACACTACATTTGCTACTTCTTCAGGTTTGTCAGCTTCAGAGGCAGCTATTCCTCCAGTGACAGGGACTGGTACTACAGAGACTCTACCTTCGTCAGTTGCCTCCACAGATCCTCCTGCTATTGGCTCGCTACAGGCTCAGGTCACTCAGACGGATCCTATTATTGCTACTACGACAGTACCTGTTCCTGCCGTTCAGACCCAGACAGTTACACAGCCACATGCTTCTTCAGAGGGTCAGCCAGATAGTTCAGATTTCGAGGGCGATTCTCTACACTTCATGATTACTCCGCGCACCTCGGCACCCGACACGACTCCGTCTGTCCCCCCATCAGATCCTTAGATTAGCTTTGTTGGCGCTTGATGCCAAAGGGGGAGAGAGAGTAGTTTCAGGGGGAGTTTTGAGAGAGGGTTTTCGTTTTTTTCTCCTGTGTGCTACATTCATGCATCATGTTTACTTTTCAGTCATTGCATTCGTGTGACATGTCATTGTGAGATAAAACCTTGAGTCTTAATGTTTTATCCTGTCACATTGTTATCTCTTGTCACCGTTGTTAATTATAGCTCCAAGGTTGTGCTTCCGTGCCTTACTCCGATTACTTATGAGCTATATCTGTTTGTGTACTAACGCTTTTTGTCTTATCTTATGAGTACACTCTTTTGGCTTGGGACACATAAGCAATTCCTAACCCTTCTATGCTTATTGTTTTTTGCTTATGTGAACCATGCATGTTTGAAAACCTCAACTCCAATCTTTCATATCTTAGTGTTGTCATCAATCACCAAAAAGGGGGAGATTGAAAGCATCTAGGCCCCGAGGTTTGGTTTCGGCAATTGATGACAACGCTTTATTACCATGACTAACGTGTGTTTTGCAGAAACTTTGGTAAGTTAGGTCATGGAGGTTTTAACTGCTTTGGGCACCATGGTATTCATGCCCCTTGATGGAAATCGTTTCGGTTTTCAAAAGAGTGACGTCAAGATTAAGGACGGTTAGTTCCGGATGTCGAGGTGTTGAGAGACATTTGGAATAGTCGTTAGGATCTTCGTTTTTCTCTTTTGGCCATACTATAAAGGGGGGCATGAGCGGGTAGCTTGACCTAGGCGAGTCCTATGTTTAGGTGTGGTGCACACTTGTTAAACTTGGCGCTAGGCAGCTCTAGATTAGCTCAAAGTTCAGTTGGAAGCAACTTGGTTCAAGTTGTGACGCGTTTCGGACAGTTTCGGGTTGTTTTCCCTTGACCGGATGCGGTCCTCGGCATGACCGGACGCGTCCGGTCAGTACAGTTCCGCGGCTAGGGTTTCAGCTCTGAACACCGGACGCGGTCCTCGCGAGGACCGGACGCGGTGGTCAGAAGTCAACACGTGTCACTTGAGGGAAACACCCGATCGGACGCGACCTGGGTGTGATCGGCGCGTCCGGTCACAGTCCAGTAAGGTCCAGAGACGACCGGACGCGTCCGGTCATCACCGATCGGACGCGGTCGCGCGTCCGGTGCGAGTACAGTATGCTCCCTGCACGATCGGACGCGTCCGGTCACCCCTGACCGGTGCGTCCGGTCACTCAGTGGTTTTTCGGTTTTCGACCGTTACGAGCGACCGGCGCGTCCGGTCAGCTCGAGTTTTGCTGAGTCAGCAGGTAACGGTTCGTTTTGTCTGTGGGGTGTATAAATACATCCCCACCACCTCTTTTTGAGGTCTCTTGCTCATTTGATCAGCTGATAAACACCTTTGGAGTGCAAGGGAGTGCAAGAGCACTAATGAGGATAGAGATTTGAGAATCAAAGCTTGAGAGTTCCTCACTAGCGATTAGAGAGTAGCAAGTGTGCATCCACTTTCTCATTTGGGCTCGTAGTGGTCAAGTGAGAGTTCTAGCTTGTTACTCTTGGTGATCGCCATCACCTAGACGGTTTGGTGGTGATTGGGAGTTTGGTGATCATCCGGCGGAGCTTGTGGATGACCCAACTCGTCTTGTGAGCGGTTGTGGGTGATTCACCGCGACGGAGTGTCAAAGAATCAACCCGTAGAGAGCACTTGATCCTTGCGCGGATCAAGGGGGAGCTACACCCTTGCGCGGGTGCTCCAACGAGGACTAGTGGGGAGTGGCGACTCTCCGATACCTCGGAAAAACATCGCCGTGTTCCTTGCCCCTTTACTTTCAAGCATTTACATTCTCATATTTACTTTCATTGCTTGTTTACATTCCTAGACTTGCCATGCTAGACTAGGATTGAAAACTAGGGTGCAAAACTTTGTATCGGTAGACTCTCTAGGAACACAAGTAGACACTAGGGGTGAATTCCGGCTTGTAGGATTTATTTCTTGCATCTAATTTTTAGAAAAGCCCAATTCACCCCCTCTCTTGGGCATCTTGATCCTTTCAAGGATAGCATGCGACCCGACATAGTACAAGTCCGATTCCGAACTGAATTCAAACATATGACGTGATGGTTGAAAAAAAATCTTCTAGCCACAGGTGGTCTAAGTGACCATGCAACAAGCTTCCGTTGCAACGCACGAGTTAAATGATATTTTTCTGTTATCTTTTTTTTACATACACCTCTTGTTGTCCCATATATAATTTGGACTTACGACCTATGCGCACACGAGGCTAGAACAACACGTGTCAAAAACATATCTGAACAGATAATGCGATCGTTGGATAAATCTTCCGAGATACAAATCGTCTAGGTAACCACACAACAAACTATTACAATGTTAATTGTTATATAAAAAGTTGCACAAAAATATACATATTGAATCAAATAATTTGACATTCAACCATAGCAACGCACGGGCACGTTTGCTAGTCTGCTCTAATGTCTAAACTATATATGAAACTAAAAAAATTCCACAAATTATATATGAAACTTAAATAAATATACAAATTAGTGCACAACACCATGTAGCAGTATATTGAGCATTTAGGGCCTATATATTTGGTATCAGCTGAAAGGATCAAGATGCCCAAGAGGGGGGTGAATTGAGCTTTTCTAAAAATTAATTGCAAGAATTAAATTCTACAAGCCAAACTTCACCCCTAGTGCCTACTAGTGTTCCTTGTGATTCTACCGGTAAAAGTTTTGCACCCTAAGTTCCAATCCTAGACTAGCATGGCAATTCTAGAAAAGTAAACAAGCAATGAAAGTAATACACGAATGTAAATGCTTGAAATTAAGGGTTAGGAACACGGTGATGTTTTGCCGAGGTATCGGAGAGTCGCCACTCCCCACTAGTCCTCGTTGGAGCACCCGCGCAAGGGTGTAGCTCCCTCTTGATCCGCGCAAGGATCAAGTGCTCTCTACGGGTTGATTCTTCGACACTCCATCGCGGCGAATCACTCAAAACCGCTCACAACATGAGTTGGGTCACCCACACGCTCGTTGGATGATCACCAAACTCCCAATCACCACCAAACCGTCTAGGTGATGGCGATCACCAAGAGTAACAAGCTAGAACTCTCACTTGACCACAACAAGCCTAATGAGAAGATGGATACACACTTGCTATACTCTTGTCACTAGTGAGGAATCTCAAACTTTGATTCTTAAATCACTATCCTCACTAGGACTCTTGCACTCCCTTGCACTCCAAAGATGTTTCTCAACTGAACAAATGAGCAAAAGACCTCTAAAAGAGGTGGAGGGGATGTATTTATACACCCCTCAGACAAATCCAACCGTTACCTGCCAAAACAGCAAAACGCGCACTGATCGGACGCGCCGGTCAAGTGTAATGGTCGAAAACCGAGAGTTAGTGCTGAGTGACCGGACGCGCCGGTCTGAGATGACCGGATGCGCCAATCAGAGATGACCGGACGCGCCGATCAGGGATGACTGGACGCGTCCGATCATGCAAAATCTTTACTGGAAACTGATCTGATACTCGACCGCGTCCGAACATAGGTGACCGGACGCGTCAGGTCACCTTGGGACCTTACTGGAACGTGACCGGACGCGCCGATCACTTCACAGTCGCGTCCGATTACACTGTTTACCCTCTGGAACACGTGTCAGACTGACCACCGCGTCCGGTCCTCTCAAGGACCGCGTCCGGTCGATCAGTTAACTCTGCACTGTCTTGTTAGTACTAACCGGATGCGTCCGGTCATGACCAGGACCGCGTCCGGTCAAGAGTAAACTGCTCAAACGTCTTCTAAACGCGACGCAACTTGAATCAAGTTGCTTTCAACTGAACTTTGAGCTATTCTAGAGCTACCTAGTGCTAAGTTTGACAAGTGTGCACCACACCTAAACAAAAGACTCACCTAGATCAAGCTACTCGCTCATGCCCCCTTTATAGTACGGTCAAAGGAAGAAACAAAGATTCTAACGACTATTCCAGATGTAACTCAACACCTTGACATCCAGAACTAACCGTCCTTAATCTTGTCGTTGATCATTTGAAAACCGAAACGATTTCCATCAAGGGACATGAATACCATATTGCCCAAAGCAGTTATCATCTTCATGACCTAACTTACCAACATTTCTGCAAAACATACGTTAATTATGGTAATAATGTGTTGTAATGTGTTGTCATCAATTGCTGAAACCAACACCGGGGTCTAGATGCTTTCATCAGCTACAGATTTAACAAAAAATAGCTCCACTCCACGAATTTTTACCCAAACGGCAGCGAGCGCCTGTGCAGTTTCATGCTCTGCTCTCCAATTCTATTTTAGTGACCGTTCACCTGATTTTTCCTTAGCGAATGATCAGACAGCGTGAGTCAGACGTGCCTGCCTGCTGGCATGCTGGCCTCGCCTACCCTCCTCCCCCACTCCCTTTCCCTACTAATGATGTCATCTAAAAAACAAATCATTTATTTCAAAATGTTATAACTTCTGAACGGTGTATCCATTTTAAATTCCATTTGCACCGATTTGTTCTACGCAACGAGACGAACAAAACTAGACCTCAATTGCACATGTTTCAAAGAATTTTTTTAGTAGCAATTTATGTGTATTAACTTATAACTTACAACTATAGTCCTTGCCGTGCTACATGTCGGAACTTTGTGCTCCTTCGCGGCACCACTATATATAGTCATTGCAGTGCTTGTGCTTGCAGAGACGAGGTTTTTTTAAATAATATTTTTTAATGATTAATTGCAAATTTAGAAGCTATTATACAAAAGTGTAGATATACAAAAAGTTTAGATATAGCATCCTGCCGACAACTGGGAAGCCGACAGGGATCTTGTCGGCCTTTGGACGGGCGACAGGTCTCATGTTGATGTGGCAGCCGACAGATCTCATGTTGACACTCATGTTGACGTGGCAGCCGACGCAAGTTCTCCGACGGAGTGATGTACAGGACCATCTCCACCCAGAATCGGCCCAGCGGCTCGCATGGATCCTCCACGAGTTTCTTCCCAATCCTTGCACGGTGCAAGGATTGGGAAGAAACTCGTGGAGGATCCATGCGAGCATCCGGTGGGCGGCGCTGGCCCGTTTCTGGGTGGAGATGGTCTTGTACATCGCTCGGTCGGAGAACTTGGAAGCGCATGCGGAGGCCATTTCGCACGGCGGCGAGCTGATCACGCTCATCTGGGCAATGCTCTCACACGCCGGGATTGTCGGTAGGCGCCTAGACGCTGACTTTATTTGTGGCGAATAACAGTGAGTTTTTGTTTCTTTTTCAGATTTCCACCATGCATATTTGTTGCACGATGCTGTGACTCCATGTTTTTAGTATACAGAGCTTGATTTAAGTTATCAACCTCCCCATTTTAGCACACTTTTAATATCGTTTTTTATTGTTTTTATCAAAGTAGCGGCACACGGTTTTCAGATTGTTGATTCCACAGCTTCAGCACACACCACTGGTCGAAGAGAAATAGAAATTGAGTGTTGGACGGACGCAAGCATGCATGTTTACTAACTACCCATATGCGAGATGCATGCCATATGCCTTTGTTGTGCCATCAAGTCTTAATTACTGGTGTCTGTTTAGCATAATACAATACAATAAATTATGCTTTTGTTTCATAAAGTATAGGCATGATGAGTATGAATTGGCCTTTCACCACTCAATTACTGAGCTCATGCTCCTCCATTCATTTCTTTCATGTCTTTCAGAAAAAGTACCAAGTTGCTTCCTCTTTATATCTACCTATATTGGTCTTCCGGACAAAAAAGGAGGGAACAAAAAGTGAAAAAAGAACTCCATAATAACTTTGAGCTTGTTCGCTTGAGCTGAAATCTGGCTGATCTAGCTGATTTTTTTGTGAAAGAAAAATACTGTTGAATGACTGGCTGATCTGGCCGATAATATCCAGCGAACAGGCTTTTTGTTATTGGTCTTCCAGCCCAAAAAACAAATCAAATGTTTGAGCCAAAAAGCAGGGAAACAAAAGGCCAAAAAAGAACAGAAAATGTGTGAGCTGTTATATTGGTCTTCTAGCCAAAAAAGAGGGGGAAAAAGTGAAGAAAAAAAACAGATATCGGAGCCTTTAGTAGTGAAACTAAAAATTGGTCTTCTAGCCAAAAAAGAGGGAAAAAAGTGAAGAAGAAAAAACAGATATCGGAGCCTTTAGTAGTGAAACTAAAAAAATATGTCTGAGCCCAGGTTCGAACTGGGGACCTTTAGTGTGTGAGACTAACGTGATAACCAACTACACCACCCAGACAATATGACAACGCATGATCAAATTCTTTACTTATCCGTGGAACGTACACTCTGCAAGTTCAACCACCGGTATATACAACGTGAATCCGAATCGTTTGTGTCAGAATGAAGAACGAACTACACATATAGGATATGGTCTCGCAGGTTTACATGAATCTGTGATATATATGCTGAGAGCATTTAGCGGCTATTTGCTTTTGTAGTTTGCCAATTGTCAAACAAGGTAGATACAGTGTTATCCTGAACAATAAATGGTAAATAGTCAGTCATTTGTCCTTTAACCATTATTCAAGGTATTCGAGGAAAACAGATGTTTACAACCAATTAAACGAAAATGGCATACCACCGTGTACGGGCTTGTCCCTCGACATGTGCAACCTGCGCACCTCAAGATTAATTAGGGCTGTGTTTAGTTCCAAAAAGTGTTCACGAAAAACTACAGTAACGAATCTTACGGCATATGCATGGAGTATTAAATGTAGACGGAAAAAAACTAATTGCACAGTTTGATTGGAAATCGCGAGATAAATGTTTTGAGCCTAATTAGTCCGTGATTTGACACTAAAGTGCTACAGTAACAAATGTGCTAATGATGGATTAATTAGGCTTACTAAATTCGTCTCGCGGTTTCCAAGCAAGCTATGTAATTAATTTTTTATTAGTATCCGAAAACCCCTTCCGACATCGCACGAAACATCCGATGTGACATTTTCCCAAAAACTTTTTACCAACTAAACCCACCCTAGGTCTCGCAAAATTTTTTTAAAATATAGTAGTATATACTAGCACATTCAAAAGTTTCCCATGCAATTTTCTAAAAAACCACCACGTGAGCACTTAACTTTCCTTCCTTTTTCTTGAATCTCTTTCATTTTTTTCTTGCCACTTGCAGTCCATCTTATGTATTTTGGTAAAATTAAGGACTAGTATATCTCTGGATTCTCCTCCCTATTAATCTAGTTGCTTTCCCCAAAAGAAGTTTCCTGGACCATGAATTCCCACTCCATTATACTCTCTCTGATTTGTAGATAGTTGACAGATCCTATGCACAAGGTTGAAGTCAAACTTTTAAAGCTCTGGTTACAGTTAACTTTAAAGTATTTTGTTTGGATCTATTTATAGACTATTCATCAAAAGTACTTTATTAAAAATGTAAAATTGTTAATATACTGATCGTATTCTGATAATAAAGTGGTCAAAATTATGTTTTTGAGACTGTGTGGTTGTTCAAAACGCAAAGTATTTGCACATTGGAGGGAGTATATTAATTGCTTCAGCAATTATAAATCCATGTGTAAGATACTGTATGTACGACTTTTAAGTGAAGCCACCATCAACCGATGAATGAACAAGGTACGTACCTACACCGACACACACACACACACACAAATATGATATAAAAATAAATACTTAAATTAGAGATGCCCATGCAACAAGATTCTCTGATCGTTGCTCATAATATAATATAAATAAAATTAAAGCAGCATCGAATCAGGGAGAGGACACGGCACGCAGGTTGTGTTGGAGCTAATTCAGACGATGGGTCAAAATCAGGACTAATTAGCAATTGGGCTGTCAATTTTTCAGTTGCACAACAACTCAGACGCCACGTAGTTAGACGTACGGTCACAAGAAGCTAAAACTGTGAAGTACTACTACTATATATATCACTCATCAGGGTTCTCAAATACATGGATGCAACAAAATCACTCTCGACTTATATATCTCTATCAGGGAGATCGAGGACCTGATTGGTAGATGGCAAAATTTTGGACGTTATCAAAATGTGGGCAGCGCAAGCCAAATCTTTTACAGGAGCCATGCATTTGGCATGCTACCAAAGGTTTGCTACATCTCACATTTGGCTAGCCAAACCTTTGGCAAACTTTTTTTATCCAACTTTTCATAAGTTTTACTTGCCAAACCTTTGGTAAGACTAACTGTGGTTATATATAAACAAATAAGCAGAGCCCGAATATTCATGTATGTGTACTAATAAAGATGGCAACATATTTGAACTGAATTTTTTGAAAGAGTGAAGTTTTATTTGATGTTCTAAGAGCATCTCCAGGGGTTTTGTAAAGCAATTCCCTATTTTTATTTTTTAGCAAAAAGTAAAAAAAACACTCAAACAGTTTGGTAAATTAAAGAGCTCCTTAAAAATAAAAAAAGTTGTTAAATATCCTTTTTAACTCGTATGTTTATTTCCAAAGTTGAGAGAAACTCCGTATCCGCTCCGCATCTGACATTTTTCTCAAGGGAATGGGGGATCGAAATAGATTAGACACATGAGTAAATTAAGAAAATAATGGGTTTCTGGTGAGAAAATGGTAAAAGAGACAAGAGGTTTGGTTAGTAAGAAATAGTTCATGCTTCTCGATGCAAAATTGTTTAGAAAGTTAATATAGGAAACTATTGAAGAAAGGAATAAATTGAAGTTGCTACTTATTTTATTAACTTGCTAAACTTATTGGTTTAGCAAGTTAATTGTATAAAACACACGGAGTTGCTCTAAATAGCAAATTAAGATATGAACTCTGGTCGTTGTACGTGTACATACGTTAAAAAAAACAGGGGGTTCGCGCGCGCTCATATTATGGCTTTCCGTCGCGTGGAGGTGGAGTAGTCCTCTGGTTATTTGCTTCAGCGGCATGCTAAATCAAACGCTTTGCGTCTGAGTTGTGAGCTCAACTTGGTCAGCGTCAATTCGTACGTGGAATAATTCACCGGCCCGGGCCGGCCCAGAGTGTTCGTATTTTCTCTTAATCAAATTATTCTAGCAGTGAACAGTGATACACGACAATCACGTACGTTAACAACGATGACAACTTCTCTTTTAATAATTTTCTTCATCAATCTCAAGAACTAATGGATGGTCTATCTCAGTAGTGTAGAGTGTGCGCATCTATATTGTGTTGTGTTTTGAAAAAAAAAGAAAAGAAATGAAGAGTAAGAAAGCATTCATCATAAGTAAAGTTAGTCAACTAGTAAGCTCATTTTGAGCACAAAGACGACAAGCTTAGCTAGCCGGCCGGATATATGCAATCGTCTTTTTACTGTGTACGTATACAGCAGTGTATAACAGTACACTGTACACATGGAGTAAAGTGTACTACTTCACACTCTTTTTTATTAGACAAAAGACAATGCAAGCCACCACTTTGTTTCTCTCGATGCAGATAATATATTGTTAATATATGCAACAAGATCCGGTTCAATTGCCCTCTTACCTTGCGGTACATATCAGCTACGTTGATTTGATTGAGATGGGGTAGCTTGTGATCTGGAAAAAGGTCTGCATCAAGGTCACATTATTGGTAAGAGGGCCATGCTTGATGCATGTGTGTGTGTATAGGGGCTGGCACTCATCCTTTTCCCATATTCAGATTGGTGATACGTGTTCCTTGATGAGTCTACGGCCGGAATAATTTGTCATTTTCTGTCCTACGATAGCAGTTCATCAAATACATTAATTTGAATCTATGGATGCACTATTATTGTACCAGTAGTAGTTCGTTGCAGCTCGATCGGCTTATATTTCAACTAGTACTAGCACACTACTAAATATTAGGCAGCCTAATTGCTAGTGCTGAGTACCATGATGATGTTCGATCTTAATGTCACATCGTATTAAGGTTGGACTTTACTATCACATTGTATTATTAGAAGAATTACAATCAATTGTTGTGTAGAAATGTTTGTTAATTTAAGAAACCGAATCCCTGCCAAACGGAGCACAGCAAGGGGTCGTTTGGTAAGGTGAAACGGTTCTGATTTTTCCCTGGAACGCAAGAATCGTTGCCAAACTAACGTAGGCTGCGTGTTTCGTTTCGAGTTCCTGTTCAAAATCCAGGAAAACACAATCCTCCTTTTTACACTGAGCAAGTGAAATTGCTCGGCCCTAGCTTCGACTCATTCATTCAGTTATGCACTGGTGATCATATTTCTTTCGGGCTATATTACCCTCTTTAAGTGCAACAAGGTGAAATAAATTATATTTAAATTGTTCTTGACCTACAAAACTTTCAAATGTTTTTGAAGCATATCTTCATTTATATGATTTTTTTTGTAACGTTTTTCCGTTTACCTTGGACAAACATTTTTTGTTTTTCGTCCAATATATAAACGGAAATGCTGGGGTCAGGGCGTCCGGACGCCCCCATTGCCGTGGGCCGCGACAGTAAGAATGGCCCATCTATCCCGGATGCCTTCTTTGATCAGCTGTTTGATAAAAAAGAACGTTCGGGTGTCTTCTTCACTCACGGGTCTCCAAAAACGTCATTCCCCAATCCCCATTCATCGCCGAATTCCAATTCCACGCTCCCGCAACGCTCTCGGCCATGGTTGGCCGGTCGCCATCCTCCATCTCCACCTCCACCTCACCTGAGCGCCGCCGGCCGCCTTCCTCGCTCTCCACCGTAGTTCACCGACCATCGTGCGGCTTTAGTTCATCGCGCTAGCCCGATCGCTTCTGTCCCTCTCAGACGACACCTTGGGCCAGGAGCGGCGAACAATCGGCCTTCACCTCTCTTCCTCTCCACAGAGCTCGGTTCACATCCTCCCCTTGGCGACGACATCCACTGATGCGGACGAGATCAGGCAAGGGCAGCGCCGCCCGCCTCTACTGGCGTTGGTGCTGCCGTCATGCGCCATCAGGTCGGTCCCCACCGAGCTAAGGGCGCCCGCGAAGCGTGGCCCGTGTTGGTGGTGCTCGCGCGCTGCTGCTCGGCGTCGGCTCCCACTCTGAGGCCGAAATCAACTGACCTTGGTCTCTCCCTATGTCGCAAATGTATGTTTCAAGTGTTTCAGATGTTATTAAAGGTATGTTGCATATGTTGCAAGTGTTTTAGAGGCATATTGCAAGTGTTCAGAGGCATGTTGCAAGCATTTGTTCGAAATGTTTCATCTGTTTCAGATGTATGTTGCAGCATTTTTTATCTAGATGTTGCACATGTTTCACACATATGTTGCAAGAGTATGTTTAAAATATTTCAGTTGTTTCATCTTATGTTGCAATAAGTGTTTTCATGTTACAAGTTGCAAGTCTTTTATCTAGATGTTGCATTTGTTTCACACCACATATGTTGCAAGTGTATGTTCTAAATATTTCGTCTGCTTTAAACTTATGTTGCATTCAAGTGTTTCATGTGTCTAATAAGTGTTTTGTGTTTTAAAGATATGTTCGTAGAATCAGGGGGGCAAGACTAGGGCGCTGGGGAAGGGGTGCGGTGAGCTAGAGGCTGGCAGATGGGGCGCACGGCGCCCCCTGGGGTCCTGTGGATGGGGCGTGCTCTTTCTCGTCTAGGCTCCCGGGTCTCGCCCGCACGGAGAGAGAAGGGGGTCAGAGGTAAGGTGTGACGGGCGCAACCGGGGTGCGCATGCAGGGCGAGGAGAGGCAGACGGGAGTGGGGTACGCGTGCAGGGCGAGGTAGAAAAGGGACGAACGCATTCAGCAGCGATACGGCACAACGGCAGGCGCGGTCAGGCAGGCTGGGGCAGCAGCATACGCGGGGCGTCTGGACGCGTTCATCTGCTCCGGGCGATCTGTGCGCTCGTATCCCCATATATAAATGGTGTAGACACATACGAAGGAGTTGCTACACAATATATAATTCTTCAAATGAACGTACTCAACTATTTTTTGCCCCAGCGAGACACCAAAAGGTAGCCCAACTCTCGGACGGTGTCCAATTCGTTTTCTCTACCGTTCGTTCACGTGGCAGAAGAAACGACGGCCACCATTTTTTCATCATCAGCACTTGTGCAAAAATTAGAAACGCCTTTGTCCATCGCCTTGCTCCAAAAAAACAAAATACAGCACGGAGTAGAGTAGTGTATTCCTATGTACAAAGACGACTTATTTCCTGTCGCTTTACTTGAGAAGCAAACCAGGTCGATTTTTAAATACTATACGTACTCCGTATGAATTGAATTTGCCTGCTCGGAGTGGAAAAACCAAGAGAAGCAAGCAACTAAGCAAGCCAATAATTAATAAATTAAATTAAATGGAAGAAAGCAAAACAAAACAGAGCGGAGTGCGCTGCGCCTATAAATAGCCCCGAGCCGGAGGGGCGGATGGATCTGGCTGCGAGTTTTGTCTTGTGGCCGGCCGGCCGTCGCACGCATCGGCATCGCAGCAAAAACTCGTAAAGCAGAGGGGCGGAAAGGGGAAACGGGCCAACAACACTCGCCAGTCACCACCACCACTTCCCTCCCCGCGACCGCGAGAAGACAAGATCGAGGCAGGCAGGCAGGCGGCCTCCATCTCCGTCTCCATTGTGTTGTCTGTTCCGGAGCAGGAGCAGCTGAGCAACCGAATCGAGCGCGGCGGGGAGCGAGGTCCGCGCGCCGCGGTCGCAGCCAGGTGGGTGATCCGTCCTCCCCTTCCCCGTCGCGACTTCCTCCTCTGCCTTTTCGTTCCCTCTTTCCCCTCCCCCCTGCCGGTGGAACGAGCTCGATCTGGGGGGCGGGGGGTGGAGTCTGTTGTTACTGGGGGTGTGGAGCATGCGGCGCTGGTTTCCCACGGCCCACGGGTGCGCGCGTGCTCGGTTGCTGCGCGGCTCGAATCTAACTAGGGGGGAGGAGTGGAACTCTCTAGCCGGGAACCGGGAGGACGGGATTCCATTCCGCTCCCACGGCCACCACGCGTGCGCGTGCGTAGCCGCCGGCCGGCGTTGGAGAAGAAACTCGTCGCTCCCCTTGTGTCTGTCATTCGTTCGGGTGATTTGGGGGAACGAACGACAGTCGAGGACGGGTACGGCCGTTATGGGTGGGTCGGGCCATGGAATTGGGCCGGCCCAGTGACATTAGCTCTACAAGACAAAGGGCCCAGCCCATAAGCAGCGCAGTGCAGTGCCGTGCGCGCTCCTTCGCCTCGTTCAAGTGTTGCTGTCGGGGTGTGGGGTGCCTGCTGGCTGCTGGTTTTGTTCGATAAAATAAAATGCCTAGGAAGGCACTGCTCGTTCTGCTTCTACCTGATGGAGCATTGCTTGCTCGTTAGTCGTGTCCTACGCTTCTTGTGAAGTTGTGAGATGCACGGTCAAAACTTGTGGTCCTACTCGACCGTCGGCCCCCTTAATCTTGGTGCTCAGTCTGTAGGGTGTGGACACCTTAGCTACGTAGCATTACAATGATGTGATGTGACTTGTAAAAAACTGTATTTCACCTTGGTGTGCACACACACCAGCCTTTGGTCGATGTATAGTTATCTCGTGCAGTGTTCCCTGTTACATTTGCTCGGTTGTGATTAACCAACCACTTCTTCGCCTTCTGCAGGCCGAAGCTTGGATTCCTGTGTCTGATGGCAGCAGTCTCTTTGAGATTGTAATTCAGCGAGCGAGCGTTGAGCTGAAAGCCTGAAACCATGAAATCAGACATGAGTTCTCTGAAGAAATCTGACAAGAAAGCCGCGCTGGATTTCGCAGCATGGAGTTTCAATGTTTCTACATCTGTTGGAATCATCATGGTCAACAAAGCTTTAATGGCTACGCATGGATTCACTTTTGGTACGTCTGTGCCTTTTATTTATCACATATCTTACTCTCACATTTTGATTGTATTTGTGGCTATAGAGTGGTATAATCTTATGTTGTATCTTGTTATGTGTTTGTCAGACATCGAACTGAATATTGTAGTCAATTCATATTTCAGTTTGAATAACAAATATGTGTTATCGTGATGGGTTTTTTTGGACAAAACAATGATGGTGGTGGTTTTGGTTCATACTTGATTGTAGAATTCATGCGCATTTTCCTTAGAAAGCTCACATTTGGAGAACTGACAGACATCTTGTAAACGTCGAGTAGTTTTAACAGTGCTAATGCAAATTTCCTACCTAATTTTTGTTTAAAGGAAAGGGGTTCCTGCCTAAATTCGAATTATGTTGCATTCTGTGGATAAAATTTTGATTGTAGATACTAGATACCAATGTATACCAAAATATTTTCCACATTTCCTTTGTTAACAATCAGAATAAATGTAACACAAACTTATAAAGTGCTACAAAATTGTGGTATCTGCTGAACCTGAAACCTACCCTCTTCAAGACTTCTTTGGCATAATTTGCTAATGTGTCAGTTGAACCTTTAATGGTGTTAATACAAACAATACAGACATGTTAGCATTGTCTAATTTCTTACTATATGTTTGGTAGTTAGTTGCAGGCTCGCCATATTTCTGCACCTTGTCAACAAACTGTACATGGATGGAGCTTGGATATACCTCATGTCCTGTCATTAATTACATTTTTTTTTGCAGCCACGACATTAACCGGGCTTCATTTTGCGACTACCACCTTGATGACCATCGTATTTCGGTGGTTAGGCCTGAGCCAGCCCTCCCAATTACCAGTAGCAGATCTAATTAAATTTGTGATATTTTCAAATTTGTCAATCGTTGGGATGAATGTGAGCTTGATGTGGAACTCTGTGGGCTTTTATCAGGTTAGTGATTTTTTCTGTACCTACTACTACGTGACTTCAATTTGTCAACAACTAAATTCATTCTATTCCCTTGCTCAGATAGCAAAGCTGTGCATGATACCTGCATCATGTCTTCTGGAGGTTGTCTTTGATCATGTGCACTATTCTCGGGACACAAAGCTGAGCATAATGGTTGTGCTTATAGGAGTGGCAGTCTGCACTGTTACTGATGTCAGTGTGAATGCAAGAGGTCTAATTGCAGCTGTTATAGCTGTTTGGAGCACGGCTTTGCAACAATATGTAAGTCCGGCCACCTTAGCCTGCTGGTTTGTTATATGTCAGCTCATGATTAAGATCGAACTGATTGTCTGCTTCTGTTTACAATTAGCTGCAAGTTCTTTTGCATGCTTCTAACTGTCTCAAAGGTTTAAGTATTCGAATATGGCACTACAATGACTTTCATTCAGCAAAGTTATGAACAATTGGCAATTACTTAATCATCCATTGGTGTTGCTGCTTCTTTAGGATATTGCTCCTTTGTTTAGACATTAGGATATAGCTACTCACCATGACACCAGTATTTCCCATTTCTATGAACTAAAAAAAAACTAGACCAACCTAGGAGAAACTAGGTGGTATTTTATTAAGAAGAAAATAGGCACCAAAATTCTCCTTGAAAAGAACTTGAACCTGGGTGGTATGGGCATTCATCCCCATTTCTATGAACTGTTAGGCTTGATTCAGTTTACACATTATATTACTGCTTAATCTTTAAAGAGCACTCCATTTGCCACACATGCAACGCATAATTCATTTATTTTCCCTACTTTGGCATTTTTCACTATTTGAGTGCCCTTACTCCAAATTTTTAGTAGTTGTTCTATTTGCACTGCATACATTACTTTGGTCCTATCATGTATCCAATTAAAAGGGGCATGGTTTTGATTCTTTTGTAATTTCTGCTCTTTTGCAGTATGTTCATTTCCTCCAACGCAAGTACTCTCTGAACTCGTTCAACCTTCTGGGCCACACAGCTCCAGCCCAAGCAGGGGTCCCTCCTGCTGGTAGGGCCATTTGTAGATTATTTGTTGACGGGGCAAAGGGTGGATCACTTCGGTTTTTCATCTCTTGCTTTGGTATGGACAAAATCTGATTGATCCTTCTCCTTATGTGTTTATCTGTTTGCTCAGAGATGAGATGGTGATTAAGCTGCATTTAGCTGGCTGAGAATTTTCAATACAGTGATAATTTATAAGCTATCCAAGTAACTTTAACACTAGCTCAACGATTTAATTTGTAATTGTGACTGAAATTCCTCCATTTCACTGCTGCTAGCAATAGCTTCTAGCTGACTATATATAGCTTCACTTAGTGCCAACCTTTGGTGGACCAGAATTTTGAATTTGAATGGCATCCTTACCATATGGTTTTCCTGCAGTTTTTCCTCACACTATCATGCTTCATTGCCATTGGCGTCAATCTGAGCCAATTCATCTGCATCGGACGGTTTTCTGCTGTATCCTTCCAAGTCCTGGGCCACATGAAGACTGTGCTTGTTCTGTCCCTAGGGTTTCTTTTCTTTGGCAAGGAAGGCCTGAATATTCAGGTCGTCATTGGGATGGTCCTCGCTGTTCTTGGAATGATATGGTATGGAAATGCATCTGCTAAACCAGGTGGCAAAGAGCGGCGCAGCGTGCTGCCGGTGAGGTCTGCGAGTCTCAAGGGAAGTTCAGAAGAAAAGGACAGTGTGGAGAAATAATCTTTCTAATCTCACTGTGACAGATGAGAAACTAAATTTCTGGTGACGGACAAAAATGGAAACAGCTGAACTCTTCCCGTTTAGAAACATAGCATTGTTATAGTTACAGATATACGGTGTGGCTCCATTTTTTGGCTCTCTGAATCTGAGTCATTTGTAGCGAGGGGGAATGACAGATGTTACAAGATTTGAAGACTGTTTTATCAAATATATACTGTAATTGTTTAATCTTTAATCACGTAGTGCAATTGTTTGCAAAACATTAAACATTGCCCTTGGTATACGCATGTTTACCGCAATTTTGTTTACAAATTGATGCAGTTAACTAGCTGAATACTAAAGCCGGTTGGAATAGTGAGCTCTGCCAAGCTGGACTATTCAGTTACAGCACTGTTTGCCTAAGCAGCTCTTTCGCTAATTTAAACGTTACGTGGTGTTAAGTCATTTTTATTTAATCAGCCGTTTATTTATGTTCAAAAAATAGCTAAACAATAGGTGACCATCTGTTTGGCGCTGCAAGTCAGTCGTTTAAATAGAAGGCCATCAGAATCCATTGCATGTCAGCATTATTACAGCAAGATAGAAGTTGTCGAGTTTGTTGGGCTGCATGGATCACATAGAGTTGTATACAAGTATAAGCAATTAAGCATACAGATATACGGAGGTCACACCAGAATCAAGAAAAGCATCTTCGAGGCACGATACATGAGCAAACTTTGTGACATATTTTAAGGACAGCAAGAAAATTGTACAAAACTAAACTATAAGGCAAAATAAAAAAATCACAAGAAATTCATAAAGTAAAAAAATTAAAAAAAAATCTTGAATGTTAAGAGCATTGCAAAACTAAACTAGGCAAAACAACAAAAAAAGATCACAAGAAATTCTTAAAGTAAAAAAAATTGAAAAACATGCCTTGAATGTTAAGAGCAATCAACAACTCAATCATATCCCTCAGAATGCCACATCTCAACAGTGTATACAGAGATATTGGTTCCTTCAACCTCCCATCAGAGTGATGAGGAGGGAGCACCAACTGAATGAGCACTCGGATTACTAAAATGTTCATCACAGGGATAAGCAGAAATTACATGCACAATATACAAGAGCCAAGAAAAAGGGAAACTGACATTCTGCCAACATGTCACAATGCAACTGCTGATTTGATCTAGTCTTATTCTTATATCAGCTATAAGCAAAACTTTCCGAAGCAAGCAAAATACATCTCAAATTATCAGCTTGCTAAGAAACCTTTTCCAAGTCTGTAAATAGACAATTTCCAAATGATAAGCCAGGAGTATATGCTCTATAGTTGCTACTGTAGAAAAAAGATGCCATTTAATCTTGGCCCATCGGATTATGATCGGATTAAGCCTCCACAACATCAAAGTATTTCTCTAGCAGTCATGCTAAGTGCACAAGAACCATCCAAATAGCATCAGACCATTACATTGTAGCAAAATGGAGGACGAAACTCACAAACTTCTAAGAAAATACTGAAAAATGATGTTTGAAAAACAAGATACAAGTGCCAAAGAGGAATGAGGTACTACGGACAAATACTGCATTTCAGAGGCCAGCTACAATCACAAAAATACAAATAAAAAACACGTGAGTTTCATGTTTGGCATACCAATTTCAAGTAAGCAACAATTACTATGTATGTTGACAGTTGACCAATGTCATAAACATGCCTAGTCGACCAGTCCAAATAATACCTGCTACTACCATTGACCTGCTGCTCTATCTTGACGCAACTTGTCTCTCTCCTCTTTCATCTTGTTCGCAATCTCAATTACCTTCGGGTTAAATAAACGATCCATAACATATTTCTTTTCCTCTGCTTGTATTTCTTTTATGGCACTTGGGTATGGATTTGGAGGTGGCTTCTTTCCTTCAGTGCGCGCGATTTCTTTCAGTTCCTTATATGCTTTCTTCTTTGCTTTCTTCTGTGTCCGATACTCCATCTAGAAAAAAGATGGTGGTTATACAACAGATATATCTAATAAAACTGGTAGCGGTCAAACCTGAGACTCAGTAACTTCAAATTAAGTACAGTGAAGCCCAGAATTGAATTTTCTGTTTAATGGTGTTTGATAAAAATAAACAAAAGGATTATAGAGGAGAAAAAATACATCTGCTACAGCCATCGCGTCATCTTCATTGACTCCTTGCTCTTTCAGCTCCAGGACACGCCAAGCAAAAACTCGAGCTGGTGGTGGATCAAATCCACTTATCCTGGAAAGGATGGATAAACAATACATCTTGTGTTCAAAGCGAGAGACTCAAATAAATCAAGTCCAAGAAATAGAGAGGAAATATTCCAGAGAATAGGATCAAAACAGTAATACCATCAGTAGTAGGACCGAAAAAGAGTCACTTATCAAGCGGCAGCCTACAGATGGAAGCTGAAGATAGTCGCCAAGGTACCAAACTAACACTAGAATGTTCAAAAGGACCGCTCTACTCAACAAATTCAAGAAATTCATTAATCTGTTTGCAACTGTGCATCCTTCATAATAAGCATTTATTTTCACTAACCCAACAATTATATAACAGCGTTCATAAGTTGAGCGATACAATCAGGCTTCGATGAGAAGGCCAAGCAAGTCCCATATAACCATGTAGAATACAAATGGAACCCAAGTAAATCTCTAAACAGAAAAGTGGAATAAAAACAGGAAAAACAGTAATAGAAAATCATCCGGCCCTCCAAAACAATGGAAAATTGGAAACTCGGATACTATTTTAAACATACAGTGTTGCATAATGACGTTTTTATAAGAAAATCGCATAAGAAAAGAGAAGGGTCTTACTTGATTGCATCATGGTAGAGCGAGTCTGGATGTTTTTTGTTGAACTTCCTAACATACACATCCTCAGGAAACTCAATCTTCTTGATCTTCCCATCCGGGCGAGGAAATGTCACTGGTGGTGCCCTTATGAACAAGCACCACTTGTTTCAGTAAACCAGAAAGCAGCATGATGAAAAAGTACGAAAATGTTACATGAGACAAATGATAAAGACACTTTTAAACAAGTCATTAAGCATACAGACTCACCAGCCATCTTCGGTTTATTCAAATACACAAAATGTCACACAACTGAACCAAATGAAATACCATAACACGAACCAGCTGACGGCAACAGAAACTACAGTCAAGAATCACATCTATATGCAATACCATGGGGCTCAGGGTTTTATTTAGACAACATATAGGAACCAGCACAGCGGTTTCAGCACAAAATCGTGTCATTATTATTACATCACTACAAATTATAGATCCATTATTCACAGAATGCATACAACCCTAAGAGAAGCCATCAACAGCAACCAAATGATCAATTGTCCTGACCCTAACGGCGTCACGGATGGATCGACTACTCGAGAAATGCAAGTGTAAAGGCACGGCTAGGGACGGGGAAAGAGAGAGGTGCACTGACTCTTCCATGGCCTTGAGCCACCTGGGCTCGGGCCTGGCGAGGCCCTTCACCAGCTTCCGCATCTTCGTCAGCAGGTCACCCCGCATGTACGACATCTCCCTCCTCTCCGACGACCCGCTCCGCTGCGGAGGCTCCCTCCCCGTCGGGGAGATCTGGAAGTCGCAGGGGCCTCGCCGCCGCCGCCGCCGCTGGTGAGAGAGTGGAATGGACGGGAAGTCTCTTTTGCTGGGGGGTAAGGAAGCGTGCACGTAAATGGGCCGCGGAAGAGAAGGGCCTAACTGAGCCCATTGCAGGCGCAGCCCACCGAAGAAACCTAGCGAAGGAAAGCCCAAAAGCTCCTCTCCCCACGTCCTCTTCCGTTGCAGCAGCAGAGCTCTCGCCCGCATCCATGGCGATGGCCTCCTCCCTCCGGATGCTGCTCCCGGCGCCCCGGCCTATCCCAATCTCCGCGAGGGCCCACCTCACGCCGCCTTATTTCCACTCCCGCCGCCTCGCGCTTCGTCCTCCCCGCCCGGCCGCCCTCTCCACCACCGCAGCCGCCGCCACCCGCCCGCGCAAACGCGGTAGCCTGCACCTGCTCCGTGCCGCCGTCACCTGCTGCAACGGCTCCACTGCGGCGGCAGGAAGCGGTTGCGTCGCCAAAGGCTGGCGGGTCTTCTTGGCATGGTGACTCAACCACGCTTCAGTACATTTCGCGTGAAATTGAGAGTCCGATCCAAGTGTTACCCCACAGGCTCACACCGTTCGAATCGCGCTTGTGCATTGTGACAACAGGTACTTGTTGGCTCTCGATAAGAACCCGATTGCAACTAAGGCCATCACTTCTGCTGTCCTCACTCTAGCCGGAGACCTCATCTGTCAGGTGCCTCACTTATTTTCTCACTTAAAACTCTACTATGAATTTGTGGCACATGGCATTGATATATACCTATGCGGGACGGAATTCATAACGTGTATTAGTAAGTGAAACCATGGTTTTGAGGCATGCTCGGCTTGTTTACATACTCCTTTTCAAGATGCTCCTAGTTGTGCTCACTGAACAGTTAACCCACTGCCATGCCCTGCTGACGTCAGACAGGAGCTTAGAGCTGCAGAGATCACTTAACTTAAGTATGATTGGTATTGCAATTTTCTGACAGTGCTATCGGACCTTGTTAGGACCATTTGCGGAAATTAAACTGAATTTCATAGTGACCGTTAGTTCGTTACTGTTTGTATTTGCTAGGCACTATGTATGGTCTGAACATCTAGTTGACAATAAATTTGTGCAGTCATACTCTTTTGTATATAGTTCAGCTTGTTAATGGTCAACTGGATTTCTTCATATATCGGCCATTAGCTCACTCAACTGTTTTGGTTTGAAGATACTGCTATTTTGCTACTGCTTATTACTTACCTAATGTATAATCCTACAACCAAATTCGTTAATCTTTCAGCTTGTTGTTGATCGAGTGCCAGAGCTTGATTTGAAGAGAACATTTGTTTTCACACTTTTGGGGCTTGCCCTTGTTGGACCAACTTTACATGTCTGGTAATCTTATCTATGCTACCACCTGCAGAAGTAATGGCTACTAGTAGTCAGTGTTCTCTTTGTTTCAAAAAAAAAAAAGGTCAGTGTTCTCAGACCCCCTCCAGTAGTAGATAATAAGTTTCCATTTGCAGGTACTTGTATTTGAGTAAATTAGTGGCAATCACTGGAGCATCAGGTGCTATAGCTCGCCTTTTACTTGACCAGGTTTGTGACTATGCGTCATATCTGTCTCTCTCTCCAAACCACAAGGATAGATATCATGTGCTGCTCTTCCTAGTTTCCACATTTCCATCATCTTTTTTTTTAACATATCTTCTAACTGCTCCTTCTGTGCAGTTTATTTTCTCTCCCATTTTTATTGGAGTTTTTATGAGCTTACTGGTCACATTGGAGGGAAATCCATCACTTGTAGTGCCAAAACTTAAGCAGGTGAGGTGAACCCTTTTTGTACACTATCTCATGTTTTTTACAATACTTGGCAATTGGGTATGCTCTGTTTTTCTGCTATCTAATGTTTTTAATAATATTCACAGGAATGGTTATCATCAGTATTGGCGAATTGGCAATTATGGATACCCTTTCAGTTTCTGAACTTTTACTTTGTCCCCCAAAAGCTTCAGGTCCTTGAAAATGCACATTCAGATATTTTTAGAATATAGTATATAGTATTTAGTGTTCTGGAAAGTATGTCTTTTGTTTTTGTATTATGTATGTATGTTTGGATCTCACCTAAATCACTCCATTTTTTCTCAGGTTCTTGCTGCTAATTTCGTAGCTCTTGCATGGAATGTGATTTTGTCCTTTATAGCCCACAAGGAGATTGTAGCAAAATAGGCGATGTCAACAGCTTGGATTTCAGTCTCTTAGGTTAGTACATTGAAATGATTGTCCCACTGTCACTGACTCCTTCCCAATGCAACTTTATGCCTAAGTGAAGGTTTCATTGAACTCTTCTTTATCTTCACTCATTTTTATTATATGCACATAATTAGGCATTGTTTCTGTCTTTGAGTGATGCTGAAAACTACCCTGCCTTTTTTCTTTGTGACCAACCAAGCGAGTCACTTCGATATATCTTTTTCATGCTTCATTTACTCCATGACAGTGAGCTACTGAGCATCCATTCCTGGACTTATTTTCCTGCCTCCCCCGAAAGCATCATTGTGGATGGACTGTGACTGGTTGTAACTTGGTACCTCCCAAAAGTCAGACCTGTCAACTATCACCTTTTCCAATTTAATGTGATCCTGATTGATCCCAAAGATACCCTTCTGTTCTTTACAAGATCTCTGGTGGATCTGGTAAAAATATTGCCTTTCTGAAATTTACATTCTTGCATGGCTCCTAGCACTATAAAGTCACTGTCAGAGTGTGAGTGGTTTTGAAGTTGATCTTCTGGCAGCGTTTAAAATTTCTAAACATTTTCAGAATTAGTAACTCACTGTTCCCAGTTGATTCATGTTATCTTTTTTTCTGTGTGAAGGATTCATGTTATCATTAGTTGATTGTTCACTGATCTCTTGCTCCTTGTTACTGTCTTATGTTTCAGAAAATTTTGCTGACAATGAGGAATGTCGTGGCGGCCTGGAGCAATTGTTCCTTGAAGAGGGAAAGTAAGGGCCAGGATATCCTTGTTGTAGCAGCTTCTGCTTGCAGCCTTGCAGGGCAGTCGAGTGTAGAAATTGTTACCCGAGGCTGTGAATTGTCACTCAGAACTCAGAAGCGCATGGTTAGGATCAAAGTTCAGGAACCAAAATGTATCATCGTGATGTCACGTTTGCATAATCTGCAGGAGAATCATGAAGTATCCTCCTTGTAGTACTCCATTCCAGAATGATAAATCATAAATGTATTTCAATCTGAAAAAAGGTCATGTAAAATAGATTTTGAACCTTAATTTTCCATACAATATGTTGCCCGTTTGGTAAAGAATCAATATTATCTTGGAGGCACTATGAGTACAAAATCTATTAGTGCAAGTTTTATGCCCTCGACTTGTATATAATTTGCATAGTTGTTTATCAAAGTTTATAAAGCTTGGCCTTTCTCTGACATGTCACAGATCAGTTTGTTGCCGTGGCATTTCCTCTGAACGCCAACAAATGCAAGCTTGGCTTTTCTCTGACATGTCACAGATTAGTTTGTTGGCGTGGCATTTCCTCTGAACGCCAACAAACGCAAGATTGGCTTTTCTTTGTGAAAGCATCTAGGCCCCGGTGTTGATTTCGGCAATTGATGACAACGCATTATTACCATGACTAACGTGTGTTTTGTAGAAACGTTGGTAAGTTGGGTCATGAAGATGATAACTGCTTTGGGCAATATGGTATTCATGTCCCTTGATGGAAATCGTTTCGGTTTTCAAAGGATCAACGGCAAGATTAAGAACGGTTAGTTCCGGATGTCAAGGTGTTGAGTTACATCTGGAATAGTCGTTAGGATCTTTGTTTCTTCCTTTGGCCGTACTATAAAGGGGGGCATGAGCGAGTAGCTTGACCTAGGTGAGTCTTTTGTTTAGGTGTGGTGCACACTTGTCAAACTTAGCACTAGGTAGCTCTTGAAAAGCTCAGAGTTCAGTTGGAAGCAACTTGGTTCAAGTTGTGTCGCGTTTAGAAGTCGTTTGGGCAGTTTACCCATGACCGGACGCGGTCCTGGTCATGACCGGACGCGTCCGGTCAGTACTAACAAGACAGTGCGGGTTTAACTAATCGACCGGACGCGGTCCTCGAGAGGACCGGATGCGGTGGTCAGTCTGACACGTGTTCCAGAGGGTAAACTGTGTAATCGGACGCGACTGTGAAGTGATCGGCGCGTCCGGTCACGTTCCAGTAAGGTCCCGAGGTGACCTGACGCGTCCGGTCACCTATGATCGGACGCGGTCGTGCGTCAGGTCATTTTTCCAGTAAAGCTCTTACATGATCGGACGCGTCCGGTCATCCCTGATCGGCGCGTCCGGTCATCTCTGATCGGCACGTCCGATCATCTCAGATCGGCGCGTCCGGTCACTCAGCGTAACTTTCGGTTTCTGACCGTTACACTTGACCGGCGCGTCTGGTCATGTCGACCGGCACGTCCGGTCAGTGCGCGTTTTGCTGTTTCGACAGATAACGGTTGGATTTGTCTGAGGGGTGTATAAATACATCCCCTCCACCTCTTTTAGAGGTCTCTTGCTCATTTGTTCAGCTGAGAAAAAACCTTTGAAGTGCAAGGGAGTGCAAGAGCCCTAGTGAGGATAGAGATTTGAGAATCAAAGTTTGAGAATCCTCTCTAGTGACAAGAGTGTAGCAAGTGTGCATTCATCTTCTCATTAGGCTTGTTGTGGTCAAGTGAGAGTTCTAGCTTGTTACTCTTGGTGATCGCCATCACTTAGACGGTTTGGTGGTGATTGGGAGTTTGGTGATCATCCGACAAGATTGTGGGTGACCCAACTCAAGTTGTGAGCGGTTTTGGGTGATTCACCGTGACGGAGTGTCGAAGAATCAACCCGTAGAGAGCACTTGATCCTTGCGCGGATCAAGGGGGAGCTACACCCTTGCGCGGGTGCTCCAACGAGGACTAGTGGAGAGTGGCGACTCTCCGATACCTCGGCAAAACATCGCCGTGTTCCTAACCCTTACTTTCAAGCATCTACTTTCGTGCATTACTTTCATTGCTTGTTTACTTTCCTAGAATTGTCATGCTAGTCTAGGATTGAAACTTAGGGTGCAAAACTTTTATCGGTAGAATCACAAGGAATACTAGTAGGCACTAGGGGTGAAGTTTGGCTTGTAGGATTTAATTCTTGCAATTAATATTTAGAAAAGCCCAATTCACCCCCCTCTTGGGCATCTTGATCCTTTTAATTGATATCGGAGCCGTGTTGCTCTTTATTTAGGCTTCACCACCTAGAGCAAGATGTCTAATGGGGAAGGACCACCTCCCACTTTTGAGGGAGACAATTTTCCATATTAGAAAATTCATATGGAGGCGTACCTCGAAGCCATAGATGTTGGGTGCCTTAGAGCCGTAACCGAAGGGCTTCCTCCTATAAGGGATCCCGCCAACCCAAGTGGTGACGAGGAGAGGTACGACCGGTGGAATGCAAAGGCAAAAAATACACTCTACCGGGGCTTAGGCAAAGATATCTTCAATCATGTGCGTAATGCCAAAAACGCTCATGAATTATGAGAAAATCTTTGTGCTCTACATGAGGGAACTAAGAGTGAGCGTGAGGAACGCTATCACATTGCTTTAAAGAAAATCAATTCTTTTGAGATGCTTCCTAAAGAAAGTGCTAATGAGATGTACACTCGTTTAAATGTTCTTGTAGAAGATCTTAATGCTCTTGGACTCACTCAAATGAGTCAATCGGATGTTGCAAGGAGGATTTTGAGTGTTCTTCCCGTTGAGAAGTATGGACACATTGTCACCGTACTTCACCAAAGTGATCTCTCTACCGCAACACCGACACAAGTATTGAAAAAGATCAACGCACATGAGATGTACATGCACATCACTCCGGAAGAGGGCTCATCATCTTCCAAGAAGAAAGATTTGGCCTTCAAAGGTAGCCATGAAAAGAAAAAGAAGAAGGGCCAAGCCATGATAGTGCAAGAAAACTCAAGTGAAAGTGATATTAATGATGCATCACTTGCACTCATGGTAAGGAAGACCACCAAGATGCTAAAGAAGCTCAACAAGAGTGGCATCAAGTTCGATGGCAAGTAGAAGAAATTCTTCACAAGTAGCAAAAGAAAGCCAATATCCAAAATGGATTGCTTCAATTGTGGTGAACTTGGCCACCTAGCTCATCAATGCCCGAAGCCTCCAAAAGACAAGTACAAGAACAAGTACAAGGGCAAGAAAGATGATTCAAGCGATGAAGAAGATGAGAAAAGAAAGAACAAGCCATACAAAAAGAAAGATAACAAGAAAAAAGAGTTCTACAAGAAGAAGAAGGGAGACAAAGCTTATATTATTGGTGATTGGCTCACCGATATTGAATCATCATGTGAGTCCTCCGGCGATGAAAGTGACAATGAAAAAGAGAAGATCGCCGCACTTGTGATTGGGCCATCATCGTCTTCGTCGACGTCTTCATCAACATCTTCACCGCCATCTTCACCATCATCATCTACTTCTCACCTATGTCTCATGGCTAAGGGTGATCGAAAGGTACAACATAGTGATAGTGATGATGATGATAGTGATAGTGATGATGAATATGATGCACCTTCTTATGATGAACTAGTAAAATTATTGAACAAATACTCTAAAATCATAAGAAGAACTAGAAATAAAAATGATGAGCTTCAACATGAAAATGAATCACTCTCATCTAAGCTTGAGAATGCACATAAGACTAGTGATGAGCTCAAAGATCAAAATGAAACTATGTCTTCCTCTCTCAAGGAGCTCAAAACTTCTAACAAGAAGCTTAGAGATAAACATGATAAAATTAAGAAGAAGCATGGTGAACTCATCACTAGACTCAACTTGCTAAAAGATGAATATACCGCATTAAAAATCAATTATGATACTCTTATTGTTGCTAATGAGCTTGCCCTCGAAACACATGATGCTACTAACCAAGTTGTTAAGATTGATATAGCTACATCATGTGATGATTTGATTGTTGAGAACTTTGAGCAAGGCTCTAGCGGCAAAGGCAAGAGTGTGGTTGAGTCCGACAACTATGATGGAGTATGTCAAGCTCAAGAGTGAGAATGAGATGCTTAAAGTTGAGAACAAAAAGTTAATGGCTCTTGAAAAGCAAGCTTCAAATGAGTCACTTATTGAAGAAAACAAGAAGCTCAAGCAAGAAAAAGAGCATCTCAAAACCGGCCTAAGCAAGTTCACAAGAGGCCAATATTTGCAAAGTGAGCTACTCATGAACACCGTCATGAAGATAGATAGGAGTGGCATTGGGTACTTGGCAAATCAAGAGAAGAAGGTCAAAGCTCAATAATAACAAAGCAAGTCAAAGCCCAAGCCAAAGAGATGTGTTGAGTGTGGACAAGAAGGCCATTTTGCTCATGAGTGCAAAACTCCACCACCACAACCCTTGCCCAAGCATGCTAGACCCTTTGCCTTCAATGCTCATTACATGCTTAGAAAGGACACAAGTGGAAAGATAAAAGTCATGTTCTTAGGTCCCCCTAACAAGAATAGGCCTAAGAAAATATGGGTTGCCAAGTCACTAGTTGAGAAAGTTAAGGGTCCCTCTCAAGTTTGGGTCCCTAAACAAAAGGCTTGATCTCTTGTGTGTAGGTGAACTACAAGACCGGTGGATCTCATTGGGTGATTGATAGTGGTTGCACACAACATATGACCGGTGATCCTCGTATGTTCACCTCACTTGAAGAGAATGGGGTATGTCAAGACAAGATCACATTTGGGGACAATTCAAAGAGCAAAGTCAAGAGTATAGGCAAGATTGCAATATCAAATGATCACTCTCTCTCAAATGTGCTCTATGTTGCTTCATTGAGTTTCAACTTACTATCCGTTGGGCAACTTTGTGACCTTGGCTACCAATGCTTGTTTAGTCCAAATGAAGTGATTGTTACAAAGATAGATGACAAGCAAGTGATTTTCAAGGGCTTTAGATACAATAATCTCTATCTTGTTGACTTCACCTCCGAAGATGCAAACTTGATGACATGTTTATTCACCAAAACTACACTTGGATGACTTTGGCATAGGAGGCTTGCTCATGTTGGAATGAACACTCTCAACAAGCTATTAAAGAAAGAGTTAGTGAGAGGCTTGAAGGATGTAAAGTTTGAGAAGGACAAACCTTGTAGTGCATGTCAAGCCGGCAAACAAGTTGCAAACACTCATCCAACCAAAGCCTACATGTCAACATCAAGAGTACTAGAACTTCTACACATGGATTTGTTTGGTCCTATAACTTACAAGAGCTTGGGTGAAAATCTCTATTGCCTAGTGATTGTGGATGACTACTCAAGATACACTTGGACTTTCTTTCTTTATGACAAATCCGAAGTGGCAAATTGCTTAAAGAAGTTTACAAAGAGAGATCAAAATGAATTTGAAGTCAAGATAAAGAAAATTAGAAGTGATAATGGGAAAGAGTTTGACAACACCAACATTGAAGCTTATTGTGATGAGATTAGAATCAAGCATGAAGTTTCATCAACCTACACTCCTCAACAAAATGGTGTAGTTGAGAGAAAGAACCGGACCTTGATCACTCTTGCAAGAACAATGCTAGATGAGTACAATACACCGGAAAAATTGTGGGCCGAGGCAATCAACACCGCATGCTATGCTTCAAATCGCCTCTTCCTACAAAAGTTCCTTTGCAAGATCCCTTATGAGTTGCTAAATGGGAAAAAGCCGGACGTCTCATTCTTCCGGGTGTTTGGTTGCAAATGCTACATCTACAAGAAGCGTCAACACCTAGGGAAGTTCTAAAGACGTTGTGATATTGGTTTTCTTGTTGGTTACTCATCAAAGTCCAAAACATATAGAGTATTTAACCATGCCACCGGTTTGGTTGAAGAAACATATGATGTGGAATTTGATGAATCTAACGGCTCCCAAGGAGCAATTGAGAATTGTGATGATGTAGGTGATGAACCATTGAGGGAGGCCATGAAAAACATGCCGGTGGGAGACATCAAGCCTAAAGATGATAAAGACGATGTACAAATTGTCAATCCACCATCTTCATCATATGTGCCTCAAGATGATGATAAGAATGAGAAAGTTGAAAATGAAGATACTCATGTCTCTCATCAACAAGCCGAGGCACAAGCACAAGATGTTGATGCTCCCCATCCTACTCCTCAAATGGTTGATCGAAGAAACTCACCCCTACTTCAAGCACATCCACAAGATCTCATCATAGGGAGTCCTACAAAGGGTGTAATGACTCGATCTCAAAAGTTTGCTTCTTTTGTTGAACATCACTCTTTTGTATCTTGTCTTGAACCTAAGAATGTAGAAGAAGCTCTTCAAGATCCGGATTGGGTGAATGCCATGCATGAAGAATTAAACAACTTCGCCCGCAATCAAGTTTGGACACTTGAAGAGCATCCAAAAGGTGCAAGAGTCATTGGAACCAAGTGGGTGTTCCACAACAAGCAAGATGATCAAAGCGTAGTAGTAAGAAACAAGGCAAGACTAGTAGCAAAAGGGTTCTCTCAAGTTGAAGGTCTTGATTTTGGAGAGACTTTTGCACCCGTTGCAAGACTTGAAGCCATTCGTATCCTTCTTGCATATGCATCACACCATGAAATGAAATTATATTAAATGGATGTGAAAAGTGCATTTTTAAATGGCTTCATAAATGAACTAGTCTATGTTGAACAACCTCCCAGGTTTGAAGACCCTAGATATCCTAATCATGTTTATAGGTTGTCCAAGGGGCTATATGGGCTCAAGCAAGCCCCTAGAGCGTGGTATGAGCGCCTCCGGAACTTCCTGATTGAGAAGGGCTTCACTATTGGGAAGGTTGACACCACACTATTCACCAAGAAGTTTAATGAAGAGATCTTCATTTGTCAAGTCTATGTTGATGATATTATCTTCGGGTCAACAAATGAAGATTATTACAAAGAATTTGGTGAATTGATGTCAAAAATATTCGAGATGTCAATGATTGGTGAGCTAACATTCTTCCTTGGGTTTCAAGTCAAGCAAATGAGAGAGGGGATTTTTATCTCTCAAGAAAAGTATACCAAGGATCTTCTCAAAAGATTCAAGATGGAAGAATGCAAGCCAATCAAGACCCCAATGCCAACTAATGGACATCTCGACCTAGATGAGGGAGGTAAACCAATCGATCAAACTCTTTACCGTTCTATGATTAGTAGCTTGTTGTACCTTACCGCATCTAGGCCCGATATCATGTTTAGTGTGTGCATGTGTGCTCGCTTTCAAGCGTGCCCTAAAGAACCTCACCTAAGTGCCGTAAAAAGAATCCTAAGATATCTTAAGTATACCCCAAGCATCGGACTTTGGTACCCCAAAGGAGCTAGATTCCAACTAGTTGGCTACTCCGATTCGGATTATGCTGGTTGCAAAATTGATAGAAAAAGCACATTCGGAGGATGCCATTTGCTTGGGAGATCCTTAGTATCTTGGTCATCTAAGAAGCAAAATAGTGTGGCTTTGTCCACCGCCGAGGCGGAATACATTGCCGCGGGGGCTTGTTGTGCACAAATCCTATACATGAAACAAACCCTCCTTGACTATGGAGTTGTTCTTGAAAAGGTACCGCTTTTGTGTGACAATGAAAGTGCGGTTAAAATTGCTAATAATCCGGTACAACACTCTCGCACCAAGCACATTTATATCCATCACCACTTTCTAAGAGATCATGTTGCTAAAAATGATATATCACTAGAAGGTGTAAGAAGTGAAAATCAATTAGCGGATATCTTCACTAAACCTTTAGATGAGGCTACCTTTTGTAGGTTGAGAAGTGAATTAAATGTGCTTGATTCTAGTAACTTTAAAAAATGAGCTTGTGTTGTCCCTTGCATTGCATTGTATTTTTATGTCATGTTTATTTTCCCGTAATGCATCTAGGACTTGTCTAACACGGTTATGATAACCCTTCTTTGGAGGAGTGAAAAAGCCTAATCATGGATCAAACTTGACAAGCAACCTAACCTTCCTTTCTTGTTTTGCATTGCATATGCATGGTTGTTGCTTTGTCGTTTCTCTTCGGTTTAGCTTTGAGTAACCTCTGTGTTCGTCCATGAATAGAGAGAGCATTTGAAGCTCCCAAGGGTTCATAAACTCTATTGCATGGCCATACATTGCTCCTCGGGTGTTTATTGAATATTTTCTTAAAAATAATACTAGCCTAAGGCAAAATATTTTGAAAATTTTGAGGGTTTGAGTGAGGTCACTCATATCAGGTTCCAATTGGTGTTTATTTGAGTCTCTTTGAATTGAAACTTGATTGGGAGAAGTCGCGTTGAAAAACGGTTTGAAAAAGAGCGTTTAACAGCGACCGGACGCTGGACTAGACGCTGCATCGGACGCGGTTCAGCTTCACCACCGCGTCCGGTCTCGGCATCCACCAGCGCGTCCGGTCATTCCCGAAGTTTTTCTTCGAAATCTCTAACCGGACGCTGCACCGGACGCGCCTCTGCCGACCACCGCGTCCGGTCCCGGTAACCACCACCGCGTCTGGTCATCTGTTTTAGTTTTCCGGGCAAAACCTAACCGGACGCTGTCAGCGTCCGATCGTGGATAATCGGACGCGTCCGGTCATTCCAGGAGCTTACTAGAATGTGACCGAACGCTGCCTCCACCGTGTCTGGTCATTCGACCACCGCGTCCGGTCATCACACGAAAAGCGGATCTCACCCCTTTTTTACCGTACGGTTGGATCTCGATCCATCTTCTTTTTTCCTTCCGCGCCACCGTACTCGCCGTTCTCGCCGAATCGCCGAGCCACCATGCCACCGCCACCGCGCGCAGCCACAGCCGCGCCCGCTCCGTGCTGCAGTGCCGCTGCGCTCGCGCCCGTGCCGTGCCGTAGCGCCGCCGTGCCCGCGCCCGCGCCCACGCCGTACAGTTCAGCCGTGCCCACGCCGTGTAGACCTCGCCGGAGCCGCGCCGCCGCAGCCACGCCGCCAGAGACCCCAGAGCAGCCCACGCCCTAGCTCCTCCTCGAGTCCTCTCCTTGCCGCGCGCGACAACCTCCGAGGACTTCGCCCACCGCCGCGAAAACCCTAACCCTAGCCACCCTTCGTTCGCCAAGGTTTTTCACGAGTTTTCATCTCCGCGATCATCTTCGTCTCCGTCTCCACAAGGTGACGTTTTCTCCTTGGATTAGGGTTTACCGTCGATTTTTTCGATGAATTACTAATTTCATCGTCGATCTTTCGATACTCCAGGGTTTCGATCGCCGTCTCCAGATAACCCTAGGGCGTCGAGATCGTCTTTCGCTCATCGGATCATCGCTCGTCGAGGTAGCTATCGCCGTCCATTCATATCTTACCTTACATGTTTGCTCTTATTAGGATCTCACTTATCTTTTAGATAATATATGTTGCTTATAGTAGATCCATCTATTCTATCGTTTCAGTTTGTCCTATCAGTGCTGAGTGTGTCAGGTGATCAGTTGTGAATCCGAGGCCAAGCCTGCAGATACGGATTGAGGCCAAGCCTCACAAGTGTCAGTACATCATCTGCTCTTTTTAGTTTGTCTCAGTACAGCCACTTGTCAGTATAGTTCGTTGCAAGAACGCTGGTGGGGCACCTAGTGACGGGGATGACAGTCCCCCAAGGAGGACATAGGTAGCTCGCGGGAAGCGAGTAAAGATTGCTGCCAAGAAATGGAAGAGAACTCTTACAGAGGCAGAGATAGCTCAGGCAGTTGCAGATGTAGCAGAGGCAGCTGAGAGAGGTGGCAGGAGCAGTGGTATTCACATTGGCGAGAGTCGCTTTCATCTTGAAGGTCAACAACTCGGTACAGAGGCCACAGAGGAGACAGTGGATGCCCCTGTAGAGCAGCCTATAGAGGATCCAGAGGAGACTGAGGAGCAGACAGTACAGACTCCACAGCGTCGTCGCTCAGGACGTATACGAGCTCAGGTCATTCCCAGGCCAGAGGGTCAGCGTTGTGGAGGTCGTCCACCTCCCAGGGCTAGAGGTCACCCCCCTATTGAGCACTTTGACCTTAGGGGTGCTACAGCCAGACAGGTTCAGGCCCTCAGATTTGTTGAGATCACTCGGTGGTTCCCACCTCAGCGGGATCCCCGGGCGTCAGAGGGCTTCTATACTCCTCTACACGAGGATTTCTACAGGGCCTATGTCGACAGTGGGATTGCTTTCAGACCATAGCGAATCTGTCGACTGGAGGCCTTAGTTGAGGTGGTTGGTGAGCAGCTTCGTCCACATCTGTCTTTTCTACCTGGACTATCAGATCTTCTTGGACGGACTAGAGCGTACTGCGGGACCTGGGTCAGAGAGTTTTATTCCTCACTGTGGATTGACCCAGCACACCAGTTCATTCATTTTGCTTTCAGAGGCCATGACCGCAGATTATACAGCACCAGGGTACGGGAGATTCTCAGACTCCCTGCTTCAGAGACCAAGATCCATCAGCTATGCTTCGGACAGACTGCTCCTCCGAGACGCCCTCACGGCGAGACAGTGCCCCCTACTGATTTGATCCGACCATGTTTCCGTGAGCCTTTTGGCGAGGGGTCTCGACGCACACCAGCCAGCCTGACACCCATAGCGAGAGTACTGGATGCTATAGTGAGGACACTTCTTCCGAGGCTTGGATACAGAGAGGGTCTAACTCGTATGCAGTTGTGGGTTGTACATCACCTCATCTCACAGACCTCATTTGACCTTTGAGATCTAATGCTTTGTGAGATGGAGGATACCTTGGCAGAGGGCTTCAAGGGTCACAGGCAGCTACCACATGCTCACTGGATTTGCTTCATCATCAGGTCTGCCTGTGAGTTGCCTGCAGAGATTAGAGCTGAAATTTCTAACACCACCACAACCTTCCCAGAGTATGACATCCGCCAGCTATGGGCATCAGTGACCAGAGAGCAGGCACCTGGCCCACGACAGCGACAGAGGCCAAAGGTACCACAGACAGCTGCTGAGCAGGACGAGACCGTTGAGGGTCTTGCCGAGGCAGAGCTTGCAGATCTAGACGCTCAGCCAGCTGATCAAGCGGAGGATGTGGCCACTGACAGCACAGATGAGGATTATCAGCCCATCCCCCGGTACCGCTCTCCACGGCCTCACGACCATGAGGCCGGTGGCTCTAGCTCAGCCTCCCGCTCAGATCCAGCCATGGTGGCTATACTTAAGAGGTTGACCCAGGCCCAGGAGCGATAGGAGATCCAGATGCAGCGACAGGCACAGGACTCAGCTACAGCGTTCGCACAGATTCTGGCTCGCCAGGACGAGCTCTAGAGGCAGCAGCTCGAGTTCCAGCGACAGCAGTTCAAGATACAGAGGCAGCAGGCAGCCACTCAGCAGCAGTACTTAGAGCTCCTGCGCCACCTTGTCACTGTGGGAGTACCACCACCACCGTCTGTCCTGACTCCAGCCTTACAGTCCAGTGGACCTCAGAGTCAGGGGCAGCCAAGCTTTCAGTACACCTCCCCCCAGCAGCAGGTACCGCAGACGTTTCAGTCTCCGAGCTACACGCCTATCCAGACAGGGTTTACTCCACCAGCTCAGCCGGGACCTCACCTACTTTTAGGCACTGTATTCCCTGACTTCAGTGCCACATACAGTGAGCTGACTGGACAGCCGACACCATCGCACTCTACCTTTGTGACTACCTCAGACATGTCGGCTTCAGAGACTGCTGCGTTTCCAGTGACAGGGGCCACCACTATAGACACTCTGCCATCTTCAGTCGCATCTACAGATACTCCCACTCTTGGTGTTCTTCAGGCTCAGGCGACAGTGACTGATCCTATAGTTGCTTCTACACCTTCAGTTGTTGCACCTCCTCTACAGACCCAGACTGTTTCACTGCCATGTCCATCTATAGAGGGTCAGCCTGATAGTTCAGAGTCTGAGGAGGATACTTCACAGTTTGTGATCACTTCACGCTCCTCGGCACCCGACATGACAGCTTCTGTTCCCCCGTCAGATCCTTAGATTAGTTTTTGGCGGTTGATGCAAAAGAGGGAGAGAGAGCATAGATTCAGGGGGAGTGTCAATAGAGGGTTTCGTTCTTATGTGTGCTACTTCATGCATCATGTTTATTTTCTCGCCCTGCATTGTGTGACTTTGAGTTTGTGAGACTATGTCTTAATAATTATGTCACTTAATGGTGTTTAGCTCATAAGGTTGTGCTTCCGTGCCTTACTCCGATTTCATATGAGCTATGTTTTATGTGTACTAACTCTTCGTGTTTTATCTTATGAGTACACTCAGTTGGTTTGGAACACATAAGCAATGACTAACCCCTTGTGCTTACAGCTTTATGCTTATGTGAACCAAGCACGATCGAAAACCTCAACTCATATTTTCTGAATCTAAGTGTTGTCATCAATCACCAAAAAGGGGGAGATTCAAAGCATCTAGGCCCCGGTGTTGGTTTCGGCAATTGATGACAACGCATTATTACCATGACTAACGTGTGTTTTGCAGAAACGTTGGTAAGTTAGGTCATGGAGATGATAACTGCTTTGGGCAATATGGTATTCATGTCCCTTGATGGAAATCGTTTCGGTTTTCAAAGGATCAACGACAAGATTAAGGACGGTTAGTTCCGGATGTCAAGGTGTTGAGTTACATCTGGAATAGTCGTTAGGATCTTTGTTTCTTCCTTTGACCGTACTATAAAGGGGGGCATGAGCGAGTAGCTTGACCTAGGTGAGTCTTTTATTTAGGTGTGGTGCACACTTGTCAAACTTAGCACTAGGTAGCTCTTGAAAAGCTCAGAGTTCAGTTGGAAGCAACTTGGTTCAAGTTGCGTTGCGTTTAGAAGTCGTTTGGGCAGTTTACCCATGACCGGACGCTGTCCTGGTCATGACCGGACGCGTCCGGTCAGTACTAACAAGACAGTGCGGGTTTAACTGATCGACCGGACGCGGTCCTTGAGAGGACCGGACGCGGTGGTCAGTCTGACACGTGTTCCAGAGGGTAAACTATGTAATCGGACGCGATTGTGAAGTGATCGGCATGTCCGGTCACGTTCCAGTAAGGTCCCGAAGTGACCTGACGCGTCCGGTCACCTATGATCGGACGCGGTCGTGCGTCAGGTCATTTTTCCAGTAAAGCTCTTGCATGATCGGACGCGTCCGGTCATCCCTGATCGGCACGTCCGGTCATCTCTGATCGGCGCGTCCAATCATCTCAGATCGGCGCGTCCGGTCACTCAGCGTAACTTTCGGTTTCTGACCGTTACACTTGACCGGCGCGTCCGGTCATGTCAATCGGCGCGTCCGGTTAGTGCGCGTTTTGCTGTTTCGACAGATAACTGTTGGATTTGTCTGAGGGGTGTATAAATACATCCCCTCCACCTCTTTTAGAGGTCTCTTGCTCATTTGTTCAGCTGAGAAACACCTTTGAAGTGCAAGGAAGTGCAAGAGCCCTAGTGAGGATAGAGATTTGAGAATTCTCTCTAGTGACAAGAGTGTAGCAAGTGTGCATCCATCTTCTCATTAGGCTTGTTGTGGTCAAGTGAGAGTTCTAGCTTGTTACTCTTGGTGATCGCCATCACCTAGACGGTTTGGTGGTGATTGGGAGTTTGGTGATCATCCGACAAGATTGTGGGTGACCCAACTCAAGTTGTGAGCGGTTTTGGGTGATTCGCCGCGACGGAGTGTCGAAGAATCAACCCGTAGAGAGCACTTGATCCTTGCGCAGATCAAGGGGGAGCTACACCCTTGCGTGGGTGCTCTAACGAGGACTAGTGGGGAGTGGCGACTCTCCGATACCTCGGCAAAACATCGCCGTGTTCCTAACCCTTACTTTCAAGCATCTACTTTCGTGCATTACTTTCATTGCTTGTTTACTTTCCTAGAATTGTCATGCTAGTCTAGGATTGGAACTTAGGGTGCAAAACTTTTATCGGTAGAATCACAAGGAACACTAGTAGACACTAGGGGTAAAGTTTGGCTTGTAGGATTTAATTCTTGCAATTAATTTTTAGAAAAGCCCAATTCACCCCCTCTTGGACATCTTGATCCTTTCACTCTGACATGTCACAGATTAGTTTGTTTGGCGTGGCATTTTCTCTAAACGCCAAGAAACGGAAGCTTGGCTTTTCTCTGACATGTCACACAGATTAGTCTGTTGGCGTGGCGTGCATTTCCTCTGAGCGCCAACAGACGCATTGTCAGTTTGCCACTTCCATATATCTGTTCAAAGTGAAGTGCATAGACATTTCGTGCTCATTTCCTAATTTCTGCTTAGTTATTCCCGTCATCCGGTAACCACAGGATGATCCCAATCTCCTTTTAGTAATAGATCTTTTTGATATGTCTCAGTCTCAGCGGCAAGGAAGAGAAAATGCACCGAGTCGTTTATCAAGAAAGTGGACGAGCTATGGATCAAGATACATCGAAGAGCTGCGAGCTGTTCCTTGTTAAATTTTTCTCTTGGATACCTCATACCTGCAACACAAGCACGCGACGTGTGCATGCATATGCGGCACGTGTGCCTACGTGTCTGCCACCGCAACAGAGGCGTGGCAGGAGTTGTGCGTTTGCATGTATATTGTTCTGTATGTACCCTTCCAGCTTATTCACAAGCTGAAGGAGGATCATGAACTACCCTTTTTAGTACTCCGTTCATCCTAAAACGATAAGCGTATTTTGTTCAGTGAAAAAACGTACATAATAGATTTTTTGCTAAAGAATTAATATCATCACATATGTGCTTTGGATACAAATCTATTTGTACAAGTTTTATATTCTAAATTTATATATAGTTTGAATAATTGTTGATTAAAATTTGTAAATTTCACTTTTCCCAGTACAAACGCCACGAGGACATATCTGTTCTACTTGAGGTTACTTGTTGGCATTGCATTTTTTTAGTCTACTTGAGGTTAGTTTGTTGGCGTGGCATTTCCTCTGAACGCCGGGAAACGCATTGCCAGTTTGCCACCTCCATATCTGTTCAGTCTAAAAGTGCAGGACATCGAAGGGCTGTGAACCATTCCATGTTAAATTCTCTTGATACCTACCACACAAACCAAGGCCACTTCGACGCCAGCACACAAGGCGTGCAAGCATGTGCTACACCTGTGCCTGCGTGTCTGCCACCGCAACATAGACGTGGCAGGAGTTGTGCGTTTACATATATGCAGATTATTCCCAAGCTCTTACGCATCTTCTTTGTGGAGAAGGCGATGATAGAGCTGCCTTCTAGTGTGGTTGTCGGTGATCGATGCTGTCGTTTCTTGTCCATTGGGGATCGTAAGCATTTCTACAGCTTCGGTTTAAGCTAGAGTGTTTTTTTTTTGTAGACTTTGCTATTTTGCTATCGGCACATAGCACACTCTCTGAATGCAGGGATGGTGAGGCTGTCCAAGGGAGCACGGACCCAAGTGATAGTGTGTTTTTTTTACAACAAGTGAGAGTGTGTTGTGTGTGCATACAAAGGGAGAGAAGACGGGCTGCCTCCATTATTGCTCATCAGCATTCCATTCATTGTTGCCATGAATTTTATCTCACCTCAGGCCTTGTTTAGTTCCCCAATTTGGGGATGGCCGAATCACGGTGCTGCTCTGTAGCATTTTGTTTTTATTTGGTAATAATTGTCTAAACATTGATTAATTAGGCTCAAAATGTTCGTCTCGTAAAGTACAACAAAACTGTGCAATTAGTTTTTGATTTCATCTACATTTAGTACTCCATGCATGTGCCGACATTTTGATGTGACGGAGAATCTTCTTTTTACATAGTGGAATTTGGCCTCAAAGTTGGGGAAGGCCTCGGTATCCTATTTCCACTTACAGTACTAGCTAGGGGAAGAGATGAACATCCATGAAGATGAACATGCTGGGGGTGGTACTGAGGAAGGTGGCAGCCAGCTTACGCATCCTTCTAGCCTCAACATCGACACTGCAGAGGAACAAGATCAATTATCGCATCAAGGTAAAATTACTTCAAGTTCATTGATCTTGTTTCCTCTATTGCATCTAGGGAAAAAACATGCCACTATAGCATGCAACACATGCATAGGGATTAGTTGAGCAATTGTATCCAAGTTAATTCATCTTAGCTGCATGCATATATTGCTGGTCACCTCTATTGCATCCAGGAACACATGCACGTGCCTTAGTTTCAGAACTCACTACCCGTAATTTATTTTTTGTAGAGGTTGATAGTGATGTTCATCCGTTAGATGGTAATTACATGGTACTGAGGAAGAACAATACAAGAATCTAGATTACTACACTAATCTTACACTTACTTGCAAGTTGTTCATTAACAATTGGTCAAATGCATCATAATATAATGTTCTCACTGTTTGCTCTACTATAGCACTGGTTAATGGTTTTGGCTGATCTATTTTAGTGAAATCCTAACTTTTGATTTTTAGTAGGGCCAGGGGCTTAAAAACGAAGGGCCAATAAGCTCATTCCTTTGCTCTACTATAGTACTGGCTAATAATGGTTTTGCCTGATCTATTATAGTTTTGTTGCAAGTAACTATATTTAGGACCCTGACAAGTTGCTAATTTGTAGTGTCTGTCACCAAGTAAAGAGTGTACCCTCTCAAAATTTGATGCAGCAAGAAGTGGCAGCGGCACAAACCGTATTATTTTTGCACATTAAATCACGCTTCATAGTTCTAGACTCATATGCAATAGACTGTTTCTCTCCCTTCTACTATCAATTCAAACCTGTAGTCAGACACAACATTTACATGATCCTAAAATTGTTTGCCTTCATGATTGCCATGGTCACCTCTGGTTAGTTAATAAAGTTAAATCTCTATCTCAATAGCTTGATGCTAAAAGTTCTCGTGCAGGCAAGCCAGGGTCCCAATCCCTAGTTATGGATGCCAAGGAAAAAAAGAGGAAAAGGGAGAGAGAGAGCGGTATGCACGGATGACTTATGAAAAAAAAAGCAGGAACCACTAAAGAAACGCCGTGAAGTCTATCAGCACAAAAAAAAATCGACATAGTTCCAAAAAAAGATGCGCGCGAAAGAGGCAACAATATGCAAACATGCAGCCAGAACAAAAGAAAACCAGAAGAGAACAAGTTATAGCTAGCTGCCAATTGTATCCAGGTTAATTTATTTCAACTGCATGCATCTTGTTGTTTACCTCTATTGCATCCAAGAACACATGCACAGACCCTAGTTTCAGAACTCACTAGTAATTTATTTGTGTAGACGTTGATAACGATGTGCATCCATTAGATGACAATGTACATGGTACCGAAGAAGAACAAGACATGAATCCAGGTTAGTACATTAATCTTACATTTACTTGCAAGTTCATTAACAAATAGTCAAATGCATCGTAATGCTCTCAGTCTCACTATTTAGTAAATGGATTCATCTAGATCATAACGGTCAAATTATGTTTTCATGTTATCTACATTATTGATCTCTACTACAAGGATTCTTAAAATTTTCATCCATGTTGCAAGTTCCACTTGAGCAAAATCAGATGTTCAACACAGGAAACTATATGAAACAAGATCAGATTTTCCTCTGTTTGCGCAGAAAAAAAATGTCAACCAAAACCAGTAAATCAACAATGCAAAACCATCAAACCCATTAATTAAAGTGCCTTAAGGCAGATTTTATATCAAGGCACTACTGGAATCGAGCGCTTTGCCTAGTGTCTACGACACTCAGCAAAGGGTAAAAAACACTCGGCAAACCCTTTGCCGAGTGCCACACCAGGCAAAGCCGTCTCGGCAAATTTCTTAACGGCAAATGTGGCTTTGCCGAGTGTCATTTTTCGGGCACTCGGCAAACTCTTTGCCTAGTGTCCGTTTGACACTCGGCAAACAAAAGTTGCCGTGACGGATGCAAGACGGCGGCATATGGTTTGCCTAGTGTCGACACTCGGCAAAACCATTTTTTTAAAAAAAATAGTTTGCCGAGTGTTCTCCCGGACAGCACTCGGCAAAGCCTAATTTTGGAATTTTTTTGCTTTGCCTAGTGTCAGCACTCGGCAAAATTATTTAAAAAAATTGATTTGCCTAGTGCCAGCACTCGGCAAACCTTTGAAGTTTGCCTAGTGTTCTTGCCATGACTCTCGGCAAACTCAAGACACTAGGCAAAGCATGTTTCTAGAAATGCTCAATACGCTCTCTTTACCGAGTGTTTTGACCTGTACACTTGGCAAATGCACTCTTTGCCGAGTGTAACACTAGGCAAACTGACCTAAAACCACCGCTTTTATTTGTTTTTTCCGTTCCATCCAAACAAACAGAATATGTACATAATAGACGTCACCAACATCACATATATATCACCAACATCACTTATATATCACTAACACCACATATATATCACCAACATCACAAACATATCACAAACGTCACATGTCTCACAATATATCATAACAACCAGCTCACAGAGTTCACAAATCCATCGTAATTACATTCATCCCCAAATCCAGATCAACAACAGTGAACAAGTCATAATATTCAAATATTAAATACAAATTAATATCTTACATCCTCCCCTCTCTCATTGTAAGTATCTCCTGGACCCTTTTATTTTGTTGCCTTATTTATAAAATTTTTGATTCACCGTGGAGAACTCCCCCATGGTTTTCACGTCAAAAAAATATCTTACATCCTCAAATCGGTTATAGTTTTCTAAGAGATGGCTAAATCATACCAAAATTTTAAGGTAATCACCAAACTCACAGCAACATCATGGCTACAACCTCTCTGTCACAAGTCCATGTCCATATCTAAAGCAGGAAAAGACAACTATCTCACAAGCTTCAGAACTTACTGGATCATCACTCTTGGAGATTGCAATCTATCCAGCATACACGAACTGCATAAGAAAAGCAACACATTTAGATATTGGCAAAAAGATCTATAACCACCTAATATGTTGGACAACAACAATTTTAATATAAATAGGTCGATTGATATAAATACATCCTGAAAGAATAAGTGTTTGTTGTTAACTTTGCAGAAAATAGATAATCTCTTGTGCAAGCACTACAAGCTCAAAAAGGACCATGTGGCTGCTAGTTTGCACAGAAAGCTACCAGCCAATTGTAGTCATAATGGGTACTTGAATTATTGACTATTGTAGCTAGAAAAAGGACTTTGCAGGATAGGAGAAAATGACCCACTGCTGCTCTGAAACAAATTGCAGATTGCAATGATGAAGACCTCATTATGGTACTGTCGAATAGCTACTAGCTGCTACTACTGGTATTCATTCCTTGCAAAATAGATGGAAACAAAGAATAGTCAATGAAGTCAGACCAACGCAACATAGAGCCTTCTTCAGTTAAATGGACCAAACTATTGCTGGACTGAAAAATAGAAGGAAGCTGAAGCACTGAACTAAGATGTTAGCAGTATATTTCTTTGCATTTAAATAGCTACAATAACCCAAACAAGTCTATAAGTAGAGGATAATATCTCATTCAAGTACCTAAAACTAACAAACTAGCTAACTTCACAATATTCAGAGAGCGCTGTACAGCAAGCAAAAGAGAAAAAATGGTAGACAATCAATTAAAGGAATAGAAAAACAACTCACCAAATCAGCACCTATCTTCATAATATTCGCACACTGAAGCATATCACAATTAATCCATACAGGTTTAGAAAACATTCAGTGCACTAGCATTACACCAATTAAGCCTACTAGATTTAGAAATCTGAACAGGTACTAATCTAGCACACAGATTTAGTGCCCTGTGTGTAGTCTGGTCATGGGTAATAAATGGAAACCTTTATTAGATGCCTGGGATGGTGAAAAGACCAGGCTCAAAGTGGGAAGACCTTTATTAGAACTGAAAGTGGGAAGAGTTTCTTAAAGAATGAGCGAGTGGGCTAGGCTGGGCGGAGCACGCCAAAGCTAGGGACACTGAAAATACTAAGCTGAGGATAGGATAAATGAATGCATAATGCCCACTTGCAGGTGTTGTTTTTCAATTGTAGAACGCAACAAGATAAATAAATACAAGGGGGAAAAAATCCTACACTGTAACAGGGCTGAGCAGATGAGATTGAATGCAGGTGTTGTCTTCGAATTGTAGAACGCAGGTGCTAATTTATTTTAATGGTGCTTGCCAAAATGTCGCTTGCAGAAACTCCAAAGGCCTTAACTGAAAACAAATGTTCCGAAATATTAGCATTAGACTACTACTGCTAGCACTAGTACACAATCACCATTCCAGGGAGTACGCCCAAGCTCCAAACCCATTGTTGCTCCAAATTAGACTTATGAATTAAAACCAAAATGCATGAGGCATTGTAACTATACTTAATAGAAGTCTAAAAGTCAAGATCATCTCAAAATACTAAAATGGCACACTGTACATATAGAGTTGACTCAAGATTACTAGATTTGGTAAAGTAATAATTTAGGCCGGTGCATAGTGCTCTCAGTAAATCAGAGATTCAGAGAAACATTCACACTGCAGTAGCCAATAGATGAAGAGATTATGCAACAGTCACAAATAAAACATATAACCAAGGTAAACTGACAGCAAGTCACACAGGCTAACCAGATATGAAAGGGAAGAACTAATTATCCATATCCTTTATTTTTAATTCACTAAATCAAACGAAAAGCTTAACACCATTTTCCACTACTACAAATCAAGATCTGGGAATAAGAGAGAGCAGCAGCAGTACCTCAACTTGATAGGAAGGGCTCCGGGAGTCCGGGTCGACCTCGAGGGATGCGGTCGAGTCGTCGTGGAAACAGCATCCGACGGCGTGCGGCCAACAAACCCTAGATGCGCCGGCATGGAGACAGCCGCCAGCGTCGTGGAGGCAACGTCACCCTGCTTGCTATATAGTGGATGGTGCGGGAGGCGGCCGGCGGCATGGACGCAGGGAAGACGACCGGCGGCACGGAAGCGGGAAAGACACCGGACGGTGCAGACGCGTGGAGGACGACCAGTGGCGTGGGGCGTGGGGCCGGCTGCGCGGGTCGCGGCCGGTGGCGGCCAGGCTCCTGCGCCGGAGGCGGCGCGGCTCCTTCGCCGGTGGTTTCGCCGGTGCGGCTCCTGTGCTGGCCGGGCTCCTGTACGTCGGTGTGTGTGTGTGTGGGGTGGCGGGTGGGTGTGTGTGGTGCCCTGCTGGCCTGGTGTGTTCTATTGGCTTTCCTGTTCGGCGGTTTGCCGAGTGCCATGGATCCGGCACTCGGCAAAGTCAAAGTGAATTTTTTTTATTTTAAAATCATGTACATATTTTAAAAAAGTCAACTTTCAGAGCTTATAGACGTAGTATTAAAAAGTTTATAAATGTATTTTTAATGCTATTTTTATTTCAATAATCTTATACAAAATTTAAAAAGTCAAATAAATATAGACGTATTATTATATCTACTAGATGCTAATTTGTTCTAGTTAATCAACTTCTAAAATATTTTCTTAAATGCACTCTACACTGTATGCTCGATGCTTTCATGAATATTCAGACATTATTTAATGCGGTTATATATAGCTCAAATTCTATTTATCAGAATTATAAAATTCTATAATTGCGGTTAACAAATTAAAATTAGCAAACGGAACTGAAAAATTACCAATATTTCACATGAAACAATCTCGGCCGTCTATTCACTATACAAAAAGTTTTGAAGTGAAACTCCAACTCGACACTCAATTTGACACCAGATCTTACCGGATCTTTCTCAACTCTCTGAAACTTGTACGGAGATGTTCCGATTTGTAAGCATCGACGTGATAACTTTCGTGAAACCTTATCAAATTTTTATCACAGTCTCGACATATGATATCATGACATCTTGACAAATCTTGTAATTTTCAGACTTTGTTTGCTTTTTATATAATTTAAAAACAATTCAGTGAGAAGTTCGTGCTCATGTTTCATGAGGAAGATGTTTGAAATTTGATGTAACTTCGAGGATTTTAACGTTCTTCTATTTCAAATAACATGAATATCAATTTTCCATTCATTTTTTTTCAATTATTCGAATCTCCTGCAGTTCAAATTTAAGTTATCCCCAAAAATTCAATTAAATGAGATAAGTTTACTAAATATAGCAAATAGATTGAGAAAGATACCAAACTTTAACATGGAGTCAAGGTTACTGTATGACGTTAGCAGAAAAAGTTTGGAGTCCAGAAATGAAAAAAAATAGTTTGCCTAGCGTCTAGTGAAAACACTAGGCAAAGTTGTCACTTTGCCGAGTGTTCAGTGAAAACACTAGGCAAAGTTTTCACTTTGCCGAGTGTCTAGTGAAAACACTCGGCAAATACTAACGGCGTGTTAGTGGACGTTGGCTCCTGTCAAGGTTTGCCGAGTGCAGCAGTTTACCTAGTGTCAGGCACTAGGCAAAGCTAGAGTTTGCCGAGTGTAATCCTTTGCCGAGTGCTCGACACTAGGCAAACTGCCTGTTTGCCTAGTGCCTAACTTTGCCTAGTGTTTGGCACTCGGCAAACTACAGATTTGCCGTGTGTATTTATTTGCCGAGTGCAACACTCGGCAAACCGGTCTCTTTGCCGAGTGCCCGATGAAATACACTCGGCAAAGCATGTGACACTAGGCAAAGAACACGTCTCCGGTAGTGATGACGATGGATATCGAGTCTTGACCTAACACAAGCTTTACTATGAGATCCAAAATCAACTTTAACAAAGGGAAACTACAAAAATGAAACACCAACTTTGAATTTCTAGTTCAGCAAGGAGCTTAAAAACGAACACAAATAATCTCATTTCTTAGCTCTACTATAGCACTGGCTAATAGTTTTGACTAATCTATCCTAGTTTTATTGCAAGTAATTGTGTTTTAGGAACCTAACAAACTGCTAAATTTATAATGTATGTTACCAAGTAAAGAGTGTTCTCTCTCAAAATTTGATGTAACAGAAAGAAAGGAATGGGCGTAAATCCTATCATTTGTACAAACATTATTTTAATCTTCTAAGTACTAGACTCATGCAATAGACTATCTTTCTCCCCCTTCCACCATCAGTTCAAACCAATCAGATGTTGTACTTGAGTGCATAGTTAGTCAGACAAAACACTTACATGATCCTGAAATTTGTTTGCCTTCATGATTGTCATAGTCATATCTGGTTAGTTAATAAAGTTCAATCTCCATCTCAATAGTTTGATGCTAAAAATTATCGTGCAGGCAGGCCATTTCGGTCACAATCTCCAGTCATGGATGCCAAGGAACAAAAAAGGAAAAGAGAGAGAGAGCGGTATGCAAGGATGACCAATGAAGAAAAGAAAGCTAGAATAAAACAAGTTACAGCTAAGCCTGAAATGAAGCGCAGCACACAAACCAAACATTCGATCGCGATGGAGAACCTTGGATTTATCGGAACAGATATGTCACCAAAAGTTACTCCATCTACCCATAATGTAAAATATAGAAAACATGTGACGTTGGGAGACACACAAGCATTGCTAGCCCACAACAAAAAAAAAGTCATTGAAAGACGGATGACAATGATTTTTGCATTATCAGAAGAAGACACATCCATGATGAAAAAGGACAACGATGTCATAGAACCTCTAAAACAACTAGAAGTCAAGAATAATGGTAATACTATACAATACTCTCATATTCCAATACATTATACACCCACTATGTACAACTAACCATGATTTGCTGGCAGACATCCCCTCAGTTTATCCAACCACCAAAGACGTGGAGACACCAACACAATCATTTCGCGACGATGACCATGGTAAGGCTATCAACTTTATATATGTTCTCACATCATAAAAAATAAACCCACATATATTTACAAATTATACTATACAGGTGATGATGGAGTCCTATTTAAACAAGACACCAACAAAAATGACTACATGTTCACTATTCAAGGTATATTCGATACACTTAAAATATATTTCCATCAGTATGTTATTCCTTTCCTAATTTTTGATGCTACATATCACACCCAAATGGGACAGATGTGGAAATCGAAATCAGCGAAAACGAGAAAAGTGCTGCAGAGGATTCTAACAACCTTGATCCTTATGAGCTCGTCTATAGCAATATACCGCAAAACACACACATGCTGAAAAGTGTAGAAAATTGTAGGTTCTGCAATGCAAAGAAATTTGAGTATGAATCTAAGGGGCTATGCTGTAGAAATGGATAGATAAAACTAGTCAATGTAGAGACACCACCTAAACTAACTAGACTTTGGACGAGCAATGACTCTGATGCAAGACATTTTCGGAATAATATAAGATTTTTCAAGGGACACTTCTCATTTACTTCTCTTTACTGCCACCTCGATAGAGAGACAACTGACATGCGAAAAACTGGTATTTACACCTTTCAAGCTCATGGAGGGATGTATCACAATATGCGGTCATTTGGTAATAACCGCTCAGATCCAAAGAATTTAGAATTGTACTTCTATGATGATGATCCAAGACTAGAGCACCGGTACCGCCATTGTCGCAAGGAAATGTACGAGCAAGATAGACATATATGTAACAGAACCGACCAATTATACGAAATTAAGTAAGAAAATCACCCGTCGGAGTAGACGATTTAGCAAACTTAAGCCCATATAACCCGGTAGTCCGTGAAATCATGAAGGATTTCAAACCAACTCACGTACCAGCCAAGATCATAATAAGTTTTGCGGTCACCGTCACATATTACATAAAAGTTCGCATCACAGATACATCGGAGTTTAAACATAGTTATTACAATCCAAGTTCGAATAGAAAGTAGCGGAAACAAATAGTTCAAATCCACACACACTCACACGAAGTTCGAAGTAAAGTGCCAACTGATGATCATCTCCAACAAAAGCATTAGATGAGACGTAAGGAATGACCATTGCCCATGGTCCTAAGCATCACCCATCGCAGGATAAAGACAGTTGATACAGTAGCCGTAATATATCTGCCCATTTGCAACAAATGGGAACAAAACTCTGAGTACGAGAAGGTACTAAGCTAGACTTACCCGACATAACAAAAATAAAGTGACACCAAGGTTTATGAAGGGCTTTATAGTGGTGTAGCTGACTCATTTGCAAAAAGCAATTTTTAGTATTTTAAGAATCTTTTCCAAAAGCATTATATCAAGTTAATCATTATTAACCTGTCGGCTACATTTGCACCTATACTAGAGCAAGCATGTGATTAAGCAATTAATGATAACCAATGATCATTAACACTTCCATAATGTCATATCCATTATAACTATCCAAGTGTTCCATCAACATTACTACGATGAAGTAACTCAAGTCAAGTTTTCACTATCTAGTGAACGATGGTGATTCGAATCGATTATTAACTAGCTGGTAATTTATTCCTCACACAAACCTCACTCACTCGCTAAAGTGAGATATTGATCACCGAGTCAACTATCCAGGTAAAATCTCGAGTTTGCCAGGAACCACATGTACCCGGGGGCCGACCGACTGCCTTCCGGTCTTATCATCGCGCCCCCGTGTCCTACCACACCTTCTTCGATATAGTGTGCTGCGGGCAATCCACTCGACCTGAATAATCTCCTAGCTTCGTGGTCGAAAGGTACGTTATTCGGCCAGCTAAATGTGAGGCATGCGTTCAACATGACCCGAGGCCCAACAACGGTCGATCCTTAATTGACACAGACAGAAATCATTACAGTCTGAAACCCTGTAAGTTTTCGTCCGGTCTCAACTTCAAATTAACACTTAATTATCCCATGATGACATAATTATCCAAGCAGATCCAGGTAACCACCTATAGCACACAGGTGACAGAAAAATTACCCGACTTCTACCGGTCTAAGCCAGCTAAGCATTGACTCGACTGCGGATACCAGGGTAACAAGGATATAGTATAACAAAGGTAAACAAGGTATAATGTAGCAACGGTTGCAAACAACTCCTGAATGTAATGCATCAATTAAAGTAAAGCATTAATTAAATATTTGCAAACCGAGGGAGAAATGCTCCGGGGCTTGCCTCTCTTGAAGGAACTCGGGCGGTGATCGGGGCACTCCAGAAGTTCCTCAACGTCCTCCTCGTCGGCCTCGGGCACCTCCTGTGGCTGCACCTTGAGCTGCTCTTCCGGTTTCTCAGGTACGACGACTAGATTCTCTGTTTGCGATCCTGTATGATGCAGGTGCATAAGTGATTATGCAAAAAGGTGCATCGGATGAAAATGCACATAATGAATATGCTTGCATGCAAGGTAGATGAACATGATTTGCTTTATTGGGTAGAGTATAAGTAAAATTCTTAGACAAGGTAGTCAACATCATCCAAGAACATGTACTATAAGTACCTGTCATCTACTGCATTCTTTTTTACTACTACTTACCTTGTAGCCATACATGAGTACTGCTACACTAATACTACAACCACAGTACTAACATACTAAGTCACCACATCAGATTAGAATGCTTCAAAGATACACCAAAGATTAGATTTACTAATTCACTACTCATGCACAAACAAAGCATCATTAAACCCTAATTAGCACTAGGTTTGAATAGCAACATCTATTTTGGTAGACTACCATAAAAGTTTCATGGCATTTGGATAAGTAAAATAGCCTACACAAAAATGACAAGCTATGGCATAAATATGAGCATGAAAATACTTTGTATTATGAAAAGTATCAAACAACAGATTTAGTATTTTTTCCTAGGTTCTACATAGTAAATAATCACTGTGCAAAAATTATCACATGCATGTTTTATACAAAATTTGATCCCTAGCAAAAATAAAAAAATCAGCCATAAATAGCACTTGAACTGGACATCACTATTTTCCTATAGAACATGCATGACATATATTTTTCATGTAAAGTACATCACTAAAGAAGATTAACAAAACTAGAATTATATTTGTCTGAGCTTCCTATGATTTATTATGCATTTGTTAAGAAAACATCAATTTCAAGAATTAAATAGAGCTCCACAGAAAAGTATCACAAATTTAACATGCAATATTTTTAAACCATTGATCTACTCCTAAGAAGTCTACCAAAATTTGTTTCATAATTTTTGGAGCCATAAATCTCAAGATATGATTTTTGGAATCATTTTCACATTTTCTGGAAATCAATTTCATTGATCCTTTTCTGAAACCAGCTGAAAAATGCTAGAGCCACCCAGGGTTGTGTACACGCGCGCACACACTGAGACAGACATGTGGCCCCGTGACCCCACCTGCCAGTGGCACCAGGGGGAGACGGAGGCCCGTCGGTCGGAGACTCGCCGGCGGTGAGCCTTCGGCGACGAGGTGAGCACCAACGTGCTCAGCTCGACGAGGCGAATCGGCTCGTCTAGAAAATGGGGTCAGAGGGGGAGCGGAGCGGCCTCGCCAGGGTTAATGGCGGCACGACGGCGCTGCCTGGCGGTAATGTTGCCCTTGCCGGCCACGGTGAAGTGAAACGAGGCGGGCAGCGGCTTCACGCGTTCAAGGAGGACAGACCAAGGCGGAACGGGGAGGGAATGGGAGGCGGAGGAGCTCCGGCCATGCACGCCGGCCAACAGCGGCCATGGCGGACAACGGAGGAGAAATGCCCAAGGCAGGCCCTACCTGGCTCAACTGGCGAAACCGTCGCGAGCACGGGGTGTCAGAGAGCGAGGCGGAGCAGTGTGCTCGCTATTGCGGGCGTAAGTGGACCACCGGCGGCGAATTTTGCCGGTAGGGCTGCGGCTCGCGGTGGCGAGTGGAAGGAGTTGCTCGGGTTTTCTTCGAAACGGGAGAGGGAGAGAGCGAATGGAGAGGGAGGGGGCGCTGCGGCCAACTTGAAAAAGGGCGAGCGTGCGCGAGAGAGGGGCCACCGGGTGCCACCCGGTTGGCGTTGACGGCATGGGCCGCCACGCGGCGCCGGCAGAGGAGAAATGCCCAAGGTAGGCCCTACCTGGCTCAACTGGCAAAACCGTCGTGAGCACGGGGTGTCAGAGAGCGAGGCGGAGCAGTGTGCTCGCTATTGCGGGCGTTAGTGGACCACCGACGGCGAATTTTGCCGACAGGGCTGCGGCTCGCGGTGGCGAGTGGAAGGAGCCGCTCGGGTTTTCTTCGAAACGGGAGAGGGAGAGAGCGAATGGAGAGGGAGGGGCGCTGCGGCCGACTTGAAAACGGGTGAGCGCGCGTGAGAGAGGGGCCACCGAGTGCCACCCGGCCGGCGTCGACGGCATGGGCCGCCACGCGGCGCCGAGCGCCTGAGCGTGGTCAGAACGGCGCGTCCACGCGCGGGAGAGGGAGACGCGGCGCGGCGTGGGCCTGGGCCGTGGAGGCCATGCTGTGTAACACCCCGGGTGTTATAGTGCTAATTAATCTACCATGTCATCATAATGCATTGCAAAGCATCCCTGTTAGGTTAACTTTGTTATGCATCAACTAAAACAAGTTTACTTATCTAAGTTGAATGTGTTTCTCAGTGGTGTGCTCCGAACCCGAAAACCCTAATTTCGAATGCCACCGCAAATACTTAGTCCATACCCTGTGTAATTTGAGGTGTGTGACTGTGTTGCACACTAGTGTCAAGTGTAGGGTATAAGCTTAAGTACAACTCTAAAATGAAGCTCCAAGTTTGAGTTTGAATTGGAGTCCCAAAACTTGTCACGAGTTTTCCGATTCGAATTCGAATTCAAAATTGGGGAAAAATGTAAAAGAATTTCAAAAGCTAATTGGTCAACCAAGAGTGGCATTTGGTCAACCATGTCATGTTTGTCCAAATGATGCCCTTGGGTGAGGTTTTGATCACTAAGTAATCACAAATCAAAGTAGCAACAAATTCCAATTTAAAATTCCTCCGAAAACCCTAAATTTCAAAACCCTGTTTTACCCCTTTTGAAATAATTCAAAATCTAAGCAAAATTTGGGAAAAAGTTCAAAACAAAGTTTGTAGAACTTTTCAAGGGCTACAACTTTGGTGTTTTGAGTTTTCAAAGTTTTGGTGTAAAATGTGGAGCAATTTTGAAAATAAACAAATTTCAGATTTAATTCATTTTTATCCCCAAACTAAGATTTCAAAATGGAGGCAGAATTTGAAAAAGGTTTGAACAGCAAAGTTGTAGGTCTGGTCGAGATATACAACTTTGATGTTTGGAGATTTTGAAGTTTCAATATAAAATCAAAAGTAATTTCTAAATTACCAAATCTGAAAAATGTGTCCCCTTTTGAATTTAAACTCAAATTTCAAAATCCAGTGAGAATTTGAAAAAGTGTTCAATACAAAACTTGTAGAGCTTGAAATTCTGAAGATTTCATACATTGGAAGTTTTTCAAGTTGCTATACAAATTTGAAAGTAATTTAAAAAAGTAGTTTAAATTTCAGAGTTTGGGGATGCTACAGTGCTGAGCCAATCACCGATGGCCACCGGCCGGCATGGGCGCCGGCGAGACGCCGGATGGCTTCGGCCAGCTTCCACGGCCTTCGCGCACGGTCGAGAACGCCAGCTCGACGACGCGAGCAGTGCAGCTCTGTAGTCGCGACCACCTGCTATAAATACCCAGCGTTCACAATGACGTTGTCCATTTTCGCCATCGCCGCCGCCGCTAGCTCCGCCGCTCGCCGCTGCCGCCACCATGCCATCTCCGGCCACGCCAGTCGCACCAATAGCCACCGCATCCTCGTGCACCTCGTGAACCACCTAAGCCAGCTTGACCTTGCCTGGATCGCCGCAGCCACCGCTTCCCGTGCTCAACTCCGGTGACCATGCCGCTTCACGTGGCCAGCACCCTCCGCCGCCTCCCAGCGCCTCCTTGTGGCTTCGCTGCGACCGCTGTAAGCTCCTAATGCTTCCCGTACTCTCGCTTTAGTCGCTACCGTGTTGCATCGCCGGGACGCCGGTCACCGTCGCGGTCGGCCCGCCATGGCCGTCGGGAAGGGCTCCCCGGAGCTGTAGCATAGCCGCTAGGGGTTAAAACGGGTTCGTGGTGAGTCGTAGGTGCTGTAGGGTCGCTTGGATGGGTGACCGAAGCAACGCTTGCCGGCCGGCCACCGCGCGGGCATGGCCAGGTCGCGGGAGAGAGCGAGGGAGGAGGAGGAAGGCGATGACAAGTGGGTCCGCGGTGTCAGCGAGAGAGAGAGGGAGAGCGGGTGCGCGTGAGGCAGGCCGCCTGCTGGGCCGCGCGGCTGGGCCGAGCGCGCGTGCGGGTGCGGGCGAGCGTGAGCGGGCCGACCAGCTGGGCCGGACCGCGGGAGAAAAAGAGAATCGGCCCGATTTCATTTTTGTTTTTCTTTTTCAAATAAATGAATAGTTTAGTTATTTGTTTATTTCATTAAAAATTGTGTAGAGTTCCAAAATTCATGAAAATTTTTGTGTAGGCTTCTCAATGTATAAACTATCTAGGAAAAATGTTAAATCATCAATTTGAATACTTTGTGCAGTAGAATTAATTGGTTCCAATAAAGATTAAATGCAACTTCTAGGAATTTTAATAATTAATTTATTTATCCAAAAATTATGAAATTTATTATGACACTAGTATAATTCATTCTTGACCCATAGAAAAAGTTTGAGCTTGATTAGGTAAAATTTGATTAACTTCTAATTATGCCCTAATTATTTAAATAATAAATAAATGTTAATTTGAGAACTTTAAGTGTTGTGTGCCTTTTTGATTGAGTGATGTCCTTAGGTCACTATCCTTTTGTGATCTTTGGCACCTTAATTCCATGTTTGAGCTCGTTAGTAACTTGTTTAGGTTAAAAGCTGGTATCGCTGGAAATCGTCGCTACTAGTTAGTAGGTTTTCTGTTTGCGACTGTACCGTGAAGAGAAGTTGTACTCCAGTCGTAACTCATAGCATGTTATCATCAAGCATCATGTTTATCATCAAGCATCATGTTAAAGCATGTTATGTGTTCGTGTAGTCTCCGCTTTCGAAGAAGCCGAAGCCGTCGAGCCAGTTTCCGGAGAAGAGCGATCGTCGGTGGGTTCCGGACCTGACGTTGGAGTTCTCGAGTCTGAGTCAGTCGTCGTGTCCGAGCAAGGCAAGCCCCAGTGCATTTAAACCCTACCTTGAATTTTACAAATGTTTTATTATTTATATTATGGTTTACTGCATTAAGTAATTAGGAGTTGAGTGATAACCTAATTGCTGCATTATCATCCTTGATTATTGTGATATCAACCTTGATACTTGTTTTACAGAAAATACATAGTATGCTTCGCTATGCTTAGAAGTTAAGCTTTTAAATGCAATGTTTATATAGCCATGATGGCATATTGAATGAATATTGAAATATGAGAATGAACTTGAAAGATCGGGCGGGTGGTTTGGCCACTGCTAACATGCATTGGGAAAGGAGTCTCAATGTAGTGTTTCCGCCTTGTCAGTTAAGGTCCGTTCGTTGTAAGCCTGTTGTGTTCGAGACTTTGCAACTAGCCTCATGCCTTGGGTAAGCCCAAAATGTTGGTGATTCCATTACGAGAACGTCTAACCTCGTACTTGGAGTGGAGAGATGACGGGAGTAGCGTGTACCCTCGGGGCTAGAATCGGGCTGGGTTCGAGGAGTATTGTACTCTCGGGTGGCGATGGACACGTTCTAGTTTTAGGAGATCTAAATGAGGGTTGATATATGCAAGATTCGGTTCTACATATGTCGTGAAGTTAGGGATCCCCAGCTGGGTATAATCGGTTCGAATCGTCGTTGCTCCTCGGTTATGGAGACTCGATCACCTGACTTGCATCGTAGTTAAGAACTGAAATGAAAGAAAGAATGAGAAAGGTTTTGATGATAATTACTTTGATCTAGATTAGGATCACCTAGATTTAGTTAATGAACCATCAATGGTAAAAGTAAAATGTTGAAGATAAGGATCTACTTTAGTAAGCTTTTCTGCAAAAGAAAATCTTGATTCTGGATTACCCGTACCTTGATTCCCTAAAGCTAGCATACCCTTGGAGTCTTTGTCTTAGTCGGGTAAGTCTTGTTGAGTACTCTCGTACTCAGGGTTTGTTGAACCCCTTGTTGCAGGTGCGGTTCATGAATAAGTCTGCTTCGAGCCTTGTTGCATGACCGTCGTGGTTGAAGACAGTGACGACGAGTAGATTGTGTGGCCTTTGGGCAAGGCATCTCGCTTGTGTGATGTAATAAAGTTAATACCGATACTTCTCTACTACTGGTTTGTAATAATGTTATATAAGGTTTGAGATTTGAAAAACTGGTTTGTAACCTAAGTTATTGTAAGACTTCCGCTACTTTACTCTGTTGAATATTTTGAATAAACTGTTGTAATATTGCAATACTCCTGTGATTGGATCCTGTTCGGAGTAAAGCAGACCTTTTAAGTTGTGGTGAACATAAGTACGACTGTCAGAGGTCATTATGACAATGACGTGTACTTGTGGGCCATCATAATTAGGAGGTTCTGTGACATGCTGGGCCGGAGGGAGAAGCGCGGGCGTGGGGGAGAAAGGCCGGACCGGCTTCGGACAGTGGACCGGATGGGAGGCGCATGGCCCAGAAGGTGAAAAGAGTGTTTTTCAATTTCTATTTTCAAATAAATTTCAAACAATAGCTTCAAACCAAATTTTGAGCAAGAAAATGGCATTTTCTGGAAATGGCCCAAAAATGAAAGTTGCTTAGAATTTAATCCTCTACAACTTTGCTTGAGGGACCAACTAAAAATTCTGCATAGATTTTAAACTGGAATGCAAAAGCTAATTATGAAGGGTTTTTGACCATTTTTGGGAATATTTTTTAAAAAGCAAAATTTGACAAAACTTTGAATACCAAAGTTGCTCCAAATTGCATGATAAATATTCCTAAATGATTTGCATTTATAACCAAACAAGTTTTATTGGCCTAGCAAGCATAATTAGGGCAAAAATTGTATTAACAAGCACATGCAACATTCATGTTTCAAAGTAATGTTTCAATCATTATTTCATGCAATGCTAATGAATGCATGACAATGCTTATGCTCAAGATTTGCAGGTGCTAAATGCATGCATAACACCGGGGTCTTACAATATAATTGGTATAATAACTGACATTCTACGTGACAATCCATACTCTAAACAGTTTAGGAGTCTGGGACAAGTCGAAAATCATAAGGACTATAAGCTAATCTTGAACCTTGACCAAAGGTTAGACTAGAGGACATACAATGCACCAATCACTTTGGAGGTAGCAGCAGTGTAGGTCAAAGAAAATGAAAGAATAAATACTTTTGACAATTATGTGATACTAGATGGGAAGAACAATGAAATACAAGGTATTCGACCGTATCATGGGTGCTATGATCCATTGTCATATCCTATATTCTTTCCAAGAGCCGAACTGGGTTGGCATTCAAATATCCCAAAGGCCAATATAGAAATGGAAGATGTGATAAAGGCTCGTGCTAATTGTATTGATCATGCTAACCCATGTTTGCATTTCATATATTAGTATCCTCAAAATTCAGTTAATTAATATATGATACATTCCTACATAGGCCGCTAACTTTTGATGCTGCAACTCTTACACAGAGTCAAGCAGTAGGTCATGGGTAACCATGAGAGAATACTATTGCTATAAATTCCATATGCGACCTAACATATTCAACCCGACATTGCATGGTGGTCGGCTTTTCCAGCAATTTGTTATAGATACATACTTCAAGATTGAAACCTCCCGACTAGACTACATATGGAATCATCAAAAAGGAATAAGGTCAGATCTATACCAATGCCTTCTGGATAGCTTTCAAGTCAAAGAGCAACGAGGAAATGCAGTAGGGAAACAAATAGTTCTTGCCTCATCATTTATTAGAGGGCCACGAGATAAACAACGTCGATATCTAGATGCCATGGCTTTAATTCAAAAATATGGAAAACCAGACATATTCCTCACGATGACATGTAACCCCAAATGGGAAGAGATCATAAGCCAACTAGAATTTGGACAGACACCACAAGATCGCCCAGATCTTATCATTCGTGTTTTCAGGGCGAAGTTAGAAGAAATGAAGTATCAATTGTTTACTAACAACGTTCTTGGAAAGGTCAAGGTATATACCTATGTTGTGGAGTTCCAAAAGAGGGGTCTACCACATGCTCACTTCTTACTGATCATGAGAGAAAAATACAAGTACACATGTACAAAACAATATGATAGAATCATCTCTGTCGAGCTCCCTGACAAGCATAAGTACCCAGAGCTCTACAAAATGGCCATCAAATATATGATGCATCGTCCTTGTGGTATATTGAACAAAAATTGCCCATGCACAAAGAATCGATCATCATGCAAGAACCAGTATCCAAGGCCATTTAATGAAGCCACCATTCAAGTCAAGGATTCCTATCCATTGTATAGGAGGTGCAATGAAGGACAGACTCAAACGCTTTGAAACTGCGAACTAGACAACAGGTGGGTCATTCCATATAACCCATACCTATTGCGCAAGTTCAATTGTCACATAAATGTTGAGGTATGCTCAAGCATTAAATCCATTAAGTACTTGTTCAAACATATCTACATGCGATATGGCCTAGCATCATCTGTAACCGGGGCAGACAATGAAAATGAAATTGATGAGATTAGACAATACATTGATGCACGATGGGTGACACCTCCTGAAGCACTATGGAGAATATATGGATTTGAACTAAGCAAGATATATCCATCTGTCATGCAACTACAACTTCATCTCCCAAATATGCACATGCTTTCATATAATAGGAAAGAGAAAATCAAGGATTCTATAAACCATGGTGGCGTAGATAGGTCGATGTTGACAGCATACTTTGAGGCTAATATGTTACATGACAAAGCACGAGGCATACTATATAACAATTTTCCAGAATATTTCACTTGGCAGAAACAAGGGAAGTTTTAGCAAGACAGGAAACAAGTTGTTGCTTGCCAGGTTGGTAGAATTGTCTCAGCACATCCTGCTGAGGGAGAACGATACTATCTTCGAGTTCTCCTAAACCATGTGACAGGCGCCACCTGCTATGAAGATCTATGAATAGTTGATGGCCAAATAATGCCAACTTTCCAAGAAGCTACAAAAAAAGGGGACTTATTGAGGAAGACAACACACTAGTTGAATGCATGGCAGAAGCTGAGTTATTTCAAATGCCATCATCCCTACGAAGGCTCTTTGTCACAATTCTGGTGTTTTGTGAGCCTAGTAACGTCTGTAGTGTTTGGAACAATCACCTAGAGGCAATGTCAGAAGACTATAGCAAAAATTGCAATGCACACAAACTGTACGACAAATGGTATTGAAAAATATCTAGGATATGTTGCAATTAATGGGCAAGGACATACAGTCGTTTCCTCTTCCAGGGATCGATGAACAACATGACATGAGAGACAATGTACCTAGGGAGATTGTCGAAGAATCCACAATCAAGGTGGACCATGAGGACACAATTTTGCATAAATGCCTAAACAATGAGCAAAGAGTTGCCTATGACACAATTCTATTCGCGGTTGAACATGATAAAGGAGGCATATTCTTCATTGATGGTCCAGGAGGCATGGGAAAAACTTTTCTATATAGGGCCCTCCTAGCAACAGTCCGTGGACAAGGAAAGATTGCTCTAGCCACGGCAATTTCTGGTGTTGCTGCTTCCATAATGCCTAGAGGGAGGACCACACACTCGCGGTTCAAGATACCACTAATATTAGATGATGGAGCTATATGTGCGTTCACAAAACAAAGTGGGATAGCCAAGCTAATCCAGGCAGCATCAATAATTATTTGGGATGAAGCATCCATGACTAAGAGGCAGGCAGTTGAAGCCCTAGACAAAAGTATGCGTGACATAATGGACATACCAAATCTTCCATTTGGTGGAAAAACCGTCATATTTGGAGGAGATTTTAGGCAAATCCTCCCAATTGTTCTAAAGAGTACGAGAGCCTAGATGGTAGATGCTTCACTATGGAAGTCTAAACTTTGGAACTACATGCATCAATTAAAGCTTGTGCGCAATATGAGGGTTCAGAATGATCCATGGTTCGCAGAATACCTACTATGTATTGGAAATGGAACCGAGGAGACCAATGATAATAGACAAATATGTCTACCCAAAAATATATGTGTGCAACATATACCAAATGACAACGGCCTTGATAGACTAATCAACAATGTCTATCAAACAGACAATGCTTTTCTACAAGATTCAACATACGTCACATCAAGAGCAATTTTATCCACAAGGAATGACTGTGTAGACATCATCAACCTAAAAATGATTGAGCATTTACAAGGAGAGGAGATGGTATATCATAGCTTCGATTCTATAGAAGATGACCCTCATAACTACTATCCTGAAGAATTCCTAAACACCCTTACACCAAACGGACTTCCTCCATATATGCTGAAGCTCAAAATTAATTGTCCGATCATGCTACTCAGGAATATCGATCCTGCTAATGGCCTTTGTAATGGTACTAGGTTGGTGGTATGTGGGTTTCAGAAAAATACAATCAATGCAGAGATTGTAATAGGACACCATTCTGGGATGCGAGTCTTCTTGCCTCGGATCCTATTATGTCTCTCTGAGGATGAGATGTTCCCATTTCGTTTTAAGAGAAGACAATTTTCAGTCAAACTCAGCTTCGCAATGACAATAAACAAATCACAAGGTCAGACAATATAAATGTCGGTGTCTACCTACCTGAACCAGTTTTCTCTCATGGTCAACTATATGTCGCACTTTCTAGAGCGACCACGACAAAGAACATAAAGATACTAATAGGTACACATGATGAGGAGAAGGAGAAAAATGAGATCAGCCAGAGCGTGTCATACACGAAAAATATTGTCTACAAAGAGGTGCTCATCAATTAATTAGGTGATGTAATCTTCAAAACAAATATTAACATCATCTATAATCGTTCTTTATTTCTTATGTCTCCACTAACTCATCGGTATTATTCCGACTTTTTTCAGGGATACCATATATGACTGCACAAAATGGTCTTTAATGTTATGGCTATATTTGCATAACCATTTAAACAAGCTGTTAGAGGATAGTTTTTCATCAAAATCTCTATTCCTAGTATTTAGGAACGAAATAGAGAGTCTCTTGGAGTTGCTCTTACGAGGATAGTCTTTAAAGTATTGATATCAGGGCATTCAACGTCGCAGGACAGGCATGCAAATACTCCTAATTTAGAAAGTAAAAATGGAATAAAATGCCATCTACTTTTGGACGAAATTTTTTGTTGACTCAAAGGATCTTTTTATAGTAATAAAAATTACCTCGTCCAAACACCAGGCGTCTCGTAAATATCACAATCAATTTGCTGCACACGCCGCCTTTGAACACAATAATACAATTAGTAACAAAAAAAATAGCCCGACCAGTGTCCGGACGCCCCGGAGATTAGCACATGGGAATTTACCGCTCACGTGATAGGATGGAATTATTTCCTAGACAAAATGATTCTATTAGTAATAAAAAAATAGCCCGACCGGTGACCGGACGCCCCAAAGATTAGCACATGGGAATTTACCCTTCACGCGAAAGGACAGAATTATTTTCTGGACAAAATGATACTAACGGTAATAAAAAATAGCCCGACGGGTGACCAGATGACCTAGAGATTAGCAAATGGCTAATTTACTGTTCACAGGAAATGGCGAATTATTTCCTGGACAAAATGATACTAACGGTAATAAAAAATAGCCTGATCATCTGGACGCCTTGGTGATTAGCACAGACGAATTTACCGCTCACGAGACAGGACAAAATTATTTCCTGAACAAAATGATACAATTAGCGCTACATCGGAACCCGGGTGTGGTGTTAAATGGGCAAGGGTTGGATCGTCATCCCCTTAGTGGCGCGTCGTATCGTGACCTTGGTACGATGAAAAATGAGCAAGGGTCGGGCCGTCGCAACCTTAGTGGCGCGCTACATCTACGCCCGGGTGTAGTGAAAAATGAGCAAGGGTCTTCGCACTTCCCTCGACGGATGCGAAGGGTAAGGAAGCTAGCCGAGCCAACTAGGATTCGTCTAGGTAGCTGGAACGTAGGGTCCCTAACGGGTAAGCTAAGAGAGATAGTCGATGCAGCAATTAGAAGGCGTGTAAATATTATATGCGTTAAGGAGACTAAATGAAAGGGACAGAAGGCGAAGGAGGTGAAGGATACTGGCTTTAAACTTTTGTACACGGGGACAACATCGGGTAGAAATGGTGTAGGCATCTTGATCGATAGGAGCCTTAAGGATGGAGTCGTTGATGTTAGGAGGCAAGGCGACCGGATTATCATGGTCAAGCTGGTAGTTGGAGATTCGGCTATGAATGTGATCAGTGCCTATGCCCCTCAGGTAGGTCTTAGCGAGGGCACCAAGAGGCAGTTTTGGGAAGATCTTGATAGCATGGTTAGTACCGTGCCTATCAGCGAGAAACTCTTTATAGGAGGAGACCTCAACGGCCATGTTGGTGCGACTAATGTAGGTTTCGAGCGGGTGCATGAGGGGTTCGGGTATGGTAGTAGGAATCAAGAGGGGGAGGATGTTTTGAACTTCGCGCTGGCCTATGACTTGTTGATAGCGAACACCCTCTTTAGGAAGAGGGAATCTCATCTTGTAACCTTTCATAGTGGACAACACTCAAGCCAGATCGACTTTATCCTTGCAAGGAGGGAGGATAGACGTGCTTGCTTTGATTGTAAGGTGTTACCTGGGGAGTGTGTTGTCCCTCAACATAAGCTTGTGGTGGTGGACTTTCGCTTTCAGGTACGTGTCCACCGGGACAAACGGACCAAGATTGCGAGAACGAAGTGGTGGAAGCTTAGAGGGGAAGCAGCGCAAACGTTTAAGGAGAGGATGCTAGACGAGGGGCCTTGGGAAGAAGGAGAAGATGTCGACGACATGTGGCTAAAGATGGCAACATGTGTCGGAAAGGTGGCTTCGGAAGTGTTTGGCGTGAGTAGGGGAGGCAAACGGAAAGCGAAAGACACATGGTGGTGGAATGACGAGGTGCAAAGGGCTATTAGAGAGAAGAAGGAGTGTTTCAAGCGTCTCCACCATGACAAGAGTGTAGCCAACATCGAGAGCTATAAAATAGCGAAGAGGGTTGCAAAGCGAGCTGTGAGTGTAGCAAAAGGTCAGGCATATGATGGCCTTTATCAGCGGCTAGGCACGAAGGAAGGGGAGAAGGACATTTATAGGATGGCTAGAATCCGCGAGAGGAAGACAAGGGACATCAACCAAATAAAATGCATCAAGGATGGGACAGATCGACTTCTGGTGAAGGATGAGGAGATCAAGGACAGATGGAGAGAGTACTTTGACAAACTGTTTAATGGGGAGAATGAGGGTCCTGCCCTTGAGTTGGATGACTCATTTGACGATACCAACAGACGCTTTGTGAGGAGAATTCAGGAGGCAGAGATCGGAGAGGCTTTGAAGAGGATGAAGGGAGGTAAAGCGATGGGCCCTGATGGTATCCCCATTGAGGTGTGGAGATACCTAGGCGCCAGAGCGATAGTATGGTTAACTAAACTTTTTAATCTTATTTTTTAGTCTAACAAGATGCCTGAAGAATGGAGGAGAAGTATATTAGTACCTATCTTCAAGAACAAGGGAGATGTTCAAAGTTGTACTAACTACCGTGGGATTAAGTTGATGAGCCATACAATGAAGCTCTGGGAGAGGGTTATCGAGCATCGCCTAAGGAGAGTGACACATGTGACCCAAAATCAGTTTGGGTTCATGCCTGGTAGGTCGACCATGGAGGCGATTTTCTTATTACGACAATTGATGGAGAGATATAGGGAGCAGAAGAAGGACTTGCACATGGTCTTTATTGACCTCGAGAAGGCATATGACAAAGTACCGAGAAATGTCATGTGGTGGGCCTTGGAAAAGCACAAAGTCCCAACTAAGTATGTTACCCTCATCAATGATATGTACAGGGATGTGGTGACGTTTGTCCGAACATGTGATGGTGACACCAGTGACTTTCCAATTAAAATAGGACTGCATCAGGGGTCAGCTTTGAGCCCTTATTTATTTGCTTTGGTGATGGATGAGGTCACAAGGGACATACAAGGTGATATCCCTTGGTGTATGCTCTTTGCTGATGATGTGGTGCTAGTTGACGACAGTAGGGCAGGGGTTAATAGGAAGTTAGAACTATGGAGGCACACGTTAGAGTCGAAAGGGTTCAGACTTAGTAGGGCTAAGACCGAGTACATGAGGTGCGATTTCAGCGCGACTAGGCACGAGGAGGGAGACGTTAGCCTCGATGGGCAAGTGGTGGCCAAGAAGGATACTTTTCGGTATTTAGGGTCGATGCTACAAAAGGATGGTGACATTGATGAAGATGTTAGGCATAGAATTTCAGCCGGCTGGCTGAAATGGCGTCAAGCTTCTGGCGTTCTCTGTGACAAAAGGGTGCCTCAGAAGCTGAAAGGTAAGTTCTATAGGACGGCGATTCGTCCGGCGATGTTATACGGTGCTGAGTGTTGGCCTACAAAAAGGCGACATGTCCAGCAATTGAGTGTAGCAGAGATGCGTATGTTGCGTTGGTGTTGTGGGCACACAAGGAGGGATAGAGTCCGGAACGACGATATTCGGGATAGGGTTGGGGTGGCACCAATTGAGGAGAAATTGATTCAACATCGGTTGAGATGGTTTGGACATGTCCAACGGAGGCATCCTAAGGCGCCGGTGCGTAGTGGAGTTCTAAAGCGGCCCGATAATGTAAAGAGCGGTAGAGGTCGACCTAAACTAACTTGGGACGAGTCCGTTAAGAGAGATTTTAAGGAGTGGAATATCTCCAAGGATTTAGCTATAGACAGGAGTGCTTGGAGATTGGCAATCAACGTGCCTGAACCGTGACATCTTTTTGTCTTGTGCCATTTATGTCCCTTTATGTGTCTCCCTGTTTCTCGTCTCTTTTGGGTTTCATCTCTAGCCTACCCCAACTTGCTTGGGACAAAAGGCTATGTTGTTGTTGTTGTAACAAAATGATACAATTAGTAATAAAAATTATCCTGCATGGATAATGGACGGCTCGGTGATTATCATAGTCAATTCTACTGTGCACGAGTCCAAACGGATAACGGACGCCTCGGTGACTGTCATAGTCAATTCTACTGTGCACGAGTCCAAACAATAATGCCAATAATAAAAATAATACCTCCCCAGAGACCAGACACCTAGGTGTCTATGACCAATATTACTGCTCACACATCACGATGGAATTATTTACATACCCAAATGATATTATTAATAATAAAAAATTACGTCGTATAGATACCGGACGCCCCATTGATTATCACAAGCAAATTTACTGCTAGAAAGTCTTGGCGGATTTATTTTTAGGCCCAAACATTTTATTACTCCTGTTATCATTTTTATTACTGCATATTCCTCAAAAAACATCTAGAATCTGGTGGAGTAAGGCTAATAGTTTTTTTATTCTATCTCTTTTTTTTCATTTTTTACTACATCTGGGGTTCACCAGATTGATAGTTTCAAAAAAACCTAGTACATGATTTACTTGCCTAAATATGGTTTGCATGCAGGCTTTGATTGCCGAATTAAAAATTTGGCCATCACTTGCACGCCAGCCTTGCATGCAGGTTTTGATTAAGCTGCAATCAATGTTGCCGTACCAGCCATGCGTGATTAAAGTAGCATCCATGCATCAATTAGTTCTTGTTTAGTTCCTTCTAAACTCCTGAATTTTGCACTATGCAAAAAGAAGATTCATGTCACATCAAACTTGCGGTACATACATAAAGTACTAAATATAGATGAAATCAAAAACTAATTGCACAGTTTGGTTGTACTTTGCGAGACGAACATTTTGAGCCTAATTAGTTAATGGTTGGACAATTATTACCAAATACAAACGAAATGCTACAATGCACTGCAGTGAATTTGGCACAAATTCCGCCCAACTAAACGAGGCCTTAGGCCTTGTTTAGATGGCCAAAATGAGCCAAAAGTTTTTGCGCAGTACCCGTCACATCGAATCTTTAGACGCATACATAGAGCATTAAATATAGGTAAAAAAATAACTAATTGCACAGTTTGTCTGTAAATGTCGAGACGAATATTTTGAGCCTAGTTAGTCCATGATTGGACAAATTTTGTCAAATAACAACGAAAAGTGTTACATGAATTTTAGCCAAAATTTTTTGGCATCTAAACATGCCCTTAGTAAGGCCATGCACACAAATGACATGACAGGGAGTAAATCGGCTGCCTTAATTGCCAGTGTGTTGCAACTTTACATCTCGCCGGGAAATTCAATGGCTGCTGTCCACGGTGGTGGGTGATGAACACTATTCATATGGCAGGCTGCTAAATATATCGTAAAGCTACAGATATTGTAAAGCTCAAAAGGAAAAAAAAAACCAAATGAATCAAAAAAATTGTTCTTTTCGCACCACTGTTCTAGAGCTAATCTATGTTGACGCTTGGCCTTGATACACACCAACCCAAGATTCCATTTGAAGTTACCCTGTTCGCTTGAGCTTATCAGCCAGAATCAGTCAGACACTCAGCAGTGTTTTTCTCTCACAATAAAACAGCATCAGCAGCAGCCGCAGAAACCATCAGCCGAACTAAGATTGAGCGAGGCATTGTCAAAGATCAGGCCATTTCAAGTTCTTCAAATGGTCCAACATGCCGTGATCATTGACCTTGTTCATCCGGCTGATAATACGTACTTTTCAGCTTGTTTTTCAGTTGGAATAGTGTTTTTCTCTCACAACAAATCAGTCAACAGTGTTTTTGAGCCGATTTATCAGCACAGCCGAACGGGACCATAATTTATGTGAAGATAGGGCTTCCGAAGGAGGTTCTCGCCTCTATCGTCATATCCAGAGGTTGCAGAGTTCTGTTATTGGATGGAGAGGGAGGTCTACCTTTTTAAAATTTGGAACGAACAAGCTTAGGCCAGGTTTAGATTGTAAAAAATTTCAACCCGATGAATAGTACAACTTTCGTTTTATTTGGCAAATATTATCCAATCGTGGACCAACTAGGTTCAAAAGATTCATCTCGTGATTTTCAACTAAACTGTGTAATTAGTTATTTTTTTACCTACATTTAATACTACATGCAAGCGGCTAAAAATTGATGTGACGGAGAGAGTGAAAAAACTTGGAATTTTGAGGAGAACTAACAAGACCTTAGGCTATCCGCACCGGATACTGGAAAAGCATCCGGTAAAGCCTATAGCGGATGAAATACCGGGCTGAACATATGCCGCGGATGCTGTAAACTTCTCCTGCAAAAACTCCGGTCCGCTATATATGCAGGGTACCGGATGTCCTTTACCGGAAGCGCTGCCCCCCACCACGTGCGCACGGGAGAAAGAGGAGAGACAGGTGAGAGCACGCAGGCGTGGGCCCCACCATTTCAACTAACTAAAAAATATTATCACTCACAAACTAAAATATCAAATTAAATTCCGATTGCACCATTAAATTCGCTTCAATAAATTCTACAAAACTAGATCTCACATGGATATATTTAAATAAAGTGACAAGTGGATCCTACAGTAGATAGAAGATGATATAGAGGATGAATAAGTGCAGAAGAATTAAGTATAGAGGAGAGAATCTTGGTGATAGGATGTATAGAGGATGAATATAGAGGTTCATGAGCGTGGACAGTCTTAGTAGTGTCTAATAATTGATGGTTGTGCGTGACGATGAAGCCATCACGTACTCCTACAGAACAAGAGAAAAAGACGATTGAATGGATGATGGTGACAGCAGCATGGCGCGACGATGGCGTCTGGCGGCAGTAATTGGGCGGCGGGGCGGCCGGCCGGCAGGTTGCATGGCCACGAGGAAACACGTGAGCGCGGACTCCGGTGCATGTCTGCATGACAGCATGACTGCATGAGGGCATACACGTCCAGACGTGCACTCCGGACAAAAGAGGCGGCGGCGGCGTCGTCCTCACCCTCGTCGTCTTCTTCTATCGTCGTCTCCGTCGACTGTAGAGCGAGCGAGCGAGCTGGACGCACGCATGGGCCCCGGCCGGAATTCTCTAAAATCTGACGAGCAGCTGAGTAGGCAGCCGAGGGAGCCGGCGGACCGGACTGATCGGAGCGGCGTGTCAACGGCGGCATCAATGGCGTGTTCTCCCTGCTCGATCTGTCTGGCTGCGTGCCGCCGCCCATCGTTGAAGATGGAACTGGAAACTTGCGTCCGTTTGGGTAATTCGGGTAATATATTCTGGTACCTGAACTACCCAAACTACCCGAATATGTGTATGCGTCTATGTGTTTGTGATGTGTTATCGTTGAGCACTTAAACTTATCACTTTATTAGTTATGATTCTCTTTGTTTGAACAAGTGACTATAATATATTACTCTCTGCAAATTACTGTTGATATTTTATACAAATCGCTGCTGAAATTATGTATAAAATTGTTATAAAAGTTTTGTGCAGTTTGCTCTTTTCTGTGAATTCGGGTATACCCAAACCCAAATTACTGGGTACCCGAAATTTCGGGTAGTGTTTTTTCAGAGTGAATATCGAGTAGCAGTTTTTATTATCCGAATTTTAAATTAACCGATCCGAAAAAATCAGGTAACCCGATCGCCCAAGCCTGCCACTGTGTCATGGGGTCCTGCGTCTCGCTGCTGCTCTTCATCATGCTAGCCGCCGCGGTCAGCATCTCCAGGGCCTGCGCCATCGTCATGGGTAGTTCAGGTACCGGAATATATTATCCGAATTACCCAAACTTGCGTCCGTTTGGAGCTAGTACTTCTGCTCGAATTCATCGGTGGGGAGTGTGTGGCTGTCGGTACGAACTCCCACCGAGACACCGATGCGTCACTCTCTATGGCTGCGACGACTTGGACTCGCCGTGCTCCCTCCTCTCGTCGGCCGTACGTCACTCTCTGTGACTGCGACGACCTGGACTTGCATCCCGGCACACACCTTGCTTTGCACTGCAGGCCGGGCCGCTGTTTTTGACTGCTCTGCTCTGCAGCCACCATTTTTCTTGTCAATTCGTGACTAGAGCCCATTCGATTCGGTGAAAAGTCATGGCTGAAAATATTATTTACTAATTTGTTATGAGAGAAAAATATTGTTCCGGCTAAAAAAATAAGCTGAAAAGTACGGATTATAAGACACACGAACAGAACATAAATTGTTTCATGCATATGACTAATTGTTAGCCAGGTAATTATACTAAGCTGTCAAAGCACATAACCAAGCTACTTATACTAATCATCGCTGAAGTAATTAACGTCCCGTACGTTCGGATCCATCCAGCTAACTACTCATATCAAATAGCTAACTAGCTCTAGCTAATTTAACTGATCCATACATACCTTCCTAAACACTAATAAGCTGCACCGCCAAACCAATCCAATACACCTAGTTGACTGCCCATGGCAATTTTCGTGATTAATATGATATGACAATCCTTATTTGATACCTTTGGCCTTTATTTTATAGATTTTGTTAACTTAAATATAAATTTAATTTAGCGGAGAACGGGAATCGCATGTTTTGGACGGAGGAGTATATCTGGTTCTAGAATTACCGCTAGCCGGGACCTGCTGTCGTGACTGACCTGCTGTGACTGCTAGAAACCTGGCGACCCACCGACTGACGGTGTGGATTGAGCCCTTATTTAGTTCCTCCAATTCTCTCCTAAATTCCACTATGAAAAACAAGATTCCCCGTCACATCAAAATGTCGGTAAATACATGAGTACTAAATGTTGATGAAATCAAAAATTAATTGCACAGTTTTGTTGTACTTTGCGAGACGAACATTTTAAGCCTAGTTAGTCAAAATTTGGATAATTTTTACCAAATACAAACGAAATGCTACAGGAATTCTGATACAGTGTTTTTCTTCCCAATTCCGTGAACTAAACGAGGCCTGACATGTGTGCTCCGTCCCTGACCAATTAGGAGTATCATATCATAGTATCATTTTTTATTAGCACTAATAGTGTATCCGTCCGGCTTCATCTCAACGTACCGCCGGGTCTACGCAGCTATCACTATCTGCTACTACTGTACACTAAAACTAATTATAACTCAGCTCTAATTTTCTCTACCAACAAGGCGACTGTGCTTTGTTTTTTTTGTCCTTTTTCAATTACAAATATAGCCTCTCATCAATCAATCAATTAAGGTCTTTGTTTAGATCAAAAACTTTTTACGAAAAACTACAGTAACGAATTTTGCGGCACATGCATGGAGCATTAAATGTAGATGAGAAAAAAAACTAATTGTACAGTTTGATTAGAAATCGTGAGATGAACGTTTTGAGCCTAATTAGTCCGCGATTTGACACTAAAGTGCTACAGTACAAATATGCTAATAACGGATTAATTAGGCTTAATAAATTCGTCTCGCGGTTTTCAGGCAAGCTATGTAATTAGTTTTTTATTAATATCCGAAATCTTCTTCCGACATCGCACGTAATATCTAACATGACATTTTCACGAAAAACTTTTGGAATCTAAACCAGACCAGGCCTAAGCTGATTACGAACTGAACACCTGTCGGAGTCAGAGAGTCCTCACCTGCACGAGACACGACGAGAATAATGGAACCAAGCAAGGAAAGAGGGTGAGAATGGCAAGCAACCAAACCAATGCAAATGAAACCAACCACCTCGTGCACCTTCGTTTTGTTTCCTCGTCTTTTCATTTCATTCATATGCACAAACACAAAGTACTGATGATCCTGACTCCATCTAACCACATCGACCGATTACATGCATATCATGCTAGTAGCAAACCAGAATGATTATTGCAATCAATCGATCAATCAAGTTGCTTGTCGATCAATCGGTCGATGGATGGATGCATGGAAGATGCGTGCATGGAGACGCCACCTACTCCTGGTCCTGGAAGAGAACGTCGTCGTCATCCCACGACTCCATCTCCAAGCTCGGGAACCCCCCGCCGCCGCCGGCGGCGCTACTGTTGCTGCAACTGTACTCCCCTCCTCCTCCTCCTACGCCGCTGCCACCACAGGCCACCTCCGCCTGCAACGCGGCACCCGGAAGATCCCCCACCGCCACCGCAGAGCCGCGGCGGTAGGGCGAACCAGGCCGCGCGGGCGTCGCTCCGCCCCTGCCTCCCGCCCCGCGCGCCGCGCCGAGCAGGAACGCGGACGTGTCCAATGTCGGCAGCAGCGTCGTCGTCGTCGTCGGGGCAGCGCGGGAGGGCGGTGTCGTCGGGCGGCAGAGGTGCTCCGTGGCCTGGTGCACGAGCACGACGTCGTCGGCGCCCGTGACCTGGTGCACCATGCGCCGGAAGCTGGCCGCGTCGGCGCTGATGTAGGTGGTGGGAAGCTTCCGCGACGGCCGCGGCCGCCGCCTCTTGCCGGTGCGCTGGGCCGCCGTGGGGCGGAGGCGCTGCGGGGTCGTCGGCGTTGTCGGCGACGGGGACGGGGACGGCGCGATGATGAGGTCCAGGTCGTAGAGGGCCTGCTGGTGCTGGTGGTTGGGTACGAGTACGACCGGGTGCCAGGGCGGCGGCGGCGAGATGGAGGAGGGCGATGAGGAGTGGGCGGATCCACCGCCCATGTGCGTGGCGGCGGCCATGGGCATCCGGGGTGCACTGGAGGATGAGCCGAGGCCGAGCAGAGCAGGCGCGCAGGGGAAGAGGAGGACCGGTGGTTGCGGTTTATACGGGGCGAGCTCATGCTCCAGCTGACACTGACATGACAATGACAGGTACCTCGGCCACACAAGAGCAATTTTTTTAACAACTAAAACTACTATTGGGTATTTTCTTTCTGACTGTTAAATCGATAACATTGCAAATAGTAATACCACCAGTGCAACTGAAACCAAATTAAATTAAAAAAACAATAGCTAGTACTGTGACAGGATCACCGCGCATGCATGCCCCTGCAATTCTCGCGCACGCATACAGCATGCATGGGCGTGGACGTGCCATCACACAGAGAGCGCCGAGCTTTTTCTACTCCAGAGCTGCGAGAAACTGTGAGTCTTTTCTCGGTGTGCCATTATAAAGGTTTGTAATTCTATATAAGTTACTAAAAAAAGTTGAGTGGTTATATGCGCCATTGGTTTGAACGTTTTTGCTCTCTATGCTATTTTCGTCAGATTTGGCTGTAACTATATCAAACTGCGGTAGGAAAGTACAAATTACCCTTAGGTCTCACTGTGTTATTATTATTATTTGAGCATTTTAACAAGTTCAGATGAAAAAAAAACTTAAAGCTTGTTAAGATGCTAAAAAAAATACAAAGTTTCACCAACATAATCATCGCGTACACTGTGCCAGCAGCAAGTACGTGTCGACCTGTCGATCGTGGAGGCGCTCGGCCGATGCTAACTGTGGGCCTCCCGCGAGCCCTAGTGGTGCTGATGCGTGACCAATGAACATATTACACTTTGTGAACAGTGCTATATATGCAGGGAAATTAAAGGCGTGAGAGGCCTACCGGTCGAGATGCGAAGCAGCTTGGCGTCCATCTCGTCGCCATCGCAGCCAGCCTGGCATTGGCGCTGGCGGGGCAGTTAATCTCTCGGTCGTCAGACTCAGGTATCGTTGGTCACACACACCCGGTCAGCCGGCGGTCGGCCATTATATAGAATCCAAGTGTGGGAGCTGCAGGTCTATCGCTCGTAGCCGTCGCTCGTTGATGCTCAGGGTTTGAAATTTTTTAGGCGTGAAAGTGTGGTCCCTGCGCGACCGCGACCGAGCGGATCTAGCAGTGGGGGAGGGGGCTCAAGCCCACCTACCGCCGTTGATCCCATGGAGCCACCCTAGAGCCGACTCACCGCATTCCTCATTCTCATCTTCAGTAGTACACACACAAACGGAGGGAGGCAAGGTTCCGAGGGAATTCCACTTTATTTATTATCATAATGTATGTACAATATACATATAGTAATATAGTACGCTAAGAAACAATAATATCACAGTTCGTGAAAGCTACACCTAGACCCAATCTATATGGCAACCAACGTGTTGGCAGTCTCGAGGATGATGGTAGCCGCGACGTTCAGCTTGTCTCCGTTTGGGCCAGCTTCGTCATCTGCTCTTCGCCGCAGGCACTTGACTGTCAGGCACGCCATAAGTGCTAAGGCGACAACGACGACGGGGATAACAACAGCTATATCTCTCACGCTCCACTTTGACATGGCCGGCTGTTGAATAGTACTGTTGATATTGTTTGTGATGTTATTATTGGTTATGTTTGTGATGTTGGTGTAGTTGAACTCACGAGCTGGGGATGCCGCCAGGGGGGAGGGCGTCAGTGGCGCAGGGGAGCCGGCGGTGGTCGCGCCGCTGCGAGGTCCACGCTCATCGTGGCTAGGAGAAACAACAACAAAATCCAAGTGTGGGAGCTGCAAGTCGATCGCTTGCCGCCATCGCTCGTTGATGCTCAGGGTTTGAAATTTTGTAGACATGAAAGTGCGGTCCCTGCGCAAGTGCGACCGCCATTGATCCAATGGAGCCACCCTAGAGCCCCTCCAAAAAATTCAACGCGGAGGCACCAGAGGAGCAGTGAAGAAGAAGACATCACAGGTGGAAGCTGCTAGAGGATCAGTAAAGAATGTCACGGCCGTCGGATGTAGCACTGCGTTCAAGCTTCCTGATCTCAGCGAGGCGTTGGACGATCAGGTAAGCTACATGCACCGATCCTTCTACTAGCCATGACAAGCATCATGTTACATTCAACGCACCCTTTGTGTATTCTAATAAAGCATTCCAAGGTCAGGATTGACACACTAGTAGAGAACGGACCTTCGGATTTTGGCTTTAGTCCTGGTAGTCTTAGGTGCTGAGACTAATGTCACCATTAGTTTCGGGTACAACAGGTAGGGTGCATAGAGGACCTTTAGTCCTGGTTGATGGCTCCAACCGGGACTAGTGACATGCAGAGTGATGTTTGGCTGAGCAGGGTCGGAGCGGCGCCGACGCACCGGCGCGGGAAGGTATATGCCGAAACCAATTGCGGATGTAAGCGCTTCACCTTTTTTTGGAGGGGGGGGGGGGGGGGTTGGTTCTAAAAATCCATATTATCTACCATGAAAGGGATGTGAGATTTTCAAACTTTGAGAGATGTGACTTTGAGAATGTAACCTACCATCGCTCCTGTTTGGATGATGTACCGATTTTTTTAATCAGAATCTTAAAATCTTCAACGTATTCAAATGGGCACTCTGACACCCAAAACCGATGGAGAAGGGCGCAGTTGGTCAGGGCTCAAGGAATACAACAGCCTCACGCCCTCACCGCCCTCATGTATGGTTTGCTTAGGGCCTGTTCAGTTTCTAGGGAATAGACCCAGGAACAATTCCTACATGGAATGTTGTGCTAATTTGTACCATCTTTTTTTTTGACTTAATTTGTACTATCTTTGATCATATGGAATGATTCCGGTAGAATAGGGCTAAACGAACGAGACCTTATTGGGCCGTTTGCTCTCTCCCCTCCCAAAGAAATAGGTGGATATTTGTACGTCGATGATATTCTGATTTTTTGGTACAAATATTGATGTGATTAATGAGAGCAACTCTTTGACATAAAAGATAGAAAAGGAACTGACGTAATTTTAAAGAAAAGGTACGTACTCTACATGGCAGGAGCATGGCGCGACGATGGCGTCAGCCGCTGGGGGCGGCGGGGCAGTCGGCAGGTTGCATGGCCACGAGGAAGGCATGACATGAGGCCTGGAGTTCTGTCCTGGACCTGGACGACGGGTCCCGGCCGGAATTCTAATCCGACGAGGCCGTCAATTCTAAAGCGGCGATCAAGTCAACGGAGTAATAGGAAACCACTACTCCTCCAGTGCACACCAATGGCGTGGCATGCGTGTTCCCTGCTGCTCTGTCTGGCTGCCGCCCGCCGCCCGTCGGCGTCGTTGAAGAAGGAGCAGGACTTTCATCACTGCGTACTGTCTGGCTGTCGTACGAACTCCGACCGATCCAGAACCAGACGCCAATAGTGTCTCAATGCGTCTGGCTCCCCGTGCTCATCCGTGGGCCCTCTCGTCAGTCGTCGCTCTCCGTGACGGCGACGACTTTCACCCCGAACGGCACGGCACGGCACGCTCTCGTTGATGCTCAGGGTTTGAAATTTTGTAGACGTGAAAGTGCGGTCCCTACGCGATTGCGACCGCCAAGAGCGGATCTAGCGGTAGTGAGGGGGGGCTCAAGCCCCCTACCACCATTGATCCCATGGAGCTACCCTAGAGCCCCTCCAAAAAATTCAACGCGGAGGCACCAGAGGAGCAGTGAAGAAGAAGACATCACAGGTGGAAGCTTCTAGAGGATCAGTGAAGAATGTCACTGCCGTCGGATGTAGCACTGCGTTCAAGCTTCCTGATCTCAGCGAGGCGTTGGACGATCAGGTAAGCTACATGCACCGATCCTTCTACTAGCCATGACAGGCATCATGTTACATTCAACGCACCCTTTGTGTATTCTAATAAAGCATTCTAGGGTCAGGATTGACACGCTAGTAGAGAACGGACCTTCGGATTTTGGCTTTAGTCCTGGTAGTCTTAGGTCCTGAGACTAATGTCACCATTAGTTTCGGGTACAACAGGTAGGGTGCATAGGGAACCTTTAGTCCTGGTTGATGGCTTCAACTGGGACTAGTGACACGCAGAGTGGACGTTTGGCTGAGCAGGGTCGGAGCGGCGCCGACGCACCGGCGCGGGAAGGTATATGCCGAAACCAATTGCGGATGTAAGCGCTTCACCCTTTTTTTTGGAGAGGGGGGCGTTTCTAAAAATCCATATTATCTACCATGAAAGGGATGATGAGATTTTCATACTTTGAGAGATGTGACTTTGAGAATGTAACCTACCATCGCTCCTGTTTGGATGATGTACCGATTTTTTTAATCAGAATATTAAAATCTTCAACGTATTCAAATGGGCGCTCTGACACCCAAAACCAATGGAGAAGGGCGCAGGTGGTCAGGGCTCAAGGAATACAACAGCCTCACGCCCTCACCGCCCTCATGTATGGTTTGCTTAGGGCCTGTTCAGTTTCTAGGGAATGGACCCAGGAACAATTCCTACGTGGGGCCGGTTTAGATGCAAATTTTTTTACAAAATAACACTGTAGCAAATTTCATTGTTATTTGGCAATTAGTGTCAATCATGGTCTAATTAGGCTTAAAAGATTCATCTCGTCCATTTCGTCTAAACTGTATAATTAGTTTTATTTTTTATCTATATTTAATACTTCATGCATGCGTTCAAAGATTTGATGTGACGGAGAATGTTGAAAAATTTTGTAATTTTTTTTGCAACTAAACAGGGCCATGAAATGTTATGCTAATTTGTACTATCTTTTTTTTTACTTATTAATTTGTACTATCTTTGATCATATGGAATGATTCCGGTGGAATAGGGCTAAACGAACGAGACCTTATTGGGCTGTTTGCTCTCCCCTCCCAAAGAAATAGGCGGATATTTGTACGTCGATGATATTCTAATTTTTGGTATAAATATTGATGTGAATAATGAGAGCAACTCTTTGACATACTAATTTTAAAGAAAAGGAGCTGACGTAATTTTAAAGAAAAGGTACACATGGCAGGAGCATGGCGCGACAATGGCGTCAGCCGCTGGGGCGGCTGGGGCAGTCGGCAGGTTGCATGGCCACGAGGAAGGCATGACATGAGGCCTGGAGTTCTGTCCTGGACCTGGACGACGGGTCCCGGCCAGAATTCTAATGTGACGAGGCTGTCCTCCTAAATTTTTTTTCACCTGTTATATCGAATGTTTGGCACCTGCATAAAGTATTAAATATAGAAAAAAAAATAATTAATTACACAGATTGTAATAAATTTGCGAGATAATTTTTTAACATTAATTAATCTATGATTTGACAATATTGTGCTATAGTAAACATATGCTAATGATGGATTAATTAGGTTTAATAAATCCGTCTCGCGGTTTTCAGGCGAGTTATGTAATTAGTTTTTTTTTATTAGTATCCGAATACCCCTTCTAACATCTTACGAATCCTCCGATGTGACACCCAAAAATTTTCAATCAGGGCCTTATTTAGATACCTTCTAAATTTTAAATTTTTATACTCTCTCTCCATCACATCGAATCTTTGGATACATGCATGGAGCATTAAATATAGATAAAAAATAACTAATTGCACAGTTTGGTTGTAAATCACGAGACGAATCTTTTGAGCCTAATTAGTTCATAATTGGACACTAATTATCAAATACAAATGAAAATACTACTATAACCAAATTTCAAAAAAAATTTGCATCTAAACATCCTAGAAACTAAACACCCCTTAAAGCCGCAGTCAAGTCAACGGAGTAATAGGATACCACTACTCCTTCAGTGCACACCAATGGCGCGGCGTGCGTGTTCCCTGCTCCTCTGTCTGGCTGCCGCCCGCCGCCCGTCGGCGTCGTTGAAGAAGGAGCAAGACTTTCATCACTGGGGACTGTCTGGCTGTCGGTACGAACTCCGACCGATCCAGAACCAGACGCCAATAGTGTCTCAATGCGTCTGGCTCCCCGTGCTCATCCGTGGGCCCTCTCGTCAGTCGTCGCTCTCCGTGACGGCGACGGCTTTCACCCCGAACGGCACGGCACGGTACGCTCTGCATTGGGCCACCGGCCGCTATTTTTGATCGCGATGCTCTGCTCTGTACCCACCATTTTTCTGTAGCCACCACCACCAGTGTCGTGTCGTGACTCAGGCTCGTACTCAACGCATTGCTCGGATCCGTTGCTTCGGACATTAAGGTTTGGAAATTAGTATGCACATTTATGTCTTCAAATAAATATACCATAAAAATACATTTCAATCTAATGACAGTTATTTGGTATTATAAATAGAGTACTCTTGTAAATATTTAAATTTTATTTATGTTTTTCAATATAAATTTAGTTGAATTTAAAATCATTGACTTCTTAGATGGTGAGACTTGTATTTTATTTTATTTTATTTTATTTTGTAAGTTTGGTTTGGAAACCGGGTTTGTTCACTCTGTCAGTGCCACACACGGCTTGTGTGTGCTCCGTCGCTGTCCGATTATTAGCAGCTAATAGTTCCAGTCTGGCTTAACCTCATCAAGTTATCGTAGGGTCTAAGCAGCTATGATTATCTGCTACTACAACACACCATTCTCCACCAACAATGCTTTTGTTTCTTTTTGATCCTTTTTCAAATAATCATAGCCTGTCTGTCACGCTGAATGCCAATGCACCACCTCAGACTCAGAGTCGTCCTCAGCGACGACGGGAATGGAACATGGTTGGATGGAATGGAGGGTTAAAGATTTATTAAGACATGGCTTTACAACTAAGTTCCGATTAACCTAACCCTGTTATATGTATACTACTACTGGCTGGTAACAAATCGATCTCGTTCTTTTCACCTGCACAAAACAAACCAGTGATCGTCCGGCCTTACTCCGGAGGCCAGCAAACCAAATCGAATATACTGTGGAAAATAAAATTCCATTCCCAACAAGTTCCATCGATTCTTCTTCCTAGCTCCTAGCAAACGAGATGGCCACATCCACTATAGCAGGAGAGGCTAAGAGGAAGATGCATGGACGGACTCTCGCTGAAAAGCCAAGTACAATGTTTTTCCTTTCACAACAAATCAGCAAACAATACTTTTTAGCCTGATTTTTCAGCGAACGGGTCCACAATAGAGCGTCATCCTCGTCCCACATTCCCACGGCTCCAAGCTCGGGAATCCACCGCCGCCGTAGTCATAGGCCTGATTTAGCTGCCTTCCAAATTTTAAATTTTTACACTCTCTCCATCACATCAATCTTTAGACGCATACTTGGAGCACTAAATGTAGATAAAAAAACTAATTATACAGTTTATCTGTAATTTGCGAGACGAATCTTTTGAGCCTAATTAGTCTATGATTGGACACTGATTGCCTAATACAAACGAAAATACTACAGTTACCCAGATTGCAAAAAGTTGCAATCTAAACCACCAGACCCTAGTTTAGGAGACGCGCGCGTTGGTGCGATTCCTGTTGCCCGTAGCTGAGTACTAGCTGACAGTGATTTGGTACTTTTTTTCATTCCAAGGAAAAAGAAATGGAGTATTAACGGAGTACTAGAACGTACGTACAGGATTGAATGGGTGATGATGACAGGAGCATGGCGCGATGATGGCGTCAGCCGCTGGGCGTGAGTGGCATCTCGCCCAATATGGAGCAACATGTATTCCTCGTAGGACTGGTTTAGTTCTCCCAATTCTCACCCAAATTTTACTATGCAAAAAGAAGATTCCCTGTCACATTAAAATGTCGGCAAATGCATGAAGTACTAAATATTGATGAAATCAAAAACTAATTGCACAGTTTTGTTGTACTTTGCGAGATGAACATTTTAATCCTAGTTAGTCAAAATTTGAATATTTTTTACCAAATACAAACGAAATGCTACAGGAATTCTGATACAGTGTTTTTCTCACTAATTCACCGAACTAAACGAGGCCATAGGGAACCAATGGCGTGCGTGTTCCCTGCTGGCATCGGTCGGCTGCCCGTCGTGGAACAAGGAGCAGGCTGCAGACTTGACTCCACTGTGACCGACTGCGACGACTTGGACTTGCACGCCTTTGCATTGCATTGGGCCGCTATCTTTGACGGCTCACTATTTTTCTTGTCAATAAAAATACTCCCTCCGTCCATAAAAACATGCAATTCTCGCTTTTCGAGAAGTCAAACAGTTTGAACTTTGACTAAATTTATATAAAAAAATACTAATATTTATAATACAAAATAAGTATCATTAGATTAGTTATAGAATATATTTTTTTAATAAATATATTTGGAGACATAAATGTTAATACTATTTACTATAAACTTGGTCAAACTTGAGTCAGTTTGACTGGCACGCTTCCCATAATTGCTTGTTTTGTTGGACGGAGGGAGTAAATAAATCGTGCCGAGGTGCCGTTCAGATAGTCCATCGCATGCTGTCCTTGGTGCTGCTACTAGCCTAGTACTACTACTCGTACACGTGGAAAACAAAAAGTCACGCACATGAGCGGAAATAATTAACGACCCCTCCTCGGTCATCAGACAGAACAACGGCGTTTACTACTCGTAGTATTCCGCCATGTTTAGTTACTATAAATTTTCAAGATTCATTTATCACATCGAATGTTTGACATATGTATAGAACAATAAATGTCGAGACAAATCTTTTAAGTCTAATTAGTCCATGATTAGATACTAATTGACAAATACAAACAAAAGAGCTACCGTAGTCAAAAGCTAAATTTTTTCGCAAACTAAATACACCCTTAATTAATTAATTTTGTTTGGAAACCTACCGACCCACTGGACTCACTACTGACGGCATGGATTCTTCACTCTGTCAGTGCCATGGGCGGATTTAATGGTATTCCTGGGTATTCCCGGGAATACCTAACTTTTTTTGTACAAGTTTTAATATATATGTATGTATAATCATATATATAAATGTATAATGGTGTATTTCTGTCATCTGTTCGCTATTTTAACCCAAAATGACCCAAAAACAGCCTATCTCCCTTCTCCCATCCCAGATTCTCATAGCAGGCCGGCCCATGAGGCCCATCTATCATCGTAGACCACAACAAGATGCTCTTCACGACAGTACCAAATTGAAATCACGTCGTCTCCTTCGGTCTTCTTTCTTCTCGTGCCACTCCGGCACTCCGTCCTCTGCAACCCTAGACAGCCGACGGCGGCAGCAAATAGACGACGTCACGGCAGGAAATCAGCGGCGGTCGGCGGCGAATCCAATTCAAGCAATTGTTCAAACTGATGTGCCTACAACTAATGAGAGTCAGGTTCATAATGTGTCAACAGAACTTGAGACTGAGATAGCCAGCAATGAACCTAACATATCAAGCAGAGAACCTGAGATTGAGATAGCCAACACTGACACCAACGTACCAAGGGCAGAACCTTCTACTTGGTCCCCTATCAGAGATGGTGATGACTCAGACTATGAAAGTGATGAAGTTGTTTATGACATTGACCTTCTTTCTCATGATCCTAGAAAGAGGATTCCCATCAACAAATATAATGTCAATGAACATAATTCTGTGGTCAGGGCGTACATTGCATTAGGGCCTTGTCAACCATGGAATCATGATTTTCCTATAAGGATCATTGGAGGTAAGCCTCGACGCTTCTTGCCTGATTGGTTTGGTGAATTTAAATGGCTTGAATATAGTGTGGAAAAAGATGCAGCATTCTGTTTTGTTTGCTATTTGTTCAAGCATACACTTAATAGTTCTGGTGGAGATGCTTTTGTGAATGAGGGGTTCATAAATTAGCATATGAAAAAGAGGCTTACTAGGCATTGTGGTTCTATGACTAGTTTGCACAAAATGGCTCAAGAGAAATATAATTCTTTCATTACACCTAAGAGATCAATTGTTGATAAGTTTTCTATGATAAATAAAAAGGATAAGGCTGATTACATGGCCCGTTTGTCCTATTCTATTCAAGCTGCTAAGTACCTTCTACGCCAAGGTTTAGCTTCTCGTGGACATGATGAAAGTCAAAGTTCACTTAACAAGGGAAATTTCTTAGAGTTAATAGATATGTCCATCTGCTTACTATGTTCATTGCTTTGCACATCAACTTCAGTTAACTCTTGTGGAAGTTGTCAGGGAAAACCCACACTGTGTTTGGTTCTTTGAGCAAGTTAGATTTTTTTTGAAAATCATTGGGAATTCTGGTAAGAAGACACAAATGCTTCGAGTAGCACAAGCTCAAAGCATTTTGGAAGCATTAGAATTGGGTGACATTGAAACTGGAAAGGGTTTAAATCAAGAAATGGGTTTGGCAAGGCCTGGAGACACTCGTTGGGGATCTCATTATAAAACAGTTATGCATCTTATACATTTGTATCCTTCAATTCGGAAAGTTCTTATACAGGTTGGCAATGATCGCTCTCAACAAACTGAGTGTGCATACACACAAACAATGTTGACAGTATTCAAGTCATATGAGTTTGTTTTCATGGCACACTTGATGCAAACAGTACTTGGGTTCACAGCAGACTTGAATCATGCCTTGCAGAAGAATGATCAAGATATTGTCAATGCAGTAGAACTCATTTCTTTGACCAAGATGCAACTGCATACATTGCAGCAAGATGCTGGGTGGGAGGATTTCCTTAAAGAAGTGGACTCATTTTGTGTCAACAATAAAATCAAAATTCCTGATATGGACACATTCTACAGGCATGTTGGAAGAGATAGGAGGTTCTTTATCAAGATCAAGAATCTCCATCGTTACCGTGTTGACATGTTCTTAAGTGTCATTGGTAGGCAGCTCCAAGAACTTGATGATAGGTTTGATGAGGTAAACACAGAGTTGCTTATTTACATGGCTGCATTCAGTCCCCTCAATTCATTTCCTGCTTTTGACAAAGAAAAATTGATTAAGCTTGTTGGATTTTATCTGAATGATTTCACAAGCTTAGAGTTGCTTCACCTACCTGCTCAACTCAATTTGTACATTACTGATATGTGCAATGATGAAAGGTTTGCGAATGTGAGAAGTCTTGCTGAGCTTTCTATTAAGCTTGTTGAGCATGACAAGATTGGAAGACATGAAGTTGTTTACGAGCTTCTAAAATTGGTGCTAGTTCTTCCAGTGGCAACTGCAAGTGTTGAAAGAGTTTTTTCTGTTATGAATTACGTGAAGAACAAATTGAGAAATAAGATTGGGGATCAATACTTGAATGATTGCTTGGTTACATTTATTGAGCGGGAGTTCTTTCTACAAGTTAAGGATAAGGACATCATCAACCGCTTCCAAACCATGAAGAATCGCAGGATTAAAGCAACGTTATAATATTTTGTAAGTTCTTATTAGAGATCAGTTTGTTTCATGCATATTTTAATGCCGATTAGCTGAACAATTTATTATTAAACTATTCTTGTGACTTTAATTATCGATGGGAATACCTAAGTTTTGAATCTGGCTCCGCCACTGGTGAGTGCCACATCACACACTTGTCCCGTTGTCCGGCTCTACTACTCAGGGCCGGTTTAGTTGCAAAAATTTTTGCAAAACGACATTGTAGCACGTTTCGTTGTTATTTGGTAATTAGTATCCAATCATGGTCTAATTAGGCTTAAAAGATTCGTCTCGTCTATTTCGTCTAAACTGTGTAATTAGTTTTATTTTTTATCTATATTTAATACTTCATGCATGTGTCAAAGATTCGATGTGACGAAGAATCTGAAAAATTTTGCAAAATTTTCTGGAAACTAAACAGGGCCTCGGTTCCGGTCCGTCCGTCCGGCCTCGCAGCTCATCTCAACGTACCGTAGGGTCTAAGCAGCTATCATTATCGATCTGCTACATTACTGGTACTAGTACTAATAACAACTCACCTTTCTCCATCAACAACGCTTTGTTTGTTTGTGGTCCTTTTTGTCATGGGGTGTTTAGTTCCCACCAAAACATTTTCACCCCATTACATATAATGTTTAGACATATGCATGGAGTACTAAATGTAGATAAAAAATAATTGCACAGTTTGGTTGGAAACCACGAGACGAATCTTTTAAGCCTAATAGTCCATGATTAGCCTTAAGTGCTACAGTAACCCCACATGTGCTAATAACGGCTTAATTAGACTTAATAAATTCGTCTCGCGATTTTCAGAAAAGTTATGTAATTACTTTTTTTATTAGTATCAAAAACCCCTTCGAACATCTCATGAAACATCCAATGTGGCACCCAGAAACTTTTCATTACCAACTAAACAAACCCCTCAGATAGAGTACTCCTAATAATAGCTTCTCTGCCAAATTGCCAATGCAAGCTGAATGCCAACTCACCACCTCAGAGTCGTCCTCAACGACGACGGGAAGGGAGAATTTTCACATGGCTGGTTGGAAGGTTCGAATACTTAAGACATGGCTTTGCAACCAATTTCCGATTACCCTAAGTACAAGCTACGTACGTACTGTAGCTGATATAACAAATAATGAAATAAACAAAGCAGTACTCCTACTGATCTGAATCCTCCTTCCCAGCAACAAGCTCCATCGATTCTTCTTCTTACGCCTGGTTTAGATTCCAAAGTTTGCCTCCCAAATTCACTATGCAGAATTTCTATTTCCCGTCACATCAAAATGTCGGCATATATATGGAGTACTAAATGTAGATAAAATAAAAAACTAATTGTACAGTTTTATTGTACTTTGCGAGACGAACATTTAGAGCCTAATTAATCAAGATTTGGACAATTATTACCAAATAAAAACAAAATTGCTACAGTGTGACGTGACGTTCACTATACAAATTTTACACCCAAACTTGTATCTAAACAAGGCCAGCTGGGCCCAAATAGCAAACGAGATGGTACGGTGTCACATCCATTATACTAGTAGGAGTACGTACTAGCAAAGTAGCAGGAGACGTAGGAAGATGCATGGACGGACTGACTCTAGTCCTAGTCCTAGAAGAGAGCGCCATCCTCATCCCACGACTCCAAGCTCGGGAACCCGCCGCCGCCAGCACGGGCCTCCGCCTTCAACGCAGCGCCAGGATCCACCACCGCCACCACCGAGGAGTCATGGCAGCAGGACGCGGCAGGCGGCCGCGCGGGCGGCGGCGCTCTGCCACTGTCGTCCCCTCCCCGCCAGGCGGCGCCGAGCAGGAACGCGGACGTGTCCAGCGTCGGCAGCGTCAGCATCGTCGTCAGAGCGCCGCGGGAGGGCGGAGCCGGGGCCGGGCGGAAGAGGAGCTCGGGCGCCGGCGCTGCGGGGCCGGGCAGCAGCACGTCGTCGGCGCCCGTGACCTGGTGCACCATGCGCCGGAAGCTGGCGGCGTCTGCGCTGATGTAGGTGGTGGGCAGCTTCCGCGACGGCCTGGGACGGCGCGGCTTGCCCGCGCGGCGGGACGCTGCGGGGCGCAGGTGGTTGCGGCGCGGCGGGGAAGCGGTCGCGGCGGGCGTCGTCGGGGACGGGGACGGCGTGGCGAGGTCGAGGTCGTGCAGCCAGGACCTGCTGGTGGTGGTGGTTGGGTACGAGTACGACTGGGTGCCAGGGCGGCGGCGAGAGGGAGGAGGAGTTGGCGGATCCGACCATGTGCGTGGCGGCGGCCATCAGCATCCAGCCTGCACTGCAGGATGAGCCGAAGCAGAGCAGGCGCGCGGGAGACGGGGACAGGGCCGGTGCTTATGGCCTTGTTTAGTTCTAATTCAGGTGTCCAAATTCCACTATACAAAAAAAAAAGATTCCTCATTATATCAAAATGATAGCAAATGCCCAGGAATTATCTATAGCACATGTAATAGTTAAGTCTATTAGAAACAATACTATTATTAGTAATACTATTAGTAATAATTTTTGTCTCCTTTAACTACTCGAGCTTGCATGCGTCAGCTAGTCTATAATAATAAATTAATGAGTTAGTTCCGTACATGGCGCATTGGACTTTGCAATTGACTGGACTCACCCAAACTTAAGGCTGTCCGCACCGCGTCACGGTAAAGGCGACTGAACGTATAGCGCCTGCACCGGTAGACGGCAAACGTAATGCTACAGTAACGTATGCTACAGTACGTGCCACAGGAAGCGCTCGCCCGTGCACATCTGTAAATGGGAAGGAGGAGAGAGAGGAGAGATGATATGAGATTGTTGTTGATATAGAGTAAATATGGGTGCGGGAGGAGTTGGTATAGAGGTGAGACTCCTGAATGATTAGAAAAGAATATTCCTTTAGAGATGTATTTAGAGAGTGGTGGGTACGGATAGCCTAAAGCTGCTGAACTGTTGGAAATCATGACGCGTCACACATAAATGCAGTACGAGTAAAATTTTGCTACAGCAATTAACGCCGCCGGAGAAAAATGGATGGACTGTCAACACCCGCCGGCGCGTTCAATTGTATTTAGCGGCCAGCGCTCTAATTAGTACGGTCCTATATATATATATATATGTATGTATACGTATGTATATATACATATATACGTATATACATATGTATATGTATACATATATATATACATATGTATATGTATATATATATATACCTATGTATATATGTATACATATACATATGTATATATGTACATATATATATATATATATATATATATATATATATATATATATATATATATATATATATATATATATATATAGATATAGCAAGCAATGGGATACTTCGGTAGTTGAAAATAAGCATAGATTTGGGGATTTTCAAAAGAAACAATAGATCAGCTTATAAAACTGGTTGTTGAATCTATAACGAGGCAAGTAGTGACAACGTGACTGATTGAAACATCTCAGTAGCCTGAGAAAAAGAAAGCAAAACACTTTCATGTAGTAGGAGTGAGCGAGGTGGAAGCAACCTGAGGGCTAGCCGGCCAGTTTGGTAGAGCTTCTCTTTTTAATTCTTGAGCTTCACTTCTTTGATTGTCTATAGAGTGATTCTGGTAGAGAGCATGACAGAAATGATTCTAGTGGTAATTGGACAGGAAGGTGCATAGAGCGTTTTTTATCTCCCAACTTGTAGTGTAAATAAAGAAGTGATTCTTGTTAACTCTCCGTAGAATCCAATTACATTTCATCTATTTGGTAGGACTTCTTAGAATCCGCTCCTAACAAATTCGGAGCGGTGTTGCACGAAACTTGCCATAATAACCCGTGAAATCAACGTTGTGAGAGAGCACAATACAAGCCTTTAAAACCATGAGAAAAGGCTAGGCCTCCGATGCCTGTGTGCCTGAGTCGTACCCAGCCCAAGTTAAGCAAAGACTCCAGCCCAAATAAAGCAATGGGCCCTAAGCCCGCTTCCTACGGGAACGAGGTGGACATGGACCCCACGCCCCCACCAACCCAGCAACGACGTCGATTCCCCCGGGCTGAGCCAAACAAAACCAAAACGAAAGCAGTCGCCGCCGCTCGCCGGAGAAGGAAGCGATGGCACATCTCCTGCTCCTGCTCCCCAACCCCACCGGAGCGGCCCCAAACCCTATGACAAGGCACGAGCTCCTGCCCCCCGCCCATGCCACGCTCGTGCTTTCCCCCGACTCCTCACCCCTAGGCATGATTTTGTGGCGATGGAGGACCCGGCCACGTTGTCAGCCGCTCCTGGCCCTCCCCTCTCCCCTTCCCCTTCCCCGCCCCCACAGCCGCCAGAGGAGGAGGGGGACGGCTGGGTGCTCGTGCCGGCCAGCGAGGTTGAGGGGCCCACGCGCCCAAGGTCATCCACTAGGACAACCTAGAGAAAATTGTATATTTATGACTCCAAACAATACGCTTCGTAAATATAGGACTCCAAACATCAATTTCGTAGAAATAACCCTCGAAAGGCTTCTTGATTTCTATGACATTTGATGTATTTCATCTCTTTTTATTTCCTAATACGTGTATTTCCTACCTAAACTTACCCTTTTGCCAGGGTCGAAGCATCCATAGCAGCCATGGGCAGACGCAGTATGTGGTGTACAGATGTACACCCAATAATTTTGAGAAAAAATTACAGGTACTATGCATATACATGTGTTATACATATGAGTAGACTAAACTATGTATATTTGACCCAATTAGAGTTAAAAGGCCACGTTTCTTGTCTCCTCCCATCCACCATCTAGCTGGGCCGGCCTGCTAGCCCAAGAAGCAGACTCACGGAGGGAACCAGCCAACCAGGAGCGATGCCCTCTGCCCATCCGTGACGGTAGCCCTGGGCATAATTAACCGAAGACCGAACCGAACTAACCGAGACCGAGACCGAAGTGACCGAGACCGAAAATTTCGGTCACAAGTTCGGTCTTCAGTTTGAAGTAACCGAACTAACCGGACTTAATTCGGTCATTACCCTCGGGTAACCGAATTAACCGAACATTTGAATTTTGTTGACATAATATGTAATTTAGACTATTATTAGTGATATAATATTTATTCTAGTGGGTTTATATCAACCATCACTCTTATCACTATGTTTAATCTGTATTTTGTATTGTATTTTTGCCTTGAAATAGAAAAATATTGGTAAAATTTGCTACAAATTACAATATTTAGTAGTTGTTTTGTGAAGTTCAGTTAGTTCGGTCATGACCGAGACCGAACCGAACTAACCGAGACCGAACTTGCTCGGTCCTTAGTTTTAAAACTAACCGATCGGTCTCCGTTTTTAGATGACCGAACTTTCGAAATGACCGAAGACCGAAACCGATCGGTTCGGTCAAACCGAACGTCCAGGGCTACGTGACGGCACCTCCGGCGCTCGCACCCGCCTGCTCTAGTGTATTAATTAATTGTACAAATGTACTTTGCTCTAGTACTATTTGCTTTAAATTGATGACATTTAGTTTTACATATGTCACGATGACTATATATATATATATATATATATATATATATATATATATATATATATATATATATATATATATATATATATATATATAGCCTGTACACCCGATCTTAAATTCCTGCGTCCGCCACTGATCGCAGCCGCTGATGGTGCCGCCGCGGGGGGCCGCGAGGCACGAGCAGTTCTTGCACGCGTATGCGTCCCACACGACGGTGGTGTCCGGCGGCGTGGTCGAGAGGCTCCTGGGCAGCGGCGCCGTGTCCGCGAGCACGTGCTGTCCTTCCTGCCGGCCCACGAGGCCGTGCGGACGACCGTGCTTGCCCGCTCCTGGCGCGACCTCTGGATGAGATCCCTCGCGCTCCGCATCGTCGGGTGGGGGAGCGTCGCCAAGTTCACCCAGTTCGTCGAACGCTTGCTGTGCCTCCACCTCAGTGCCCCGGCGTCCAGGCGCCACCGCAACGGCGAGCCATGCGCTGCACCGATGCCTCTTGATTCCTGTCTGTTCGATTTGTCCCCATTGGATTTCCATGATGAAAGAAGCATTGTCGCTAACGAGATAGAGACGCTGATGAATGACTGGATCCAGCGCGCTGTTTGCTGCCAAGTTCGTTTGCTACGGTTCAGCTTCCTGCGCCATGGGGTCCCGCCGTTGGACCTTGCCTGACTCTTCTCTCGGAGCATTTAACCAAGCTAGAGCTCGCTGGTGTCGCATATCATGATCATAGTCACGTAAAACGGGTTCACCCCCTTCGACCCTCGACCCAGGTTCATCGACCCTAACCCGGGTTCACGGGTTCATTTTCGACCCGAAGTGTAAAAATCTCTCACGAGTAGCGTACCCCGTACCTCGACCCCATCGACCCAGAAACTTTGTGACTATGATCATGATAACCTTGATCTTTCAGGCTGTCCAGCACTGCAGGATATGAAGATTGAGGATTGCTTTTTCGTTTCTGATGAAATTCAGGCTCCATACTTGAAGCATCTGACGATGAAATTCAGGCTCGGGGGCTCCACACTTGGGCCACCGCGGACGAGGAGGAGATGCATGTGGGCGTTGGGGTCTTCGGATCGATCGGCCGGGAGGAAGGTGACAGGATGGGGATTAACAGCGATGGATGCTTCGACCCTCGGCAAAAGGTAAGTATAGGTAGAAAATAGTATTAGGAATTAAAAAGAGATGAAATACGACAAATGTCATGGAAATCAAGAAGCAACGTTTCGATGGTTCTTTCTATAAAGTCGATGTTTGGAGTCCTGTATCTACAAAGCGCATTGTTTGGCTCGACGACCTGCAGCACGAGCTCGCGCGCCTCTGGAGCCTCTCCGCCGCGCTCCAGCCCGCCGGGAACCGCAAGGTCCACCTCGACTCCTCTCTACAGGTAATTGTTAGTGGACCCTCTCGATTCAGGTGGCGCTACTTGCTCGGACCACCTCTTGTGCCCTCTGTCATTCGATTCTCCACGGATCTTGGCGCTTCTCTTGTTGGCCTTCGATTGGGAAGATCGGACTCGTTTTCATAGTCGCAGCTCCTCGAGCGTCGCTGGGGCACCACAGCAGAGGGCAGAGAGCCAGTGATGTACTTTCGAACAAAACAAGCCCTTAGTCCAGGCCTTAGAATTTAGTAGATTTAATTGAATAAAATTGGGCCAAGCCACCCAATTAAAACACAACACATTCCAGCCCAAGGAAGCAACAAGATCAGCCCACTCAGCTAGGCCTACTAGATGTGCAAGTGCACCACGCTCAGCAAGAACTAGAGGCGGCGTTCTAGCTCATCGGCATGCCATGGAAGGATCAGTTCTATACACAAAAAGAAAACAGAATCCGCAGCAGAATACAACTCTATCCGATACGGTTGGTTCCTGTACCGAGAGGCAACTCTGCCCCACGCGCAACCGATCATGTTGTGATTGAAAATGGCTACAAATTTGCAATCATTCGCTTTGCTTACACAACAAATTGTATAATAATTACCGTAGAGAAATTGAGCAATCCACTGTCAATAAGGAACTGTGATGGCGCAGGAGCTAGCGGTGCCTGCCATTCACCAAGCCAAACAGTTGCGCACCGTGCTTGCTTGCGTTCTTCATTGCATCTTTTTTGTTGCGTTCTTTTTTGCATTCTGTTTTGCCTTTATTTACTTTGTGCTTTAGTTTGCGTGTCATCCAAATAAAGGACAGAAACTATAGGACCACAAAAGCTAAATTAAAGTCAGTGCCGCCGGACTTTATTATGCAGCTGCACACCAGACAGCCTTGTGAATACTGGTGGCTATGGTAACCATATGCTTCCTCTCTTTAACCTTTTTTTACCTTTAGAAAAATGATCGAATCCTGCATGCTGCCGATGCAAGCAAAGAATCATCTGATATATGGATGGCCACAAAACAAACATCCTACACTGCGTGCATGCATGCATATCATATTTGCCAAAAAGGGGCAAAGTTGGTTCATTTGGACAGCCGGCCATTTACTTTGCAAGCATTCATCTTGTATTAGGATCCTCAGGCATCGTCTCTCTCTCTCTCTCTCTCAACCCCACACACACACACACACACACACACACACACACACACACACACACACACACACACACACACACACACACACACACACACACACACACACACACACTTCCATCCATCGTCGGTTCAGTCTTTCAGGCCAATTCTTCGAGTTCTCTACTTGCCGCTAGTGCCAATAATTCAGCTCGAACTGAGGTTGTCAAATGTCTACTCCCTTACAGTTGCGAATAGTATACGTCCATCTGCAATGTTTATATATATGAAGCATGTTCACAACGCATGGAAATCAATCTTTCTGAAGCTAGCCGGATAGATATGATAGCACAAAATTTTGATGCATGCATGCTGTGTGATGATGTGGTACTCTTCTCTATTAATATATGCTTGGCACATTCTTGTCGCTGGCTCTTCGAAAAAAAAGTGTGATGTGGTACTAGCAGGAATAATTGTTCTTAACTAGTTCCATGTTTGTGTCTTGATCTGGACCAGGCACCAGACCAAGCGATGGGTTAGATCGACATGTAATCCAAACGTACGGCCGGAACAACTCATCTACTGCATGCAGCTATAGCCATATATCTGCAGTCACTATATCATGGCGCTTCATTGGCTTCCAAATCAAATGAAGGGGGTTAGTTGAAGCATTATTGCACAAGATTTATCTAGCTAGTAGCTGCATAAACCTTACGAGTCGACCGAGCTGCTGGTTAATCAAATCCATCATTTTTCCTGAGGTAACTAAGTATTAAATGTTCGTGGATAAATTCAGTACTATAATGACTACTCAAAATTACTTACCTTTGCGTAGTTTCTCCCTTTATTTATTTCCTAACACAGTATCCATATAGATACGTACTTTACAATCTTTATCTGATTATGATAAATAATTTTCCACATCTGAACTAACAGTTTGACCCTTTGCATTACACCTCCATGTGTCATGAATATTTGTTAAGTTCAAACTTTAGCTTAAATATTTGAGCTTATGTGTCGTGAATCAAGATTTAGGCTTTCAAATTTTGATCTTACTAGTTGCTGCAATTTTTGATCCACATGTTCAGTTGAAATTCTAGAGCTTATAAATTGTACCTTTTATTCTAAACCTTTATTTTTCTATTTTATTAAAATATTGATCTTAGGTCCTTGACTGCACTCTTAGTCACTACAGTGACATTAATAATCATTTTATCCTGCACAACAATGCTCAAGATGTTGGATTTACTTTATGAAAGAAGTATATGTGTTATAGTATTTTTTAAAGAAAAAAAGAGTTGTTACAGTTAAACTGATAAATTTATTTTAGGTAACAACTTTATGAAAGAATATTATATGCTGCGATGTTTAGTCAAGTTGTAAAAATTTATTTAAAATAACAACTTACAAATGTATTATTATGGAGTATTGATATAATTTAAAATGAATTGTCAGTATCATTAATATATAAATTAATAGGGGAACACGTCCCAATATGGATAATCATGTTTCCAGTGTGCATGACTGCTACGCTATAGAAATATATATTTATTCTCATACATCTATATATATTTGATCTTCTAATAATACACAATACATATGTTTAGTTAGTTTTTTATATATTTATAGAGGCAAGCGTTTTAGAATACATTAGTCTAGATTTAAGTTTAGGGTTTTAGTTCAGATTATATTTTAATTAGAATGGCATAGGTGGAATCTAGAAACAGATTTAGGAATTGCTTACTGTTGTTTCTAATAATATAGAGGTGGATATTATTTTGAAAAGTATAGATTCAGTTGTAGTTATTGTCAAAGATTTGGTTCTACATAATTGATGGTCAGATGATATTGATTTTTCAGATAATTGCCAGGATTTGTTTCATTTTTTTCTAGCACGTCTCATAAGAATTGACATGAAGACTTCACTCGGGTAATAGTATATAAATAAATTAATTAATTCAGAAGATAGTGGGATAATATGAGCAGGTGAAAGGTCCTAATATGGCTAGAGGGGGGTGAATAGCCTATTAAAAATTCTATAAACTCACTAGAGCAAAATGTTAGTATAACAAATGGCGAAATGCGATTTTGCTATAGCTTTATAAGGGTTGCAAGCCACTTATCCAACAATTATAGTAACTATGATCACTATAACAATCAAAGGCTTAGTCACTACGAGCTCTCACAAGCTAGCTACACTAAAGAGCTCAACTAGGTGACAAGCTACACTAGCAAAGATAATACAAGCTCTCAAAACTAATTACACTAAAGAGCTTGTTACAACTAGTTTGCGGAATGTAAAGGAGAGGTATGTGATCTTTATACCGCCGCATCGAAGAATGAATCAATCACAATAATATGAAGACCAATCACCGGGAGACATCAAGAAATCAATCACAAAGGTGACACACAATTTTTCTCCCGAGGTTCACGTGCTTGTCGGCACGCTACGTCCTCGTTGTGTCGACCACCACTTCATGGTTCGCGCGGCTAATTGACATTTCAAAGCCAAGCTCCCCAAGACAACCACAAGAACTTGTCGCAAGTGAGGTAACTCAATGACACGAGCAATTCACTAGAGTTGCCTTTGGCGCTCCGCCGGGGAAGACACAACACCCTCACAAATCACCGAGAGGTGGCCAAGAACAAGCACCACTCTTGCCACTACTCCTCCGCTGCCTCCAAGCCGTCTAGGTGGCGGCAACCAGCAAGAGTAACAAGAATCCCGCAGCCAATGCTCACCCAAGTGCCAACTAGATATAAACTCACAAGCAAATACACTTGAGATCACTCAAACCCACTTTGATTTGTCAATCAAGTAAGGGAGATGAGTGAGAGGGAGTATGCTCAGCTCAAGAGGATGTTAGGATGTCAAAATGTCCGAGAGTTACTCCCCTTAGCTGGCCAACACCTATATATAGAGATACCCCTTCTAATAGAGTCATTGGGCAAAATTTGGGGGTACCGAACGCTCCGACGCACACGCATCGGACGCACTCCGCAATGTCCGGTGCACCAGATCTCGCCACGTGTCTCACACGTTCAAAGTTCAACGGTCGTTTCAGCGAGCATCGGATGCGTCCGACGCCCAGCACTCAGCGTCCGCCGCCAAGCGTCCGATGCACTCCAGTAAGCATCCAGAGACGATTTTCGCTCACCGGACGCGTCTGACGGTGGGTCAACGGACGCCATTGCGTCCGGTGCATACGAGGGTTCGAAGAAGCTGCTAACGTCACGTAGCCACCGGACGCATGAACAGTACCACTTCACCGTCCGGTGCAGCATCACCGGAGCGTCCAATGCTTGGTTCCAGCGAGGTTGTAGCACAGCGTATTCACCGGACGCGTAGCCAGCGTCCGATGCTCTGAGAACCAGCGTCCGGTGCTCCCGAAGCCAGCGTCTGGTGCACTAAAAACAGTGAAGAACACTTTCGAAAATTCGCCAAATCCTGCCTCGCAAGCTCGGTAGGAGGGAAATAGGGTCCCAAACCCATATCTACCGCTCAAACTCCACCTCATTCGCAAATGTGCTAACACCATCAAAGTGTACATCACCATGTGCATGTGTGTTAACATTTTCCGCAATTATTTTGAAGGAGTTAGGTTAGCTCTCCACTAGATCTAAATGCATATGCAAATGAATCCTCATCTAGTGGCACTTAAGTGATCAATAGCCCTGGAAATTTTCCTCTTTATAGTACGACTATCGATCATTAAATGTGATCACACCCTCTATGGTGTCTTGATCACCAAAAGCAAATTCTATCTATACCTTTGCTTTGAGCTCCATAGGATTTTGCCTTTTCTCCTCTCCAAGTAAGCCCTTGATCACATTGTGGTCATCACCATCATCACCATGATCATCTAGGCTTCACTACTTGGCATGGAACTTTATCATTTCATGTCTACACACTTAGCATAATGATTAGTCCCTAGTTTTCATTAATTATCCAAAACCAAACTAGGGCTTTCAGCAGGTAGCAGAGCACATCATCCCCAATAAGTGTAATTACTTTTTTTTAATCTATCAAAATAGATGGCAGCCACATGATGCTGACTTTTCACTGCTCTATCTTCTAACAATTCGATATAATATTCTATTAGTTTTTCTATTGGACTCTTAACATGCAAACACCACTAGTTTTCAATCTCAACATGCAAATTATCCATGTTCTTCCCCACTTAATGCCACGTCATGCCCTTAACATGCAAACTATTCACATCATTTCCCACTTAATTCCTTAACTATGCTTCAATATCAACATTCAAGCTATCAATGTCATCGCACACTAAATGTGACAGTGACATGTCCCCTATGATCTTCCACAACGGGAGCAGCGAGGAGATCGATCTATCCAGCTTTGGCTTCCCTCTATCTGGATACTTCGACAACATGGTGTTGTGGACATTCCAAGGGAGATTCCGACTCTACCCTAGGATGAAAGTAGGCAGTGCCTTGCATAACAGCGCTGGGACGACGAAGACCGACATTTTTGTCTTGGCCTCCTACCTTGACCTTGAGGGGAGAGATCCACAAGAGGCCTGGTTTGTCCTTGTTCGTCGAGAAGCTGCAGAAGTTGCAGAAAACAACATTAGAATCCATACTGCACAGGTCACCGAGTGTTTCTTCTTGAACATGTTGAAGCTATGTTGCATGGGCTACAACCTCATGACGGACTATGATTTGGCCACCCACGCCTGCAACTACTAGATGTGTGATTATCGACGGGTGTAGCGTCGTGACTGTCATTATCGACGGGTGTTTTGGTTTTAAAGAGATATCCTTGAGGGGATTTGCCAATCTGAAGAATCTATTATTGAGAGGAGTGTTACATGATCTCTTCTGCCTGGATATATCGGGCTCAGCAATACAAACATTAGACCTCAGTGCAACAATGACTCCGAACCTTGATGAGCTCTATCTACTTGGCTGCGACAAGCTTTGTGCAATCCTGTGGCCAACACAAGGCAGAAGAAAAAATTATTTGAATAAGTTGCACATTGATACCAACACACGGTTAGGGTTGACCATTCCACCTGGGGATGAAAATAACAAGGAGGGTAGCACTTCACCATCGTCATCATTTTCGGTGCTGCCTGGTGGCAAAGCACCCTATGAGTTTGCATGGTATATTTCAGTAAGGGATGTGAGGTTCCTTTTGTGTCTTGCACCTATGAGATTTCCTGGGGCACATGTCGAGATTTCCTCTCCTACTCGTCGTACCGTTGATGCTGGAGGTAGCACTGTTAGCAAACATAATGAAGGAAACAAGAGCATTCCAGTGTATGCAGACGTAGGCACCTCCTTCAAGTACCACCTGCTGCTGCAAGCAAGAGAAGGCCATGGTGATGATGCTCCAACCATCGTCACAGAGATATGGCCTTGCCCTGATGCTCCTTCCTATGGAACGCGGGAGTGCTACATGAAAATACAAGACACCAAGATCAGGACCAAATCACTGCTGGGTGTCGAAGAAACCATGACCAGTATTGCTATGCCGGATTTTATATGTGATGGAGCTTCCAGCCTGCACGTGCACGATGCCTTGTCCATGGCTAGCATCCCTGTCCGTGCACCTGGGGCAGTAGGCGGAAGATGGAATGAATTCCGTTGGTGCCGAGTTGAGCGATGCCCCAACTTTGACTCTGTCTTCACCACTCCCACTCCCCTGCAGGTAGCTCGAGGTGGACGGAAGCGGGCAGATGGATACGATCAAATCTTCCGGTGCCTATGTACATTCTGGGGGTCCCAGCTCAACTCCCCAAGGTGCGCTTCATTTGGAACTGGGGCACAACATCCTCCTTATTCCGATTTGAGCATCTGCAGTTCTTGCACCTGGACTTGTGCCCTAGACTGATCCATGTACTCCCCCTGCCCATGTCAATTATGCATCGCTGCCTGGGTGACATTGTGACCCTCGAGATCGATCGTGTGGTGTAGTGACCTCAAGGAGATCTTTCCCTTTTATGATTATCTTGGTGCCAAAAGCAGTGACATGCAACAGGAGTCAACGTACGAGGTGGGATTGGGGAGCCTGAAGCACATCCACTTGCACGAGCTGCCCAGGGTGCGCGGCATCTGCGGCGGGAATGGACGGTTGCGTGCGCCCAACCTCGAGACCATAAAGATCAGGGGCTGCTGGAGCCAGAAGGTGAAGTGCGACTACGAGAAGGAATGGTGGGACAGGCTGGACATCCTTCCCGTTACCCACGGTACTACAAGAAGAGAATGCTCGTATGATGTACGTGTATGATCCCCATCAGTAGTTACTTTTGATTTTTTTTTCTGTTTGTGTGTAAATGAACGGACGAGTCTCTCTGTCTCTTTTGTCTTTCCTACAGCCAGGAGGAAACACTGAGGCCTATTCTCTGCTGTGCTTGTGTCTTTGCGGTTTGACGTCAGATGGATGCATGCCCAGCCCTCTGCTTGTGTCTTTGCGGTGCATCGACCTGCACAGACAGCATTGGCACGGTACGTTTGCTTTGCTTGCTCCTTTGCATTGGGCTGTCGTCATCGACGCTTCTTTAATGGTGCGGTGTGATACACATATGGACCCCTGCTGCTCTTATATTAGCAGTAGAGATGGAAATAAATAAGGGCGAGCGAGAGGGCGGCTGCTCTCCCGTCTCGTGTGCTGTGCTGCTGATGTGAGATCGCTTCAGTTTGGTGTCTCCCGTCCTCTATGTATACATGTATCATCCACGCATGAGATTGCTTCACTTTGGTGTGTTGTGGCGTGGTGTGCTACTTCTGATGTACTTCTACTGTGAATTGAATACATGACGCTGCTGCTTGTATTTGTATATTTGTATCTTTGGCTTGCTCGTGCAACCGCAACACGTGGTCATGTCTATTCGCAATAGACATCCCTTCGAGTGGTCATCTCATCCACACACATATGCAGTCAGTGATAGGATTAGCAGTCAGCCATGTTATCGAAGGTCCTTTGCCAGCAACTGTTTAGTGATCAGCTGTGTTTTCACTTATAAACAGACATCTTTTCACATGTACAGTATATATATATATATCCAAGAGATCAATTATTCTTCCAATCATTATTGTTCATTTATATTCACGCTCCCCTTTAACAGCATGTTTATGGATCCCACAACCGAATCAGGTGCCCGGCCGGCAGGCATGTGCGACCTGGCCATGTGGGCTACAATACTATTGCCATTCCAAGACCAGTATGTATGTTTCGTTCATATAATAATAATAATAATAATAGTAACAATGCTGAACTGGGAATTTTAGCGCAGAACCAAATTTAAAATTTGTGTTGGCTCTGAATCGAATTTGTTAGTCTTCTTGCGACTCTGAATCGAATTTGTGTTGGCTCTGTACTGCCAAGACAGTAATAAAAAGCGACTAGATTAATAACAGAAAGAAAGTTTGGGGGCCAAACCCAACTGTCACTGCTCGTGCGCAAAATGGCCGCAAAACGGAAAGCTAGGCCCAACCCAACCTAAGCAAAGTATCGGGCCCAAAGTGGGACAACGGGCCATAGGTAGGCCTGCTTCCCACGAGATGGACCCCACCAACACCAACGACGACGATCCCCACGCAGGCCAGGCCAAACCAAACCTAACCGAGGGTGTGTTCACCTCGCGAAGAGTAGCCGAAAAGTTACTGTAGCATCTTTCGTTGTTATTTGACATAATTTGTTTAATTATGAAATAACTAGGTTCAAAAGATTCGTCCTAACATTTACAAACAAACTATGCAATTAGTTATCTTTTTTATCTATATTTAATGCTTCATGCATGTGTCAACAGATTTAATGTGATGGGTGAAAGAGGAAATATTTTGGGTTGGCCCGAAAGCAGTCGCCGCCGCTCGCCGGAGAAGGAACCGACGGCGCATCTCGTGCTCCTGCTTCCCAGAGCGCCCCCAAACCTTACCACAAGGCCACGAGCCCCCTTGCCCCCTCCGCCCGTCCATGCCAAGCTCGCGCCTTCCCCCGACCCCTCACCCGCGGGCATGATCCGTGGCGATGGAGGACCCGGCGCCGTCGTCGGCCGCACCTGACCCTCCCCCTTTCCCACCCCCGCACCCGCAAACACCGGAGGAGGAGGGGGACGGCTGGGTGGTCGTGCCGGCCAGCGAGGTCGAGGGCGCCCACGCGCCCAAGGTCATCCACTGGGACGACCTGCAGCAGGAGCTTGCCCGCCTCTGGAGCCTCTCCGCCGCGCTCCAGCCCGCCGGGGACCGCAAGGCGCACCTCGCCGCGCGCCTCGAGTCCACGCTACAGGTAATTTGTTAGTGGGCCCTCTCGATTCAGGTGGCGCGCTCCTTGCTTCTTTCCTAGCGAATTGCTCGGATCCCCTGTTGTGCCCTCTGTCTGTCATTCGATTCTCCACGGATCTTCGCGCTTCTCTTGTCGGTCCCTAATTGGGAAGATCGGATTCGTTTTCCCAACCTTTGGTTGTGCTTGGGATGTAGAGAAGACAGGAACCCGCATTCCCAAATCTTGGCGACGCCTGTCTTGGAACTGATTGAACAGCGTCCATGGAGTCATTCTCCGTGTATTTTGCTCATGTTACCCGTGTGTGTATACCAGAATGTTGCAGATTTGTAACGTAGTGGTGTTCATTGACAGGCTAGGCAGGCGTTTCTCGAGCAGGACAATGAGTTGGCTGAAATGAGGCAGAGACTTCAAGAGCATACTGATCGGCTGGGGGATCTGAAGCTGCGTGCGAAGAAATTGTCGGAGGATGTTGTGGATCAAAGGGAACAGCTTTGTGTCAAGATCAGAACGTTGTCAGTGGCAAGCAAGGCTCTAGACGCTGCGCACAGTAATCTGAAGGTATTCGATTATTGTGTTTTGTTTCCCTTTGGATCTCTAAGGATACTGTCAGCGCCAAACAACAGTGCTACAAAAATGCACAGGGTGTTGTACGAAGTAGCTTCCTCGATAGCTTGTCTAACTTGTGTAATATGTACTCTTAAATGTGTTGCTTGGTGCTTTTGTGTTCACAAAATGTTGATTCTAGGGCAGATAAATTTTCCTATACATTCAAACTGGATACTATGGAGTTGTTCTATTCCTCTAAAGTCTAATCTTACCAGAGTATTTCATTTTTCTGGTTATAGGAAGCTAATAAATTGCTGTCAGGGGAAAATGGCTGTGGGCGCCTTAAAAATCTGGAACAGAAGTTACGGATGAGGCAGCGATATATGATAGCTCAAGTTTCTCAGATATATCCTGTGAGGCCTTTGGATGAACAATCTTCAGATCACAAGCCTGGATTTACCTCCAACATAACCAAAACAAGTATGTCATTTTCTGCATTGCAACTTCCATGGGGTTTCAGTTCATATTCAGAATTGCTATAAAATTCTATGGTTTGGACAATAAAATTATTGTAAACATTGTTGTTCAATAATAACAGACCTTAATAACCGAAAAATAGGGGACGGCCAGATGATAGGCAAATAATTGTTATAATTATGGCCATATCAGCATATGATTACACTTGATTATTGACTAAGCTACAATTTCCTAGTTGCCAGATAGTACATTTGATAATACAAATTGCTAAAATTGATTCTAACAAGTGTTTCATTTGTGGAGACAACTATTGCCAATAGTTAACTGGCTTGCTTGAATTTTTTTTTAAGATACTGAAAGAGTTATTTGGAGCATGAAACTTTAATATTTTTGTCAGACTTAATGGATAGAGAACTGGTCCTCTAAAATATTGTTGCCAGTTTACCTGCCCTAAGACTCTTTGTCCTTAAATGTTGTTTCCAAACTTAAATAATAATTTTTTTTCAGGAAATGCTGAATCAGTGTTGCCAAATGGCTCCCAAAACAGACCTTTGGTCATATTGGGTCTACAGTTATCAAAGCTTTCTGTGAAAAAGACTGGCTACTTCAGTGACAAGACAGAGGTTCAGAAATCTTCAACTGTTCTGGGATATGCTGCTCATGTATGTATAATATAGTTTGATTAATTATTATCAAATGATAACTGAATTCACCATTCAACATTCATCTAGTATTTCTAATTTCTTTGCTAGAGAATATTATTTTTTATACTTTTTGTTCTGTTTTAGAAAGAATATATATTCAGATTAGGTTACACCTGTAACTGAACAGTGTTCTTCAGTTTGTACTCTATTTTATGGTGGTAGACCTAACTGTGTTTGTTATGAATCATAGGCAGTCTCCCTCATTGCATCGTATCTCAATGTTCCTCTTCGATATCCTTTGCGCTTTGGAGGTTCACGGTCATATGTTCTTGATCCTGCGCCTTCAGTTGAGCCATCATCTATAACCTCAGTAGCAACTTCTGTCCCTCCTAGCACAAGCATGAGGACTATGGAATTCCCTCTGTTTCTTGACAGCCAGGAGACAACAAGATCAGCATATGCGATATTCTTGTTGAACAAGGTTGGTCTTCTTGCTATTTGGATATTTATTTTATATTTTAATGTGAAGTGAGCATTTAATAACATTAATAATGGTCCTTTGTGTTAATCATAGAATCATGATGTTAAAATGCACTATGGAAGAATACGTATGTATTATCTCTTGTAGTTGTCCCTCTATTTGCATCATCTGGAAATTTGCCCCCAAGCTAGTAGAAGGTAGAGACTTTTTAGTGCAACCATGTTTTTTGGAAAGGACTGCCTATTTCTGTTTGAAAATCCCCTAGAAGCTTGATTCAGCTTCAAGTAGACAAATAGGTGGTTTTGAATACGAATTTGGGCAGGATCTACTTGTGGTTTGGAACTAGAGTGGGTGAATGAGTCTAGGATAAGTGGTTTGGAACTAGAGTAGGTGAATGAGTCTAGGATAAGAAGTCAATGTTAACTGATGAAGAAAGCATGACGTGGAAGTACCAATAGTGCCAGCTCACAAAGATGCTGCCATTTTTCTGGGCAACATATAAAGCAGTGAGGAACAAATAATACGACAAAGAAAATAGTGTCACATAGAGCAATTGATAAATGCATAGAGATCTATATTCCCAGGCTCCCCCCACCTCCCAGAAAAACAAGAAACATTTGTTTAGTGCAACCACCTGGAACTGGAATACATGGCTATCAGAAATCATAGAAATGTACTTCATAATCCATTTCTTTTTTGCATCATTGTGTTTTCTGGCAGGATATCGAGCAACTTCTGAATTACATTGGCGCCGAAAGCCTTGGGCCAAGACATGTCTTAGCAAACCTGAGGCAGCTGACAAGGATCATCCAGTCACAAGAATACATTTCTGTTGATTAGTTTGACCCAGATACAGTTTTTGGAGCTATGAGTTTAGTCCAGAAGATGTGGTTGGTGCTGCTTTTAACAGGCACCCTTTTTTTAACCCCCTTTTGACACAGAAGAAGAGTTGGTCACTATTACCGTGCCGATACGCTCGTTGTAAATGAGTAAATCGAGTCGCTTCCAGGTGTACAGGAAAACGAGATACTACTGTACTATGCAGCAACTAGAGGTGCTTGTTCATGCCAAAGTTACTGTTGTTTTAGCGTGTGTCTTGATGTTGATAGTGTTGGTGAGACTTGAGAGACACACCCCTGGTTCAACTGCACATGTCTGAAGCAGGATCGAGCAATGTTTCTTGTACCTTCAACTGCATGATCTAGTTAAATGATGAGGTGATCAGTTTAGTCATCAATTTTTCTTCTCTGTCATAAACTTTGTTTATATCAAGAAACAGTAGTAAGTGGCATTGGTTGGGGCCCTTATCCTTATGGTCATGGAGAATGCAATGCAACGACTGATGAAATTGGGTACCTTGCTGTGCCTTTTTCTTTTGGCGTGTACGAACTGTGTTTGTGTGGCATTGTCAGGCATCCCATATTCGTTTGGCATGAGGTGTAATGCTTGGGTTTTACAGGCAACGTATTAACCACCCGAGTGGCCGAGTTAGCAGATATTTCGCATCACAGCGGCAGTGTATATCTGTCCAGGACCAAAACCACAAAGAGTACCTACGCTACGTCCCTACCTCTACCTGCCTAACGCCTCTGACGTCACCGCCTCAGCGAGTCACAGGTCCCTGTGACACAAGCGCCTCAAAATCCTCTCCACACTTCCACAGCCACTTTGGTCCAGCGCTGAGTGCTTTTCACTCCATCCGCTTGGGGGGCTCGCTCTCAAGAAGAGAGATAAGGTCCTGCAGCTGCAGAGAAAATCCTACTCAGCCAATTGCACATACTGGGCAACAGAACTCAAAGTTCAATATTCCATCTGTTCTAAATTATAGTTAACTTTTTTTAATCCTAAGTTAAACTTATTTAACCTTGATCAAGTTTATAAAACATTTGCGTTAGCATCTAAAACATGGAATTATTTTTAATTAAATTGTCCATGAATTTATGTTTTGATAGTGTACCTTTTTGGACTTGTAGGTGTTAATATATTTTTTTAAAAAACTTGGTCAAAGTTAAAAAATTGTTTGACTTACAGGAACAAAACCAAAGTGAACTATATTTTGTAATAGATGGAGCTCAACATTTTCTAACAGTTCAAAGTTTCTAATTACCTCGATTATGCTCTCCAGCCGGTTGCAAATGTCAATGCACTCCTGCTCGATCTTAGGTAACACCTTTGTGCACCTAAAAATGACGATACATATTCTCAATTAATTAGCAAATAAACAATTGTTCATACCAAACATACATATATAAGTATAAGACTATGGAACTTACTCTTTGTCATTCTTCTGTTCACACAACTCAAGGTAGGCATCACATATGGTCTCTAAACAACGAGCACCAACTCTAGATTTCCAAATACACATCAAAAGAGTGATAATAAAGAAAAGGAAATCAATTTTTTTACACACCACATTGTATAAGAGAACTCACTTGTTGGCATCCTGTTTTAGCGAACCTATAGCATTGGCCATTTTATCAAAGCTCACTGCTTTCTTCTCCCTGAGAACACACAAAGAAAATGCAAAAACGGGCTTAGGACTAGATTATAGGTCATTCAACTCTAGATATGATGTCATATAGATGCATGATGACAATTTGTGGATACAATGATTTGTGGTGATCCAACCAGCAAGACATAGAGAGAACATAATAAGTGCAAGGGATATGGATATTTTTAGTTATTCACTAATTTATCATCAAAATATGAGGATTGCATTTGTACAATATCATAATGAGACAAAAAATCAAACCAATCTAAGTACAAGAACTTACAATAGTGTGGAGAGTCCATTGATATGGATCTGACCAGTTTTGCGTAGCTTCTGGACATCTCTTGAAGTAAGACGACGTAAGTCAGTCCCATCGGCCAAATGCCCCTAATAATAATGATAATACAGTTGTGTTAAAAAAATAACAAGACAGCCAATTAAATCCCTATTCGTTTTGCTGAAATTTGGCTTATAATGACGCTTATGCTGAAATGTTGTGAGAGAAAAACACTGTTTGTTCGCTAAAAAGTACTGTTAAAGTAGTGCAGCAGAACAGGACCAAAAAGAACAATTTGCGTACCTTAACCATAGCACAAGATACTAAATCAAGTAGTAGCCTCTTGAAGGCTAAGACAGCCATTCCTAATAAAACAGAAGGATCATAAGAACAAAGTAGTGCGACATATACACAAATAAGATGTGTAATTGAGAAATGAAACATACCTTTATTACTTTATTAGCTGCCCCTATGAGCGAGGGCTCTGTAGCCACTTTCTCAAAGAGAACAAGCTGTTGCAAAGCAGGCACACACTGAATTTTGTAAAACTGCTCGTTCCAGTCTTCCAAACTCAACACGCTCATGAGATCATAACTTAAGCTGTCGACATCGCCCTCATCTGAGCAAGGATACAAACGCTTCAGATTTTCAATGATTTGCTCCATTCGTGCCTGCCTATCACTGCCAACCAGTTCTGGATAGAGTTGCTTCAGATATTTCTGGGTTATGTCCCATTTTGCTGCATAGTGAGCAATGAGTAATTAGAAATTCCACAACGGGATTAGTGAGAACTGAAGCTACGGTACAACAGCATGAACAACAAACAATCTCTATATATTTCTACAACCCGGCGTGGCCTGGCTTCCCCCGCCCGCTACGCTGCCCTCCGGGTATATATGTTAGCCTCTCGCCCCGCCAAAGTCCCCTCCGGCAACAAACGCACATAAATCACGGTGTCCAGGTCTCCTCTCCTCTGAAGTCCCCTCCAGCAGCCGCCACTTCCGGCATCGGCAGGTGCTGGAGACACTCGCTTCCACTGTCGTCAACATCGAAAACATCCGCTCCGGGGACGCGGCGCCAGGATCAGCCCTCACGAGGTCCCTCCACCGCCGTCGCCATCGAGGGCATCCGCTCCGGGGCCGCAGCGCCGGGGCTCCGCCCTCCTGAGTCTCCCTCCTCCGCCTCCTCGAAAGATATCCGAACACCACACCATCGACCTCAACGACACAGGTATGGTCTTGGCCTTGTGTTTACCACTCCGATTCAGATCTGATCTGAGATTAATTTAATGATTGAATTGGCTATGGTGCAATCTTTGTGATACTAAAAGAGGAGTTGGACTCGCCTGTCCTTTCTCTCTAAAAGATTACAGCTCGTGTTTCGCTGTTGGCATTCCAAAAGTTCTTAAGGGAAAAACTCGTTTTCATCAGTTTTCAGTTTTCTGAGTTACTGGAATGTGCCTAGGAATGAAAGGAGAAATATCCATCTAGACCATAAACTATTTAATCATGCTCAAGCATCAATTTCTAATTGTTTTCTAATGAAGCAATTACCTATATATATTAAACAAAGTGGCAAAACAATTGAGCTACCGAGATGGGTTGACATAGATAGAATACACTAATGAGACATGCGGGCAGTTTGCAGTGGAATTAATTAGCTATTGTAGCTGTGCAGAGGAATTAGTACTTTCTTAAGCAGGCAATCGAACACAGTGCAGTACCGCAGTGGTTGGTCTAAAATAAGGATGCACTCATTAAACAGGGTGCGTGCATCACCAATTGAGCAGTTTTTTTTTTCAAAAAAAAATTCTTGTCTTCTTACATGTATTGCCTTTGACATAGCAAATACTCCTATAAAACGATGTATCATATTAACTAATCATCAATTAAGTGCATTGTATGATGAACTATTTGATCATCAATTATATATACACAAACATGGACCGGACATACTGGCATGCGACTGGCAGATTTAATGGTTTCAGTTTTGCAGTAAATTTTTTTATATATATATATATATATATATATATATATATATATATATATATATATATATATATATATATATATATACACACACACCATATACTATATACTTATATAGTAGACATCGAGCATCAAGACTATATTTCTGGTTAGTTGGTTACTTACCTGTGAGATGTGACTGCATATTCTTGTCCCAGGCACAGCCTCCATATGTTTGCTGATTTTCTGCAGGAATAATAGATAACTTGTGTAAGTAGATGTAAAATAATAGTTTGACAGGCTGAAAGCATTACAGCAGCATGCAGCAGCGCATACTCAATCCAGATCCAGAAAAGTAGGAATTAAGAAAACTAGCATAGTCCACAACTGAATTAATACAGTACGAGTACATACTACAAACTAAATAATTAAATACTGCAAACAACATTCAGAGTTTTTAAGTTAACCCTAGCTGCCATTCAGTTAGCATTCAGCAGCCATCTAAAATCTAAATAAGCAAATCATCATCCAAATTGAAGCTTCAGCAAGTGCAGCTGACGGCTGGAGGCTGGGGGTGAGGACTAAGGAGGTGAGAGAAAGAGTGGGGAAGAGGTATAAAAGAGAAACCCTAATGGGCCTGGCTCAAACAGAGCTAAGCCCAGTAAGCTAAAGCAGCCCATCTGCCTATTTGGTGCCTGATCGGCCAGGACACCTAATCGGACGATTTATCGCGAGTAATCGACGATAGCGGACGATCAAGTTTTTGATCGCTCTGATCGAATCGGAGGGCCTAATCGAGTGTTGGGTACGATCTGATAACATTGACGCTACTCTCTGCTCTTCTCCCATCCTAATCCTATATCTGTCAACTCCCTTGTTAGGTTACACAATGGTTAATTTCAATTCAATTTAGTGATGATGGTCTTATGCTTATGCTTTATTTGCCTGCTTATCTGATGAGCCATGAACCTATACTACTTGCACTTGCCATATTACTGATGATTTAATCCCTATTTCTGTAAGTTAATAACCACATAGGGAAATCGAGAGGTTTACTAGGACTCAGGCAGAGAGGACTATGGCCGGAGAGATGATCGGACTGGGAGAGGGGCAAAGAGAAGACCTTAGGATGGGGGTGGAACTTTGCATGAAGAGGAAGATCTGTGCTACAAACTTATGAGGGATCAGTACAATAAAGGTGTTTCTGCAAGAGAGGACAGTGGAGGACTGGAGGTTTCACAATTGAAAAGTGCTTCAGGTGTAAGAAAACAGGGCACCACAGATCCAACTGCCCCAATCCATCCATGTGCTACAATTGTAAGGGCTCTGGCCACTTGGCACCTAACTGCCTAAGAGTAAAAGAGAACAAAGGCATGAAGTTATGTGGATTTGGGATGCCTGGTCAACTCTTTTATAGTATTCAAGTGCCATTAGATGAAGAAGAGGTGGTAAACAGCCCAATAACTACAGTGGTGACTGTAATCGAGGGAAAAGGATCAGTGAGTAAAGTTACAACTGAATTGCAGTACCTCATAAACTCAACTTGGGACTGGCAAGTTAGGAAGCTGGCCACAGATGAATTCATGTTTGTTGTGCCATCAGCAAAGGACCTTGAGTTCCTGACAAAGGCTTAAGGAGTTCAAATGCATTTCAGATATGCTAGTCTCTGGAGAAATCAGACCTAATGGTTGGGGTGCTGTGATGTGCTAACAACAGTCTGCTTGTTTGGTGGGGGATTTTGAGGAGTTGGATAAATCAACATTACCTGGCTTGGGACCTATCAGAATCAGGGTAGCTTGTAAAGATCCCAAGGAAATCAAGGGTTCTTCTGTGGTATTTTTCAACAAGAGGGGTTCAAAGTTTCCTGGTTGGTGGAGTCAGAAAATCCAAGAGAGCAAGCTCAGTAGCAAAGAGAACTCTGAAAACAGAAAGGAAGATGATGATGAGGAGGAAGAGGACGTATCAGATAATTACAATCCAATTTTCGAGGAATCTGGAAACCAGAATAGCAAAAATTCAGGCCTACCATCTGAGTCTAGAAAGCAAGGAGAGGAGAGGCAAGCAAACACAGAAGCTAAATGATATTGACAGTGGCAGGGAGTTGCAGAAGCATGATCATGATACCCAAAGATTGGAGACATGGGAACTCAGGGGGGAGGATAAAGATATGGGACAATTAATGATGAGTTCAGCAGAGGTGATAGAAAAAAGCACCACTAACCAAATGGGAATGCTTTTTTGACTCAGAAGAATCAATGCTAACTGAACCTCAAATTATAGAGGATTTTCCAGAAATGAGGCAGTTGAGGGGGTTTGAGGCACAGGGCAGGGTAGGGAGCTACAGGGGCAATAACAGGACACACAGAGGAGTGTAGGGGAGACCAATGAGGTTCACAAGGAAAAGGGACAAATGGAACTGAATGTAGAGGAGGTGGGGTCACAGAACACCAATGACCAAATGGAAATGCAGGTCGACTCAGAAGGACCGCTGCTGACTGAGTCTCAAAATACAGAAGAGATGCCAGAGACGAAAAGGGTGGAGATGTCAGAGGGGAGGCTTAGAGATGAGAACATACAAGAAAAGATTTCTAGTTAGATAATCCAGAAAAGGGAGCTGCCACAGCAAGCTGTTAGAACAAGCGCAAGGTTCATGGATTCAGGATTGCCAATCCAGCAAAAAGTTGAGAAGAGGAGGACCCAGAAGGATCACCAAGGTATAAATCATAACCCTTTTACTATATTGCAAAAAGTTAGTAACAAGTATCTAGCTAAAATTGCGGTACACTGTAAAATAGATTTAGGGGATAATGAGGGGAGCATTGATGGTATAATTGAAATTTTAAAGGCCAAAGAGCTAGCACAAGCTGAAATCCTGTTTGTGGGTCGCTGTTTGGCCCTTAGGTTGGTAGTGGAGGTGCGTGGAGGTGGAGGTGTTTTGTTTCCTGTTTGTGATGCTTGATTTATAAGCTGGTATCGCCAGCAGAACCCGTGTGATGCTTTCAATATAAGCAGGGAGCGCCTTTGGTCTAAAAGTTAATAACCAAATAGCTGTTAATTGGCTTTCCTCTCTGATATGTCTATCATTACTTTCCCACCATATACTGTTGTCGTCATACTTTTGAATGTTGTAATGTCACCCCTTTGAGCTGTGTTCTTGCTGCAATGGTTGTAATAAACTGATAATGCATGACCTGTCTTGTTATTGCCATATATGAATAAGATGACGTCTCAGTCTTGCACCGGTTATGATCGAAGAGTTTTGGAGAGTCATGGAGGACAACCAAAACTGATGCGACCCAACCTAGGCAATACTTGAATGACGCCCTAACCAAATACCAGGTTGGTTTGTTTGGACCCATACCCATACGTGATGTTTTTTTTTGTTTTTTTTTTTACATCGGCACTTGAGTAAATAGTTATCTAGGGGCCGGGGGACTAAAGATATGGAAGAGAAAAACACATTGCTATGTTGTCTGTTTGAGCACGTTGCATTTCTTAGTTTACACACACTCATCGTCCAGAGCAATGGGCAGAATGTTATTACATGCCGAACTGGTGCTAGAATGTGTTCAGGGATTATGTGCGCAAGATTGTTTACAGGGACCCCCAGAAGATGCCGTGAAGATTGATGTTTACTTAATAATGACTGACTTCCTCTGTTTATGTATTTGTTGGGTCAGATGGTCATATAGATGATGGAGGAACACGGAGGGAAGAACTTATTGTAGTGCCAAAATTGGAGCAACAACGGTGCTTAGAGGAGCAGCACGAGGAACAGTAAACCAAAGGTGTGGGAGAGTTGTACAACTGCGGCCGGAGCAGGGATAAAGCAGTCGCAGCCATGCAGGCGGCAACAGGCAGCTTGTAGCTCTGCCAGGAACATGGCTGCTAGCCAAAACGAGTGCAATCGTTGATAATAAATGATTGAATGTTGGTGTGAATATAGTTTGGTACTTTTGTGAAAAGTGATAATTGGGTGCAAACAGAAGTTTATAATCGTCTTTTGATGATGATAATACAACACATATTTAACCTTAAACGCATTGTCATAATCCTAGTCATAATGCGAGGCCATGAGATTGCAACCTAAACGCATTGTCATAATCCCAGGAATGCGAGAAGAAACAGACTGCAACTTGAACGCATTGTCATAATCCTAGAAATGCGTGAAGAAACAACCACAACGAGGCCACGATCGCAACGCAACCGAATATAACTGGAACGAAGTCGAATTCAACCAGAATTGAACCACCCAATCGAATTCAACCAGAATTGAATTGAATTGAAGAGACCCGTACCTTTTGCCGCATACGCGAAGAGCAGGCGGTTGTGCATGTGGATGCGAAATCGGACGAGATCCGAGGCGATGCGGAACCTGAATAGCATCTTCTCCTTCTCTTCGGGGTTAGGGCTTGCCAAATCCTCTTGACTGAGTAGCGCTGATTGAACCGCCTTCCTTCTTTCGGAGTCGATTTCCTTCATGACAGCCACCTTGGTAGCCAGCACGTCGGGGTTCATGAGCAGCGGCCGAAGCCACCTCCCCTCCATTTCCGACTGGATGTCGACAGCATCTGTAGGGGGCAGGTACGGCATGACGAAGAACGGGCAATGGGTGTCGGCGGCGGCTTGCTGGAACCCTTTGATGCTGCCGACGAGGGCGCAGCCGCTCGAAGACGATCCTGCGGAGAAAACCTCGACGGGGATGGTGTACCGCACCGCCACGCGCTCCTCCGTAAGCATACGCTGCAGCTCCTCCTCCTGCTCCGCCAGTTGGGCGGCCACCTCCTCCCCCAGGGTCGATGATGCGGCGGGCTCACGGTCACGGGTGCAGGCGGCCACCTCCCGCTCCCGCTTCTTCTCCGGTTCGAGGGTGGTGCTGATGTCGGGACTCTAGATCGCGTCTTCCTCCCCCGTCCCCGTCCCTTTCCCCTTGAGATCGCCAGCACCGGCGATGTCGGCGGCCGATGCGGCCGGCTCACGGGTGCAGCCGGCCACCTTCTCCGCCAGCTTGGTCGATGCCGCCGGCTCGGACTGCTTCCGCTTCTTCACCGGTTCGCAGCAGGTGGTGTCGATGTCGGCGCTCTGGATCGCCTTCCCCTTGTCCTCCTCCCCCGTCCCCTTCCGATCGCCAGCGCCGGCCATGTCGGCAGCGTGGGGTTTTGGATTTGAAATTGCGGGAGGGAGCCCTGCTGGCTGGCGCCTTTGGGGACGGGACGGCATTCCTATTTGGCATGGCAGCCACGCAAGCAGGCGAGGGATGGTGCTGGTGCCCGTGGCGTGGGGTGGGGTGGGGCCACCGTGAAAACATAGGTCGTGGTAAAATGGTTCTAACTGTATTTAAAATTAAAATGTAGTAAATGTAATAACGGCCATGCTCGTTGACGGTCCCACCAAAAACTACCGTGAAGCTCTCATCTTTTGGGCTTATTTGGCGCTATTTTTCTCCCTCTTATTATTTATTTATTTTTTGCGGTAATAAATCTAGGAAAATTGCAGTCAAATCGTGGACTTAACTTGGGTGGATAGTTTTCATTACAAGAAAATTAACCACCAACTCAGCTATGCTTAGTTCTTTCTTATGATGATGATTACAATACTACAGTGCAACTCTGCTCTTATAATTTTATACTCCATTCATTCCAAATTATAAAACATTTTGACTTTTCTAAATACATTACGTGTGCTATTTATCTAGACACATATCTATACATAGCAAAAGTTACATATCTAAAAAAACCAAAATGTCTTATAATTTAGAATAGATGGAGTACATGTTTTTTTTTTCTTACAACAGAGAAACACACGCCCCCCTAAGTGTAGCTTAGAGCATCTCCAGCGGTACTACATAAAACACACTATCTATTTCTCTATTTAGGTAGACAACTATTTTAATACTTTCTATATTTTATTGATGTCTCCAGCAGTACTACCTAAACCATGACACCCAAATTTAGTTTAACAGTCAATGACATGTGGGGCCCACATGTCATCTCCTCCTCCCCTGGCTGCCTTCGACGAACTCGGCTAAGGAACCGCGCCGCCAGCCGGGGTGGTCTGCAGGGGACATGCGCCGCCGGGAAAGCCCACAGGCGAGGGAGGCTCGTGGCCAAGAAGAGCCACCGTCGAGGGAGGCTCGTAGGGGAGGGGCGCGGCCATCCGCAATGGCTGCGCGTCAGGGAGAAGACCGTCGGGCGCCGTGCTGGGGAAGACCGCCGAGGAGAGTCGCCGTGACGCCCGCGCCAAGAACAGCTGCTGCGGCGGGAAGAGTCATCGCGCCGGGGAGCCCCCACACCGGAAGAGTCGCCGTGAGGCCCACCGCGCTGGGAACAGTCAAATTCGGGGTGGGGCACCGCCAGGGAGGGCCACTAGGGAGGAACGGGACGCCGGGGTGTGTCGCGTCGGCTCTTGGTGGCGGCGCAGGGAGGAGCAGGGAAGAAACTCTTGTCGCACGGAGGAAACAGTGTGGAAGAAAATAGGTAGGCACTTTTGTTGGGCCAATAGAAGCAGATAGTGTGGAGGGGGAATTTGTTGGCCAACAAAAGTAGGTAGTTAGATAGCTTGCTGGAGTGTTTTTTTTTGCCTCCACTACCCAAATATAGGATAGGTAGTGGGTTTAGGTAACCTGCTGGAGATGCTCTTAGAGCAACTCCGGCATACATTCATCACAAATTTTTCTAAGGCTAGACACTTCACTTGGATGCTAAGACAACACTCCACAGCCACTTCAACGGGCGAGCGACGTCAATGCACGACGTCGTGAGCGCTGCGCTGCGCGTCCAGTTCCAGCAAAAACCAAACCACCCAGACGGTGGCGGAGCTGGACCAACTCACCAAGATGCTGCAGGACGTCACGCTAAGCACCGAGAGTGACGACCGAGTGAAAGATCCTAATATGGCTAGAGGGGGGTGAATAGCCTATTAAAAATTCTACAAACTCACTAGAGCAAAAGGCTAGTATAATAAATAGCGAAATATAATTTTGCTCTAACTCTATAAGAGTTGCAAGCCACCTATCCAATAATTCTAGTCACTGTGATCACTATAACAATCAATGACTAAATCACTATGAGCTCTCAAAAGCTAGCTACACTTGAAAGCCCAAGTTTGGTTTTGGTAATTAATGACACCAAGTTGCTAATGCCATGTGTTAAGTGTTTTGAGTTAGGCATAAGCAACACATGTGATGAAGGCGTATGTGGCAAGGAGTGGTGACCACAAGATCACAAAGAGATGGTGCATGAACATGAAATGATGATCATGGTGGAGATGCACATAATATGAGGGACATGATGTTCAAGTGGAAGAGAAGGATCTAAGAGCGCAAGGCAAAAGTATAACCATAGGGTTTTCCTTTTGCCGGTCTAAGATGAGTAGAGAAGTGATTGACCGGGTTTAGAATACATAGCTGACTATCAAGAGGAGCAATCACGGTTAGCTCGGGAATCAAGTGCCACTAGATCATTGTCTTGAGCATATGCATTAGGATCTAGTAGAGAGCTAACATAATGCCTTGAAATTGTTTGTGAAATGCTAACACGCATGCATATGGTGGTGTACACTTGGTGGTGTTAGCACATTTGCGAAGGCGGTGGTGTTTGAGCGGTAGAGAGGGGTTTGGGTTCCTCTCTCCCTCCCGCCGAGCTTGCGAGGCGGGATTCAGCGCTTTTTGGGGAAGTGAAATGCCTATTTTCTACTGCGCCGGTAGTCGGAAAAGAAACGGAGGCGAACGGCGGTCACTGTGGTGACCGGACGCTGCACCGGACGCGGTCGCAGTTTGACCGGACGCGTCCGGTCAGTTCTCAGCAGTTGTCAGGCGCGCGGGTGTTAGGGTTTCTGACCGGACGCTGGTCTGGCCTGACCAGCGCATCCGACCAGTTCTCTTGTGCGCAGAAGAAGAGCGCGCGTCCGGCGCGTCCGGTCCCTCACGGAACCGGAGCATCCGGTCAGGCGTCCAGAGGGGCAGAGCGCAGCGGAGTGCTGATCGGACGCGCGGCGCGTCCGGTCATGTGCGATCGGACGCGTCCGGTCGTGGCGGGAGCTTACTGGACTTCGATCGGACGCCAGGTGCAGCGCGTCCGGTCAAACGCTAGAGCGCGTCCGGTCACGGCAACGGTAACTTCTGATGCGCACTATTCATGCTTGTCCTGTAGTGACCGGACGCATCTGGTCATCTCGACCGGTGCGTCCGGTCAGCACGTTTTGGACTGCATCATCCGGTAACGGCTAGCTACGTACCCCTTCGCTATAAATAGAAGATGTCCAGGGTTTGAGGGGATCTCTTGCATATTTTGAGACCTAGAGACATCCTTTGAGCTAAAGAACAACCCCTCCACTTATCTATTTGCTTGGTTGCACATCTTGAGTGAGATTGAGTGAGATTCAAGTGCATTGCTTGAGAGTTGTATTCTAGAGGCACTTGATCTTCGAGTTGCTGCGGATTTCTTGTTACTCTTCCGTGTTTCCCGACACGGTAGACGGCTTGGAGCAGCGGAGGTGATTGAGCTCACAATTGAAGATTGTTGGAGCCCTCACCAAGTATTGTAAGGGGTTCTTGATCCTTCTCCGCGGGAGTTCACAAATTGAATACTCTAGTGGAGCTCGTGGCTTGGAGGATCCCCATCTTGTGTGCGGTTGTGCGGTGCCCGCCGAGGGCTCGACTCTTGATAGTCGATTAGCTCGCGAACCGATAAGTGGGTGTATCGCCATAACGAGGAGTAGCTTGCCGGGAAGCAAGTGAACCTCGGTAAAAATCTTGTGTCATCTCTTTACCGAGGATTTCTCTTGTGGTTGATCTTTGTGATTGATTCTTTAAGTGCATTACTTCTCTACATCGTTGGTATAAGAATCAAGTCACTTGCTCTTTACTTTCTTGTACTATTCTTAGTGTAGCTTTTATCACATAGGAGTAAGTAGCTTAGTGACTTAGTCCTGTTGATGTGTATTAGAGATCATAGCCTTGCTTCACTAGAATTGTATAGGTGACTTGCATAGTATAGTTGAGCTAGTGCTAGAATTAGCTTAGCCATCCTTGATACTGACGTGGTTGTTTAGTGAAGCTTGTAGATTTTTAAATAGGCTATTCACCCCCCTCTAGCCATTTGGACCTTACAACACTAAAGAGCTCAACTAGGTGAGAAGCTACACTAACAAAGATAATACAAGCTCTCAAAACTAATTACAATAAAGAGCTTGTTACAACTAGTTTGCCGAAAAGTAAATGAGAGGTATGTGATCTTTATACCGCCACGTAAAGGATGAACCAATCACAATATACGATGACCAATCACGGGGAGAAATCCAATCATACACAAGATGAACATAAGATTTTTCTTTCGAGGTTCACATGCTTGCCGGCACGCTAATCCTCGTTGTCTCGACCAACACTTGGTGATTCGGCGGCTAAGAGATGTAGCATGAACCTCGTCCAATACGTGGACACCGCAAGAACCTATCTACAAGTGAGGTAACTCAATGACACGAGCAATTTACTAGAGTTGTCTTTGACGCTCCGCCGAGGAAGACACAACACCCCTCGCAAATCACCGAGAGGTGGCAAAGAACAAGCACCACTCTTGCCGCTGCCTCCAAGCCGTCTATGTGGCGGCAACCACAAAAAAAAACAAGAATCCCGCAGCCAAAGATCACCCAAGTGCCACTAAGATGCAAACTCATAAGCACAATGCACTTGGATCACTTAATCTCACTTTGGATTAGCAACCAAGGAAAGGAGATGAGTGGGAGGGAGTATGCTCAGCTCAAGAGGATGTCAAGATGATCAACATTCCAAGGACGTTCTCTAAGAGCCGGCCAACACATTTTTATAAGGGTCCCACAAGAATAGAGCCGTTGGGCTCACATTCCAGCACACCCCGACTGCACCGGACGCGCAGGTGCCAAGGCACCTGACGCTCCTCAGCGTCCGGTCGCCAACATGCTCGCCCACGCGATGATCACTACGTGTTACTTTTGAATCCTCGCCGTTCGATCACCAACGGTCAAATAATGTCGGGCTTGCGTACACTGATGCACCAGATGCGCAGGAGGGATGCACCGGACGCTAGACGGTCCACGTTCGGTCGACTCCAGTAAGGTACCAGAGAGGGAAAACGCACACCGGACGCGTCCGCTGGGGCGATCGGACACACCCCAGCGTCCGGTGATCACTCGGCCTCGCCACGCGCTGACGTCTAAACTGACCGGACACGCAGGTGCCCCAGAGGCCAGCGTCCGATCACCAACTGTTGTTTTTTTCGCATCTAGATCCTCTTTGTTTGTGGTTTCCTTTTCTTTTCCAAACAGCTTCAAAATTTCCCTGACAGACCAATATTATAACAAAAAGTGTAAGTATTTAACCCTTGCGTTTATGCCCTCGGCCAAAATCTTTTGCACCCACCAGCCCAAATGCCCAGTCCTAGGCAGCAGCCCAGCATGAACAAGCCAAAAAGCCCAAGCAGGGACTTTATGGAACCTCAGTCATCTCAACCCAGGGTTTTCAGGTATTTTTCATCTCAGCAACTGTTTGTCGAATCATAATATGCCACGTCAGCAACACAATGAAAACAATCGGAGGAGAAAGGCAGATAATTCTGCTATCAAATACCAGATCCCAAGTTCTTTCAGAGGAAAAAAACAGTTTACAGACATACATTTCATGCAAAATCCGATACAATTAAAGCTGACTAAACCTTTGTTATAGCACAAATTATTCATACCACATATATATTCTCCGACAAAAATCATAGTTACAAAATTGTGAGTACGCTGTTGGTATCTAGTGGAACAAGTTTTTTATTGGCTTCCTGCCGCCCATAGTGTTCATACCCAGTTGAGGTAGATGTAGGTAACTTCAATTTCCAACCTGGTTTCACAATCAAATGCTCCAAGGCTAATGCATTTTTAAAGATGTATTTTGCTAGTCCGACCTGTCCAGCAGTTCCAAAAAAACCATCTATGCAAACTATCTTGAGATGATAATGAGGAAGATCCATTATGTCGTCCAGATCACCATGGCATAAATCAAAACCAAACATCTGCAATAAAAATTTCCACCTTTTATTACTGACAAAAAGCTACTATGAATATTTGCTTTTTTACCTTTTTTATAAAAAGATAAATGATACATCAAACAAAAAAGGGGAAAAGAATAGCCTGCACACAACTTATTATTAAAACAAATGGAGAATCAACTTTGGAACTATGTCCAAACAGATGTTTTTATGTATATATAAGTACAAGTCAACAAACAATTAATAGACTATCAACCATACTATCAACTTAGTGTGTACTCCCTCCGTCCTAAAAAGAGTGTTGTTTTCACTAGGATCTGGACAAACATTTATCCAAATCCATAGCAAAAACGACAATCTTTTTGGGACGGAGGGAGTATTAGTATTAATCATAGCTTGTTAACAGCATCACATCCTGAACATTGTACTCATCAAAATCAACACCGTAATTGACCTAGAATAAAGCTTCTCATATGGGAATGACCAAGAACGATAGAAAGATAAAGATCAAATGGTTATTATCATAGGGAAACCATGATATTGTCGATCAATGCTAAACAATATCTATTTGTCAATGAATTATGCTTGGATTCTGTTCTCTAAAAGGAGAAAGATAGTGGCTGACATAACTCAGCTTACTAAGAATGCATACCAGACAAGTAGTTTATAGTTGATAAAGAGAGAAGTTGGAAGTGGTCTGAAAGATCACTCTATATGGGTTTCTAGAACAGATGGAGCATACAAAACATCTGTAAGGTAAAATAAATAAGGTAGAGCTGTATGACATTAACTCAGTAACAATGAAATGGCAAACATGTGTAACCACAGAAAGTCGCAGGCATACAAAACATGTACTTACATCGAAATGAAGATCCTCTAAAAGTGGAGCTGCTTCCAAAAGATAAGCCAGTTGAAAAACTGAATTTGGATCACAGCAGCTGGTTATTTCCATAGTTAAATGCCTCAACTGAATAAACTTAAGAGGGGGCTGTGTAAATCCAGACATCTGAAATAAAGTTTAGTGGAAGTGAGGCAACAAGATATGAAATTGGAAAAACAAAATAGTGCAGAAGGTAGGGAGAGGACAAAAACAGACCTTGCTGCTGATCCTAAGTTTGACACACAGAGTGTCAACTTGAGGAAGTATACATGGAATCCAAGTCAGCACATATTCAAGATTATCGTTCAGATAGAGTCTGATAGTTGCTGTCTTAAGCTTCAAGCATTCATTAAGATTAATCAAAGTTCGGGAACCTTTGTACTCGAATGTCATGAGATTAGGTGCATGAAACTCAATTTCACGAAAAGCACAATCTTCAATACATAGATATTGCAGACGGTATAATGGCTCTTGAACACACAGAAATGACAGGCTTGGCAGCTGGAAGAAGCACAACCGGATTCTCAACCACTCAAGTACACAGCATTTCGATAATAAGTGCGGTAAATCTTGCGATACGATCAAAAAGACAAGTTCAAGCATTTTAAGATTTGCAAAGCCACAAAAATCAGGACGTGGACCCAAAGTGACCCAGTGAAGCTGAAGAGCCTGAAGGTGAGATCCGCTATGGCCATCGAAAAGTTGAAAAGGGAAGTCATAATTATCTCGATCTAATGCGCTCTTATTAGGAGAAAGGTCGAGAACGACAACTCTTGCCTTTGATGCAATAGCAAACGAAACCCATCTGTTGATATGACTAGCATGCTCTGTCGACAGACCAAACTCAATGGCAAACTTGTTCACCTGCGTGGTGCAATGGTTTTTCAGGATGGCATCAACCCTCTCAATGAACTTGTTAGTGGTCAGCATTCGTTTCCTCGGATCAGTGAAAATTAATTCTGCATTGGCACGACTTCCAAGCACTGTCTGAATACCAAAGTAGAGATTAGGATGGAACACACAAGCTTGTCTCCACGTGCTCGACAGCACGCACATCTGAGCAGCTTCCTTCAACGTTAATTTTGATGTTATCCTCAGAGCAATATCCTGAATGTGCAGTTTGAATCAGCAACAAAATTTAGTCTACTATCTAGCACACACAAGAGGAATATTTATGCCAAGATATCGTATAAATACCTCAGGAAGACTCTGGATATTAACTTTGCACGGTATTATGCTTTGAAAATCAAGCTGCCGCTGTCTTATCCTCCGAGAATTGGATTTTGATCTTCTTCTCTTAGTGGTGTAGTTTCCACCTGTAATCCCCACCTCTTTGGTTACTGGAGAGTTGCTGTGCTCCAAGTGTGACATACTTGCTGTTTGCTGGGGTGCTGTTGGCCCTGAAATTAATAATAATGAAATGATGAAAAATAACCAGTAAGCGTAACAATGTGCTGGTCCCTCGTGATTTAGTTGGAATAAAACATGCTGGTCTCAAGTGTTAAGTCCTAACACAAATAGCTAAGTTAGGGTTCGCGGGTTGCTCGGTTTCGCACAGCGTGAAAGGCAAGAGAACGGGTGCGCATACCTGGTGTGTGCTCGTCGCCGGCTAAGGCCCCGATCAAGACCTGGCGAGGGAGGGTACCGAACCGAAGAAGACCTGGTCACCTCGCAGTCGCAGGGTAGGGCGGCGGCAGCGGTCGGCCCGTCGCCACAGGAGAGAGAGAGAGACAGCGGCGCACGCGGGGTGAAGGGGAGAAGAAAAGGCAGGGGGAATCCGGATCCGGGGCCTGTTCTTTGGTTTTAAAGAACTAACGGAGGCAGCGTTTGAAGAGACTACGTACTATATGGATGTAGAAGTTTTAAAGCTAAATAAGATGCAAGTTTATTTTTCCACTGAAAACAGTTGCTGTAGGTGATTCTTGCGGTTATACCTCCTGGTTTTGACTTTTGAGACATTGGCTGTTTTCATATTTATTTATCGCTAGTTGGTCGTCCCACAAAACTATATGCAATTCTAAGTTTGTAACTGCGTCTCTGATATATGGATTGCATCATCGATTACCTAAAACTTTGTAAAGTACATATAATTTTGTTAAACAATATAAAATGGAAACCATAAATTAATAACACCTTCGCAGAACACTATGTGATGATTACCTATACCATCTCATCACCCGGATATTACGACTACAGTTGTGACCATTGACCTTGACCGAGTCCCGAATTCTACATATAATCTTTGTAGGAACTCGGGCCCCAATTGGCTCCCATATGAGGCTCGACAGGGACAACTCGGGCTGCAGGGCCCACCAAACCGGCTAGGACTGCACCCGATTGGTTTCTGACTTCGACCCCAGTTAGGGAGATCTCCTGACTTGGGGCACTCGGACCGCACCACTTGGGGACTCTCTTTAGAACCCTGTCTGAATGATGCAAGGAGGACTCGACTGTGTTTTCTTCCATCCGAATGGTCAAAGCATACCATATAAAATAGTCATCATAACGTGACAAGAGATAGACGCAGGTCTGCCGCTCTTATGTGACAAAGGGCATGACACATCCCTAATAGTTGTATCCCCATACAACATAGAGATGTGGACACAGGCCTCACCTGTCATTATGAGGACATTGTCCCTACTATTCGGTGACGGACGCCAAGCGTGGGAAAACAAACCCCTGCGCATCCTCCACCACAAGCACGACGGTGAGGACGACTGAAGACTCTATGAGGACTAGCTAACGTTACATGGAACCCTTCCATCTTTTGTAAACTCTCCTAGCTTTATGAGGGGAGGCCAGGGTCTCTTTCTGTGACATAGAAAACCATATAAACATTCATAGACTCCGAACTTTGAGCAAGCTTAGGAACACAATTAATCATCTCGATCGCACTGGACGTAGGGCACTTGCTCAAACGAATATAAATCCCGTGTCTCCAAATGCTAAGCCATTCGAACAATGCTTGCTTCTCATCCGCCGGCAAGCTTCGAGCCCCGTGCGTCATCCGCCCCGACTCCGCAGCGCTCGCATCTCCATTGTCGTCTACCTTGCACTCACATAGAGTCGTGGCATTTCAGGGAGGCCCGGCCCCATGCAGCTAGATGAAGGAGTCGAGGGAAGCTCTCCTTTTTTAGCTCCCACGGACTCTCCCAATTACAAAGAGCACGAATCGTGGGCAGAGCTACAAGGAGTGGAGGCTCTTGACCCCGTTGTCACGGAGGAGCTACACGTGGAGCAGCTCCAGAATCGCTACCAAACGGGGCCAACATACCTCTCAAGAAAATCTTTTATGGCGGCCGGCCTCCAAAGTAAATGAATTTCTCTTGCTCCCTACTCTTTGCGGTCCTTATTTGAGGGTTGCTCCCTGAGGTTTTTTAGCCCTCAAAGCTATTCGATTTTGTGGTAGTAGATATGATCGATAGTGCAACATATATATGTGCTCACCTTTTTTCTTTCGTAGCGTTCAGCTATGACAATATTTTTACAAAGCCCCAATCCCCCTACACGATGGAGCAGAATGGAGGAATTGTGCAGCGGCGGAGCGTGGCCAAATAGCAAGAGGGGGCCGAATTGCTCGTTACAGCATAAACTGTGGAACCGGCCTGCACAGCTTTGGTCGCATCTGAACTGAAGTCGACCGGCCTTTCTCTTGCATGCGAAGAACTAGAAGCACAAATTGTGCTGTTACATTAGATTGTTGGATGCGCAGTTTTGAGTGGTACGGTGGCTAGATATGCCAATTCTGGTCATGGCCCTTTTCATGATTTATTTAGTGCTCCTCTGGCTTATACTGAAATATAATTTGCTAATACGGACAGGGACGAAGCCAACGGGGGGGGGGGGGGGGGGCAACCCGTGCTCCAGCCCCCCCTACCGGCCATGGCAACACAGAGCCCCCCTTAGCCCGGGCTACTGCCATGAGGAGGAAGAAGAAGGAAATGAGGGGCTGGAGGAAGAAGAAGAGGGAAGCAGCCCCCCCTTCATCTATTCCTGGCTTCGTCCCTGAATACGGAGTACATCAAACTTAAACATAGATGGCTCTGGTCTGGTCTGGTGGTGGTTACCACCCACCTTGCATTGCTGGGAACTTCTGCTTTTTGTTATAGAAAGGGATAGTGTGTTCTCTGTATGTTTGGAATTTTTGTTTGTAGTATGCATGTGATGTGTGCATGCTCAGAAAACGAAAACAAACGGTTTGCAGACGGTCGCGCATGTGATTGTCTGGTCAATTGGCCAACGCGTGATCATCGACAGCTTTGGTATTGAAACCTACTTAGCTAGTAGGGACATGCGATGCGATGCGTGCCAAGATGAACTAGGTTAAAGTTTTCCAAACGGGCCGCGTGAAACGGCCTGGCCCGAGCCCGGTGCTGAAAAACACGGTCCTAACCCGGCCCTGGCCCGCCCCAGCCGTGCCCGTGCCTGGCCCGGCCCGTTGCCATGCCCATGCCTGGGCCGAGGAGGTGCCCCGTAGTGCCGGCCCGGGCACGGCCCGTTCCAACGGGCGGCACGACGCCAGCACGGCTTCCAGCCGTTGGATTAGGGAGGCGGGGGGAGAGCCGTTGGATTGGGAGGAGGGGGTATATAAGCAAGCCACCGCGGGCCGCGGCCTCCTCCCCTCTCCCAACCCTAATCCCCTCCACTTGACCCGTCATCTCCCTCACGTCGCTCCTTGCTCGCTTGTCTGCTCTCGCCAGCTCGCCGTCGCTCCTCGCTCTCGCCCGCTCGCCTGCAATCGACTCGTTCCCCTGCTCCGCCGTGTCCATGGCGTTCTCCGGCGGGTAAGGGGACATAAGATCCAGTGGGTTCTGCCCTCAATCTCCCTAGTTTCCCTTCCCTCTCTGCCCTCAATTCCCTCTTCTCTCTCAGATGTGGTGGTTCCTGCCCTCAATCTCTATCTGTTCCCTTGTTCTTCATCCCTGAGAGTCGATTGAGATTCGTTCTTGGCATCCTCGACTCCTCTCCGTCTTCTGTCCGTCGTTCTCATCGCCGACCGCCGCCACCTCCGGGGCTCCGGTCTCCGTTGAGGTACTGGGGGTGTGCATCCCGTCGTCGTTTCCGGCGCTCTGGCTCCAGAGGTAAGTGCAAACCCTAACCCTAACCCCCTCTGTCTTCTGTCCATCGTTCTCATCGATGCCTAATCCCTAACCCTGTTTCTGTTCTTGAATGATGCAGCCGTTGAGGAACCAGAGACGGCTAGGGCTAGTATGGCCCCGGGCGCAGGCGTCCACGATGAAGGGGAGTTTGATCACTCCCAGAACGACGAGCTGCGGATGTGCGGGTTAACCGGGGATGATGAAGAGGACAATGTCTGCGATGACTGCGCCAAGCTATTTGGCCGGTCTGCTGCTGATGCCCATCCCTGTGACCAAGATGCGGTCCCAGTGGATGTGGATGCGGCCGATCCCGATGGCGACGGTGCTGAGGGCGACAGTGAGGTAGCAGGCTCCAATCGGCCTTCTACCTCTGCTGTCTGGGATGATTTTGACAAGCTTTTCAAGAAGGTGCCAGGTAAGAAAAATCTCGTCAGGTATGCTGCTATTTGCAAACACTGCAAGAAGCAATACTCTGCTTATTCTGCTAATGGAACTAGGCATCTTACTCGACATCTTAAGGTTTGTGTTCAGCGTCGTGACAAATGTCGCATGTCTCAAACTCATATTGGTTTTAATCCTAATGGAACTGTTAGAAGCTGGAGTTACAATTCTGATCTTGCTCGTGTTGAGCTTGTTCGTATGCTTGCTAGGCTAGATTTGCCCTTAATGATTGGTGAAACAGAAGCATTTAAAGAGTACATTAAAAAGGCTCATAATCCTGCTTTTAATCCTGTGTCTAAGCAAACAACTGGTAGAGATCTGTTTAAGTACTTTAATGCCCAACGTGAAAAGTTGATTGCTTGTTTGCAAGATAATGTTGTGTCATCTGTTGCTGTTACCTCTGACATTTGGTCTGAAAAGGCCAAACAAGATTATCTGTCTATTGTGGCTCATTTCATTAATGCTGATTGTCAATTAGAGAAAAGAGTGCTTGGTTTAAGGTTGATTGATGTCTCACATAATGTTGATAACATTGCTGAGCGTGTTAAATCTGTCCTTGCTGAGTATGGTATACTTAACAAGGTTTTCTCTGTGACTTTGGATAATGCATCTGCCAATAAAAATGCAATGGATACACTAAAACCTATACTGAAAGAATATTTAGGTGTTGATCTGTTTTTGCATCAAAGATGTGCTTGTCATATTATCAACCTGATTGTTAAGGAAGCATTGGTTGCTGTTACTCCTCTCATTGACAGCTTTAGAACTGCAATCTCTTTTTTGAACTCATCTAATCAAAGAATTGCTGCATACAAGAGTTATTGCATTGCTTCATCTGTTAGACCTAGAAAGTTCTCTCTGGACATGGATGTGAGGTGGAACTCCACCTACCTTATGCTGAAAACATTGTTACCTCACAGGAGTACTTTCAGTACTTTCATTGAGGCTAATTATCCTAGAGCACCTGGTAGTCCTTTCCTGTTGACTGATGATCACTGGGAAATGGCTAGTAAGATGTTAAAATTTCTTGAACTGTTTTATGACTTCACTGTTGATTTATCTGGTGTGTACTATCCTACTTCTCCACTTATGATTCATCATATTGTAAAGATTGCTATTCACCTGCATAAATATCAACATGATCAACACCTAAGAGCTGTTATCCAGTCTATGATTGACAAATATAATAAATACTGGAAGAACATACCTGATCTTTATTCCATTGCATTCATACTAGATCCAAGAGCTAAGATTAAGGGCTTTACCAAAGTGCTTATAAAGTTGAATTCTCTTTTTAATGTTGATTACACTAACAAGTTGCTGGACACAAGAGCTCTTCTTTTTAAAATGTACAACAGGTATGATGCAATGCATGGCTCTGTTAGGCTCAAAAGGGTTGTTCCTGCATCCCTTTCTGGTAAGAAAAGAACAACTTAGGCTGACATTTATGATGATGATGAGCTTGACATTGGGGCTGGTTGTGCTTCCCTCCCTCCTAATCTTGATCAGTCAAGGGGTGTGTCTGCCACTTCTTTGCTACAGGCAGCTTCTGCTCCTCACTCTAGTGAGCTTGCCACCTACCTGGACTCAGACACAGTGAGCCAGTTAGATGATGATTTTGACCTCATGCAATGGTGGCATGAGCACAAGCTTACTTATCCTGTGCTTTCTATTCTTGCAAAAGATATCTTTACTGTGCCTGTGTCAACCATCTTTTCAGAATCTACTTTTAGCACTATTGGTAGGATCATCGAGGAGCGTCGCCGGAGGCTGAACCCTGAGACTGTGGAGGCACTGACATGCATCAAAGACTGGGAGAATGCTGAATCAAGACTGTAGCACATGGTGAAAGATAAGGAGCTGAAAGAGGTTTTTGAAGCACTTTATCTTGATGTTGATTAAGTTCCCCATTTATGTAATGGTTTTGTAATAGTTGTTAAGACTTGGAAATGCTGGATGATGGATTTAATGAACCTATGAACAATATTTGGAGTTGGCTGTACTCTTTTTCTATTTAGGGTTTCTCACAAGGGTGAGTTTTATCTAAACATGTTTTTAATGAGGCAACCATTGCACAGCTCCTTTTTGAATTAGTTTTAGTTTCACAACTTGTCTGTGTTCTTTGCTTGCTGTTTTTTTCTTGAATTTTGTGATGATTTTGATGACTTAGAAGTTGTCTGTGTGAAATTCTAAGTTGATTGAGTGTTTTTGAGAATTCAGTTTCAGGGTCGGTATGGGCACGCTGGGCTGGTGTGCCAGCACGGCACGCCAGGCACGGCTCAGACTCCTTAGGGCCGTGCCTAGGTCAGCTTTGCGGCACGGTAGCACGGCCCGGCACGGCACGCTTCATATACCGTGCCTGCCGGACCGTGCCGAGGCGTGTCGTGCCCGGCCGGGCTAGGGCCGTGTAGTGCCGTGCCGGCACGTTTGGAAAACTTTAAACTAGGTCGATCGTGTCTACACACGCGCGCGATTGACTGATTTCTTTTCAAAAAAAAAAAGTAGGGACATGCACATGCGATGCGTGCCAAGATGAACTAGGTCGATCGTGTATACACACGCGCGCGATTGCGTGCTATAGCATCTCCCTTGGTACGCTTTTGTGGCGGTGAAGCTTGCGACCTGACCAGTTCGTTGCTCGTGCGGCCCGCCTACAAACTTCACCGCTACCACACGAGATAGTATTAGCTATTAATTATATTTATTTAGTTATAAGCTGACAGCAAATAAACCAGAGAATGTGTCAACGAAGATTTGGAACTGTTTGGAAGACTTGTCTATTCAATTCCTCATGCTGTTCCTGCATTGTACACGTATACCGGCCAATGATATATATATATATATATATATATATATATATATATATATATATATATATATATATATATATATATATATATATATATATATATATATATATAGAGTATACTCTATAGCTAGCTACAAAATAAGTTATTTTGTAGCCACCTCTATTTACGATAATTTTATATACTAATTTACGACAATGTCAGTATATATTTACGATAGTTGAATTACTATAACAGATGGAAATATTTACCATAATGTTATAGTAAATCACACAGTAAGGAGTTACTATAATCTCAAAAATTAGCATAGCAATTATCGTAACTCCAAGTGGCTACAGAATAAGTTATTTTGTAGCCAGCTGTAGAGTAATAGTTATATATATATATATATATATATATATATATATATATAGCAGCTGGAATTCGTCTAAAAAAAGAAAGAAATGCAGCTGGAAGCACGCATGCAAATTATATATATTTCATATAAACAATACCGTTAGTATATAGCAGCTAGCATTGTTGCCTCACACACTCCAACGACCTACTACAAAGCTAGCAGATCGAGGGCTCAAGGACGGAGAAAGAGAGGGATGTAACGGTTCAAAAATCAAGTGTCTGTTGGGTCTAAGACACTCCACCTCAGAGAGTCAGAGTGGACAAGTTCAAATAGTTTGCTATCGTGCCATATGTCGGACTGAAAAGGTCCTAGGATAGGATGCATGCATGCTTCTCTGACTCTGCCTTCCTCCTCTCCTCTGTCAAAACGTAACAACTCGATCCTGCATCATTTCAAACACTACCATGGCACCTGATCTGGTCTCAAGAAATATTATTACCAATTCCACCGTCTTTCATTTCATATACTGAAGCACTATAAAATGTGACGAGCGCGCGAGAGATGACCGTTTCCTCCCTTGCTCGATCCTGTCCCTTTCCTTCGTCTCCCTCCCGCCATATTTTCTTTCTTCGTCGCCGTCGTCATCACCTCACCTCACGCGCTGCAGCTCGATCTCATCTCATCCCTCCCCCTCGCCCGTCTCCATCAACGCGGCTCCGTCGCCCTCACGCGTACTCCGACATACATATAAACGCAGGCAGGCATTCACTCCCACGCTAGAGCTGCTCCCAAGCTGTCCTCCATTTCGGTTTCGTCGCGTTGCCTGCCTCGGACCTCGGCTCGGCTCAGTCAGCGGCGCCATGGCCGACCGCGTCCACCCCATGCCATCTCCTTCCTCCTCCCTGCTTCCACCTCCGCCAGGGCGACGGCGATCCGACCACCACCATCACCAACAATCCGATGACGCCTTTTCCGCCGCCGACGCCGACCCCGCGGCGGCGCCGGCCACGGAGACGACGCCGCTGCACCCGTCCTTCTTCCACGACAGCCCGCTCGCGCTCTCGCCGCCGCCAGGCACGTACATCATCCAGGTGCCGAAAGACCAGGTCCTCCGCTCGCCGCCCCCGGACCGCGCGCGCCGCTACAAGAAGCTGTCCGGCCGCCCCGCGCGGCGCCGCCGCCTCCGCCGCGCGTGCTGCCTCGCCTGCGCCGCGCTCCTCGTGGTCCTCCTCGCCGCCGCCGCCTTCGTGGGCGCCGTCTTCCTCGTCTTCCGCCCCCGCGCGCCGTCCTTCTCCGTGCCCTCCCTCGCCGTCCGCGGCCTCGACGCCTCCGCCGTCTCCTCCGCCGCCGACCTCTCCCCCGCGCTCGACGCCGCCGTGCGCGCGGACAACGGGCGGAACGGGAAGACGGGCGTAGAGTACCGGGCCGGCGGGGACGTCGCGGTGTCCTACGCCGGGCAGCGGCTCGCGGCGGGGACGTGGCCGGCCTTCCGCCAGGCGCCGCGGAACGTGACCGTGGTCGCGGTGGCCATGCGGGGCCAGGGCGTGCGGCTCACGGACGCGCAGAGGACGCAGCTCGCCGCGGAGCGGGCTGCGGGAGCCGTGCCGCTCACGGTGGAGGCGAGGGTGCCCGTGCGGTTGCGGTTTGGGAAGGTGCTGAGGACGTGGACCGTCGACGTCAAGGCCCGGTGCGAGGTGGCCGTCGACAGGCTGGACGGGAACGCCGCTGTGGTGAACAGCGGGTGCAAGGTCAAGGTTAAGCCGCTATGGTGGTGGTGGTGATCGCCGCCGCCGCCGGCGTCGTGTCCATACGCGTTGTTAAGGCCGCCTAAATGTAAACGGCTAGTAATTAGTATTAATTACAGTACTGCTGTAGCAGCGACGGTGCATTCTGCATTGAACACAGAGATTACTTCTTGGAGTGTATATTTATTTACCTGTGAAGTAAATTGATTTCTATAGGTGTACTGACTGCTCCATCTGTTGCATATGTGAAATGGTGAAATTATTGTAGATAACTTTAAGCTACTGTAATAAGAAAAGTAATTATTTTCAGATTATTTTTGGATCAAGTTTTCATTACCCAAATTTTGAATTACCTGAACTACCTAACCCGAATTCAGGTAACCCGAACACCCAAGCCTACTTATGACTAATGAGATGAATGTAAGTCTAATAAAGAGTTCTAAGTGGATTTATGTTGAGGTGAAGAGAGAAGAGAAGTTAGCTCTAAGTTTACACAAATATTATAGATACTGAAGAGATCTATACTTTTCAGTTTATAATATTTTCGTTTAAAGCCATCTTGAGACCTGAATGATTAATTTAATGTTCAAATCTACAAATACAAATCAAACATTGTATCATTTTTTTAGAAACGGCCTCAAATGAAAAGTCTACAAACTACAAAGTTGTAAATCTTTTTTCTCTAAAATCATCATATAAATTTTATCTTCAACTGAGTTCATATATAAAAGTTACCACCTCCATTTCAAACTATTTTGACTTTTTTAGATACATAATTTTATTATACACTTTAAGGAGTATAATTCTTATAGATAAGCTGACGTCAATAGGAATTATCTGCTAATTCACACGGCGGTAACAAAATTCTGCCAGCTCAATCGGTGGAAGTAGTATATTTTTGTAATTTTTCAATTCAGACAAATACTTTAGCAAAAAACGAATTTAAAAATAAAAAAAATCCTCCCGCATTGAAATCTAAATGGGCCGCGGCTCAAAGCAAATGGGCCGGCTCTTATGGAATAAACATTTAAGGGTTCCTACATTCCCCTCGACAAAAATTTACGAAGAAAGATGTTGATTCGGCCATGCATCCGAAATGTACTGGGCCGCCAGGCCTACTAATCTGGAATGGTTTTTTTTTCCATTTCATAATTTTGGGTCAGGCTAGCGCTCAAACGTCCGGCCCTAGGTCCACGTCCGGATGCAGCTGCCCACGCCCCACGCTTGCTCTGTACTGCACGGCCCACTTGCTCAGATTCCGCGCCGCTCGAACGACTCGCCGTACCCACGCCGTCCGCTCCCACGTGGGCCTATATATGGGCATGCAGCACACAGCCTGATGGCCTGGCTCAAAGCACGGCATTTTGGCCCGGGCCGAGCACGGCACGGCCCGGTGAGCAGTGGGCCCGGGCTAGCACAGCCTGATGTATAAGGCCGTGCCTGGGCCGCTTCCTAGGCACGCCGGGCGGCACGGCCTGGCCCGGTATCATAGTCAAGAGTATATATATTATCTCTGTTTTTTAACCCTAATTGATTCTCATCCCATCCCATCGAAGCGTCGTGGCTCCTTCCCTTCCCTTGCATCGCCCAAGTAGGCATGCACCGTGGTCCGCAGCTCCCCTTCCCTTCTCGCATCGTGGCTCCCCTTCCCTTCTCGCAGACTCGCATCGCGGACGCTCCGTTCCGTCGCGTCGCGCGGGCGCAGCGCGATGGCCACATGTCTTTCCCTCGCAAACGCCCCCTCCGACCCTCACCTTCCCTCGTGCGGCGTTTCCTTGCAGCGCCGATGCCCGAGGGCCGAGCACCTCCTCGACTTCAAATCTGGTGCCAAGGGCAAGCTTGTCGGCGACCACCGTCACCTCCTGCTGCCAGCGGCCTCCTCGACTCCTCTGCGACACGGCGGGCCAGAGACGACGCTCCTCTGCAAGACAGCGGTGTCGCTCCCCACTGGGCCACGGTGACATGGGCTACGGGCCCCGGCCCAGGCTGCTAGAATGGCCATGCCTGACGGGCAGACACGACACGAAAAATGGCCCATAGTGCCGTGCTTGGGCCGAAGGCCAGGCCCACGTGCCTAAGAGGCACGGCCCGCAGGGCACGACGTGCTATGCCGGCCCGTTGCCCATCTATACGTGGGCCCACGTCACCCGAACATCACCAGCATCAAGGAGAGGAGGAGACGCTGATGCGAGGCATCATAAGGCGAGGAGGAAGATGCAACACCCAATCTATTTTTGAAACATCCAAATAAAACATTTGCAACATACATTCAAAATAGTTAAAGCACTTGCAACATACGTCTGAAACACTTGTAAAAAACATCCGAAAACGCTTGAACAAGCCATTACAAAATATACGCAATATCCAGATAAAACACTTGAAACATATATGTGAAACAAATGCAACATCCAAATAAACACACTTGAAACATATGTTTGGAAAACAGATGAAACATTGGGGATAGACGCTTGCAACATACGTGTACAACCATTGCAACATATGCAACATCCCTATCTATTTTTGTAACATCCGTATGAAGCACTTATAACATACCTCTAAAACATCTTAAATATTTGAATGTAAGCTTAAAACATGCATCGTATCCCGGTGTGGCCTCCTTTGCCATTTGCATCGGGGCGCAGCAGCCATAACAGGAGGTGAGGCTGGAGGGCTTTCGTGCCAGGGCCCGGCACTTCTCCTTGCGTTGGCGGCGCCTGTCGGCGTCGTCGGTCACGCAGCAGCCACAGTTGGCGGCCACAGCGTGGCGCAGCGGTGCTCGCGCCGTCAGGCGGGGCGGGTGGTGGAGCAAGCGGCAGGAGCGGCGGAGCAGGAGCATGCGGGGTGACCGTCGTCGGTGAAGCAGAGCACAGCAGAGGAGGAAGCGGGACGGCGCGGTGGAGGCGGCCGCGGCGGTGGGGAACGTCGCAACGGCCGATGCGAGATGGGGAAATGCCGCTCTTTTTATTAGTGAAGGAACGAAGGTAAATGGCAAGTGGCCTATTAGGCCAGTCCGCGGGCCTAGGAAGAAGTAAATTCTAGTGTGAGTACTGCACCGAACATAAAGTTTGTGACGGGTAGTAAAAGATCTATTTTTCTTTTGACGACATAGAGTTCGATCCTCAATTATTTCTTGCGCTATCTTCTTACGAAGTTTTGTTAGGGCATCTATCACAGCCTCTGGTTTATGCGGCCAACCCGGAATGTAGACGTCCACAGGAATTAACTTATCAACTCCTCAAACAGTACTATAGGAATTTGTACTGAACATGCCCCTGTAACCGTACATGCTCCCATAGCAATGACGTATTTCGGTTCAGGCATTTGTCTGGGTGGGAGATTTTCGACGGATGCCCTCACCAGCTGCTTTTTTTTTCTTTTGCAAAAATAAAAAAAAAGTAGGCCCAAATTTTGTAACTGTATACCTCATCAACCCCGTTTGACATGGCGAGATTTCAATCTCGCCATTTTCTTTATCCAGCGAGAACTGAGCCCTCTGTCAATTCAAATGGTGACAGTGACAAGATTTTCCAACAAATTGAATCGGGGTGTGTTTGAAAAGTGGGTGAAAAGTTACGGTAGCACCTTTCGTTTTTATTTGACAAATATTATCCAACCATGAAGTAACTAGGCTCAAAAGATTCGTCTCGCAAAAACCAGACAAACTTAGCAATTAGTTATTTTTTTACCTATATTTAATACTTCATGCATGCGTCCAAATATTTGATGTGATGGGTGGAAGAGGAAATATTTTGGATTTGCATGAGAAGTGAACACACCCTCGGCTGAATTATAAATATCGGCAGAGGAAAATTTTCCTGCGCTGAAGGTCCTTTCATCCGGTTCAATCCATAGGCTGAAGTGCCAACAGCAGTAGTAGCACGTAGCCGGCGGCCATCACCATTCACCACCCACTGTGTCGCCTCTTCCAAGATATGAAAACAGTTCATGACTAAAAACCATAGTTTTAAATCTCCGGCTATAGCTGAAGATATAGCCGGCTATAGCTGTTTGAGACTGCTCAAGCTACGAGCTATAGCCCGCTATATCTCGCTATATCTCTATTTAGCCTCCGCTATTGCTGTTTTAGAGGTCATCCGCTACATACACTTAGCCGGCGATTTAAAACCTTGCTAAAAAACCGAGCTGAGCACTCGTAGAAGCAACCAACAAAGGAACGCAATTAGCACTGGAAGGCGACCCTCAGGCAACAACGAAGACCTTCTCGGTAACGGTAGGGGCAAGGCAATCAGCGACCAATGGCGACAGTAAACCGCGAGCTGAACCTGCAAGAACTTGAAGAGCTTGATCTCGTCTCATGCTCTCATCAGAGAGCGGCCTGTGCATCTGAGTCAACCCCAATTGGAGAATCACTTGCTTAGCAATAGCCAACTGGACTTCTACCGGAGGTTGGTCATCTGACGACGACGAGGACACAGCTCGCAGCCCCACTCTGCAGCTACGGCTCCGTGTACATTTTATTTAGAGGGGCACAAAATGCTAGTGCGCCACTTTGAGATTTCGGAAGGTTGATTACTTTAGCCTACCACACTAAGATAATGATAATAATCACGTGATTCAGAACCCAGTACTACCGCTCCGTTCTAGGTTGTAAGTCGTTTTAGTTTTGTCCTAGATCAAATTTGTCTAACTTGGACTAAATTTATAGAAAAAAAACATATCAACATATACAATATTTATCAAGTAAATGCAGTATCAAATATATTTCATCATGGTGCATCAATTGAATCTAGTTGGGTGTCAATTTGATCAAAGTTAAAGAAATTTAGTTTAGGACAAAGCTAAAACAACTTACAGTTAGGGGTAGTGCCGCACTATCGGTTGAAGTCAATCACTGGAAACCCACTTTCCTTAAATACAAGATGATTTTATTTTAAAAACGCTGCACTATAGTTTCAAGATGTTTCAGCTGACCACAGAAGGCCCTTGCAAACTATGGGGATGGTTAGAAGAAATATATTGTACATGTATCTCAAAGGCGTTATAGTCGGAGATACTATTACGGGTACAAAAGTTCTTATACGTATTGGAAATGCCTTTGAGTAAGGTTTGAACAAGAGTGATTGAGTTGGTTCATCCAATATTCAATAGTTGGCTCTATCATAACTGGAGTTTTTTTAGATAATATCATAACTGGAGTTTGTATGCTGAAAAAGAAAAATTGACACTGTTCCTTTTTTTTTCTTGAACAGACAAGAGCTCTGAGCGGGGAAATAAAGCCAAAGTAGTGGCTCCTGTTGCAGCCAAATAGACTGCACAGTCTGCACTACAAGTTTAAGTCAATTTATACAAATTTTACCAACAATTGTTTAAATTATATATATAATTTAGAAAAATGAAACATGTATAAATGGATAGTATTGATTCTTTAGCAAATAATAATATATAATGAGAGAAATTAACAGTCATTAATTTATTTTGTTTGATTTTTTCATGATCACTTGTTTGGGGGCTGAGGGAGTAGACTGCACTGCACCTCTCACTTTCAGGTCCTGTCTCTTTCCTTACACATGTTGTGGCACGCAGCAAATTCCCGTCGACGCGGCAAAAGCTTTCTACCAACAGTCAACTAGTCAAGTCAAGTAAAGCTACATAACCTTCTACTCCTCTGCCTCGCAAACACATCTAATCATACAGCAAAAACACAGGATCAGAAGTTCATAACAGCAACACACACATGGATTATTCTAAATCTCCGTCTCTCCGCCATGCACATACACTCCTGGCGTGTATCATCCTCATTTTCCTGTCAAACAACTCAGCATTCTCATCAGCACAACCCGGCAACAGGTCAGAGGCTGATCGCCAAGCCCTGCTCTGCTTCAAATCCGGCATCTCCAACGACCCTCGCGGTGTCCTCGGATCATGGCGCAACCACTCGCTCAGCTTTTGCAGCTGGCGAGGGGTCAGCTGCAGCTTAGCCTCAGCCTCCCTGTCCCTGTCCGGGTGGTGTCCATAGACCTAAGGTCTGTGCAGCTCCAAGGAAGACTGCAGTACAGTTGCATGGCAAACCTTACTTCGCTCGTGCAGATGGATCTGTCAGGCAATGGTCTTTCCGGAAGCATACCTGAGGCAATAGCTGCGCTTCCGGGCCTCCAGACTCGGATGCTTGCCGGCAACAGGCTTGCAGGTAGCATCCCTCTGTCACTGGGTGCAGCAGCTTCTCTTAGGTATGTTAATCTTGCAGGAAATAATCTTAGCGGAGTTATTCCTGATTCTTTAATCAAAGTTCCATCGCTTCGTGTACTAAACCTCTCAATGAATTTCCTAAGTGGGGGGTGTTAGTTTGATCTCCACCGGACTTCGCGTCCTGATCGGGGACGCCCAGCCCAATGACGTGGCTGGTGGCCCCCGTCGCGCAGTGCTATAAATAGGAGGTGGGGGCCAATGGTTAGGGTTACGAGGTTCACTTCACTGCCGCCACCCCACTGTCCTAACCCTAATCCGATCCCGAGGGTGCACTGCCAGCGGCGGGAAGCATCACCAGCGTCTCCACGCCGCCACTGCACTACCCCGACGTCACTGCAACCATCCTCTTCACCGACCGCCGCTGCCTGTGTGCAGACTCCATCGACGAACGCGCCGGACGCCTCCAGCTCCTCCAAGCCCACTGGTATGTGCCTCAACTCTCCCTCTCCTTCTTTCTCTTCCTCTTCCTCTCTGGATTTGTGAACTGTCACTTGTTTATACCAAAAAGAGAAGAACCTACCCACTGATCTATACACCTAGAACGATCCAACGAACTAACATTGGTACCAGAGCCACAGGTTGCCTACCTAGGATGTAGATCTAGATGTGGGGTGTAGAAATTGAACAGAAATTCAGAAGAGCTGAACGAATCGAGGTGATTCGGAAGAAATTCCCCAAAAGAAATCCCTAACCCTAAAGAATCAGAATGGAAGAAGAAAGAAAAGGGGCAGTGGCCCACCTGCGGCTCACCTGCCGCAGTCACCACCGTGCGTCGCACGGGTAGAACACCCGCCGTCACGCGGGAAGAACAGATCGGGGTTAGTAGAAAAGGAAAAGAAATGAAACGAATTTTTTGATTCGGATGAACACCCCAAACCCTAACCCTAACCCAAAATGGGTAAAAGAAGAGGACGGCGTGGAAGGAACTACCTGGGCTCTTTCCCCGTCGTCGCTACAGCCGCCACGGAGGAAGAAAGAGTCGCGCCGTCACACCGCCGGCGAGCGGGAAAGGAACCCGAGCCGTGAGGGAGCGCAGCCACGTCAACGGCGCGCATCTCGCCTCGGGCTCGAGCAAAGGGCATCACCACGGTGCCCCCTCGACGGCGTCGCGCGTGGCTTCGGCCGCACGCGAGCTCCGGCAAGAGGTGCCATGGAGGCGCCGCCACCTCCGGTCGTCTCAGGCGGCCGCTGGGTAAGGGCACCGCCGCAGGGCAACTCGACGACGCCGGCGAGGAGCTTTGCGGTGGCGTCGCCATGTCCACTCTCCTCCGCCGTCACTCAGAGCTATGGGTGATGAAAGAGGAAGAGGAGGGAGACAGAATGAAATTAGGGTTAGCAAGGGGCCGGCCGCAAGGGGTTTTGTCACTCCGATTCACGAGGACGACCGTCCGATCTTCATCGACGGTTGGCAGCGGCCGGACCGAATGAAGCCCAGGCGGGCAGCCACTTTCCCGGCCCAGGCCCAGGTTGCGGCCTGGGCGCGGGGACTGCGGTGTGTGCGGCTCGGCCATGGCCCACGGGCCGGAGTTTGCCGTTGGGCCGCGGGAAAGCAGAAGTCCGCGAAGGGAAAATGGGTCTGGGGCCAAAGAGCAACGTGGGCGCGTCTGGGCCAAGCGCGACGCAAGCAGAGCTGGGCCATGAGCTGACGAGCGTGCTCGCGTGCGAAGTGGGTCACGGGCCGTTCAGCTGCTCAGGCCGAATGAGGCCGAATGCACAATGACGATAAAGTGTTGTTTTACTACTTTTTCAGAAGCAAATTTTTTATGATTTTATTCAAGGAATGAGAATAACTCTGATTAAATTTGCACCAACGTGTTATTTTTTTCAGAGAGTAAATGAAGAATATGAAATGCTTCTGAATCAGTAATATTTTTAAGAGTGTTTTCACGTTTTCCGCTGCAAAGAAAAAGAATGTTGTCTTCTCATTAAATCCGAACCAACGGGAGGATTTAATTTGAAGAGCAGTTAAAGTTGTTCAGAAAATGATGAAAAGTTTATCCTCTAATTAAAATTGGAACCAACGAGAAAATTTTAATTAGAGGGATATTCACATTATGATTTAAGTGAAATTATGATATTGTTATTTTCTGACCAACGTTGATGATAACAATATTATAAGCTTATTTATGAGTTTGAGGTTGAAATTTAAATCTCTGATAAATTATGCATCAAAGTGACCAATTTTCAGAGAATAGATAAAGATCAAGAAATGCTCATGAAATAGAAAGATGTTTTCCGCTGCAATAATAATGATGATCTTCTAATTAAATTCGAACCAACGGGAGAATTTAATTTGAAGAGGGTTAATGATAATTGAGTTGTTCCATATGTTAATTCCATTTATGCCCAACGGTGATGTGGAATTAATGTACAAGAATATTGTATTCATGATGTTGCTAATTTTAGCAAAAAGATATTAATAGAAAATTTTATAAGTTCTATCTATGAGTTTTATGCATTTATTCTATTTCTGCCCAACGGTGATATAGAATTAATATAGAAGAAAGTTGTTTTGTTCTATATCTGCCCAACGGTGATATATAATAGAACATAAAGAAATCAGAGTTTAATATTGATAACTATTGTTGAATAATTTTCAGACAAAGATCTTCTTGCTTTCGTTCTTGAAGGCAGAAAAGAGAAAAGAAAAGCACTGGGTACTTGTGACTCAGATGATGAAAAGCCTAAGCACAAATTGTGTATATAAAAGTAGGTCATTGCATAAGAGACTGTGTCCTCTTTAAGAGTGTCTTAAAAAGAAATGTTTTTCAAAGATTTCAGGGATATTGATCCAAGAAAGGAAATGGAACGATAAGAGTTTAGTTTGAGAAATGTCTTTTATGTACTCTCTATGAAAAATAATTTAATTTTCTGTTTTATCATCTAATATGAATTGTAATGAGTGGCATGCATGCTTAATTTGACCAACGTCGGATTAAGCATGTGTGTTAAAGAATATCGAATTTATTCCTGAATTTGATGATTGAATATGAGCCAATTCTAGCATTTATGTCCCTTCAAGAGAATTGTCTCGCATGACGGCATAAATTTTAAGTAAATACCCGTGTTGCGGGATGAAGTTGGTATAGTACTTGTCCTGCACGGCAGAAGAAAGTGAGATGACGATATGTGTCCCGCACAGGGAGAGAAGTTTAGGGTAGCTGAAGGGTCGAGATGGCGGACTAGAGGGGGGTGAATAGTCCTTTCTAAAAATAATCACATCGACAAACTAAAACAAATGCGGAATTAAAACTATCGGTCTAGCCAAGACTACACCCCTCTATCTAAGTTCACAAGCACCTCACAAAGATCCTAATTAAGTAACTAAGGTGTTTTCCTTAGCAAGAGCTCTCCTAAACAATTCTAGAGCAAGGTCACACAAACCTATGCACTAGTACTTTAGCAAAGCCGAGGAGCTCCTACACAATTCTAGTAAGCAAAAGCACGAAGCCACCTATGCTCACTAGCAATGCTCAATAGCAAGGCAACTAATGCCAAACTAGATAGCGCAAATTACTTAGCTACATAAACTAAGCAATATGACTAACAAGGTTACACAAACCAAATTAGCCACGCAACGGTTGCTACTTCTATGCTACACAAGCAAGAACGTAACTAGCAAACTACATAAGCCAACTAGTTACAAGAGCAACTACACAAGCACAAGTATATAAAAGTAAGTACAAGCTTGTGAATCGAAAGCAAACCACCGAGAAGATGTACACAATGTTGACACGGTGGTTTTTCACCGAGGTTCACTTGGTTGCCACCAAGCTAGTCCCCGTTGTGGTGATACACCCACTTGATGGATCACGAGCTAATTGACTATCAAGAGTCAAACCCTCAGCGGGTGCCGCACATCCACTCTCAAGATGGGGATCCTCCAAGCCATGAGCTTTACTAGAGTTGCTCTTCGCGATCCCCACGGGGTGAGCACAATCCCCCTCACAAATTCTCCTCCGGAGCCACGCACAATCTCCACGCGTGCTTCAACAGAGTCGCAAGCCACCAAGCCGTCTAGGAGGTGGCAACCTCCAAGAGTAACAAGCACCACCGGCTTGCAACACGATCACCTAGTGCCACTCGATGCAATCCTCTCGATGCAACGCACTAGAATCGCTCTCTCACTCGATCCGATGAACACTATCAAGCATGAGTGAGTTAGAGGGCTTCCAAGCACTACCACATAAGCCACCAAGGCCAAAGTGTGCTCAGCTGCCGGCCACGGCCGGCCAAGGCATCTATTTATAACCCCACGGTCAAATAGAGCCATTACCCTTTCACTGGGTCCTTTTCGGGATGACCGGACACGCCGGTCATAACTGACCGGACGCGCTCAGCCGCGTCCGATCCTCCAACGGTCACTGCGCCAACGGTCAAACCCTATGACCGGACGCGCTTCTCATAACGATCGGACGCGCCGGTCCCGATGACCGGACGCGCCCTAGGCAACGACCGGACGCGCCTGTCGAACGACCGGACGCGCCTGTCGAACGACCGGACGCGCCGATCGCACTGACCCACGCGCCTGCGACGCAACGACCGGACGCGCCTGTCGAACGACCGGACGCGCCTGTCGAATGACCGGACGCGCCGATCGCACTGACCCACGCGCCTGCGACGCAATGACCGGACGCGCCCCTCGCAACGACCGGACGCGCCGATCGCACAGTACCGCGCGCGCAACGACATGACCGGACGCGCTCCTTGCGATGACCGGACGCGACAGTGCCCGCGTCCGTTTAGAGTCCAGTAAGCACCTTCAATGATCGGACGCGTCCGATCATGTGTGACCTCTCTCTCTTGGTGTATTGATATATCTTTGTTCTAACTTCTCTCCCTTTGTCATCAATTTCCATAAAGGGTGTACTTCTCATTGATGCAAAGGCTTGCATTGGGGTAGATGGTTGAGACTTGAATATTGCATTGTTGATGGACATCACCGCACATGTTGGAATGACATTACTTGTATGTTGCTCTTGAGATACCACTTAGGATCTTTGACCTTGATACCATTAGGTGGGGCTCCTCCCCCTATGTCATAGCATGGGTCATTCACTTGATAATCTTGAGCTCATGTGTGTGAGGGAACTTTCTTCATTTGATGATCACTTAAAGTTGAGGATCACTTGTGGAACCACCGTCTTGTATAAATGATATCATGTGTAGAAATACCACAAATAAGTGTGTGATACCAATTTGAAGAATCCTCTATCATGGAACCACTTGTAGGATTTGTCAATATGATCTTTTCTTGAACATTTGCTATCTTTATGAGTACCACTTGTAGGATATCACTTGTAGATCATGATCTAGACACCACTTGTAAATACCAATTGAAGAAATATTTTGAGTCTAGATACCATTTGAAACACCCTAGATATCCATTTGCATTGTTGTCTTGTGCTTGTACCCATATCATTGTCATGAGCTTCTAGTATGACTTGAACTAAGTTGATTTGCCTAAGATTCTAAGTCCGGTTTGATCCAATGACAAGCTTCTTCACTCCTCATACTAAGGGTTATCTTGCCAATGTTGTACTTGTCACTTGTTAGCAATCCAAACTAGATCAAGTACTTGGGTTCACTAGCTCATGAACAAATTCATACACATACCACTAGATCATTTAAACAATTCAAGCAATAGTGGTAGGCTATGAATTTAAATATTTCATTTGTTATGCATGATCCTAGTAAGCATGTACTATATGCACTAATCGCATACTAGTAAGGGATGAAATGATCATGCACATTGCAATGATACCTTTGTTATGTTGGAGTAGAGGATAGTCACATAGATTTCAATTCATTACTCCAATAGTAATGTGAAGTCCAATTTATAAGCTTGGTGAAGACCAATCATTATAGAGAAATCCATTCTTCACCCATATGAAATGAGAACCACTAATAATCAAGTGCATTATCTCTTGTTGTGGTTGGCTTGCTTTTTCTCTTTGATCAATGCTTGCATCAGAGAAGTATTTATGATACCAATTTTATAACTATGACTAGCTCTCTTTTGGGTGTTGCTTGCTTTTCTTGATTAACCCTATTGTTTGCTTCAATTAAGCATCTCAAATGTCCCTTGAATTCATCACTTCCATATTAGCCTTCCAAGCCGGTGCTCGGTTTACCCACCCATGGGCGGCAAGCCCCCTCAGCAGGGAGAAGTGACCTCTCTCCAAAGAACCATCATTGACACTTACTTGAATTGCCTTTGATTGATTGATCTATGGACTTAACTTGATGAGTAACCTTGAATTATTCTTTAAGTCCTTTTCTTTCTACCAAATGATCTCCAATCATTACTAGAACTTGAACCTCATCTTCATCTTGAGTTTGATCTTCATTTTCAAATTTGAGTACCAAATTTGTACACTAGGTACATTCCACAATCAATGTCTTTGTACTCATTTCTTGTCATGCTTCTAGATCAATTCAAAACCAAACTTAGTTGCCTCAAACACTTATAAATATGTTTCCAACTTGAGGACCTTTCACTTAATGTGACTCTAGATCAATCCAATAATTGTCACTTTTCTGGCAGATCCTGTACCCTTCAAAGAATAATTCATATCTCTCAATGTATAGGTCCAAATGCCATGAAATTTGGTGGAGATGTGAATTACTGAGTCATCTAGCAACTGTAAAAATTTGAGCTTCATTTGACTTCTAGATTGCTACTAGATTTCAAATCTTCCACCACTATTACATGCTGAAAACTGCTGCACTATAGCTGACAAGATGTGCTCTAAAACCATAGCATTTCTCATCCAATTATCATGAAATTTATACAGCATCTAATATCATAAGTCTAGAGCATGTATGCCAAATTTCAAGCCAATCCAATATGATTTAGTCACTCAAACTCAGACTTGATCTCAGCTAGCTCAGATTTTCAATAATGGACACATTTCAAAACATTGAGCTATACTTCACCAAATTGAATCAAACTTGAAACTAACTTGTTTGAGCACTTTCATAAGACATATATCCATTCAATCCACTTACTAAATATCATCTCATGAATTTATCCAACACAAGTCAATCCAAATTTGATTGCTAGGCATTTAATCCATTCAAACATCTCATAGCAAGCAACATTGCATATATATCCAATTCAATCAACTCATATGCACCCAAGTGAAATGATCAACAAGAGATATACCTTGGTTAGCTCATGATCATCCAATAGCAAGCTTTCAACTTGAATATTTGCAAGCCATCAAATATATCCAATAAATCACCACAATCTTGAATGTTGCACTTGTATGTTGTAGTATTTGGACTCCACTTATTTTGACTTGGCATTGGGATAGAATATGCACTAAGCTTTAAAACTTGATTCAACATATGATGACTAATATGAATCCAAATGAATCAAGCCTCCAATGCCGATGGTACCTATAAACAATCATCCACTTTTTGATGGTACCCAAACAAGTTTGGGTCCTCTCAAGTTAGGAGCAACATACTTAGGCAAAGCCTTAGTATGGGTAGCGGGATGTTTTGCAATAGCAACAATAGAAGTACCATTTACATCCTTTCTAAGCACATTTGTATCATCAATTGAAATATGCTTAGAAGTGTTACCTAGGGGACATGAATGTGCCATGTGTCCCCTTTCCCGGCATGAATAGCATCTTCTCTTTGATTGAGCCTTTTCTTCATTGCTCATGTGATGCTTTTCATTGCCTTGCCTCTCATGAGTTGCTTGAGCATTCTTCTCAAGCTTGGTAGGACACCCCGAGGCAAAGTATCCCATATCTTCACACTTGAAGCACTTGATGTGAGCCAAATTTCTTTTCTCAATTTGATTCTTGCTCATCATCTTGGTATCTTGGATTTGCATTGGATGCCTTCCTTTTCCACCCCTTCTTGTTTTCTTCTTCATGATCATCAAGTCACCAACATCTTCATCATTGATCTTGACTTGAGCTTGGGGTATCTTCTTTTCATCTTGTGGCCTCATCTTTGGCTTCTTGGTTGGGCAAGACTTGGCAAGGTGACCCATCTCATGGCATTTAAAGCACACGAAATGAGATAGCTTCTTTTGTTCTTGCTTCTTCATTTTCTTGCCCTTGTTCTTGTTGAAGCCAATGCCACTCTTGTGTCACACCCATTTTTAAGGACAAAAATAGGATGCATAAAAGACTCATGTGCGCCCCAGGAAACAGTCGCACACATAAGTTGACAAATTACAAAGTATCATCACAGTGCTTATTACATAATGAATAAATATTTAAGACATAGTCTTGAACGATAGGTAATAATAACTAATAGTAATTCTTCAGCGGAAACTCCACACAGGGACACGGTTGACTGGTTGACACCAAGACTAGTACTCATTCCGATAATCTTCCTCTATATCTTCATCTGTTATGGTGGAAATAGCAAGGGTGAGTCCATGTCGAACTCCACAAATATAACACAGGGTTCATGAGGCTCAAAAGGGCTAGACACTGTTTAACTGCGTTTAGCTTTTAATCATATATTAGCAATTGAGTAGCATCAAGATAAACCACTTCCCATTAAAGAACCAATGATCAATTGTAATAATGATAACGAATAACATTAACATGAGCATAATAATAATCAACAATAATTAAACATGATATAGCAATGGTGATCATCTATTCTGTAAATGTTCCAAGGCCGCTCGTATCCGTGAGCACGGCTAGTATACCAGTTTTTAACTCTGCGCAGAGGTGTACACTTTCACTGTAAGTCATGATTTCCAAATGAGTGGGGAGATCAAGCCCAAACACCCGAGAACCATATAAAGCCACTCAAAAGTTCGTCTAACAAGTTAGGGCCATTAGATTCACTCGGCAGGCAGATGTAGAACCCCCCTTCCCTGTGGCACAACAACCGCAGCCTATACACACTAGGCCAGGGGCTCGCACTACACCCAAAGTGGCAAGCCATTCTTACGCCATTTAAGGTAACCTCTAACAAGCTAGAAAAGGTCTCTTGAACAACTAAAGCCAGAGCCATATAGCCCTCACAGCTGTACTGTATGTCCCGGATGATCACGTACAGATAAGTCCTTATGGAGAGAAACCAGAGCATCAAAATAATGCACATGTTCTAGCCCCCTTTTAACAGTAATAAAAATCATCTTAATGATTGACTGCTTAATCCATTAATCAAATTACAAGGTCATTGTTCTTAGTTTAAGCACTAGCAAAAGCTACCCAAATGCACAACCCATAGGTGACAAGGAATCAAGATAACAATCACTAAGTTATAATCTCTACGGTTGTCAAGGTAAGCACATGCATATGTATGACAATTCGATGTATAGGTAACAAGGATAGTCCTGTGTTATACTTGCCTTGATCAAAACTCTCCAAGTGATACTGCTGACTTGGTTCAAAGTAATACTCCGAATCGTCCAGATACTGCTCACCTTCTATACTCGATCATCAATCAACAACATACATGCATCCAATCAAACATACACGAAGCAAACAAAGAGATATAATTAGAACAGTACACCAACAGTAGCAAAGCAGTAATAAAAGTTTATAAAACTCTTCTACGCGTTTCTACAATCACACAGACGCAAAGATCACCAAATTCGGAGTTAAAACGTGAAAGTTATGAATTTTCTAAGATTTCCTATAGATAAATAAATACTTAATTATAACCTCGAAAAATAAATTATCAAAACTAACTGTACAACTATACTAACATGTAGAGCTCGCAAATACGAACCTAACGCAACTTGAACGGATCAAATCGGAGTTAAAACGAAGATTTTATGACCAAAACAATTCTAATGGCAAAACTGTAAATACCTGAAAACGTATTTTTGATTTAGCCGGAAGAAAATACGCTTTCAAAACCAAGAAACGGAGTTCGGATATTACGCTAAGGACCGCGGGTTAAACCTTAAAGAATTTCAGGGTCTCTTTAGTAAAAAGTCAAGACGAAGGGGTATCTCCTTTTCTAGGCCGTTGATCTAAAGATGGACGGCTGTCATTCACCCTCGACTTCACAGAGAAAAGGTCGGCCATCTTCTCTAAATCCGGCCGGCGGCCTCCATGGCCGGCCACTCGAGCTCGCCGGAATCAAACGGTTTTCCCGTTTCCGGCCACCGTTTTCCCCGCAACCAACTCCAACCGAACGAGAAGCTCAACGCGAATCCATCTATGCGGTACAAGCTAGCTACGGTGGATTGAACACGGCACGCGACGAGAGGAGGGCGGCGGCGCCATTGCCGACTCGTCGGTGATCTTCAAAAGCACGATTCGAAGCCTCTCCACCCAAAAGAAAAGCATGAGAAGGTAGAGGAGAAGAGTGTGGACTCACCAACGCGGAGAACTCGACCTCAAATCCACCCGAGAGCTCCTCCTACGAGCAACCGAAACCTCCAACTCCCCCCAATCCCTAGAGCTCGGTTTCACGTGGTTGGACTAGAGTTTTAGATGGAAAACGGAAAGATGAGAAACCCAGCTACTCTTTTATAGGTTCACTTCATCGATTTCGGTTAGGAAATCCAAACTAGAAGATTCGATTCGGTTGGAACCGGTGTTCGTATCTGTCCCGGCCACGACGGAGGTAGGGGATACGACTGTCACCTGGGGCCCGCCCGTCAGCGGCCGGAAAGGATGAGGCGCGCGGGCTCTAGCCTCCTGGGCTGGCCCACCGACGCGAGAGAGGGAGCGCGGCAGCGGCCCGTCTTCGCGGCCCAGCGCGGGGAAGGAAGAAGCAGGCCGGCCGGTTAACCGGGCCGCCAGCAGGTAAATTTCCTTTCCCTTTTTTTTCTATTTGTTTTTCAAAACCTTTTTCAAAAAGAATTTCTAATCCAAAACGAATAAAATAAATTCCACATCACAAAATAAAATAAATGCAACAGCATGAATGCATCATCAAATGCTATATCTAAAATTTTAAATTCTAATTCCCCATTAATTGTTATCTAAATTATTTAAAACCCACAAATCCTAATTGTTAAAATTTTTTGGGTGTTACATCTTGTCACCATAGCTTCTTTGAGTCTTTATCATGTGCTCAAAGGTGACTTTTGAGTTGTAGCACCTCTCTAACTTGTTGCTCAATTTCTTCACTTTACTTTTGAGCTCATTGTTCTCCTTCAAAATGTTAGTCTCACGAGACATAAAAGTAGAACAAGCATATAATTGTGAAGAACATGGCATATCTAATAAGTCATCACAAGAGGTGGATACATGCTTTCTCCCTACATCACATGGGTTAGTCACATTTTGCAATTGATCATTTGATCCATGTGATGAGCTCTCATTATTTTTAATTTTCTTTAAAAACATCTTAATGAGAGAAGCATGTTTTTCTAACAATTCCTCATGAGATGCAAGTACTTTCTCATGAGTCAACATTAGCTTCTCATGTGAAGATTTAAGATCATCAAGTAAGCTCTTATGTTCTTCACATGAGTTCTTTAGAAAAGAGTTTTCATTTTCTAATTTCATTGTTTTAGTTTTCTCATTTTCTAAAGACATGTTCATGCTAGCAAGTCTACTAACAAGCTCATCATATGAATCAACATAATCAATCACATTATCATTTGATACCTTTGTGTCACCTAGTGACATGAAGCAATGTGATGTAGTGGATGGGCTTGTAGTAGCATCATCAAGGCCCGAGCATGAACCAACGTTGTCACCATCAAGTGTGCTTGGGGTAGAAACATCACTTGCAACACTTGATGCATCATCACCAACCTTGTCAAGTGAACTTGTGGTAGATCGATCATCATCATCACTTGACCATGAGGTGGAGCAATCCTCCACAACCATCGTGTTGTGGTCATGCTCAACATCATCATGTGCAACCTCCTTGGGCTTGACATCATCGTCATCATCGGTGATAGCTCCATACTTTTCATTGAGATAGGCCCATATCTCATGAGCGGATTTGAGGTCCATGATCTTACCAAAGATGCTATCATCCAAAGATCTATACATGATGTTAGTAGCTTGGATGTCAAGATCTAGGCATTTATCTTGTGCTTGAGTTAGATTATCTTTATCCAACACATGAGAAAAGCCTACATCTACCATCCACCACATTTGAGGGCAAATAAACTTAAAATTGCATATCATCCTATTTTTCCACCGTGCAAAGTGTGTGCCATCAAACATGTGAGGACAATCAACATCTAGTCCATATTCCGCCATCCTCTCGGGTCGGTGAAGACCACAAATGAGAGACCGGGCTCCGGTACCAATTGAAGGGTCGAGATGGCGGACTAGAGGGGGGGTGAATAGTCCTTTCTAAAAATAATCACGTCGACAAACCGAAACAAATGCGGAATTAAAACTATCGGTCTAGCCAAGACTACACCCCTCTATCTAAGTTCACAAGCACCTCACAAAGATCCTAATTAAGTAACTAAGGTGCTTTCCTTAGCAAGAGCTCTCCTAAACAATTCTAGAGCAAGGTCACACAAACCTATGCACTAGTACTTTAGCAAAGCCGAGGATCTCCTACACAATTCTAGTAAGCAAAAGCACGAAGCCACCTATGCTCACTAGCAATGCTCAATAGCAAGGCAACTAATGTCAAACTAGAGAGCGCAAATTACTTAGCTACACAAACTAAGCAATATGACTAACAAGGTTACACAAACCAAATTAGCCACGCAACGGTTGCTACTTCTATGCTACACAAGCAAGAACGTAACTAGCAAACTACACAAGCCAACTAGTTACAAGAGCAACTACATAAGCACAAGTATATGAAAGTAAGTACAAGCTTGTGAATCAAAAGCAAACCACCGAGAAGATGTATACAATGTTGACATGGCGGTTTTTCACCGAGGTTCACTTGGTTGCCACCAAGCTAGTCCACGTTGTGGCGATACACCCACTTGATGGATCACGAGCTAATTGACTATCAAGAGTCAAACCCTCAGCGGGTGCCGCACATCCACTCTCAAGATGGGGATCCTCCAAGCCACAAGCTTTCCTAGAGTTACTCTTCGTGATCCCCGCGGGGTGAGCACAATCCCCCTCACAAATTCTCCTCCGGAGCCACGCACAATCTCCACGCGTGCTTCAACGGAGTCGCAAGCCACCAAGCCGTCTAGGAGGTGGCAACCTCCAAGAGTAACAAGCACCACCGGCTTGCAACACGATCACCTAGTGCCACTCGATGCAATCCTCTCGATGCAACGCACTAGAATCGCTCTCTCACTCGATCCGATGAACACTATCAAGCATGAGTGAGTTAGAGGGCTTCCAAGCACTACCACATAAGCCACCAAGGCCAAAGTGTGCTCAGCTGTCGGCCATGGCCGGCCAAGGCATCTATTTATAACCCCACGGTCAAATAGAGCCGTTACCCTTTCACTGGGTCCTTTTCGGGATGACCGGACGCGCCGGTCATAACTGACCGGACGCGCTCAGCCGCGTCCGATCCTCCAACGGTCACTGCGCCAACGGTCAAACCCTATGACCGGACGCGCTTCTCATAACGACCGGACGCGCCGGTCCCGATGACCGGACGTGCCCTAGGCAACGACCGGACGCGCCTGTCGAACGACCGGACGCGCCTGTCGAATGACCGGACGCGCCGATCGCACTGACCCATGCGCCTGCGATGCAACGACCGGACGCGCCTGTCGAACGACCGGACGCGCCTGTCGAACAACCGGACGCGCCGATCGCACTGACCCACGCGCCTGCGACGCAACGACCAGACGTGCCCCTCGCAACGACCGGACGCGCCGATCGCACAGTACCGCGCGCGCAACGACATGACCGGACGCGCTCCTTGTGATGACCGGACGCGACAGTGCCCGTGTCCGTTTAGAGTCTAGTAAGCACCTTCAACGATCGGACGCGTTCGATCATGTGTGACCGGACGCGCCGCGCGTCCGATCATCCTTGCGTTCTACAATTCCCACTGGGCGCATGACCGGACGCGCTGGTCCCGCGAGTGACCGGACGCGCCGGTTACAAACCCTAACACCCGTGTCTGCGCTGTACTGACCGGACGCGTCCGGTCATACCATGACCGCGTCCGGTGCAGCGTCCGGTCACCTCTGTGACCTCCGTTCGCCTCCGTTTCTTTTCCAACTTCTGGCATAGTGGAAAATAGGCATTTCAACTTCTCAAAAACGCCTGAATCCCGCGCTCACAAGCTCGGCGGTAGGGAGAGAGGAACCCAAACCCTCTCTACCACACAAACTCCACTGCCTTCATAAATGTGCCAACACCAACAAGTGATCACCACCTTGTGCACGTGTGTTAGCATTTTCATAATCATTTTACCAAAGGAGTTAACCACTCAACTTGCCACGCCACTCGATCCTAGCAACGATGCATAGTTAGATCACACGAGTGGCACTAGATGACCGATATGCAAACAAGTTTGCCCCTCTTGATAGTACGGCCATCTATCCTAAACCCGGTCATCAACTTCTCTACACACCTATGACCGGTGAAATGGAAATGCCCTAGGTTATACCTTTGCCTTGCGCATTCCACTCCATCTCCTCTGACGTTGATGCAACACATGCACCAACCATATCACAAATGATATGATCCACTTCATATCATCACGTGACCGTATTGGTTCATCGATCTTGACCTCACTTGCTCTTCACCGTTGCCTTGGTCCATCGGTGCCAAGTCTTGCTCAAGCTTCACCGCCTCGCGGTCCATCGCTCCAAAGCCTCCGACTTGCCCTTCACACTTGCAACCGGTCCATCAAGCCAAGCCTTATCTTGATCTTCGCCACCTTGGTCACATGACTCCATGTCATGTCTCATATGCAATGAGCTCCTTCATGACACAATCACCTGTGGACTAATCGCCTGTGTATCTCACATAACCACATATTAGTCCACCTAAGTTGTCACTCAATTACCAAAACCAAACAAGGACCTCTTAGTAGCTCTTGTGCTATCCTAGTATGAGTCTAAGAACAAAAGGAAGTTGAAAATGAACCTCATGATAAGAATGACATGTAAGCATGACTTGTAGAAGTACTGATGAAAAAGACTCTGTTGAGTTCTTGAAGTGAAATGAGGAAAAAGAATACATACTCCCATACGAATTAAGAAATAATTTCATCTTCCATGATGTAATCATGTGGATGAAGTAATCAAAGTATCCTCATTCACAAGAGTTATGAATGTTTCGAAATTGTGGCAGAAAAGTTTGTGCCACATTTCGAGGGGGAGGATTGTGACATGAATTGAGAAAGATAGAAAGACAATTGAAAGAAACTCAGAAAGATAATTAAAAAATATTCCCCATTGTATGCTTTGCATTTAGAGAAAAAGTGATCTATAAAAGATGAAGGTGATCGTTGAGGGAGTACAACGGTCATAATAAAGATACCCCTAAGTACAGAAATGGCTAAATTTTTGAACCTTTTACAGTTCGACAGGAAGATAGCAATAAGACTAAGAAATACTAAGACGGTGCTTAAAGCACCAAATGAGATAGATTTTAACAGAATAAATCCAAAATAAGAAAGATTGAAGATACACTATCCTTACAGAAGATGGAGTAATCTAGGGGAGTATGGTATGAAAAGATCTACGACTTGAAGAGAAGTGGGACCAATGCCTACTCCAATGACTCAAGATCGATAAATGCTCAACACCATATTGATGTTGTATGAATCATACAACACATGTTGTTAGCCCTTCAAGAAGATGAATAAGAAAACAAGGATCTAGTTATACGGGACCCTATAGAATCGATTGATGATGAAAGAGCAACAACAACCCCATGTGAAAGAAGTGTCATTAGCTAAAGACCTGAAGGTCTCAAAGAATAAGAGAATCAGATATTTTTTATGACTATAAATTATATATTAATGAAGAAATTCAAATGGTGAGTGATCCCACCTCATTTGAAGAAACCATGAGAGGCATTAACATGTCTAAATGGCAAGAAGCTAAGGAAATTGAAATGAAATCGATGAATACCAACGAAGTTTGAGAAACAGAAGCAGTTCCTAATGGAGCAAAAACAGTAGGCTGTAAAGGGCCTACAAGACGAAATGTGACTCCAAAGGGAACATAAGATATAAAGCACGACTTGAATCGAAAGATTTTACACAAAGAGAATGAATATATTACAATGAGTGCTAGTGGCACATCATGATCTGAGATGAAGGTAAAGACAACATTTCCCAATGGGATTTGTACGAAAATAATTACATGGCACAACCTAAAGGTTTTGTCGTGGAAAGAAAGAACGAACGAATGGGATGCCACCTGTAAAAATCTTTTATGAACTAGAGCAAGTCTCTAAACAGTGGCATTTCAAGTTGAAAGGTCAACTTGAAATTTTGGGTTAAAGAGAATGAGAGGACAATTGCATCTGTACAAAGTTATAGAATGGAAGATTCAATTCCTAATCCTGTATATGTGGATGACACCTTACTTGCTAGTAGTGATGTCAATCTACTATATGTGAAGAAGCTCTTGTCCTCGAGACTCAATAAGAATGTTCTCAGTGAAATGACTCTCGTTATAAGAATTGAAATTCACCGAGACAGATGAAAAGGGTATTAGGATTATCACAAAGGCATGCTTAGAAAAGATGGTAAAGAAACAAAGTATGCATGCAAGTGAACCTACGCCTATTCATATAGTCAAGGGTAATAGTTTTGAGAACTTTAGTGTTATAAGAACCGACATGAGATATATCAAATGAATATGGATCCATATGCTTCAGCTGTTGAAAGCTTAATGAGTGCACAACTATGATATTACAGTTTAATGAGTGCACAAGTATGATATTACCCTAACATAGTTTATTTATCCGGGATGTTTTGGCAGAAAGTCCAGTCCAGATATAGATCACTGGAATGGAGTTGAGAATGTCTTGTAATTGTGCAAAGATTTAATAAGCCTCATGATGACTAAGAAGGAACAAGTACTCTCAAATGGTTATGGGTACAAGAATGTTAAATTTCGATGAGATGTTTAGTGAAACCCACATAGTAGCTAACACTCGCAGTTGGAGTTTTATTATGGAAAAGCTCCAAAGAAATAGTTGTGGTGTCATCAATGATGTATACCTATAGTACAACTTATTATGAGGCTTATAGGACAGGCGAAATGGTTAACTTATACCCGGAATTGGTAATGGTATACAACAACAATTACCATTTAAAGTGATTGACTCCTATGACAACAGGTCAAGTGTGCTACCAAACACATTGACATGAAGTTAGACGTTGTGAAGGAGAAAGTCCGGAATCTTTTTAAAAGCTTTCGAATGTATAAGTAAAAGCAAGTACTTGCAGATCTGCTTATAAAGGCTTACCACCCAGTGTGTTCAGAGAACGCACAATCGACATGGGTTTATGGTATAGTCTATGATTTCCGGACAATAAAGGGCCCAAAGAAAGTATCATTTCAAAATGGAGAAGTGTATTGTGGCTGTTAGTCTAGCGGCACTAATTGCTGTGACGATGGGACAATTCTATGCACTAATCTGTGATGAAATAGGAAAGAAGGAAGAAAAATATGAATTGAAATTTTGAATAAGAAATTGAAGAACGAAGAAAGTGATGAGAGATCAAGGGGGAGAATGTTGGTTTGATCTCCACCGGACTTGGCCCAACGGCCATGTCTGGGCCCTAATCTCGCGTCCTGATCGGGGACGTCCAGCCCAATGACGTGGCTGGTGGGGCCCCGTCGCGCAGTGCTATAAATAGGAGGTGGGGGCCAATGGTTAGGGTTACGAGGTTCACTTCACTGCCGCCACTCCACTGTCCTAACCCTAATCCGATCCCGAGGGTGCACTGCCAGCGGCGGGAAGCATCACCAGCGTCTCCACGCCGCCACTGCACTACCCCGACGTCACTGCAACCATCCTCTTCACCGACCGCCGCTGCCTGTGTGCAGACTCCATCGACGAACGCGTCGGACGCCTCCAGCTCCTCCAAGCCCACTGGTCTGTGCCTCAACTCTCCCTCTCCTTCTTTCTCTTCCTCTCTGGATTTGTGAACTGTCACTTGTTTATACCAAAAAGAGAAGAACCTATCCACTGATCTATACACCTAGAACGATCCAACGAACTAACAGGGGGATCCAGGTACCCTATTCAATAGTAATTCAACCAGCCTTGTCACAGTGGACCTCCAATGGAATGATCTTACTGGACCAATTCCTTCCTTCCAAAAAACCCACGTCTCTGCAATTTCTTGGCCTTACTGGAAATATTCTTTCCGGAGCTCTACCAGAATCCTTAGGAAATGTTTCATCCTTAAATACCATCATGCTAGCAGAGAACAACTTGACAGGATCGATTCCAGAAGCCTTGGGTCATATCCCGAACTTGAACATTTTAGATCTACGTGACAACATGTTATCAGGGAATGTCCCTTATTTCCAAAAAAACTACATCTCTGCAATTTCTTAACCTTACTGGAAATATTCTTTCTGGAAGCATACCAGAATCCTTAGGAAATGTTTCGTCGTTAAATACCATCCTGGTAGCAGAGAACAACTTGACAGGATCGATTCCAGAAACCTTGGGTCATATCCCGAACTTGAACATTCTAGATCTACGTGACAACATGTTATCAGGGAATGTCCCAGTGGCGATATACAATGTCTCATCACTCAGATATCTTAACTTGGGCAACAATTCGCTTGATGGGCAGATACTTCTGAACACTGCCCACTCACTCCCAAACCTCATGTCATTGATCATGAGTGGCAACAGATTCAGTGGAATGGTCCCGGCTTCACTGGGCAACATGTCAAATCTCCAAGAGATTGATCTCTCAAGTAATTTACTAAATGGCTCAATTCCATCTCTAGGATCCTTGAGCAACTTGAGTCGACTGAATCTTGGAAGTAACATGCTACAAGCTGAAGACTGGGCGTTTCTGACCTCCCTGACAAATTGCAGCCGACTGTTAATGTTATCACTGGATGGGAATTCTCTGGAAGGAAACCTTCCAGAATCAGTCGGCAATCTTTCCAGAAACCTGGAACGGCTTAACTTTAGAGGCAACCAAATTTCAGGAAATATACCAGATGCGATAGGCAACCTTGTGAATCTCACTCTGCTTGCCATGGACCACAACATGCTTTCAGAAAGCATTCCCTCAAGTATTGGTAATTTAAGAAACTTGGTTGTCGTTACACTGTCAGCGAATAGATTGTCAGGTGAAATGCCATCAACAATTGGCAATCTCCCTCAACTGAACCAGCTTTACCTGGATGATAACTTATTGTCTAGAAACATACCGGCAAGTCTAGGACAGTGCAAAAGGTTGGCTATGCTAAACTTATCGGTCAATAACCTTGATGGATCCATACCAAGTGAAATCCTGAGCATCTCTTCGCTTTCTTTGGGGTTGGACTTGTCAAACAACAACCTTACTGGAACAATACCACCAGAACTTGGAAAACTGATCAATCTTGGCCTATTGAATGTTTCTAGCAACAAATTATCTGGTGGGATACCGACTGAACTTGGCCAGTGTGTTTTCTTGTCATACCTTCAGATGGAAAGAAATATGCTTAGTGGGATTATTCCTCAGTCTCTCAATGGACTAAAGCCCATGCAGCAGATGGATCTCTCTGAAAACAACTTATCAGGTCAAATTCCAGAATTCTTCGAGAACTTCATGACCTTGGATTATCTTGATCTGTCATACAACAAACTGGTAGGACCAATTCCAACCAGTGGTATCTTCAGAAATTCAAATGCAGTCATGTTGGATGGTAACTTGGGATTATGTCAACAAATTGTTATATTTGCATTGCCGATCTGCCCCACCACATCAACAACAAAAAGAAATTTAATGTGTTATGAACGACGTATGGAATATGAAGTAAAACGAAATCAATCACAGCGGAGACACACGATTTAACGTGGAAAACACCTCCAATGCGAAGGGGAAAAACCACGGGCACCAGCCAGCAACAATCTCACTATTTCAAGAGTTTTGGGTTACACGCCTGTGACGGCTTACAAGAGAATCAAGACTCTAAGAAACCCTAGCAAGGGTATATATGTACCGTACCGTGGGGCTCCGCCCCCCGCACCCCCCGTGTGTGCACGGGCGCGGCCTCACCCCCCGCTACGCTCCATCAGAAGCCCGGCCTATATCTTGCAGTGAATTTGGAACAACTCCAACAAACTCCCCCTTGAGACAAATTCATCTTGTATCACAAATCAACCCATCATCCTGAACAACAAAGATAGAAAACCATCTGATCTTTAGTGAGGTAAATTGCACTTTGACTGTCACAGTGCAAACTTATGCAAGATTCAATTTCACTGAGTTCAGCGTACAAACCTTTCAACCATATTAATTCTTTGCACGCTTCATAAATAGCCATATATTCTGCTTCAGTAGTAGACAAAGCAACAACAGACTGTAACGTAGCCCTCCAACTCACAGCACAACTGCCAACAGTAAACACATAACCAGTAATTGATTTTCGCCTGTCCAGATCAGCAGCATAATCAGAATCCACATAACCAATGAGACCCTTATCAGTTCTTCCAAACTTCAAACAGGAATCTGTTGTGCCTCTGAGGTACCTGAAAACCCACTGAACTGCCCTCAAATGTTCTTTGCCAGGATTAGACATATATCTACTAACAAGACTCATAGCATATGACAAATCTGGACGAGAGCAAATCATGGCATACATCAAAGACCCAACAACACTAGAATAAGGAACCCTTGACATGTACTCAATCTCTGCATCTGTACTAGGACACTGAGCAGCTGACAACTTAAAGTGAGGTGCAATAGGGGTACTAACAGCCTTAGCATTTTGCATGTTGAAACGCTGAAGAACTTTCTTGATATAATTTTGTTGACTAAGAAATAGCAAACCAGATTTTCTGTCTCTACTAATTTCCGTACCAAGAATTTTCTTAGCACTACCAAGATCTTTCATATCAAACTCACTACTTAACAACTTCTTTAACTTAGTGATTTCAATCTTGCTCTTGGCAGCGATCAGCATATCATCAATATATAACAGCAAATATATAAGTGATCCATTAACATGCTTGATGTAAACACAGCTATCATATCTAGATCTTTTGAAACTGTGTGACAACATAAATGAATCAAACCTCTTGTTCCACTGACGAGGGGACTGTTTCAAACCATACAAGGAGCGCTTCAACTTGCACACATATTTTTCCTTGCCAGGCACTATGAACCCTTCCGGTTGGTCCATATATATGTCCTCCTCTAGCTCTCCATGCAAAAACGCAGTCTTCACATCTAACTGCTCAAGCTCAAGATCATGTGAAGCAACAATACTCAAGAAAGTACGAATTGAACTGTGTTTTACCACTGGAGAGAACACATCATTATAGTCAACACCCGGAATTTGACTGTAGCCTTTTGCAACTAACCTTGCCTTATACTTTGGAGGCTCGCTTGGAGATAAACCCTCCTTTCTCTTGAAGATCCACTTGCAATTTATGGTCTTCTTTTTCTTAGGTAAAGGAACAACCTCCCATGTACTGTTCTTCTCAAGAGACTGCATCTCCTCATGCATAGCAGAAATCCAATTCTCACTATCAGCACAACGAACAACTTCTTTATAGGTTGCTGGCTCATGAACATTCTCTACCTGTTCAGCACAACTCAAAGCATAGTAAGACAAATTACATTCTTCGATAAGACGTTTAGGAGGTACAACTGTTATTTTTTACTTGCGTTGAGCAATAGGTAATTCCTCCTCTAGCTGCAAAATAGGAGGAGTTTGCTAAACATCATGAGCAAGGTTCAGCAACATCATTATTATGGTCATCCTGCTCATCAACAGGCTCCACCTGCACACCTATATCATCATCAACATGCTCCACCTGCATGCGCATACGCTGCAACTCTTTTTCTGAACACGTTCTAAGGGCAAACTGTTAGTAAATATCACAGATTCATTGAATACAACACTCCTACTCATAAAAGTCTTCCCTGTTTAAGGATTCCATAATTTATAGCCTTTAATTCCCGAATCATAACCAAGGAAAAGACACTTAACAGCTCTAGGCTCTAATTTTCCATTGTCAACATGAGCATAAGCAGTGCATCCAAAAACTTTTAACTGTGAATAATCAGCAGGCGTACCAGACCATACCTCAATAGGAGTTTTCTTATTTAGTGAAATAGAAGGTGACCTGTTGATCAAGTAACAGACAGTATTAGCAGCTTCAGCCCAAAAACGCTTGCTCATCCTTGCATGAGACAGCATGCAACGGGCCCTGGAGATAATTGTTCTGTTCATCCGTTCAGCCACACCATTCTGTTGTGGAGTATGGAGTATGGTGTGATGTCTAACAATGCCTTCCTGTCTGCAATAATCATTAAAGGCATGCGAACAAAATTCTCCACCATTATCAGTACGAAGTAATTTTACCTTCCTTTCAGTTTGTCTTTCTATCATTACTTTCCAGTTCTTAAAAGCAGCAAAAGTATCATCTTTCTGTTTTAGAAAATAAGGCCAAACCCTTCTAGAGTAATCATCAATAATTATAAGCATGTAACGAGCACCACCTAGTGAGGGCTTCTTAGAAGGACCCCATAAATCAGCATAAACATAATCAAGAGTACATTTGGTGGTGTGAATAGAAGTATTGAATTGTACCCTCTTATGCTTGCCGAAAATGCAATGCTCACAAAAATGTATCTTACTCGAAGTGCAGCCTTTCAGCAGGTTTCTCTTCATCAAATCTGCCATACCATGGTAACTCATATGTCCCAAACACATGTGCCAAAGGTTAGTTTTACTAGGTTCATCATTAGTAACAGCAGCAGCAGCGGAATCAGAACCATGTAGAGTACACCCTCTAAGGACATATAACTTTGTAGAATTAAGATCACCTTTCAAACAGACAAGAGAACCTTTGGATACCTTCAGAATGCCATCTGAACCGGAATATTTGTAACCTTCTGCATCAAGCGTGCTCAATGAGATAAGATTCCTGGACATCCCTGGTATATACCTGACGTTTTTCAGCGTGCGTGTCATGCCATCATCAGTCTTGATCTGAACTGATCAAATCCCCACGACGTCACATGGGTTATCATCTCCCATCCGCACAACATCTCCTTTCTGCACAGACTTATATGAACTAAACCAATTTCTGTTAGTGCAAATATGAAATGAACATGCGGAATCTAGAATCCATTCATCATGACCAGCAACACAACCAGCAAGCACTACCAGACAATCTCCAGACTCATCATCAGACGCAGCAGCAGCAACAGAGACCTTACCAGCCGACTTGTTTTTTCTCTTCTCCTTATTCTGTACTTTTCTGCAATCCTCAACATTATGATTTGTCAGCTTGCAATAAACACAGAACTTTTTATTACCATGCGGCTTGGACTTTGAACGGCCTCTCCTCTCGTAGTTCTTTTTACCATCATTGCTATCATATGAGGATCTGTTATCAGTTCTGCCTCTCACATGCAAAGCTTCGCCCTTTGAGGACGACGTTCCGTCATGCTGCACCATAACTTTCATCTTCTCCTTAGACTGGAGAGCCTCATAAACTTCTTTAGGGTTAGTTCATCACGGCTCAAAAGTATGGTGTCACGAAAATTTGCATACGAATTTGGCAAAGAACATAACAGTAGAAGACCTAAGTCCTCATCATCATACTTCACCTCCATCGACACTAGGTCGGCCACGATCTTCTTGAATTCAGCGATGTGGGTCATCACCGAATCCTCTTCCTTCATCTTCAGAGTGAACAGCTTCATCTTCATCTGCATCTTACTGGTTAGATCCTTGCACATACAGATCGATTCCAGTTTCAGCCATAGTTCTGCAGCAGTTTTCTCTTTCAGACACTCCTGCAAAATATCATTATGAAGATGTAACTGAATTAGGGCGAGAGCCTTCTGATCCTTGCGGATCTCCTCAGGGGTCCAATCGGCCTTCGTCTTGCCAAAGTTATCCAGCGCCTCATCGTAGTCATGAGTCCGCGCCAGAATTCCCCGCATCTTGACTTGCCATAGCGAGAACCGCGTGTCGTAGTTCAGCAGTGGAAGATCGAACTTCATCGACGTCGTCATGAACCCTACAGCAACCGCAGCTCCGGTACCACTTGTTATGAACGACGTATGGAATATGAAGTAAAACAAAATCAATCACAGCGGAGACACACGATTTAACGTAGAAAACCCCTCCAATGCGAAGGGGAAAAACCACGGGCACCAGCCAGCAACAATCTCACTATTTCAAGAGTTTTGGGTTACACGCCTGTGGCGGCTTACAAGAGAATCAAGTCTCCAAGAAACCCTAGCAAGGGTATATATGTATCGTACCGCGGGGGGCTCCGCCCCCCGCACCCCCCCTGTGTGCACGGGCGCGGCCTCACCGCCGCTACGCTCCAGCCTAGCCTTCGGCTTTTACGGGCCTCCGCTTCGCTCCGTCAGAAGCCCGGCCTATATCTTGCAGTGAATTTGGAACAAACTCCAACATAATGCACGCCTGCTGCTCATAGTAGCCCCACCCGCTACTATTGCTTTGTTGTCATTTCTATGTGTTGTTGCCACTGTTATGAAGGGAATAGCAACCCAACCACATGAAAGCTTCAGAGAGACAATGAAGAAGGTGTCATACGGAGACATTCTTAAAAGCTACAAATTGGTTCTCTCCAGTCAACAAGATCAGCTCAAGTCATACGGCATCAGTATACATCGGTCGCTTTGAATTTGGTACAGACATTGTTGCCATCAAGGTATTTCATCTTGATGAGCAAGGTTCACTTAATAGCTTTTTCAATGAGTGTGAAGTCTTGAAGCATACCCGCCATCGCAATCTAATTCAAGCAATCACCTCGTGCTCAACAGTAGATTTTGAGAACAATGAATTCAAAGCTCTGGTATATGAGTTCATGGCAAATGGTAGTCTAGACATGTGGATACACCCAAGTCTACACCAAGGTAGACCAAGGAGGGTGTTAAGTTTAGGTCAACGAATTAGTATTGCCGCAGATGTGGCTTCTGCTCTTGACTATCTGCACAACCAGTTGATACCTCCATTGATTCACTGTGATTTGAAGCCTAGCAATGTTCTTTTGGACTATGACATGACCTCATGCCTTGGTGACTTTGGGTCAGCAAAATTTCTCTCTTCAAGTGTTATTAGTAGCAGTCCAGAAGGCTTGGTTGGTGCCTCAGGAACCATTGGGTATATGGCACCTGGTAAGTTGTACTATGTTGTATGGCTCCTACATTGAGAGGACTATAAAATTATCTCTCATTATTTTTTGATTAGCTTCTCAATTTTTCTATGTACATTGTTGTGTGCGTCTATTTCACAGAGTACGGGATGGGATGCAAGATCTCAACAGGTGGTGATGTTTATGGTTTTGGGGTGCTCCTACTAGAATTGCTCACAGCAAAGCGACCAACTGACGAATTATTTGGTAACGACCTCAGCCTTCACAAGTATGTGGATATAACATTCCCTGATAAAATCAATGAGAGTTTAGACCCCCAAATACAAAATGAGGAGGATGAAGTTGCTTGTAATATACGGATGCAAAACTATATCATACCATTGGTCGAAATTGGCCTGATGTGCTCCATGGAATCACCAAAAGATAGACCAGGAATGCAAGATGTTTGTGCGAAAATTGTTACCATCCAGGAGGCATTCATTCAAACCTTTTGATAAAGGCAAGGTGATAATAGAGATGCATGGAATTTTGAGCAGGGATGATGATTTGATTTAAGAAGACCAGAGGTGAGCATTATTCAAACTAGCTGGAGAAACTCAGAAAAGTATCATGCAATTGCAATTTAACAATTATGGGGTTCAATCTGCTATGCACAACTGAGATGAAAGTCTGGTGAAAGATTTAAGGTGGGCTCTAAATTTCTTATTCTCCAGCAAAAAGTCGAAAGGCTGACGCTAGGCGATGGTCAGTTAACTCATCAAACACTGTTGCAGAGATTGCGATGTAGCAGCATTTTATAGTTATTCATTATTTTCTCATTCAGTTGTGGCTTCCAAGGCATGAAGAACTGTCTAACTAATTTGTACTTTTTTATATCTGCAAATTGCTCTATATGATGTTCCTCTAGTGTTTTTCCCCCTTTTTGAAAGATCAACTCGAGTGGATTGTACGCTAGGCACTCAAGTTATGAAAGGTTATTCAAAAGATCAACCCATGTCCAACAAAATCGTAAGCCTCCACAGAGAGTTGAAAGTATTATGCAGTACCCCTCGTACTTTAGTCATCCAGAAATGAATCATAAGTAAACAGTTTCTCTCTTTAATAGCCCAAACACCAATAAATAAAATAGCTAGATATTTCAAGGCAATGAAAAGAAATTAAGAAGCATTCTAGGCCAAGACAACTTAAATGTGAATGAAACACAAACAATCTTAACAAAAATCCAACAAGCAGTACAATCATCACTCACTTCTTGCTGCGCCACTTGGTCTTGGGGGCGCCCCATCCTTCGAGCTTGGCAACAGGGCAGCCACACCGGTTGCGGAAGAGCAGCACGGCTCGGCCGTTGGGCGGCGCCATCCGGCGGAGCTCGGCGCGAAGGCACTCGTAGTCTGGGTTGTTTCCGCACTAGCCGCCCTTCCACGGCAGCGCCTCGATCTCGCGCCACATGGATGCGTCGGCGCCGGAGCCGGCGCGCACGGCCTCCTCGGTCTGCAGCTGGACGCCGAACTCCAGCGAGACGGAGATGTTGTGACCGTGGAGCCAGTGGCGGACCTTGAGACAAATTAAAGGGGGGCGAATTTAAAAAAAACCAGTGAACAGTAATTGACGCTGCAGTGCCGAATGCTTCTACATCATCCAATCCAAGGGAGCGGAATGCCGCTGTGGCGCTGTCGCCAGTCGCCGGTCGCCGCTCGAGCACGGAGTGCAGTGCGAGCCGCGAGCCGGACGCTAGGAGATGCGAGCCGCGAGTGGAGTACACCGTGCGGCCGTGACGCGGAGTCGCGGCTTCGTCCCTCCTCCTGCCTACCACGTGATGAGTACCAAAATGGGCTGGTGGCTATTGGGCCTTAAGAAATTGTTGCCAGGAAAGGGGGGGCAGGAGCCTAGCTTCGCCTCCAAAGAGCTCTGCCCGTGCGTGGAGCGGAAGGAGGAGGAGGAGGATGCGGGTCGCATCGCCGCTGCGCCCGCGGCAGCTGCGGTGGAGGCGGCCGGCCGAACGGTGAGTGGAGAGGAATGGCCGGAGCATGACGCGGCAGGTGGCGGCGCGCCTCGGTCTCGCGCGTACGGTAGGGGCCGGGAGCGCCGGCGAAGTGGTGGCCGGGCCGGGAGCGGCGGCGCACGGCGGTGGGGCTGGAAGCGCTTGGCGAGCCTGTGCATGGCGGGGAAGAGGAACGAGAAAGAAAAGAAACGAATACTGTGTACACTGGTGTCTGCTTGTGGTGGATATATTTTTTTTAACTCCATGAGAGGTAAAAAAAGTGTTTTATCGTTTTTTTTTGGAAGCTCTATGAAATTTATGCATTTAGTCCTTAGGTCTAAATTTTGATGGATCTAGATTTTATATGGAGCTAGGTGTTTCACTAAGAATTCATAGAGTGAAATTGTTTTTAGCTGATCTAGTATTGCCGGAGCTCTCCCAAACATTCAATGATGTGAATATCTCTTTTATGATTAGATTTGGTTGCAGATACTTTTTCTTACGTCTAAACAGAGGATGAGACTCGGACTTGTGTTACAGGCGGATGTGCTCCTTACTTTAGCTAGAAGATTTGGTTACTAATGACGGGGTACCAGATATACAGCAAGGAATTATGTCTAGCAAGAATAAGGCAAAAAAAAACTATCTATTGACTTAGTCAACCGCTCTTAAAATCGGTTTCAGAGGCGATTCACTTACTTTGGAATTAGCCACCGAACAATTAAACTTATAGCTTTTCTAAATAAACTCGGATAAAGATAAATTGTATATCAAAATTATAGAGCTCGATAAAATCTAAAGCTTTATAGTTGATAGCTTTATTATTTAAAATTATTTAGAGACCCAAATATACATTTGAGGGAGGGGAACATCTCTCCTTGTGCGGACTTCCATCCAGAAAGCGGCTAGAGTGATAGGACACCAGTATCAACGAGGGATTGAATTTGCGCCTCTGTGTCAACTGATCGGTCCCAATCAAGGTAATAAATAGCGGCGGTAGCGGCCGCAATTGCACCCGCAATAGCGGTAGCGGTCCATCGCCGCTACCGCTACAAGGTAGCGCTCTGAACTTTGCACCATGGAACTTTGCGGCCGCAATTCTGAATAGCGGGCCGATATTGCGGCCGCAATTGCCCGTGGCAGGCCGCAATAGCATGGAAGCAAATATCCCTAATTAGTCTAGCCCACTATGACTCACACTCCAAATTCAAATACTCACGTATCATTTGTGAAACTTAAAATTATTCATGATATATACACTTAAAATTATTTATACTCATTATTCATGATATATGTACTCAAAATTATATGGGACTATCGGGTGTCGCTATTGGAACTTATCATCCGCAATATCGCCCGCTATCCGCAATCCGCTACCTCGACATCAATCCGCTACCAACCCGCTATACGCTATTTATTACCTTGGTCCCAATGGACGCTTAGATCCATTGTCGTTGCTTGATTGGCAACGGTGGCGAAAGCGGTGGACACTTTTGGGACATCTTTCTTCTGACTGTCCTTCACCGGCTTCACCACGGGACATCAATGTCACGTGGTGTCACATTGAATTCAAATCCGGCTCAAATTCAATCAAATTTATTTTCCACAAACCATTTTATTTTGAAAGTACCTCTGGTCATGTTGTTGACTTAGTCAACTTCATGACGAGTGGCTCGTTGCAAAAACAATTTTTAAGTTGTTGACACCAAAATTTGGATCGATACTAAGACTCCAGATTTCAAGATTTATTGGTGAAAGCCAGAATGTACGTGAAATCGGCTGGCTGAGACACTATTGAAATCGGCTTCATTTTATGACAGCATCATCTTGAGAATGGGCTCTACCAGTGGAAAATGGCGGTTATTAGAAGCGAGAAGACACAATGGACTTCATAGAAAGAAAAGATTGGAGTCCAAATTATCTTAATTTATGATGTTTTGTCTTCTTTTTCGGATTTTGTAGTTGGTCTTGTTTGACCAGGACTCATAACCGAGCCTAGGGTATAAATATTGAACCCCGACTATTGTAATGGACATCCTTCGATCAAACACAAAACTCGTACCTTTACTTTTCGGCTTACGCCAACCCTAGGAGTAGGAGTAGAGTAGATCTCGGTGAGTTCTTCGAGCAAGCAAGGCTGTATCGGTTCGGCAGACCTCCGGTTTGTTTGTGAGTACCGTCACGACTTATACTTTTGTTTATAAGGCTGCATCGGTCTGGCCGACCTCTTGTAAGCTTTGGTATAAGTTAGTTATCGACTTTTATCAGTAATTGTAAGGTTGCATCGGTTCGGCTGACCTGATATAAGTTATTTATCGATTGTTATCAATATTTGTAAGGCTGCATCGGTCTGGCCGACCTCTTACAAATCTTAATATGAATTAGTTATCGGTTAAATCTATTAAGACTAGTAGGGTTTCCTTACTATTTTAGTAGATTTGCTAGTTATCGATCTTGTTATAATTGGTATTTTTACTATTTGTAACAACATCATCCCTTACCCTATTAAGATTGAACTGGATCAGCTTTATATCTCATCAAACTATCGTCTTGTTGCATTATCTCGGCTAGATTAGTCGTTCTATTCCAATCTTGATCGAAGATAGCATATGGTCAAGGCATGTTTGATCTTAAGTAAGCTTGTTAGTTGATGAAATCTAGTCTAGAACTGTTATTATGGCTGCCATCGATTCGGTCGACCCTCACTGTTAGCACTATAGATCGGAAATTATCAACTGACAAGTTAGCTTATGGTCAAACATAGCCTCTGACTGCATGCTATGTTTGCATCGGCTTTTTAGTCGATTGCCCCATGCTTCCGCGATCATAACATGTTTCCATGACTCCGTTAAATATGGATAGATTTACCAATTGCTAGCTTCTGATCTAGGTCCTACTGTCAATGCTGCATCAGCTGGCTCGACCTGTTGACAGTACAATAGATTGAGTTTAGTCAATTTGTAGATTTATTTATATCTAACGATTGATTGCTGGCATGTTATGAGTTTATCTTCATACACTTCAGCTGTTTTGCCGATAGTCTGAGCTTCCACGTGTTAGATCTTCACGATTCTATTGAAATATGAGTAGATTTCTTGATTGCTAGCCTCTGATCTAGGGTCCTACTGTCAATGCTGCATCAGCTGACTCGACCTGTTGACAGTACAATAGATTGAGTTTAGTCAGTTCATAGATTTATTTATACCCAATAGATGAGTATTTTCATGTTATACAACATAATCTTTGGAATCGGCTATTTAGCCGATAGCTTGCTTATTGATGATACACCGGCTATTACTTGTTTTTGTCTTGGTCAAAAGCTAGTAACGATTCTCAATCAATATAAATGCCTTCACATCTACTCTTTACGCTTTCGCATGTTTTCATGATCATCGGCTGTTAAGATCTGCACAGTTAATACCTGATAATTGCCGATAACGTTTATTTTATTCATTCTGCATCCTAAACATGTTGGATATCGACTCTTTAGTCGATAACCTTATCTCATCGGCTATTTAGCTGCACATTTGGAACTGTCAGGAGCAACACCGGCATATTCCACCTTAAATTACTGATCAATCTCTTCTCCTTGTCAATTACAGGGTCAAATTAACTAGCACGCCTCAGGTCATGACCATCCGGTCCTGTGTTTCCGAAGTCCTGGGAGATCTCGGGATCTGCCCCACGCGGCTTCTCCTGGCTTGCTGTGCTGGTGGCAAGGCCGGCGCGCACGCGCCATGTTCATTTTTTTCAATGTCAACAGAAGTCATGATTTTGAAAACAAGGTGAGAAGAGAAAACTTTTGACTTAGGTTTGACCTAACAACTACATGACACACATTAGAGAAAATTTTTTGAAAGTTCATATTTTTGTATTACATAAAAAAAAAACCTGGTATATATGTTACACTAAAGGTGTCCAACAATTTCAGATTATCCCTCCAACGGAAAGAGTCTTTTTTCACATGATTTGCTAGCCTTACATTTGGGTAGAGTTTTTTTCCAACTAATGTTCACCCAAGCTTACTTTAAAATTTGTGAGAATTTTTCATCATTAAGGCTTCGTTGTGAGATTTCAAGTTAGTCACCTATAGACCACCTTCATCCTTTGGGATGCACATCATTTCCCAAGCTGCCTTAAGAGGCCTTTTTGCATTTAAGTCATCTCGTCTTCAAAGACAGTGCTTTCTAAACTTGTCAATCTGCTTGATCGTATAGAAAGTTGGGAGAAAGGAGGCCCCAACATTAAACAATTGACTAGGAGGTATGGATCGAGCAACCAACAACTAATATGCACTGATATGGGCCAAGACTTCCTATTGATTGAGACAGGAAGTCATAGAAATTGTTGTGGGCCGGACAAAGACGTAGTGCGTATAGGTCCAAGAAATAATTACTACTCACTCTATCTTTAAGTGTCGCTACGGTATTCGTACTGGTCAAATTTTCTTAAGTTTAATTAGATTTATAAAAAATATTAGCAACATTATATTTATATCTCTAAAGAAATTAATTATGGAAATAAATTTAATGATCTAGCTAATGATATTAATTATGTACTATAAATACTAATATGTTTCTATATATATTTGATTCAAGTTAAGTATGTTTGATATCTCAGAAAGTGAGAACAACAGTTAAAAATGAAAGGAGGGAGTAGTAGTGGAGTATTGCCTGTGTCGATAGACCCCGATGATGGTCTCCCTCCCAGTCTGGCTGACAAGTGACAACCACACGGGAGTTATTTGATTGATGGAGTAGTAGTGGAGTATTACCTGCTGTCGATCGCTGGATTACTTTAGTTGACTTGGTGCCTGACTGCCTGCTGGTCAAGCACGGCAAGTAGACTTCCCTTGTGCATATACAGATCACCTTTTTTTACATATATAGAAGAGGTAGATCAAGCTAATGTGCCAGTCAAAACTACTGGAGTACGTAGTTTACATTCCATGCACAAATAGCCAAAAACACAAAAACAACGAAGAGCTAGCCAGGCTCTGATCACAAAATGATTGCTCGGCTACTCCACCTTCAAGGAGCTGCTGCTGCAGTCCTCGTCTTGATCCTTTCCGTGACATTGTCCTCGTCCTTTGCTCACGCAAGGGCGGTCTCGGCTCGTGGCTGCGTTGCAAGCGAGTGCGAGGCACTCATCTCCTTCAAGAAAAGCTACATAGACCCTAACGGGCTCCTCTCGTCATGGCGAGGCGAAGACTGCTGCGGGTGGAAGGGAGTCCGGTGCGACAACCAAACCGTCCATGTCATCAAGCTTGACCTCCGTGGCCCTGAGGACTCTATGTCGAGAGGTCAGATCATGAACTCCACCATTATTGCCGCCTTACCACATCTGAGATACTTGGATCTCAGCTTCAATGACTTCGATTATAGTGCAATGGAACCTTTGTCGTTTTTGGGTTCCCTAAAAAACCTAAGGTATCTCAACCTCTCCTATGCTGATTATCCGGGGAGTATACCTTGGCAGCTTGGTAACCTTTCTTCTCGCTTGCAGCACCTTGATCTTAGTAGCTTTTATTTCCAGTACGTATCAGACGATCTTACTTGGTTGCCACATCTATCTTCACTAAAGAGCCTCGTTATGAGCAGATGGAATCTCAGCTCCGCAAGCAATTGGGTGAGCAAGGTTAACATGCTGCCTAATCTGAAAACCCTCGATCTATCTTTATGTCTCCTAAACAGCAAAATCTCTCGTCGTCTTTCCCATTCTAACCTCACACATCTTGAGATCCTTGATCTGTCGTACATTCCATTTAACTTGTTCCTCCAACACAACTGGTTTTGGGATGTCACTACCATCAAGGAGCTTTATCTCACTTCCTGTGGATGGTCTGGGCCCATCCCTGCTGCATTAGGAAACATGTCATCCCTTAAGGTATTGTATATAGATCGGAATTCCATATCAGGTATCGTTCCAACGACCTTGGAATATTTATGCAGTTTGCAGTTACTCAATTTGGAACATAACAGTATCAATGCGGACATGATAGGGAGATTACCGCAGTGTTCATGGAGCAAGTTGCGTGTGCTACACTTGAAGGGTGCAAATTTGAATGGGCAGTTACCAGCATGGATAGGAAATCTAACTAGTCTCAGCTACCTTGACCTATCATCGAACATGCTGGTTGGTTCTATACCATCTAGGATAGGAAACATGAGGAGTCTAAGTTACCTTGACCTCTCAACGAACATGTTGGTTGGTTCTATACCATCTGGGATAGGAAACATGAGGAGTCTAAGTTACCTTGACCTCTCTCATAACATGTTGGTTGGTTCTATACCTTCTGGGATAGGAACCATGAGGAGTCTGAGTTTCCTTGACCTCTCTTGGAACATGTTGGATGGTGATGTACCTAGTGGGATTGGAGCACTTAGTAACTTAACTGACTTGATCCTTGTCAGCAATAACTTCAGCAGTGTGCTTTCAAAAGAACATTTTGCTAGTCTCGTGAGCCTTGAGTGGCTGGACATTGAAAACACATCCCTGAAATTGAATTTTGGTGAAGATTGGGTTCCTCCGTTTAGATTAACATATGGATATTTTGGGTTATGTGACATGGGGCCTCAGTTTCCTGCTTGGTTGAGATGGCAAACGGGCATACAAGGGCTTGATATCTCAAACACAAAGATAAATGATGTTTTGCCACACTGGTTCTGGGTTGCATTCCCTAACGCTCCCATGTTGAAGTTGTCAGGAAATAAACTCAGTGGTACTTTACCACCGAAGTTGGAGTTGCCATACGTACAAAGCTTGGATCTCTCTGGAAATTCTTTATTGGGGCAGCTACCAGCAAATCTCATAGCTCCCAACCTACATAGTTTGGATCTCTACAACAATCATTTCACAGGCACCATCCCACCATACATGTGTAATGATGGTTTCTATGAAATAAACCTATCAAACAATCAACTAACAGGTGGTTTTCCACATTGTCAAAATAACAAGTCATCATCTTCTTTATATATGCTAGACTTGAGATATAACAATCTGTCTGGTGAATTTCCTCACTTCCTTCAATATGCTGCAAGTTTAAGATTTCTTGACCTTTCGTATAATAGGTTCTCTGGAAGTGTGCCAATATGGGTAGCAGAGAAAATGCCGAGCTTAGAGGTGCTGATCCTAAGGTCGAATATGTTTCATGGTCACCTTCCTAGGCAGTTATCAAGGATGGTCCGACTTCATTACCTAGACGTAGCACAGAACAACATATCAGGAATTATACCTTCATCCCTAGCAAGGTTTAGAGCCATGGCAGATCCACGTGAAACAGATGATGACAATTTGCCGTATTTTTCTGATATTTACAATAGCGACATCATATCAATATTCATAAAAGATCGAGTGCTTAACTATACCAATAAATTCACAAGGCATACTGTGTTGATAGATTTATCAAGTAATGGTTTCATTGGACAGATTCCGAAGGAACTAAGTTTACTCAAGGCACTTCGAAGTTTGAATCTATCTAACAATCAGTTAAGTGGACCGATTCTAGATGATATTGGTTCTTTAAGGAGACTAGAATCCCTCGACCTATCTTACAATTATTTCAGTGGCAAAATACCATCAAGCTTATCAGATCTAACATTCTTGAGCTGCCTCAACTTGTCGTACAACAATTTATCAGGAACAATCCCCTCGGGACAACAGCTACAAACACTCAACGATCAGTATATGTACATTGGCAATCCTGGACTTTGTGGGCCTCCTCTTCTGAAGAATTGCTCGATGAATGTAACGAATCCAACTGTTAGTCAACAGCATGAAGGTGGCAGTTCATCTTTTTACATCAGCATGAGCATGGGATTTATAATGGGTCTTTGGATTGTATTTTGTACCATGTTGTTCATGAAAACATGGAGGATTGCTTACTTTCAGCTTTTGGACCAGTTATATGACAAGCTTTATGTGCAACTGGCTATCAACAAGGCTGCCATTCTGAGGAAATTTGGAAGCCAAGAGATTTGACGAAGGTTTTCTTCCATTGCTTAGTCCATGAACCCTATATTAGACAAGTTAATATCCTAGATAATCTTGTGTGACAAATATGTAAAGGAATCAATCTTGATTTGGCCAGAGATAGTAGTTTAGACCTGTACGGTAGGTTACCAATGATTGTATCTTTCCTGTATAGGCTGATAGCCAAATCACGATTGGTCTCCTGCTCCCTATGTACGCCACCGGTGAGGGGCTGTTCCTTACCACAACATCAACACGCAACCCGTCGCCACCGAGCGACTTCCTCGCCTAGCGTCTCTGTGGATTCTATCACCCTTTTTACATTCGAAGCTTTTTTTACTGCATTGTGTAACAACTAGCCGGCACCCCCATTGCTGCAGAAGAAATCAAGAGTAATGATTGGCACATACTGTACAGTGGAAACATTTTCACAAATATGTAGAACAAAAGGAGCAGGTTTATGTTCTTACTCAAACCTGAAATATCTTTATTTTACTATGAAGCCTTCTGTTTAGAGCTGGATATGGATTTGGGAAATACCAACATGTAGCAATAGGTCGTGTACTAATCTTTGTATATGTATTTGATATGGATTGATTCGGTTGAGATCTTGTAGGTGTATAGTTCGTAGGTTTGTATCAGTTTGTGTTGTAATCCTTGACTAAATCAATCATAATCGTTTATACCTTGTAAGCCATGGTGGACGCTATTTCCAGCTTCATATCAATAAAGTTGCGGCCTCCTACATGAGGTAAAACGCTTACCATTTCACCTGATAGTGAAAGCATCCTCTTTCATCTTCTTTCACATAAAACCCCAGATCATCAATGGTGTCCTCATCGAACATGTCTACCTCTCTCGGTCCGTCGGTGGCTGAGAAACTAACGCGTGAGAACTTCGTGTCCTGGCACCCTCAGGTTATGCCGGTGATCTGGAAAGCGCGCAAAAACCCAGGCGACTCCTGGAATTATCAAGATTGTAGAAGCTGACAAGTAACACACATCATCAACAATCCAGACTATGCCACATGGATCACCCGAGACAAGCAAGTCATAACGTACTTGCTGAACTCTCTTTGCAAGGAGATCCTCTAAAAGGACCAAATGGCACAAGAGGGGGTGAGGAGAACCGGGCTCTAAAAATTTTAAAGAACAAACCTTAATCTGTGCGATTATACTCACCCCTTTAATGGATTGGTCCTAAGACTGCAAAAGATCACACTAGGGCTTGTCCTTAGGGCCAACAAACTAAGTCAAGTCCAGTCACACTTACAAATACTCCTTAATTAAAGGCCTATGACTAAGAACACACTAGCATGGAGATTAAATCCTACTTGTCACAAAAAATTCTTGCAACTAAACAAAGATCAAAGCGCAAAGCAAGTACAAGAATGGAAATGTAGTACTTGAAAAGATGGACAATGGACGACTAAAAGTTTCCACATGGTGTCAAGTAGTTACCACTACCCCCTAATCTACTTTGGAGCATCAAAGAGCCACCAAGATTCTGATTACGCTCTCTTGATCCACCAAGACTCAAGACTCGATCAAAACACCATGCCTCAATCCAGAATCAACAATGCAAGCAAAAGTATCCCTGCCCTCAAGCTTTTCAGTGCTCCAAGATGTTTTCTATTACCAAACAAGTATTAATATGGGAATGGCCCTACCAGTCTAGATTGAATGATACTATCACAACTCACAAGATAAATAATAACCTCTACGAGTCTGTAGCAAGAGCAACTTTAGGCTATATGTTACACCAGAACTAGAAGCTGCAGCCCTCTCACTTGAAAAGGACCATCTATTACCACCGGATACCAGAACATCTACGGTATCTACATGGCAAAAGAGAGCCTTTGCAATCTCTCTCGCTATCATTCCTTAGCCTCATCATCACTACTTCTTCCTTCTTTTGGAACCCCTACCTGGCTGCGAAGCTCCAGCAGAAGATGCCTCTTGAGCAGCCTCGACTGCTTCAGCTTTAGCACTTCTCAAGGTCCTCCTAGGCACCTCCGTTGATGGGCTTGCATTGTTATTTTCTTCCACCAGTTCAGCTTTGACTCTCTTGCACTTCTTCCTCGAGGAACGATTGGCTGATGAGACTTGATCTTCCCCAGGTTCAATCACATCATCATCGCCATCAGCTTCACCGTCCTGACAGGGCCATTCAGTACCACAACTAGGACAAGCTCTTGAAGCCTACATATGCAGAAATATTAGCAAACCATGACTTTACCATCAACATGAGTTAGCAGTGTGAACTATGATTTAGGCAAGTACCTTTCTTTGTGAAAATTTCTTCTTCAAGCAGTGCTCATGAATTCTAACGTTGCATCCCTCATTTGGACAACTTGATGCCTGTTGTGAAACATAATAATACTAGCAGGTTACATGAGACAACATTAAAAGCAAGACAAGGCAACTGAAAATCGTATAATCATCCATATCAGTACCTTTATACAAGCTTCGTTGCAGACAACACAAGATGGGATATCATTACCACGGAACCAGCTTCGGAGATCAAGAAATGATCTGGTGCCCAGACCAATCTTGCCTGTGGAGGTGTATGACAACCAACGATCCCGTATCAGTTCATCAAGAGTTTTCTCTTTCTGGCTCAGTGAGAAGTTCTTTATGGAACTAGGAAGGCGAGACTGGCCGTCCTCTGAACCGTCTACAATTACGACCTGGGAACAGAACAGTCAATAACTCATGATGCCACATTGCAATCAAGATTAAACTGTCAATCAGTAGCTGCTATGCCATGCCACAGAAATACCAAAAGGACTAGAAGCCCAGAAATATCGCCACAGAAATACTGTCAATCAGTATTTACTAGTGATAAATCATGTTCCCAGTATTTACTAGTGATAAATCAGCATTATGAGCTACACTAAGCACATGGCCAGTACATGTTGATACATGAAAACCAACAAATCATGTTCCCAGAATTACTGTACAGCTAACCTGGTTATCAAGCCGGACATTGAGAGCGTCGATACTGGTTATGCTACCATCAATTCCAGCTTCCTGAACTATTGCTTCTAACTGCCACAGTAATCATTAGTTATATCAAAACATGCAAAAGTTCAACACAACATATGCAGTGTCAGACTGAGGTATGCAAGGCCAGGTATCGCATACCAGTCCCTTGTAGAATGCAATCTGGGGCACAGAATACTTTGTTCCAAGCTTAGATTCATCATCAACAATGTTATTAACCACTCCGTAATAAACCATTCCATCATATTGGTTTATGCATGCCCGCAACTCGAACTGCAAATAGGCGAGGTCCTTGTTGATCTTGAGAAGTGTATCATTGAACAGTTGCTGATGAGTGGCTGCAAGTCATGATATGAAATAAGTGATTGGAGAGTAGACATTTGACCAAATGATTCAAGAGAAGCTTGCAGCCCATAGGCAATCGACTCTTCTATAAAACCGGTACTAAATATATGATTCAGCCAAGTAGGCAACTAGGCGTCAGTTCGGCTGAGTGATTCAAATCCCATGTGGAATCAAGACCATTGTTTCAGACAATCATATAATGCAACCTTGAATTCACTGTTTTTTAGCAAAACTTTGAAGTTTGAAGTGATTCTGACTGGCTCTGGTGATCAGCAAACAAACAGTCAAAATTTCATAGATCTACCTTAGGTGAGAAAGTAAGTGTAGCTACTTCTGGATCAGACAAAATTTTCCACTAAATTGTTTGTTCAAGGTACAGCATTCACTTGTAATCGAATTTATTTTGTGAGCACTAGCAGGTCAAGAAGAGGTCAACTTAAATAAGGAATGATGACTTAGGCCAGCAAAGAAAAAGAAAAAGAATGCCTACACAAAATGCTTACAATATTCGTTAAGGAAAACTTTCTTTGAGGCAAAGAAAGAGAAAAGGGAATATGAGCAGAGAAAAGGGAACATGAGCAGCATCAGGTTTTGTTGATAGCAGCATTGCCTGACAATTAGATGGAGGCCAAACTAGCACTCTTTTATTTGAGAAACAGAAGATCTGTAGTAGATAGAGAAAATGGGAATTTTGCCCCTATGAGAAGTGGGCTTCGCTGAAATGTCATTATGTTTGTGGGCTTCGCTAGAATGCCTTTACGAAATATGTGCTTCACGTTATTTTGTCATTTCTCGTTTTTTAGCAACTTTGTAAATTTCTGACCCCATCTTTTGACCAGACGTGACCGTTTTGCCCCTGCCTCCTCCTACCGTATCCTCTCGCTCTGCCTCTTCTCACGGTCACGGCAATTTCTTCCTTCTCTCCGTTCTCTCTTCGTCTCGTACGAGACGACTGTTGCGGACGGGATCTTGACGCCGGCCGCCGCCCCCCACACGGGCCGCGCCTTCCCAGGCGTGCCGCGAATCCCTGCTCGCTGCTGCTTCCCCAGGCCAAGCCAAGATGGATCGACAAGTACAAGATTGAGCTTGCTGACATTGAACGCAAAGCCAAGATGAAGATGGAAATAGAAGCAACTAGCTGCCATCACCGTGAGAAGAGGGAGAGCACGAGGATAAGGCAGTTGCCATGCAGGGGCAAAACAGTCAGGCCAGGTCAAACAATGGGCTCAGAAATTTATAAAGTTGCAAAAAACCATGAAATGGCAAAATAACATGAAGTAAACGTTTTATAAGGGCATTCTGGTTAAACCCACCAACTTAATGGCATTTTGACCATTCTCCGGAAGGGCAAACTTCCCATTTTCTCGTAGTAGATAAATAGAGATACCAATGGATTCCAGAAAAGAATATACATGTACACACCACTCCCAGCAAATGTATTACTACCACCACACTGCTACAGTAACAAGTTGTTAGCTGAGAGGAGCATTCTGCCCGCTTCAGAAACAGAGAAGCATTCGATGGAACAGATGTGAAGAGAAGATGGAGAAAGACAGAGCTAAAGGGGCGAGAGTTGCAAGCATCGTAGCTCTGATCAGAGCCCATTAATAAAGGCGTGCATTTCGTCGAGCATTTGTTGTGCTACGGCGCGTACAGAGAAGAAGAGACCGAGAGACGACGAGAGGGGGAGCAAAGCAGACGGCGTACTGGGATCCTTGCCGGAGACGCCGGCGAAGACGGCGTGGAAGTCGCGCTCGGAGAGGGGGCCGCGGTGCAGCAGCGCCTGCAGCAGGGTGTGTTGCCGCCACGACAGCGGCGCCATGCTCCCGCTCGTTGCTCGCCCGGTGGGGAGTGGGGATCGGGCCCGCGGGAAGGATTTTTTTCCTTCTGTGGGAGGAGGAATTTCTGGCTGACGGAGGATTTGGTTGGCGTTTCGCGGGAAGCCCACGGCGAAGAGCGTGGGAGGCGGCAAGCAAAGCAACCCTACGCCGCCTCAAGGGCCCCGGGGAAGGAAGGAAACGGTGGGCCGTGCATCTGGAATGGCCAGTTTGGCAACAGCAGAAAAGGAAGGAATTCCTACAAAATAATCCACGCGTCGAAACAACTTCCTTACTCAATACCAAGAAAATATTTATAGAGTTAATAAAATTTATTAATCCCTTAGACAAGCCACTGTTTGAGGAATAAATAAATTAGGCCCACTTGTCACCCGGTGCCGGCTTTCTAGTTTTATTTGCAAAAGTTTTTGAGTTGGAAAACCGAAGTTGAGAGAAAGGACAAGGATTGACTACTGTTTGACCCAATATTTACGTGCAACATGCATTCAAGGGAAAGCTTTAAAAAGTTAGCATTTTTGTAAATACAAATTACAAATATTGTACAAAAATCTTAGATGTTACTCCCTCTGTCCCCAAATAAATAAATTCCTAGAATTTATGACAGTCAAACTTTTTTAAGTTTCTCTAACTTTATAGAAAATAGTAACAACATATATGACATAGAATGAGCATTTTATGAAAATATATTCTATGATAAATCTAATAATATTATGATTCTAATTTGATACCATAAGTCTTAATGATTTTTTCTAGAAATTGGTCAAAGTTTAAAAAGTTTTACTTAGGCCTTGTTTAGTTCCTTTCCCAAAACTTTACACCTTATTAGATCGGATGTTTGACATATGCATGGAGTATTAAATGTAGACTAAAACAATAACTAATTGCACAGATTGCATGTATTTTGTGAGACGAATTTTTTAAGTCTAATTAGTCTGTGATTAAATGTAGACTTTACAAATATTGTACAAAAATCTTGGATGTTACTCTCTCTGTCCCTAAATAAATCAATTCCTAGAAATCGTGTCAGTCAAACTTTTTAAGTTTCTTTAACTTTATAGAAATAGTAACAACATATATGACATAGAATGAGCACCTTATGAAAATATATTCTATGATAAATCTAATGATATTATGATACTAATTTGATACCATAAGTCTTAACGATTTTTTCTAGAAATTGATAAAAGTTTAAAATCTATTTTTATTCAGGAATGGAGGGAGCACCCCTAAGATTGAGGGTTTCCACCGTTGTTTTTGGGGATCGTCAGATGTGTTAATGTCATTGTAATATGTCATCATGAACATATTAAGAAAAGCATATAAAGTTGAAAACAACCAATAATTTATTATCTCTATATCATAAAATCTAGTAGTTATCTATAACACGTAGACACCAATAAAAATCTAGTCCGCCCGTCCTTCTTCCACGACCGCCCGCTGGCGCTCTCGCCGCCGCCAGGCCCGTACGTCATCCAGGTGCCGAAAGACCAGGTCCTCCGCTCGCCACCCCCGGACCGCGCGCGCCGCTACAAGAAGCTGTCCGGCCGCCCGGCCCGGCGCCGCCGCCTCCGCCGCGCGTGCTGCCTCTCCTGCGCCGCGCTCCTCGCCATCCTCGCCGCCGCCGCCGTCTTCGTGGGCGCCGTCTTCCTCGTCTTCCGCCCCCGCGCGCCGTCCTTCTCCGTGCCCTCCCTCGCCGTCCGCGGCCTCGACTCCTCCGCCGCCCTCGGCTCGACGCTCTCCCCCGCGCTCGGCGCCGCCGTGCGCGCGGACAACGGCCGCAACGGGAAGGTGGGCGTGGAGTACCGCGCCAGCGGCGACGTCGCGGTGTCCTACGCGGGGCAGCGGCTCGCGGCGGGCGCGTGGCCCGCGTTCCGCCAGGCGTCGCGGAACGTGACCGTGGTCGCGGTGGCCATGCGGGGCCAGGGCGTGCGGTTCAAGGACGCGCAAAGGACGCAGCTCGCCACGGAGCGGGCCGCGCGCGCCGTGCCGCTCACGGTGGAGGCGAGGGTCCCCGTGCGGCTGCGGTTTGGGAAGGTGCTCCGGACGTGGACCGTCGATGTCAAGGCCCGGTGCGAGGTGGCCGTCGACAGGCTGGATGGGGACGCCGCGGTGGTGAATAGGGGGTGCAGATCTATTGGGGAGCTGCCGGGGCTCAAGCCCTCCTACCCTGGCCGAGCCATTGGAGCCCCCCTAGCCCCCTATGATTTTTTCTGCCATTGACAACAGGGAAGGAGGGGCTGGAGCTGCCGGACGCCTGGACGTAGGTGGAAGATGAGTCTGTTTCGAGTTGGGCTGTCTTCGTGGGCCAGGTGACTAGCATATGCATGTGTTTCAGCGACCCATTAGCAAATAGGACGGGCCTTTTTTACTTTCCTCTCCCGCTGGCCGCTACTGCCTGTCGGTCTTCCTATCTTCGTATTCACGACTTTGCGTCCATCAGTCCGAGCGAGTCGAGCAGGTGGCATCGAGCATCGGCGGCTAGGGTTAGCGGCACTGAGCGGCAGGTCGTTGGGCGGACGGGAACGGTGCACGGCGGCCTGGAGCTGAGGGCCGAACCGGCGGAGGGCGGAGCCGCGGAGGCCGAGCCACCGCGCAGCCAGGGCGTCGGTCGTCGGCAGGCAGGCAGCAGCGGGCAGCGGGCTGGCGGGCGACGGGCGCACCAAGGCGTGCTGCCGCGCTGGGGCCGGGCGGCGCCGCGACGACCACCGGCCAAGCAGGAGCCAGGCGGCACGCGGCAGGCTGGGCGCAGGGCGGCAGCTGGCAGGGGCCTCGGCCACGGCCTGGGGATAGAGACAAACAGTGAGACAGGTACTGTTTTTCTTTAATCTGTAGATTTCCTTTTCAAACTTTTTTATTCTTCAAAATTTGATTAAGAATTTAAGATTAAATAAATTGCAGATTGTTCAAAATGTCCAAAAGAACATTGCACACATATTTTTCTGGTTCAAGTGGTACATCAACTCCAGGCACTAATAACAGCACAAATCAACCAATTCGGCGTAGAGTGGAGTTTAGTCGATCTGATGTAGTTGGTGATCCAGGAAATCGCATACCAATTGAAGAATATCCGCATGAAATTAGAGACCAAGTAAGAAGGGCATATGCTTTGAGAGGTCCGACCCAACCTCGTAATCTTACCTTTGCTCGTAAATGGCAAAGTGGTCAATGAAAACCCGGCGTATGTTAGTGCCTCGGAACAATTTAGTGGCATGATATATGTTCTCTTCTACCTTCAAAACTTTGTAGTTAAGTACTTGAAATTTGTGTCACTAATTTATTTTTTTCTTGTATAGGTTGCTTCTAATGATTCATGAAGAATACGACAGCGTGAATGCATCATCATCTATCGATCTTTTGTTGGTTAGTTCTAAAAGTTGTATCTTTTACTTCTTCTTATGCATTTTATGATGCACTTTCGATTATTTATCATAGTTACCATGTAAAAGGTTTAAAACTGTTATATCTTAGCTTTATATGGGATATAATTGAGTGAAGTTAGTCTAGCTCTCTTTAGCCCAGCCCCTCCTAAATATTTTTCCTAGATCCGCCACTGGGTGCAGGGTCAAGGTCAAGCCGCTCTGGTGGTGGTGGTGATCGCCGCCGCCGCCGCCGGCGATGTCCATACACGTTGACGTTGTTAATGCCGCCTAAACGTAAACGGCTAGTAATTATTAATTACAGTACAGTACTACTCTAGCAGCGACAGGGCATGCATTCTGCATTGAACGCAGAGATTACTTCTTGGAGTATAGTATTTATATTTATTTACCTGTGAAGTAAATTGATTTCTATAGGAAGAAGGAAACCTTTTTTTGGGAGAGTGTACCAACTGCTCCATCTGTTGTATATGACCATATGTAAAATTGTGAAATTATTGTAGATAACTTTAAGCTACTGAACTGAGAAAAGTAATTATTTTCAGATCATTTTGCTGCGTTATGAGTAGGCTAATATCAGGTAAAAGTTTTCATTACCCGAATTTTGAATTACCTAAGCTACCCGACCCAAAAAAATCGAGTAACCTGAACGCCCATGCCTACTTATGACTAATGAGATGTGTAAGTGGATTTTATGCTGAGGTGAAGAGAGAAGAGAAGTTAGCTCTAAGTTACACAAATATTATAGATACTGAAGAGATCTATACTTTTCAGTTTATAATATTTTCGTTTAAAGCCATCTTGATACCTGAATAATTAATTTAATGTTCAAATCTACAAATACAAATCAAACATTGTATCATTTTTTAGAAACAGCCTCAAATGTTTACAAACTACAAAGTTGTATATCTCTTTTTTCTCTAAAATTGTCATATAAAATTTTATCTTCAACTGAGTTCATATATAAAAGTTACCACCTCCGTTTAAATTATAAGTCATTTTGACTTTTTTGAGATACATAATTTTATTATGCACTTTAAGGAGTATAATCCTTAAAGATAAGCTGACACAAAAAGGAATTATCTGCTAATTCACACGGCGGTAACAAAATTCTGCCAGTTCAATCGGTGGCAGTAGTATATTTTTGTATTTTTTTCAATTCAGACAAATACTTTAGCAAAAAACGAATTTAAAAATAAAAAATTCTCCCGCATAGAAAAGTAAATGGGCCGCGTCTAAAAGCAAATGGGCCGGCTCTTATGGAATATACATTTAAGGATTCCTACATTTAATCCCAAAAATGTAATTCTTTCCAATATGCGGAATGGAAGAAAGATCTTGATTCGGCCATGCATCCGGAATGTACTGGGCCGTCGCCAGGCCTACTAATCTGGACTGGATTTTTTTTTCTCATTTCATAATTTTGGGTTCAGGCTAGCGCCCGAACATCCGACCCTAGGCTCGCGTTCGGACGCAACTGCCCGCACCCATGCCTGCTCCATACCGCACGCCCCCTCTGCTTGGATTCCGCACCGCTCGAACAACTCGCCCCCACCCACGCTGCCCGCCCCCATGTGGGCTCACACCACCCGAACATCACCAGCATCGAGAGAAGTGGAGGAGACACCAAGACGAGGTAGTATAAAGCGATGAGGGAGATACAACACCCATTCTACTTTTAAAACATTTAAATGAAACATTTGCAACATACGTTCAAAACAGTTGAAACACTTGTAAAAACACCTGAAAACGCTTGAACAAGCCATTACAAAAATATACGCAACATCCAGATAAACACACTTGCAATATACGTCTGAAAAACAAATGAAACATTAGGGATAGACGCTTGCAACATACGTGTATAACCATTGCAACATACGAAACATCCCTATATACTTTTGTAACATCTGTACGGAGCACTTACAACGTACGTACCTCTAAAACATCTGAAACATTTAAAATGTACGCTTGGAACATGCATGGTATCCCGGTGCGGCCTCCTCCACCGTTTGCTTCGGGGCGCGCTGGAGGCGGCCGCGGTGGTGGAGAACGCCGCGACGGACGATGCGAGATGGAGAAATGTTGCTCTTTTTATTAGTAAAGGAATGAAGGTAGACGGCACGAGGCCTGTTGACCGCTCCGCCGGCCTGGGAAGAAACGTCCGGGCGGGAGGTGTCCAACGGACGCCCTCACCAGAGCGTTTTATTAACTCGACCAAATTTTGTAACTGTATACCTCATCAACCCGTTTGACATGGCGAGATTTCAATGTCGCCATTTTTTTTTATCCAGCGAGAACTGAGCCCTCTGTCAATTCAAATGGTGACAGTGACAAGATTTTCCAACAAATTGAATCGGCTGAATTATAAATATCGGCAGAGGAAAATTTTCCTGCGCTGAAGGTCCTTTCATCCGGTTCAATCCATAGGCTGAAGTGCCAACAGCAGTAGTAGCACGTAGCCGGCGGCCATCACCATTCACCACCCACTGTGTCGCCTCTTCCAAGATATGAAAACAGTTCATGACTAAAAACCGAGCTGAGCACTCGTAGAAGCAACCAACAAAGGAACGCAATTAGCACTGGAAAGCGACCCTCAGGCAACAAAGAAGACCTTCTCGGTAACGGTAGGGGCACGGCAATCAGCGACCAATGGCGACAGTAAACCGCGAGCTGAACCTGCAAGAACTTGAAGAGCTTGATCTCGTCTCATACTCTCATCAGAGAGCGGCCTGTGCATCTGAGTCAACCCCAATTGGAGAATCACTTGCTTAGCAATAGCCAACTGGACTTCTATTGGAGGTTGCCAACAGCAGTAGTAGCACGTAGCCGGCGGCCATCACCACCCACTGTGTTGCCTCTTCCAAGATATGAAAACAGTTCATGACTAAACCGAGCTGAGCACTCGTAGAAGCAACCAACAAAGGAACGCAATTAGCACTGGAAAGCGACCCTCAGGCAGCAAAGACGAGCTCAGGGTCAAGGATTGCAGCAAACATGCCTTGGCGAGCGACGGTCGGCACTTCACAAACACTCCATGAAGACTCATTCTGACCTCCTCGGCAGTTGGCTGCGGCTGCAGCTGTACAGCCATCCAAACACTATAGCACAAGCATGCAGCATCCAATCAGAAGCTGACACCTCAGAAAACAGCCAGCCGCAATAGCCAGAAAAGCAGCTTATACGCACAGCGAAAAGTGCTTGTACTGGACTTGTATGGCAATACCCAACTGGACTTGTACTGGAGGTTGGTCATCTGACGACGGCGACACAGCTCGCAACCCCACTCTGCAGCTGCGGCTCCGTGCACAAAGCCGTTGTTGTAGCACCAGGCCATATTTTGGTCTGCAGACAATGCATGCTGCATGTCAGCATGTGTATCTCATTAGCTATTAATGACAAGGCACCTAAACACACCAAATCGCTGAGCAATGAGCACCATGATGTGATTGAGTACTAATGCACAAAGCCTTGTGTTGTTTCTGCACCCAACAAATGGAGATGTTAAACAATCAGCTGAATACTAAAAAGAAAAAAAAGAAAAATCAAGTGAGCCTTGTCAAGGCCGGAACAGCCTTTATTTAAGAGGGGGCACAAAACGCTAGTGCACCACTTTGAGATCTCGGTAGGTTGATTACTTTAGCCCCACCCCCACTAAGATAATTGTAACAGTCACATGGTTCAGAACTATGTACTGCTGCCCCCATTCTAAATTATAAGTCGTTTTAGAATTTTCATAAATCAAGTTTGTCTAACTCTAATAAGTTTATAGGAAAAAATTATATTAACATACACAATATCAAGTAAATGCACTATCAACCATGGTGCATCAATTTTTTTTCTCGATCACGCAAAAGACTTGCGCGTCTTTGTATTAAGATTGAGAAAAAGTTTAATACAACACGACTTAATGGTATACTAAATATTTCGTCTTTATATTAAGGTAGAGAAAAACATATTCTTTCGTCTTAAACAGTAGACGGAAGAAGAATTTCCGTTTGTTTTGGCAAGCTGAGCGCCAAAGCCACCCAAAGACAGGGTGAATTTGCCTGTGTCCGATGAGGTGTTTGTAAACCTTTTGGGAGGAGAACAAATGGGAACCCCAGTATAAGTCCATCTGTCAGAGTTCGGAGTTTCTTGCAGAGCATCCATAACAGTAGAAGATGATATTGATTCTTTAGTAAATAATAATATACAATAAGAGAAACTGGCACTTAAAATTTATTTTGTTTGATTTTTTTCATCATAATTAAAATAGGCTTATTCCCCGCAAAAAAAATTAAAATAGGCTTATCTTTCCAGGACGAGGGGAGTAGACTGCACTGCACCTCTCAAAAATTTCTGTCCCATCTCCTTCGTCCAACATGTGGCGTGGCATGCAGCAAATTCCCGTTGACTTAGCAAAAGCTTTCTACCGGGTCAACTAGTCAAGTCAAGTAGCTCCATATAACCTTCTAAAGTTCTACTCCTCTGGCTCCCAATCCCAAACACATCTAATCATACAGCAAACACACATGGATTATTTTAAATCTCCATCTCTCCGCCATGCACATACACTCCTGCTGTGCAGCATCTTCGTTTTTCTGTCAACCAACGCAACATTCTCCTCGGCACAACCCAGCAACAGGTCAGAGGCTGATCGCCAAGCCCTACTCTGCTTCAAATCCAGCATCTCCGCCGACCCTCGCGGCGTCCTCGGATCATGGTGAACCGACTCGCTCAGCTTCTGCAGCTGGGGAGGGGTCAGCTGCAGCTCGAGCCTCCCTGTCCGGGTGGTGTCCCTGGACCTAAGGTCTGTGCAGCTCCAAGGAAGATTGCAGAGTTGCATGGGGAACCTTACCTCGCTGGTGCAGCTGGATCTTTCAGGCAATGATATTTCTGGAAGCATACCAGAGGAGATAGAAGCGCTTCCGGGCCTCCAGACTCTGATGCTTGCCGGCAACAAGCTTGCAGGTAACATCTCTCTGTCACTGGGTGCAGCAGCTTCTCTTAGGTATGTGAATCTTGCAGGAAATAATCTTAGCGGACCTATTCCTGATTCCTTAACCAAAGCTCCATTGCTTCGTGTACTAAACCTCTCAATGAATTTCCTAACTGGGGAGATCCCAGTTACCCTATTCAATAATTCATCCAACCTTGTCACACTGGACCTCCGATGGAATACTCTTGCTGGACCAATTCCTTCCTTCCAAAAACCCACGTCTCTGCAATTTCTTGGCCTTACTGGAAATATTCTTTCCGGAGCTATACCAGAATCCTTAGGAAATGTTTCATCCTTAAATACCATCATGCTAGCATACAACGCCTTGTCAGGATCGATTCCAGAAGCCTTGGGCCATATCCCAAACTTGAACACTCTAGATCTACAAGATAACAGGTTATCAGGGATTGTCCCTTATTTCCAAAAAAAATCACATCTCTGTAATTTCTTGGGCTTACTGGAAATATTATTTCTGGAAGTATACCACCATCTTTGGGAAATATTTCATCCTTAAATACCATCCTGCTAGCAGAGAACAACTTGACAGGATCGATTCCAGAAGCCTTGGGTCATATCCCGAACTTGAACATTCTAGATCTACGTGACAACATGTTATCAGGGAATGTCCCAGTGGCGATATACAATGTCTCATCACTCAGATATCTTAACTTGGGCAACAATTCGCTTGATGGGCAGATACTTCTGAACACTGCCCACTCACTCCCAAACCTCATGTCATTGATCATGAGTGGCAACAGATTCAGTGGAATGGTCCCTGCTTCACTGGGAAACATGTCAAAGCTCCAAGAGATTGATCTCTCAAGTAATTTACTAAATGGTGCGCACACTACCCACACGCGAAGCACGACCGGACGTGCTGGTCCCGTGACCGACTGGACGTATTGGTCAAGCCGAGCAACACTCCAGCGAGTCAGCGACCGGACACACACGCTAGACGAACCGGACGCCACAGTGACAGCGTCCAGTCATTTCTAGTAAGCCTCCATGCAACGACCGGACGCGACAGTGCCAGCGTTCGGTCGCGGTCTAGAGAGGTTCCAGAGAGCTCCTATCGCGACCGGACACGTCCGATCGCATGTGACCGAACGCGTCGCGCGTCTGATCAGCTCTTCGCCACTCTATGCTCCTCTGGGTGCCTGACCGGACGCGCCGGTCCCGCGAGTGATCGGACGCACCGGTGCGAAACCCTAGTCCGCGCGTCTCTGCAGTAGCTGCTACTGACCGGACGCGCTGGTCGTGCGGAGACCGCGTCCGATCTAGCGTCCGGTCACTTCAGTGACCTCCGTTCGCCTCCGTTTCTATCCATTATGACTTAGACAAAAACTCCGCCACCGGTGTAGTGGAAAATAAGTGTTTCATCTTCACGAAAACGCCTGAATCCCGCCTCGCAAGCTCGGCGCGAGAGAGAGAGGAACCCAAACCCCTATCTACTGCTCAAACTCCACCGCATTCGTAAATGTGCCAACATCAACAAGTGTTCACCACCTTGTGCACGTGTGTTAGCATTTTCACAATCATTTTACTGAAAGAGTTAACCACTCAACTTGCCACGGCACTCGATCCTAACAACGATGCATAGTTAGATCACTCAAGTGGCACTAGATAACCGATATGCAAACAAGTTTGCCCCTCTTGATAGTACGACCATCCATCCTAAACCCGGTCATCAACTTCTCTACACACCTATGACCGGTGAAATGGAAATGTCCTAGGTTATACCTTTGCCTTGCGCATTCCACTCTATTTCCTCCGACGTTGATGCAACACATGCACCAACCATATCACAAATGATATGATCCACTTCATATCATCATGTGACCTTGGTCCATCGATCTTGACCTCACTTGCTCTTTACCGTTGCGTCGGTCCATCGACGTCAAGTCTTGCTCAAGCTTCACCGCCTCGCGGTCCATCGCTCCAAAGCCTCCGACTTGCCCTTCACACTTGCAACCGTTCCATCAAGCCAAGCCTCATCTTGATCTTCGTCACCTTGGTCACATGAATCCATGTCATGTCTCATATGCAATGAGCTCCTTCATGACACAATCACCTATAAACTAATTCCCTGTGTATCTCACATAAACACAATTAGTCCACCTAAGGTTGTCACTCAATTACCAAAACCAAACAAGAACCTTTCAGGGGTGTTTGGTTCCCACCTCCTAAAGCTTAGTCCCTGTCATATCAGATGTTAGATACTAATTTAGAGTATTAAATATAGACTAATTACAAAACTAATTGTACATATTGAGACTAATTTGCGAGACGAAACTATTAAGCCTAATTAGTCCATGATTTGACAATGTTGTGCTACAGTAAACATATGCTAATGATGGATTAATTAGGCTTAATAGATTCATCTCGCGAGTTAGTCACGGCTTCTGTAATTAGTTTTATTATTAGTATCCGAACACCCGATGTGATACCTAATATGACATCTCCTAAACTTTAGCTCCTGGAGCATGAGAATCCTGAGGGACTTGTGTTACAGGTGGATGTGCTCCTGACTTCAGTTAGAAGAATTGGTTTACTAAAGACGGGGTACCAGATATACAACAAGGAATTATGTCTAGCAAGAATAAGGCAAAAAAAAAAGAAATATTTGATCTATGGTATATCTTAGACTTTTTTAAACTATCTAGCTGGGGTGGGATAACCTTATCCTAGTAGGGACTGTTTACATAAAACAATTGACCCTAAAAATCATTTTTTAGGAATGATTTCTTATCTCAACCGTCCTAAAAATGGTCATTTCTAGGAACCGTTGACTTAGTCAACCGCTCTTACAAATCGGTTTAAGAGGCGATTCACTTGCTTTGGAATTAGCCACTGAACAATTAAATTAACTTATCTTTTCTAAATAAACTCGGACGAAGATAAATTGTATATCAAAATTATAGAGCTCGATAAAATATAAAACTTTATAGTTGATGGCTTTATTATTTAAGATTGTTTAGGTACCCAAATATACATTTGGGGGAGAGGAACATCTCTCCTTGTGTGTACTTCCATCCGAAAAGCGGTTAGAGTGATAGGACGCCACTATCGATGAGGGATTGAATCTGCGCCTCTATGGCAGCTGACCGATCCTAATGGACGCTTCGATCCATGGTCGTTGCTTGATTGGCAACGGTGGTAGAAGCGGTGGACGCTTTTGGGACATTTTTCTTCTGACTGTCCTTCACCGGCTTCACCATGGGACATCAATGTCACGTGGTGTCTCGTTGAATTCAAATGCGGCTCAAATTCAATCAAATTTTATTTTCCACAAACCATTTTATTTTGAAAGTACCTCCGGTCATGTTGTTGACTTAGTCAACTTCACGATGAGTGGCTTGATGCAAAAACAACTTTGAAGTCATGATTTTGAAAACAGGGTGAGAAGAGAAAATATTTGACTTAGGTTTGACCTAACAACTACATGCCACACACATTAGAGAAAATTTTTTGAAAGGTCATATTTTTGTATTACATAAAAAAACTGGTATATATGTTACATTAAAGGTGTCCAACAATTTCAGATTATCCCTCCACCATAAAGAGTCTTTTTTCACATGATTTGCTAGCCTTACATTTGGGTAGAATTTTTTTTCCAAAATGTTCACCCAAGGGTTGTCCAGCTGTATTTAAAATTTGTGAGGATTTTTCATCATTAAGGCTTCATTGTGAGATTTCAAGTTAGTCATCTATAGACCACCTTCATCCTTTGGCATGCACATCATTTCCCAAGCCCTTAAGAGGCTTTTTGCATTTAAGTCATCTCGTCTCCCAAGACGGTGCTTTTCTAAACTTGTCAATATGCTTGATCATATAGAAAGTTGGGAGAGAGGAGACCACAACATTAAACAATTGACTGGGAGCTATGGATCGGGCAACCAACAACTAACATGCGCCGATATGTCCCAAGAATTCCTATTGATTGAGACAGGAAGTCACAGAAATTGCTGTGGGCCAAAGAAAGACGTAGTGCGTATAGGTCCTAGAAATAATTACTACTCACTCTATACCCAAGTATCACTGTGGTATTCATATTGGTCAAATTTTCTCTAGTTTAACTAGGTTTGTAGAAAGTATTAGCAACATTATATTTGTATCTCCAAATATATTAATTATGAAGATAAATTTAGTGATCTATCTAATGATACTAATTATGTACTATAAATATTCATATTTTTATATATATATTTGGTCAAAGTTAAGTATGTTTGACATCTTAGGAAGTGAGAACAACAACTGAAAAGGAAGGGAGGTAGTACGATCGAAGAACATGGAGTAGTAGTGGAGTATTACCTTTTTTTTTTGAGAATCAGTAGGTATTATCTGTGTCGACAGACCCTGATGATGGTCTCCCTCCCAGTCTGACTGACAAGTGACAACCACGCGGGAGTTATTTGATTGATGGGGTAGTAGTGGAGTATTACCTGCTCTCGATCGCTGGATTACTTTAGTTGACTTGGTGCCTGACTACCTTCTGGTCAAGCACGGCAAGTAGACTTCCCTTGCATATACATATTGTTGGAGTTGTTCTAAATTCACTGCAAGATATAGGCCGGCTTCTGACGGAGCGAAGCGGAGGCCCGTAAAAGCCGAAGGCTGGGCCGAAGACTTTTATGAGCAGGAGTGTTGTATTCAATGAATCTGTGATGTTTACTGACAGTTTGCCCTTAGATCATGTTCCAGAAAAGAGCTGCAGAGTATGCGCATACAGGTGGAGCATGTTGATGATGATATAGGTGTGCAGGTGGAGCCTGCTGATGAGCAGGATGATCATAATAATGATGTTGCTGATGATGATGCTCATGATGATGTTCAGCAAACTCCTCCTAGTTTGCAGCTACAGGAGGAATTACCTATTGCTCAACGCAAGTCAACAAGGACAGTTGTACATCCTAAACGTCTTATCGAAGAATGTAATTTGTCTTACTATGCTTTGAGTTGTGCTGAACAGGTGGAGAATGTTCATGAGCCAGCAACCTATAAAGAAGCTGTTCGTTGTGCTGATAGTGAGAATTAGATTTCTGCTATGCATGAAGAGATGCAGTCTCTTGAGAAGAACAGTACATGGGAGATTGTTCCTTTGCCTAAGAAAAAGAAGACCATAAATTGCAAGTGGATCTTCAAGAGAAAGGAGGGTTTATCTCCAAGCGAGCCTCCAAAGTATAAGGCAAGGTTAGTTGCAAAAGGCTACAGTCAAATTTCGGGTGTTGACTATAATGATGTGTTCTCTCCAATGGTAAAACACAGTTCAATTCGTACTTTCTTGAGTATTGTTGCTTCATATGATCTTGAACTTGAGCAGTTAGATGTGAAGACTGCGTTTTTGCATGGAGAGCTAGAGGAGGACATATACATGGACCAACCGGAAGGGTTCATAGTGCCTGGCAAGGAAAAATATATGTGCAAGTTGAAGCGCTCCTTGTATGGTTTGAAACAGTCCCCTCGTCAGTGGAACAAGAGGTTTGATTCATTTATGTTGTCACGCAGTTTCAAAAGATCTAGATATGATAGCTGTGTTTACATCAAGCATGTTAATAGATCACTTATATATTTGCTGTTATATGTTGATGATATGTTGATTGCTGCCAAGAGCAAGATTAAAATCACTAAGTTAAAGAAGTTGTTAAGTAGTGAGTTTGATATGAAAGATCTTGGTAGTGCTAAGAAAATTCTTGGTATGGAAATTAGTAGAGACAGAAAATCTGGTTTGCTATTTCTTAGTCAACAAAATTATATCAAGAAAGTTCTTCAGCGTTTCAACATGCAAAATGCTAAGGCTGTTAGTACCCCTATTGCACCTCACTTTAAGTTGTCAGCTGCTCAGTGTCCTAGTATAGATGCATAGATTGAGTACATGTCAAGGGTTTCTTATTCTAGTGTTGTTGGGTCTTTGATGTATGCCATGGTTTGCTCTCGTCCAGATTTGTCATATGCTATGAGTCTTGTTAGTAGATATATGTCTAATCCTGGCAAAGAACATTGGAGGGCAGTTCAGTGGATTTTCAGGTACCTCAGAGGCACAGCAGATTCCTGTTTGAAGTTTGGAAGAACTGATAAGGGTCTCATTGGTTATGTGGATTCTGATTATGCTGCTGATCTGGACAGGCGAAGATCAATTACTGGTTATGTGTTTACTGTTGGCAGTTGTGCTGTGAGTTGGAGGGCTACGTTACAGTCTGTTGTTGCTTTGTCTACTACTGAAGCAGAATATATGGCTATTTGTGAAGCGTGCAAAGAATTGATATGGTTGAAAGGTTTGTACGCTGAACTCAATGGAATTGAATCTTGCATAAGTTTGCACTGTGACAGTCAAAGTGCAATTTACCTCACTAAAGATCAGATGTTCCATGAGAGAACTAAGCACATAGATATCAAGTATCATTTTGTGCGAGATGTGATTGAAGCCGGTAAGTTGAAGGTATGCAAGATTAGTACTCATGATAATCCTGCTGATATGATGACAAAGCATGTTCCTGTTGCTAAGTTTGAGTTATGCTCAAGCTTAGTTGGTTTAATTGAATAGTCCAAGAGACTATTGTTGGCACCAGTGGTTTCTATCTTTGTTGCTCAGGATGATGATTTATGATACAAGATGAATTTGTCTCAAGGTGGAGTTTGTTGGAGTTGTTCCAAATTCACTGCAAGATATAGGTCGGCTTCTGACGGAGCGAAGCGGAGGCCCGTAAAAGCCGAAGGCTGGACCGGAGCGTAGCGGAGTTTGAAGCGGGCCCATCAGGCCGCACCCGTGCACACACGGGGGTGCGGGGGGCGGAGCCCCCGCGGTACGGTACATATATACCCTTGCTAGGGTTTCTTGGAGACTTGATTCTCTTGTAAGCCGCCATAGGCGTGTAACCCAAACTCTTGATATAGTGAGATTGTTGCTGGCTGGTGCCTGTGGTTTTTTCCCTTCGCATTGGAGGGGTTTTCCACGTAAAATCGTGTGTCTCCGCTGTGTTTGATTTCGGTTTTACTTCATATTCCATACGTCGTTCATAACATAGATCACCTTTTTTCATATATAGAGAGAGGTAGATCAAGCTTATTATGTGCCACTCAAAACTACTAGAGTACGTAGTTTACATTCCGTGCACAAATAGCCAAAAACACAAAAACAACGAAGAGCTAGCCAGGCTCTGATCACAAAATGATTGCTCGGCTACTCCACCTTCAAGGAGCTGCTGCTGCAGTCCTCGTCTTGATCCTTTCCGTGACATTGTCCTCGTCCTTTGCTCCACGCAAGGGCGGTCTCGGCTCGTGGCTGCGTTGCAAGCGAGTGTGAGGCACTCATCTCCTTCAAGAAAAGCTACATAGACCTTAACGGGCTCCTCTCGTCATGGAAAGGCGAAGACTGCTGCAGGTGGAAGGGAGTGTGGTGCAACAACCAAATCGGCCATGTCACCAAGCTTGGCCTCCGTGGCCCTGAGGACTCTATGTCGATAGGTCAGATCAATGAGATCATGAACTCCACCATTATTGCCGCCTTACCACATCTGAGATACTTGGATCTCAGCTTCAATGACTTCGATTATAGCGCAAGGGAACCTTTGTCGTTTTTGGGTGCCCTCAAAAACCTAAGGTATCTCAACCTCTCCTATGCTGGTTGTCTGGGGAGTATTTCGCAACTTGGTAACCTTTCTCGCTTGCAGCACCTTGATCTCAGTAGCTTTTATGTCCAGTACGTATCAGACGATCTTACTTGGTTGCCACATCTATCTTCACTAAAGACCCTATATATGAGCAAACAGAATTTCAGCTCCGCAAGGGATTGGGTGAGCAAGGTTAACATGCTGCCTAATCTGAAAACCCTCAACCTGTCTTCATGTCTACTTAACAACAAAATCTCTCGTCTTTCCCATTCTAACCTCACACATCTTGAGATCCTTGATTTATCTGGCACTCCATTTAACTCCTTCCTCCAACACAGCTGGTTTTGGGATGTCACTACCATCAAGGAGCTTTATCTCTCTTTCTGTGGATGGTCTGGGCCCATCCCTGCTGCATTAGGAAACATGTCCTCCCTTGAGGTCTTGTATATAGATTGGAATTCCATATCAGGTATCGTTCCAATGACCTTGGAAAATTTATGCAGTTTGCAGTTACTCAATTTGGAACACAACAATATCAATGCGGACATGATAGGGAGATTACCGCAGTGCTCATGGAGCAACTTGTGTGAGCTACACTTGCAGGGTGCAAATTTGACTGGGCAGTTACCGGCATGGCTAGGAAATCTAACTAGTCTCAGCTACCTTGACCTATCATCGAACATGATGGTTGGTTCTATACCATCTGGGATAGGAAACATGAGGAGTCTAAGTTACCTTGACCTCTCAACGAACATGTTGGTTGGTTCTATACCATCTGGGATAGGAAACATGAGGAGTCTAAGTTACCTTGACCTCTCATGGAACATGTTGGTTGGTTCTATACCATCTGGGATAGGAAACCTAGGGAGTCTAAGTCACCTTTACCTCTCACATAACATGTTGGTTGGTTCTGTGCCTAGTGGGATTGGAAACATGAGGAGTCTAAGTTACCTTGACCTCTCTCATAACATGTTGGATGGTGACATACCTAGTGGGATTGGAGCACTTAGCAATTTAACTTACCTGATCCTTCGCTTCAATAACTTCAGCAGCGTGCTTTCAAAACAACATTTTGCTAGTCTTGTGAACCTTGAGAATCTAGACATTGAAAAAACCTCCTTGAAATTGGATTTCGGTGAAGATTGGGTTCCTCCGTTTAGATTAACATATGGACATTTTGGGTCGTGTGACATGGGGCCTGCGTTTCCTTCCTGGTGATGGCAAATGGGCATACAGGAGCTTGATATCTCAAACACAAAGATAAATGATGTTTTGCCACACTGGTTCTGGGTTGCATTTTCTAATGCTTCAATATTGAAGTAGTCAGGAAATAAACTCAGTGGTACCTTACCACCAAAGTTGGAGCTGCCGCTCGTACAAAGCATGGATCTCTCTGGAAATTCTTTATCGGGACAGCTACCAGCAAATCTCACAGCTCCTTCTCTTGGTAGTTTGGATCTCTACAACAATCATTTCACAGGAACCATCCCACTATACGTTTGTAATGGTTTCTGGGTAACAATAAACCTATCGAAAAATCAACTAATAGGGGGTTTTCCATGTCAAGGTTACTGGGCTTCATTTTCCTTATCTATGCTAGACTTGAGCAATAACAATATGTCTGGTGAATTTCCTCACTTCCTTCAATATGCTTCAATTTTAAGATTTCTTGACCTTTCGTATGATAGGTTCTCTGGAAGTGTGCCAATATGGGTACTAGAGAAAATGCCCAACTTACAGGTGCTGATCTTAAGGTCGAATATGTTTCATGGCCACCTTCCTAGGCAGTTATCAAAGATTTTTGGACTTCATTACCTGGATGTAGCACAGAACAACATATCAGGAACTATACCTTCATCCCTAGCAAGGTTGGGAGCCATGGTAGATCCGTTATTAGAAATACTTCATCATGGCCATTACAGAGGCGACAGCAGCATATCAACATTCATAAAAAAATCGAGAGCTTAACTATACCCATGAATTCACAAAACGTACTGTGTTGATAGATTTATCAAGTAATGGTTTGATTGGAAAGATTCCAAAGGAATTAACTTTACTCAAGGGACTCCGGAGTTTGAATCTATCTAACAACCAGTTAAGTGGACTGATTCCAGATGATATCGGTTCTTTAAGGAAACTGGAATCCCTGGACCTATCTTACAATTATTTTAGTGGCAATATACCATCAAGTTTATCAGATCTAACATTCTTGAGCTGCCTCAACTTGTCATACAACAATTTATCAGGAACAATCCCCTCGGGACAACAACTGCAAACACTCAATGATCAGTATATGTACATTGGCAATCCCAGACTTTGTGGGCCTCCTCTTCTGAAGAATTGCTCGATGAATGTAACACATCCAACTGTTAGACAACAGCATAAGCATGATGGTAGCAGATCATCTTTTTACATCAGCATGAGCATGGGATTTATAATGGGTCTTTGGATTGTATTTTGTACCATGTTGTTCATGAAAACATGGAGGATCGCTTACTTTTAGCTTTTGGACCAGTTATATGATAAGCTTTATGTGCAACTGGCTATCAACAAGGCTGCCATTCTGAGGAAATTTGGAAGCAAAGAGATTTGAAAGTTTTCTTTCATTGCTGAGTCCATGAACCCTTTATTAAACAAGTTAATATCCTAGATAATCTTGTGTGGCAAATATGTAAAGAAAACAATCTTGATTTGGCTAGAGATAGTAGATTAGACGGTTGGCAATGATTGTATCTTTCCTGTATAGGCTGATGGCCAAATTAATCACAATTGGTCTCCTACTCCCTATGTACGCCACCGGTGAGGGGCTGTTCCTTACCACAACATCAACACGCAACCCGTCGCCACCGTGTGACTTCCTCGCCTAGCGTCTCTACGAATTCTATCACCCTTTTTACATACGAAGCTTTTTTTTACTGCATTGTGTAACAACTAGCTGGCACCCCACGTATTGCTGTGGAAGAAATCAAGAGTCATGACTGGCACATACTGTGAAGTGGAAATATTTTCACAAATATGCAGAACAAAAGGAGCATGTTTATGTTCTTAATCAAACCTAAAATATCTACTATGAAGCCTTCTCTTTAGAGCTGGATATGGATCCGGGAGATACCAACATGTAGCAATAGGTCGTGTACTAATGTTTGTATATGTATGTGATATATATGGTATTGATTCGGTTGAGATATTGTAGATGCATAGTTTGTAGGTTTGTATCAGTTTGTGTTGTAATCCTTGACTAAATCAATCATAACCATTTATACATTTTAAGCTCACCCTGTTCATGGTTTGTTTTTTGCGGTCTTGAGCGGGTTTGCAACCCAACCCATATTTTTAGCACATGGTGTGGGCTGGTCTGGTTAATGCAGTTGCAGAGCGGCTCCGACATCCTAGCTGGATTGGTCTGGCCTGGTTTGGTGCATCGGTTGACACGGGTAGGAAAGAGTGGAAGAGTAAAGACGCTTTGTGCTGTGCAATCTTCTACAGAGGAAAGTGATTGCTTTCTGCCGCATGCACCTGCACGGGTTTACATGGAAAAGGATTTCTTTCTGCTGCATGCATCTGCATATCTGCTGTGAATAATGATGCAGACAAGGCTTAATATCTCAAATTTCACAGACAAGGATCAACACAGAGGTTACTATTTCTCATCAATCACAGGAAAACATAAACAATTTGTAGAAGGTTGCAGCAAGATTTAGAAACAAATATACTACAGGTCCCAAATCTAATAAACACCATGTTCATATGTGAGCAATAATGGTTTCTCTGCCATAAATAATATTGTGTCGCCCTTATTGTAGACAGACAACCAAACATCAAATTCATGAATCAATGAAGCAGGTTGTTGTAGCATTTGGACCAGTAGCACCATGATCTTTTTTTCATACTTTCATGAAAAGACTATGCTTCAAACGCAGTGAAATCTGCAGCAAAACAGAGCAAGATTTCACGTTAAAATTTTAGTGAATAAAAAATAGCAAACCACATATATCATATCATGGAATAGCTTCTACACTAGATGGAAGAAACAACAAAAGCAAGCACATTGTTATCTGAACTGCGAGGAGATATCTCACCAACAGCTAGCAGTAATGATACAGCTACACCATCACAGTACCATTCCACTATCTACTAATGTTTCAGGATAATTGCAGCTAGCTTTGATCAGGCCCTGAAAGTCGATGGCATGTACCATATATCTACTAATGTTCGCTCAGAAGGGCTAAAATGTATTGGCAAGTCAGCTGCAATAGCATGAAGGAATTTATGCTTTAACACAACTCCCTTCCAATCTTTGCACACACCCTTCAAGTACTTAATCATTTTGTCATTAGAAGTTGCATTATCAACTGTCATTGTGAATATGCAATCAATACCCCATTCTAGCAAACATTCTTCAACTCTTTTTCCAAGAGTTTCTCCTTTGTGATCTGCAACTGAGCAAAAGTTAAGAATCCTTTTCTGCAAATTCCATTGGTCATCTATCCAGTGGGCAGTGAGAGTCATATAACACATATTTTGCTTAGAGGTCCAAGTATCCGTTGTTAGGCAGATTCTATGATTCTTTAAAATCTTCTTTAACTTGGGCTTTTCTTCAATATATCGCTGCATGCAATCCCTTGCAACTGTCACTCTAGATGGTGGCTCAAACCTGGGCTGTAACACTTTCGAATATCTTCTGAACCCTACACCTTCAGCTACTGTGAATGGCATCTCATCAATTATAACCATATCAGCAAGTGCTTTGCGACAGTCTTCAACACTGTAAGGATGCTTTGGTGTTCCTTGGTTCTTCCTTACATTGCCCCTGATCTTTGAGTGGATCTTCGGGGCACAAGTTCCTTAAATGGTACCATAAGGTGCTTGTTCCATGAGTTGATTGGTCGCATGAATAAATCTGCCCACAATGATTGCACGTTGCTATTGGATCTTGACCCCTGAAACCTGTACTGAAATATTTCCAAACAAGTGATTTCTTCGAACAATTTTTTTGTTTCTCTTCTGAATTGGAGAGACCGGAGTGGGAGAGGTAGCTGACTGAGTAGCCTGCAACAATAGTAGATGCAGTTAGTAGTAGATCATCTCAACTTAATTGAGCAATAGCAGATATTTAAGTGGAAAAGGGAAATTACCTGTCCAGAATTTGATGCATTAACAACTAAGGTTGATCTCTTTCGCTTATTTGTTTTAGATTGCAATGAAATCCTATTTGCTTCCATTAATCTTTCCTGCATATCAATCAACCTTTTCAATCTGCTACTGCAATCCTCAAACTGCATTAACAACACAGAATTGTTTAAAGATGACAGTGAACTAAATAGCAAATTTATACTCTGCAGCAACAGAATTACTAGGATTGAAAAAATATATATATAAATATATTTTCACAAATGGATCAGATCGTCAGATCAACAGCTGCATACCACAACAATTTCCCTGATCAAACAGCTTGTCGCAATGCTGCAGTCACATACACAGGTCAGACTCACTGGAAACTATGTGATTTCCATTTTCCAAAGAATAAAAATGATAAAGTTGTGGTGTGCAATTCATGGCATGTACCAGCTTGGAGAAGAACTAGGACTCAGAACTATGTCGTGTTCAAACAAAATAAACAGCCTTAATTCAAAACTCTTTTGCAATGATTCATGCCATTACGTTTCACAGTGATTCATTGCTATGTGCAGAGTCAAAAACTAGCATATAGAACAAACATTTCAAACAGGAGGCTTGTTTCCACATCCATCCACAACTACCTGAACCTAGTACATATGTATCAGCAAACTAGTTTCAAATTGGATACCATTAAAATTTATACTAAGTCTGCAATACTGATTGACAAACAGCCAATATCTTAATCAAACGAGGAATGTCAGACCTAAGCAACAAATTATCAGTCATGTAGTCATGAATGAGTTGCAGATTGACACCTTGTCATCAAAATTCCAATTCATTTTCTCCTTTACTGAATCTGACTTGACTGTAATAATTTCAGGCCTTCAACCAATCCACAAAACAAGAATCAAATATGGGCAAGAAACAAGTGAGATCAGAGTATCAAGGAGACATTGTCCAGTGCAGATGGATTGGGAGCAAAGGGAGAATCAGAGCCTCGGGTGTTTCCATCAAGGTCCGGCGAGTCATGCTCCAATTCCGGCCCGACAGATAAAGATGCCCAGGCATCTCGCCGATCCCAAGCTTTCTGGGCCGCACAGAATCTTTCCTTCAACTCAAGGGCCTGAGCGAAGATGTCGCGCTCGTCGCCACTGCTGCCGCGGTCGACCTCGCACCCGCCGGTGCCGTGCTCCACCTCGCGACCGCCGGCGCCACGGTCGACCTCACGACTGCCGGCGCCGCACTCGACCTTGCGACTGCCGGTGCTGCGCTCACTGGTGCAGCGCCCTCCTGCGCCGCGCTCGCCGGTGCCGTGCCTGCCGGTGTCGTGCCCTCCTGCGCCGCGTTCGCCTGCGCCACGCTCAAGCTCACGCTCGCCAGTGCCGCGCCCGCCGCTGCCGCCCCCTGGCATCGCTTTTCTGGGTTTCGATGGGTTGGCTGGTTTCTGACCGTGACCGGGGTAGGAGGTTGGTTGGGTACTAGCCCAGCCCGTGGTGTAACTGTGACGATGGTTTTGGCTGGGCTGGCAGCCGGTTTTGTTAAACCGCTGTACAGGTTGATTTAAGCCATGGTGGAGGCTATTTCCACCTTTATATCAATAAAGTTGCGGCCTCCTACTTGAGTAAAACGCTTACCATTTCACATCATAGTGAAAGCATCCTCTTTCATCTTCATTCACATGAAACCCCAGATCATCGATGGCTGTCCTCATCGAACATGTCTGCCGCTCTTGGTCCGTCGGTGGCTGAGAAACTAACGCGTAATTAAGAACTTCGTGTCGTGGCGCCCTTAGGTTATGCCGGTGATCCGGGAAGCGCACAAAAACCCAGGCGCCTCCTAGAATTATCAAGATTGTAGAAGCTGACAAGATGTAACACACATCATCAATCCAAACTATGCCACATGGATCACCCGAGACAAGCAAGTCATACGTACCTGCTGAACTCTGTTTGCAAGGAGATCCTCCAAAAAGGACCAAATGGCACAAGAGGGGGTGTGGAGAACCGGGCTCTAAAAATATTAAAGAACAAACCTTAAGCTGTGCGTTTATACTCAGCCCCTGAATGGTTTGGTCCTAAGACTGCAAAGATCACACTAGGGCTTGTCCTTAGGGCCAACAAACTAAGTCAAGTCCGGACACACTAGCAAAATATTCCTGAGTCAAAGGCCTATGACTAAGAGCACACTAGCATGGAGATTAAATCCTACTTGTCACAAAAGATTATTGCAACCAAACGAAGATCAAACCACAAAGCAAGTACAAGAATTGAAATGCAGTACTTGAAAAGATGGACAACGGACAGCTAAAGTTTCCACATGGTGTCGAGTAGTTACCACTACCCCCTAATCTACTTTGGAGCACCAAAGAGCCGCCAAGACTCTGATTACGCTCTGTTGATCCACCAAGACTCAAGACTCGATCAAAACAACATGTGCCTCAATCCAGAATCAACAATGCAAGCAACAATATCCCATGCCCTCGAGCTTTTCAGTGCTCCAAGATGTTCTCTACTACCAAACAAGTATTAATATGGGAATGGTTCTACCAGCCTAGATTGAATGATACTATCACCACTCACAAGATAAATAATACTAACATCTAAGAGTCTGTACCAAGAGCAACTTTAGGCTATATGTTAGACCAGAACTAGAAGCTGCAGCCCTCTCACTTGAAAAGGACCATCTATTACAACCGGATACCAGAACATATACGGTATCTACATGGCAAAAGAGAGCCTTTGCAATCTCTCTCGCTATCATTCCTTAGCCTCATCATCACTACTTCTTCCTTCTTTTGGAACCCCTGCCTGGCTGTGAAGCTCCAGCAGAAGACGCCTCTTGAGCAGCCTCGACTGCTTCGGCTTTAGCACTTCTCAAGGTCCTCCTAGGCACCTCCATTGATGGGCCTGCATTGTTATTTTCTTCCACCAGTTCAGCTTTGACTCTCTTGCGCTTCTTCCTTGAGGAACGATTGGCTGATGAGACTTGATCTTCCCCAGGTTCATTTACATCATCATCGCCATCAGCTTCACCGTCCTGACAGGGCCATTCAGTACCACAACTAGGACAAGCTCTTGAAGCCTACATATGCAGAAATATTAGCAAACCATGACTTTACCAACAACATGAGTTAGCAGTGTGAACTATGATTTAGGCAAAGTACCTTTCTTTGTGAAAATTTCTTCTTCAAGCAGTACTCATGAATTCTAACATTGCATCCCTCATTTAGACAACTTGATGCCTGTTGTGTAACATAAATAATACTAGCAGGTTAATATATGGGACAACATTAAGGGCAAGACAACGCAACTGAAAATCATAGAATCATCACATATCAGTACCTTTATACAAGCTTCGTTGCAGACAACACAAGATGGGATATCATTACCACGGAACCAGCTTCGGAGATCAAGAAATGATCTGGTGCCCAGACCAATCTTGCCTGTGGAGGTGTATGACAACCAACGATCCCGTATCAGTTCATCCAGAGTTTTCTCTTTCTGGCTCAGTGAGAAGTTCTTTATGGAACTAGGAAGGCGAGATTGGCTGTCCTCTGAACCGTCTACAATTACAACCTGGGAACAGAACAGTCAATAACTCATGATGCCACATTGCAATCGAGATTAAACTGTCAATCAGTAGATATAACAGTGCTGCTATGCCATGCCACAGAAATACCAAAAGGTGATACCGTTGATGACATGATAACTGCAAAATATATGAAACTATAATATGCTCACTTAAATGCTTGTAAGTCATAAGTATTATGAGCGACACTAAGCACATGGCCAATTAGTACATATTGATACATGAAAACCAAAAAATCATGTTGCCAGAATTACTGTACAGCAAACCTGGTTGTCAAGCCGGACATTGAGAGCGTCGATACTGGTTATGCTCCCATCAGTTCCAGCTTCCTGAACTATTGCTTCTAACTGCCACAGTAATCATTACATTACATACATCAATACATGCGGAAGGTCAACACAACATATGTAGTGTCAGACTGAGGTATGCAAGGCCAGGTATCGCATACCAGTCCCTTGTAGAATGCAATCTGGGGCACAGAATACTTTGTTCCGAGCTTAGATTCTTCATCAACAATGTTATTAACAACTCCGTAATAAACCATTCCATCATATTGGTTTATGCATGCCCGCAACTCGAACTGCAAATAGGAGAGGTCCTTATTGATCTTGAGAAGTGTATCATTGAACAGTTGTTGATGAGTGGCTGCAAGTCATGATAGGAAATAAGTGATTGGAGAATAGACATTTGGCCAAATGAATCAAGAGAAGCTTGCAGCCCCTAGGCTATCGACTCTTCTATAAAACCGGTGCTAAATATATGATTCAGCCAAGCAGGCAAAAAGATGTCAGTTGAGGCTGAGTGATTCAAATCCCCTGTGGAATCAAGACCATTGTTTCAGACAAAAATATAATGCAACATTGAATTCACTGTTTTTTTAGCAAAACTTTGAAGTTTGAAGCGATTCTGACTGGATCAGGTGATCAGCAAACAGATAAAAATTCATAGATCTACCTTAGGTGAGAAAGTAAGTGTAGCTACTGCTCTGGATCAGACACAATCCACTAAATTGTTTGTTCAAGATACAGCATTCACTAGTAAACGAATTTATATTCTGAGGAGCACGAGCAGATCATCAAGAAGAGGCCAACTTAAATAAGAATGATGCTACCAATATTCAGAAAGGCAAACTTTTTTTTTTGAGGCAAAGAAAGAGAGAAGGGAATACAAGCAGCATCAGGTTTTGTATACAGCAGCATTGCCTGACAAAATCAGATGGAGACCAAACTAGCACTCTTTTCCCTGACAAACAGAAGATCGGTAGTAGGACAAATAGATATACAAAATGGATTCCAGAAAAGTATAGAGATGTACACAACATTCCGAACAAATGTATTACTACCACCACACTGGCACAATAACAAGTTCAAGAAAAGAGAATCATTCCATGGAACAGATGCGAAGAGAAGATGGAGAAGACTAGAGCTATAAAGCGAGGAGAGTTGCAAGCATCATGGCAGAGGTAGGTACCGGGGTCCCTGTCGGAGACAGCAGCGAACAACGCTTGGAAGTCAGGCTCGGCAAGGGGGGCCCGGGAGAGCAGCCCCTGCAGCAGGGTGTGGTGCCGCTGCCGCCACGAGAGAGGCGCCATTGCTGCTGAAGGTGATGAGGATGGCGTAGCAGGTGGAGAGGGAGGCAGACGAAGCAGCAGTGCTTGAACCAGATCTCGTTACCACGCACGGACTGCTGCGGCTCCGGTGAGGACGAGTACGAGGAGGGTGAGGCGAGGCGAGGCGGAGGAGTAGCGGCGGCGCGGCAAGAAGCGGGCGGTCGGGCGGAGGGAGGTTGAACGGGCGAGTCGAGTGCTAGGCAGAGGTCGTGCGGCGGGGAATCGACGGGATTACCATATAATCTGCTCAAAAGCTTTGGCTTACACTGGAAGCAGGGGAATGGCGGGAAGGGATGGGGGGTGCTAGCTCTAGCTTGCAGTGTAAGCTCCAGCCTCCAGGTGCTGCTGCGTGCACCTGTAGCTCTGATCAGAGCGCATCGATCAATAAGACAATAAAGGCGTGCATTTCGTCGAGCACTTGTTGGGCTACGGCCCGTACAGAGAAGAAGAGACCGAGAGACGACGAGAGGGGGAGCAAAGCAGACGGCGTACCGGGATCCTTGCCAGAGACGCCAGCGAAGACGGCGTGGAAGTCGCGTTCGGAGAGGGGGCCGCGGTGGAGCAGCGCCTGCAGCAGGGTGTGGTGCCGCCACGACAGCGGCGCCATGCTCCCGCTCCCGCTCGCCTGGTGGAAAGTGGGGACCGGGGAAGCGGATCGGGAACCCCAACCTACTCGGCGAATTCCTCCTCCTCCGCCCGCGTGAAGGATTTTTCCTTCTGTGGGAGGGGGGATTTCTGGGCGATGGAGGATTTGGTTGGCGTTTCGCGGGAAGCGCACGGCGAAGAGCGGGGGAGGCGGCAAGCAACCCTACGCCGCCGCCGCAAGGGCCCCGGAGAAGGAAGGAAACGGTGTGCCGTGCATCTGGAATGGGCTGGGCCGCCAGCCCGCTGAATTGGACTGGGATGTGGCAGTTTGCCAGTTTGGCAACAGCAGAAAAGGAAGGAAATCCTACAAAATAATCCACGCGTCGAAACAACTTCCTTACTCTAACCAAGAAAATACTTATAGAGTTAATAAAATTTATTAATCCCTTAGATATGCCACTGTTTGAGGAATAAATAATTGGACCCGCTTCCAATTTTATTTGCAAACATTTTTGAGTTGGAAACCCGAAGTTGAGGGAGAGGAGAAGGATTGACTTCTGTTTGACACAATATTTACATACAACACACATTCAAGGGAAAGTTTTAAAAATTAGTATTTTTGTAAATTCAAATTACAAATATAGTACATAAATCTTGGATGTTACACCCCAAGATTGAGGCTTCCACCATGGGTTTTGGGCATCATCGGGTGTGTTAATGTCCCTATAATATATAATCATCATGAACATATTAAGAAAAGCATATAAAGTTGGATAAGAAGCAATGATTTATTATCTATATATCATAAAATCTAGTTATCTAACACGTAGACACCAATAAATTATTTGAGTTCTTAAGATGGACAAACATCTAACACCTAGGTATTAAGCATGTAGTTGAAAACTAGAAGCGGGATGCTTGATTATATAGTGTGGCTCTTATACTTCGTACATTCATATAAACATGCGGTGCAATTTGGCACCTGTATCCGACCTACATTCATACCGAGCCTCAACCTACCATCCACACCTTGGAAAAAGTGTGTGGACCTATAGATCGGACTACCATCCCTAGATTAATTGTAGCATGCGATTCTATCGCCAGTAGACGTCCAAATTTTGGTGTTGACATGGTGGTGGCTTTCCGCTAAGCCTGCAGCCCCTCGTCTTTAGTGGTTTTCTTCTAAGCCTGCAACACACAATCCCTTCGGCACTCTTTCTCTTAACTTTGTATGTTGCTTACTTTCCTCTAAAGGTGCAACAAACATTCCATCTTGTGCACTCCTCTTCTAAACTTTGGCGTTCATGTGATGGTGGTTTCCCTCTATGCCCACATAACACAAATATATTGCTAGTATCCTCTCTTTTCTAACTTTGGCATTCACACGACGATGTCTTCCATCTAAGCCCACAAATACAATCCCCTGTATCAATAGAAGCCTCTACAGGTCTTCTTTATTTCTGCATGACAATGGCTTCCCTCTAAATCTGCAATACATAATCCCATCATGAGTACTTTTCACCTAATTTTGGCGTTCACGTGAAGGTGGGCCCCTCTACGTCAACTGAACACAAATGTATCACTAACAACCCTCACTTTTGTAACTTTGTCATTTCGTGCAGAAGTGCCTTCCTCTAAATCCACAGATACGATCCCCTTGTATCTACAAAAGCCGCTAGCAGGCCCTCCTTTTTGCATGACGATGGCTCCCATCTTAATTTGTAACACATAATCTTGTCATGAGCGCTCCTCACCTAACTTTGGCGTTCATGTGAAGGTGGGCCCTTCTACGTCAATTGAACATAAATCTTTACCTAGCAACCCCTCTTTTCTAACTTTGAAGTTTCACGCATGGTGTCTTCCCTCTAAGCCATAGATACAATTCCCATGTACCCATAAAAACCGCTAGCAAACCCTCCTTTTTATATAGTGATGGCTTCCCTCGAAATTTGTAACACATAATCCCATCATGAACACTCCAAACCTTAACTTTGCGTTCACATGAAGGTGGTCCCTCTATGCCCATTGAACACAAATCTATCGCTAGTAGATGTTGTTTTTCTAATGTTGACATTCACGTGAAAGTTGTCTTCCTTCTAATCCCATAGATGCAATCCCTTGTATCTACAAAGCTATTAGCGTACCCTCCTCTTCACATGACGTTAGCTTCCTCTCTTAATAAGTCTGTAGCACACAATCCTATAATGAGCATCCCTGACCTAACTTTGGCGTTCACGTGAAGGTGGTCCCATCTATGCCTACTGAACACAAATCCATCACTAGCAGCCCTCTTTTTCTAACTTTGACATTCACGCGTGGTGTCTTCCCTCTAAGCCCATAGATACAGTCCCTTGTATTCATAGGAATCGCTAGCAAGCCCTCCTTTTTGCATGGTGATGGCTTCCCTCTAAATTTGTAACACATAATCCCATCATAAGCACTCCTTGTCTAACTTTGAGGTTCACGTGAAGGTGGTCCGCTGTTGACGGTAGATAAGTATCATTTTTAACCGTCAACATAGCATGAGAAATGATCTAAACATAAATATTATCTAGATATAGGGGTTACACTAACAGAATTCCACTAGTTTTGGTGAATATCTATTTCTGCAGGGGGTTATCAGGAAATAACCAAAGGAGGTCCACATGTTAGATTTAAATAGAGAGAAACCGACCATACTATGAAAAAGAATATTCTAGAAGACTCGAGAAGATCCCCCCCGGAGGGGAGGGCCCACAGGCCAGGTAGGTGGGGCGGGCGCCCCCCTGGCCTGGGCGCCCGGCCCACCCAGGTGGCCAATCAGATGCAACCTCATAGATCATACCTCCATCGCCTTTGAGAATCAATAATAATCGTTCATCAAGGTCGGTTTGATCCAAGGGCTGTGCTGCTTCCTAGAAGGCTATATAAGCAAGGCCCCTAGCCCCAGGAGAAACCCTAATTCATTATTTAATTCATCTCATTCCATTCAGAGAAGCTCTAGAGCCACCATCTCAATTAGATCTTTAGTTTAGCATAGCTACATAGAATTAGAACTAGAAGGAGCCAAGCATTGCTTGATTTCTAGATCTGTCAAGAGAATACTTGGTAATTCTCTTCTACTTTTGTATTTGTTCTTATATTATTCATCTAGTTCATCATTTGTATGAATATGACTTTAGTCTATTCTATCATATTGGATATGACTTTGCTCTATTTGATTATGTTCTCAATTATATTGTTCTTAGTCTACTTTGATTATACGCTTGGCATAGTTAGATCAGACTTATATTCAAGTATAGGATCATATAGCGCTTGCTCATTGATATCATGGGTGAGTGGTAAACATTGTGTAGGCGTGGTGCCTATACCGTATTTACCTGTGATTGCACCCTATATTCAGGATCGTGTGGTAGATCGCAGGAGTGACAGTCCTGTTGAGTCCTTTGTAGTCCACCTCCCGAGTATAGGGCAGGCAGAGCACAACTATTACAGGGAAGTGACGGCTATGTTCTATATCTTCCTTAGTAATATCACTATGCATAGATATAACCTTTTCTTGCCATGATTGCCAAGTGTAATTGCACTAATCATCGTATGCTTTGACCTTATAGTTAGAATAACTTAGGATTTATCCTTATAGTTCATCATAATCCATGCTAGTGGTATATATCTAGAGTAATCTATTGAGATGTTTTATCATTATATGTGGCTATGTGCTTACCAGTTATCCTTTATTATTATTTATATATTATTTATCTTGTGACACTTACCCTGTATGAGAAGATAGATAAAGATATGGTTATGCTCTCCATTAGCACATGCAGTGATGCTCATTGCTCATTATCCTTAGCATCCCTTCCCAGTGGTAAAAATATAAATAACGATACCTGGATTACTCCCGATTAAAATGCTACATCGGTTGAAAGGATCAAGATGCCCAAGAGGAGGGGGTGAATTGGGCTTTTCTAAAAATTAATTGCAAGAATTAAATCCTACAAGCCAAACTTCACCCCTAGTGCCTACTTGTGTTCCTTGTGTTTCTACCGATAAAAGTTATGCACCCTAAGTTCCAATCCTAGACTAGCAAGGCAATTCTAGGAAAGTAATCAAGCAATGAAAGTAATGCAAGAAAGTAGATGCTTGAAAGTAAGGGATAGGAACACGGCGATGTTTTGTCGAGGTATCGGAGAGTCGCCACTCCCCACTAGTCCTCGTTGGAGCACCCGCGCAAGGGTGTAGCTCCCCCTTGATCCGCGCAAGGATCAAGTGCTCTCTATGGGTTGATTCTTCGATACTCCGTCGCGGCGAATCACCCAAAACCACTCACAACTTGAGTTGGGTCACCCACAATCTCGTCGGATGATCACCAAACACCCAATCACCACCAAACCGTCTAGGTGATGGCGATCACCAAGAGTAACAAGCTAGAACTCTCACTTGACCACAACAAGCCTAATGAGAAGATGGATACACACTTGCTAGACTCTTGTCACTAGAGAGGATTCTCAAACTTTGATTCACAAATCTCAATCCTCACTAGGGCTCTTGCACTCCCTTGCACTTCAAAGGTGTTTCTCAGCTAAACGAATGAGCAAGAGACCTCTAAAAGAGGTGGAGGGGTTGTATTTATAGACCCCTCAGACAAATCCAACCGTTACCTTTCGAAACAGCCAGACGCGCACTGACCGGACGCGCCTGTCGATATGACCGGACGCGCCGGTCAGTTGTAACGGTCGAAAACGGAAACTTGTACTGAGAGACCGGACGCGCCGATCTGTGCTGACCGGACGCGCCGGTCTGAGATGACCGGACGCGCTGATCATGGATCATGCAAGAGCTCTCTGGAAATATGACCTGACGCAGCACCGCGTCTGATCATAGGTGACTGGACGCGTCAGGTCACCACAGGACCTTACTGAAACATGACCGGACACACGACCGCGTCCGATCGTAGGTGACCGGACGCGTCAGGTCTCCGCTGGACCTTACTGGAACTAAGGATGGCAACGGGTCGGGTTCGGATCGGGTGGAGTCTCCGTGCATCCAAAACCGAAACCCGAAATCGAAACCCGAACCCGAACCGAAAACCGATTCGGGTGGAAATCCATCACCAAAACCAAACCCGCGGATACCCGAAACCCGAACGGATACCCGAAACCCGAATGGATACTCGAAACCCGCGGATAAATATACACATATTCACATGTATAAATAAGAGGCAATAAATAATAAATATTTTCATGAGTCAATTTTGAATAGATTTAATAATCTAAGTAAACAAGTTATTATTAGCATATTATAAAACATGAGTTTTAATTCCAAATGATTTATTTCGGATATCCATTGGATATCCACGGTTGAAAAACCGAACCCGAAACCGAACCTGAAACCAAACCTGAAACCGAAACCGAAAACCGTGGGTGAGAAACCATCCCCAAACCCGAAACCGCAGGACCCGAAACCCGCGGGTATCCGACCCGAACCCGATCCGCTGCCATCTCTAACTAGAACATGACCGGACGCGCCGATCTTTTTCACAGTTGCGTCCGATCTTGCTGTTTACCCTCTGAAACACGTGTCAGCCTAACCACCGCGTCCGGTCCTCTCAAGGACCGCGTCCGGTCAGTTAGCCGAAAACGCAGTTAAGTTTTAGTACTGACCGGACGCGTCCGGTCATGACCAGGACCGCGTCCGGTCATAGGTAAACGGCTCAAACGTCTTCTAAACGCAATGCAACTTGAACCAAGTCGCTTCTAACTGAACTCTGAGCTTTTCTCGAGCTACCTAGTGCTAAGTTTGACAAGTGTGCACCACACCTAAACATAAGACTCACCTAGGTCAAGCTACTCGCTCATGCCCCTCTTCATAGTACGGTCAAAGGAAGAAACAAAGATCCTAACGACTATTCCAGATGTATCTCAACATCTTGACATCCGGAACTAATCGTCCTTAATCTTATCGTTGATCCTTTGAAAACCGAAACGATTTCCATCAAGGGACATGACTGCCATATTGCCCAAAGTAGTTATCATCTCCATGACCTAACTTACCAACGTTTCTGCAAAACACACGTTAGTCATGGTAATTATGTGTTGTCATTAATTGCCGAAACCAACACTGGGGCCTAGATGCTTTCATTGGTATTATCTGTGCGCTTGCAGATTTCATATTTATTTCAGAGGAGCATTTGCATATTTTAGTACCAGCACCTTTGGTGTCATGCAGGGGATGACAACCTAGCTTAGGTGGCATTAGAGGTGTCAACATCCCCTCTACACCCACTGAACACAAATCTAGTTTTCTAACTTTGGCATTCACGCGATAGTGTCTTCCTTCTAAGCCCATGATGTAATCCCTTGTATCCACAAAAGCTGTTAGAAGACCCTCCTCTTCACATGACATTGGCTTCTCTCTTAAGTCTATAGCACATAATCCTATCGTGAGCATCTCTAACGTAACTTTGGCGTTCACGAGAAGGTGGTCCCCTCTATGCATATTAAAAACAAATCCATCGCTAGTAGCCCTCTCTTCTAACTTTGGCATTCATGCGACGGTGTCTTCCCTTTCCCTCTAAACCCATAGATATAATCCCTTGCATCCATAGAAACCGTTAGCAGACCCTTCTTCTGTATGACAATGACTTCCCTCTAAAGTCAGAACACATAATCCTACCAGTAGGCACTACTCCCCTAATTCTAACGTTTCACTCGAGGTGGTCCCCTCTATGCCCACTGAATATAAATCTATCGCTAGTCGCCCTTGCGTTTCTTATTTTGGCATTCATGCAGCGGTGTCTTCCTACGAAGCCCATAGATGTAATCTGTTATATCCACAAAAGTTACTAGCAGACCCTGTTCTTCACATGACGTTGGCTTCCTCTTAACTCCATAGCACACAATTCTATTGTGCACATCCCTGACCTAACTTGGTGTTCACGTGAAGGAAGTTTCCCTCTGTGCCCACTGAACACAAAATCTATTGCTAGCAGCCCACTTTTCTAATTTTGGCATTCACTTAGCGGTGTCTTCCTTCTAAGCCCGCAGATACAATCCCTTATATCTACAAATTCCGCTAGCTAGCGTTACTACTCGCGTGATGTTGCCTCCGCTCTTAAGTCTATAGCGCACAATCCTACCATAAGCATTTCTCTCCTAACTTTGACGCTCACGTGATGGTGGTTTTCCTGTCCACCCGCAGAATATAATATTACAAATTCTGCTAGTAGGCGTTACTCTTTGCGTGACGTTGCCTTCGCTCTTAAGTCTATTGCGCATAATTCTACCGTGAGCATTCCTCTTCTAACTTTGACGCTCACGTGATGGTGGTTTTTCTCTCCGCTCGCAGAATATAATATTACAAATTCTGCTAGCAGGCATTACTCTTCACGTGATGTTGCCTTCGCTCTTAAGTCTATAGCACATAATCCTACCGTAAGTATTCCTCTTTTAACTTTAATGCTCATGTGATGGTGGTTTTCCTCTCCGCCTGCAGAATATAATACCCTGTTCGTTTATGCTGAAATGTTATGAGAAGAAAACACTATTTCATAGTTGAAAATAATGCTGAATAATCTTAAGTGAACTTATATCTATCGCTAGCTGCCCCTATTTTGGCCCTGGTTTACGCTGTGGTTTTTATATTTAAGCCCACAATCCCCTCCAAAAGCATCCTTTTAAAATCCTTACTGTTCTGACTCCCACAGCAAAATCCAGTGCGAGAGAAAAGAAAAGGAAAAACGAAAAAAAGAGGAAAAACTAGAAAAAAAATACACCCAAGGGAAGGAAATTAGGAAAGGGTGGAGGAGGTGGAAGCCGCAAACCAAACCCTCTCAATCTCGTCTTCCCTCCTGCTTCGTGCTTCCCCTTCCACTTCCCCCTTCTCGTCTGCGGCGCCAAGCTCGAGCTCATCGCCACCTAGGTACGCATCTTTCCCCTGAGAACTCCGAGCTCTAATCTCTCACCACAATCCCCAAATTTCTGATTTTCTGGGATGTATTCTTTTTCTGAATTTTTGCGCGCAAGGTTGGCTCGATCTTGGGTTTTGGCCTATCCGCGAGGAAGTTGAATTAGTTGGGGACTTCGTGATGGCTGCTGCGAAGGCGGGTGTAGACGTGGAAACGAGGGACGGCGGCGGCGGCTCCTTCAGCGAGGAGAGGCTTGTTGATAAGCTCAACAAGCTCAACAACACAGCGGCGAGCATTCAGAGTATCCTTTGTTTTTCTCCCGTGGTTACTTCTAGGTGTTCCTGGCTGTTTCTTCCTGTTTCGGTTAATCTAGTATATCCAGTAAAGCCCTAACTTGCAAATTGGAATGCCTATGTAAGAACTGGCTATGAGATCGATAGTGCACACGAAGTTACCCTTCTTTGTTTAGCTCCGTACAGTGCTTGTTGTGTTGTTGGTAGTGCGCTGGTGCACATGGGTAGAAGTTATAAATCCTCTTGTGTATGAATTTGGGCTGCGTTTAGTTCGCGAAAAGAAAATTTTTGGGTGTCACATCGGATGTGTCAGAAAGATGTTGGGAGGGGTTTTTGGATACTAATAAAAAAACAAATTACAGAACCCGTCAGGAAACTGCAAGATGAATCTAATGATGCTAATTAATCCGTCATTAGCACATGTTGGTTACTGTAGCATTTAAGGCTTTTCATGGACTAATTAGGCTTAAAAGATTCGTCTCGCGATTTTCCCGAGAACTGTGCAATTAGTTTTTTTTCGTCTACGTTTAGTACTCCATGCATATGTCCAAACATTCGATGTGATGGGTGGAGGCAAAAATTTTTGGGAACTAAACCAGGCTTTAATGTGTTTATGTTACTGCACTCCCTGAAAATTCTCTTGATTTTAGTGCCTTTCTCGGTAGTTTGTTTGAGAAAAGTGCTTCTCTTATATATTTATAGACGTAATAGGTCAGGCAACATGTTCTGGATTTCTAATTAGCTTTGGTGCTGCAGTTCATTTCATCCTTTTTTTACCCTTGAATATAAGCGCATAGAAATCAACTTTCACGTGCTCGAACGGTGAGGGCTAGGTTACTAATATCCTTTTACTACTAGTACTATCACCATGACTATGCCACTAATACCCTTTCCATTTTACTTCTTTGTATTTTTTGTTGGTGGCTCTTGTTAGGTGCGTTTCATCTCTAGCCTACCCCAACTTTCATGGGACTAAAATATTCTTTTTGTTGTTACTCCCAATTTTGCCTTTCATTTAGATGCATATATGATTTTCATTGTCATTTGAGGCTGTCCCCTTTGTGAAATGGGAAATCATAACAGCAACTCCTAGGAGTCTACATTTTATCAGTAATTACTAGGTTATATGTGTCTCTTGCTTGTTGGGTACTTATTTTTGCTATCCTGTTCACTAAATTAATTGAGCAGAACAATTATATGCCACATCCTTTAATAAGGACCTAAAGTTTTAGTCATATGATTCTAACTGCTATCTAGTTTTTTCCCCCTGGTTGGTGTTATTTATGCAATAGTACGGTAGTAACTAGTAAGCCTGTTTTACTTTTTTTATCTCTTTGAACAATCTTTATGGCATTCTGCTGCTATTTTTCTGTTTCGTGTTCAAAACAAATTCTGCAGCATTTTATTGCGCTGAAAATGTATTTCTCAAAACTACTCTGCCTTTTACATTATCGATATATATGACCTCTTATTGCATAAATAAACACATTCTGCGAGGCATACTTTTGGAGTTTGATGTACAGGTGCAGTAAAAATCATATAATTGTTTCGATATCAATGTGCTTGCTTCTGCATGAGAAATTCCATGCCATATGTGGCATATGCCATCCATTTCTAAGCAAGTTGCTATGAAATATACTGCATATGTTGCTGTGTCTCTTAGAAATATCAAATATCAAAACATACTAACAATTTGTGCCTTCTAGAAGAAAAATGATCTTGTTCCTTGTTAACTTTTCACCATTCACCTAATTTGATCTCCACAGCTAAACTTTAGGTTTTATGAGCAATGTTATTATTTGTTTCCCTCAGAACATGTTCTGCTTCTTGAGATTTAATATGACACTCCCTGTAAAATTGGAAGGGAACAGCAGAACTTTTAACACGTCAGTGGGAATCTACAGGGTAGGTAGAGTTCATAGATGGCACCTATATAATACCTAGGATCTATGTTCCCCCTTTTTTTCATGTTGATGGTTGGTGGACTCAATTTGTGGTTTATATACCTTGTGTGCTTTAAGTAATAAATGGCCAAATTGATTATTTATTTCCTCATTTCCTCTATCTGTGCATATGTCAAATTTAATTAGAATTTTATATTTTTCATATGTAAGTTTGCATCTAAATATTGCATTAGCAATTCTTTCTTGTATTCCTTAACCCTTATGCAGCACTTTCACAATGGTGCATTTTTCACCGCAAGAGGGCCAGAAGGGTTGTAGACACATGGGAAAAGCAGTTCAGTAGTGCAACAGAGGATAAGAAAATATCATTCCTATTTCTATCAAATGATATCTTGCAAAACAGTAAGCGTAAGGGAGGAGATTATGTGCATGAGTTCTGGAGGGTTTTACCCAGATCGTTGAAACATGTCTACAAAAATGGGGGAGAAGAAGGAATGAAACTGGTGGCAAGACTAGTAAGTATTATCTTGTTTCACTATGATGAGATTAATTCTTTGCAGTGCAGCAGCTCCTAGAGTTGTTCTAGAGCCTTGTCCAAGAATGCAGGAGGACCTAAATGTTTTAGTACAATTAAAGTACTATAGTACCATTGAATCAGTGGCCAATTCAGTTTAATTGTAGAAAACTATTGGAGTTATATGCTATTAGTTGCTTTATGTTATTCAAATATCCTTATTACTCTCCTAGCACACTTTTCTGGATTCCAGATAGTACTTGTTTGCTCTGATGTCTTTTGAAGCTATGATCATGGTCATGTCCATGGTGCATTCGATTTTGGTATATATTATGTACAGAAATTGTGAGCTTAAACTAACTAGAACAGAATCAATTAGTAAAGCAACTATCCTTTTAGTTTGAAGCCTAATTTCCTCCGTTTCCAATAGTGTTGGGTTTAATGAATATCTTGTTTTCTTAAACACTGTCTTGCTTGGTAAGTTGCTACTCATCTGCCAGAAGCAGTGATTCAGGTTTTCTTCCACTGGTATTTCTGATGTTATAAATATTTGGAAGGGTTGTTCAATTTTAATCATAGTTTGCTTGGTCCTTCATTAATACTGTGTAAAGAAATTTGCTGCAAAATCTGCCATGATACTTTATTGAAACTAGACTAAATACTGGATAACTGATGGCTAATTTGATTTGCTTCATTTTTTCTTGGAAATCCAGAATAAAAAGATTGTTTCTAACTTATCTTTTTGAATTACAGATAGGAATTTGGGATGAACGCAAAGTTTTTGGAACCCGTATTGAAAGTTTGAAAGACAGCATTTTTGGTGACAACCCTCCTATATTCGATAACAATGGGAATAAGAATAATTCAAATCCTAGCTCTAAGCCCTTAAATTCCAAAGTTGCAAGGAAGGATTCCAGTACAGTACTAAAAGTAAGTTGCTAGTTATCCTATATCACTCTCCTTTTTGGGTGAAAGCATATTGAATTGGATATGAGAGTATTAACTTGTTGAATTCTTCTGTAGAAACTGACTGTTGGTGGTATGCCTGAAAAGATTGTGACTGCATACCAAGCTGTGCTTGATCAACATTTTGATGAAGACACAGCTTTGAACAAATGTAAGAGTACTGTTAGTGTTTTAGAAAAGATAAAGAAAAATATAGACGATGCTAGTACCAAAGGTAAGGATTTATCTTGCTCACTAGTTATTAACATTGTGGATATCTGCTGTGGAAGAAAGTTTGACACCATTCTTATCTGTTCTGCTTTTTTTTTTTGGCCTGCATGGTTTTTCATAAGGTGATCAGCCTGCTTCAACAATGATCTCTGATCTTGAAGAACAGGAAACTATCCTGAAGCAGTGCATTTCACAACTTGAAAGTGTAGATGTGACGAGGATATTGCTGATAAATCAATTAAAAGAAGCTCTCGTTGAACAGGTCTTATGCACACTTTCATTATCTTCCAAATGTTCCATCTCAGTTACATATGACTCATTGACTCATGCTTTTCAAAATTATCTTTCTTATTTCTATAACAGGAGTCAAAGTCAGAAATTCTTCGCAACCAGTTGCAAGTAAGAATTATTCTTTATGCCCTATTGCATGTTGGCTTTTCATCTGTTATTGTTCCTTGCAATCATGTCTGTCCACAGCTATGAAAGTGGGTACTATTAGAGGATATGTGTAGAACTTCAAGTAGAGAGACCTACTCCGTTCATTCCCAACTGAATTCTTGTTTTCATAAATGGCACCTGCACTAGTAAGCCATGAGCATGTGTGTTGTCTGAGCCATCTAGCACCTTTATGGCACAATTATGCCTCTTGCCAGTTCTGATTCCTACCTGGCCAAACCCATGTTCACTTAAAACTATTTATTAATTCCACTGCTCACTTGAACTATTTATTTATTGATTACAACTTAAGTCTGTTATGTTGAGAAAACCCACCTAGAGTTCTTTCTTAGCACCTTGAGATTAAGCCTGTTATATTGAAAAAGCCCACCTAGACTGCTTCCATAGCAACTTGAGATGTTTGATCACCTTTCAGAGTGGTCTTCACATCCTTCTAGTCTGGCCTTTTCATTTCTCTGTTTTGTGCCTTGGGTGATGCCAACATGCATGTCTTGATTCCAGTCGCTGCTTCTCAATTAGCTCCTTTCTTTTTTTTTTTCTGAAATTTATTAATGGTGTAATAATCTTTTAGCTGTCTTATGACATCATTGGTAATCCCTTATCTGATTGCTATAACAGGTTGCTCGAGCAGAGGCTGAACATGCCATTCAACTTAGGCAACGATTTGGTGGTGCCGTTGTCGCAAATGGCACAGGTTCTAGTTCTAGTCTGCTAATGATTACCCCAACAGAACAAACAGCTGCTATGATACAGGGTTTACAGTCACTGAATCCAGCAACCTCACTTGCCCCTACAGTCAGTGCAGTGGGAGATGAGCCCAAGAGAACGGCAGCAGCAATGGCAGATAAGCTGGCATCTTTGTCAGCACCAGTGCAGGTTCTGAGCTCCATTTTATCATCTTTTGTTGCTGAACATGGCGCTTCACTATCTTCCATGAATAGTGGATCGCCTTCTGGAGAACTCTCTGGAGGACCGCCAGGCTTCCAGATTGAAAAGAGGCCTAGGCTTGAGAAAACCGCACAGGGCAGTGACATGGGTGCTCCTCCCTTTTCTGTGCAAGTGCCACAGATGCAACAACAAATTGGAGCAGTGCCCACGCAACTACCAGCGCAGATCAACCAAGCACCAGGTCCATTTGCACCACCTCCACCGCCATTTTTGCCACCGCTTCTGCAACAATTTGGTCAAAGTACTGGAGGAATGATGGGAATGGGACCTTTCGGGATGACGGCCGGCTCTATGCCACCTCTGCCTCCAATGTCCAACATTATGCCGGCAGGTTTTCCAGGACCAAGTGGTCCACCACCTCCACCTCCGCTTCCACTGGCTCAGAACCAACCCCAGCAGCAGCAGCAGTCTCCTCAGGCACCACAGCAATCACCCACATCAGCAGGATTCTTCCAATCATCAGCAGGCATGGGGTTCTTCCCACCAGTGCAGGTGCAGCAGTCTCCGTCTGCCCAATGACAATGACTCGATGGTGGCATGGCATTCATTGGGCTATAAAAGCAGCACCTTGTGCTAACTTTTGTACATTAAACAATAATCACCTAGTATCAAACTTATACGTGACTTGCCCTGCAAGAGAGGCAGGACCATTGTCACGGTTAGAAAAATTGTAGAATAGGCATGAGGCTTTTGTGATGACTCCTTGGTGTGGTCTGAGCTGTTTAACTCTTCCTGGTTCTGTGTAGTAGTTAGACTTTGTCTTTCCCCCCATTTGCATTGATCCCCTGAGGCAAAAGAAAGTGGCACTGGAATTGTTGCTTAAGAGTTGCCCTCTGACATAACGATTTTAGGGCTGGGCTGATGCAGTTTTAGAACTTACTGGTCATAGTGTCATAGATATGATGTGAACTGCAAATACTTCTCCTGTTGTTGTTTAAATTTATCTATTTATATTTATTATTATTATTTTTAGTATAGCTTCCCTTTTGGGTGCAAATTGCTCCTTTTCTTTGACTTGGCAGTTATTAGACAAGGGCCAGTTTGGATCGAGTGCTGTGATTCAGAAATCAACAGACTTGAGTTGTGTGAATAAAACCGTGCGTGTATGGTCTGCTGAGGTAAAAGATTCCTTTGATGTAAGTTATGCATTGTGAAATGGGACAGCAGTATCTATACTATATCTATAAAGTTGGTGGCACTCCCCCAACTCACAGTTTACTGTTCATTACTGTTCTAAGAACAGTACCGGGTCCCATGAACAGTGCCAACCCGTTATGCACAGTACCGAATCTTATGAACAGTACCCGCCCGTTATGCACAGTACCGGGTTTCTATGAATAGTCTCTACCGGGCATCAGAAATAGTCCTGCCCGTTATACACAGTAACGGGTCCTCATAAACAGTGCTGCCCCGTGCTTTGCACGGGCGCCCCTGCTAGTTTGGTCCAATATGAGAAGATTGTGTAGATGAGAAGCATGCATAACAGTACATGATAACCAAAGCCTTGTCACAGAGGATATGGCAGAAAGCAAGGAACTGGCAGCAGTGGAGTAGTTAGAAATTGACACATCTCCACCCCCCCCCCCCCCCCCCCCCCCCCCCCCCCCCCCAAATTCAATCTTCCGGTGGAGTTATCGCACATCATTTATGTGATGTTTTTTATTTAAAAATAATGGTAACACATGTTCAACTTCATATTCTTGATGCTTCTGCGGTTCTGCAGGTAAACATTCACTGCATTTTTATTATAGTTGCACACATTTATGTATGGGCTCGTGGCAGTGTAAGGGTCATGACTTTTGCCACATTATTATTACATATAAGTTTGTACATAGAACAACACAGACAATAACGACGTCATCCAAATATTTACAAATTACAACCATTCAACACGAACACCACAACATATTTAAGAGAATGCGTGGGGAACACACAATACCCCATATACAGTGGTCATGTACAAGCTGTGGTTGGTGCCAATTTTACCTTATTATGACTCATGAGAATATCATCCACCATCCAGTCATGTCATCATTTTCTTCATCAACAACATTGTTCTCTTTCTTGAGATCAATCACGATCCTTGTTTTTTGAGAACGTTTCTTGTCATTACCCAGGTCAATACCATGATAACAACCTGTGAATGGGGAGTGAATTTCCAACTCTTTGAGCTCAGGAACCATGCTCACCTCAACTTCAACAATCTCCAGCACTTCCACGTCAATCATCTTGATCTTTTTGAGGCGTGGAAATTTGGATGAAGCAAATACAAGTTTCTTGTCCATGTACGAGCCAGGGTACAATGCAAGGGTGGCAAGAAATGGCAGCTCAGACAGCTTGCTAATGAATTCCTGAGTCACATATGTTTTCTCCAGAGAAAGCATGATGAGATTAGGGAGACAAAAGGATTCACTACCATCTAGATCAGATGAATGTACCAGATCCCCACTTAGGAACATAAACTTGACACGTCGGAGGGAAGCGGTGGTGAAGACATTTGAAGGAATAATTTTACCTTCTAAGATCAGGGTCCTAAGGCTCTCAAGTTTCTCTAGAGCACCAGAAAGAGCTTTCACATTGACATGTGAGATATGCCAGATTGACAAGAACTCAAGATGGATCATCTCTCCTAGTGTCCTTTCCAAACTCAGCTCCTCCGAAACTTCTTCAAGATCTATGGAGTCAAGTGTATGCAGCTGCTTCAAGTTGCCAATTTGCTTGGGCAGTCTGAGGACAAAACCAAGGACATGTCTCAGGGTCTTAATCATCCAAAAGGACCTTGGGAGCTCTCGGACATTAGTTTCCCTCACATCCAATGTTTGGAGGCTAGTGAGTCTTCTGATGGACCGTGGGATATGTCTCAGTGAACATGATGTGATGCCAAGGTACTGCAAGTGCACAACATTGCCAATTGCACTTGTCAAAGTCTCACCAATCTCAATGCCTTGCAGATTGATGACACGGAGAAACTCAGATCCATGAAACAGTTCCTTGATGTGAGATCTGATGTCTTTCTTCATCTTAGAGATTGCCCTTCGTTGAGATAAATGAAACATATATGCCCGACTTCCTTTGGACCTGTGCCCCTGATCACCTTTATTAGGCTCTTGCTCATACTGAGAGAAGATGGATCGTAGCTTTGGCAATGGATGGGCTAGGATAGCATATTTGTCAGTGTAGTTCTGCAGAGAGAGGCGGCGAGCACTAGTTAATGTAGGGATATCATCATGGCTATGGACCTCCACGAAGCTTGCTTCATGTGCTTCTATCTGCAAAAAGTTATGGACTTTGTTTTGGATTGTGACCGACATACTCCCGAAACTGGAACCATCATCCATTTTCACTCGGTTGACAAGATTCCGATTAATCAACTCAGATAGGTAGATGTAGCCAATCTTCTCCATTGTCTTCCCGCCCTTTGAACTTAGAAATCCCTCTGCAACCCACATAAATACCAAGCTGCGTGCCTCAATTGTAGTGTTGGTTGGCAACGCAGCAAAGTAGAGGAAGCAACATTTTAGCTCATGTGGAAGATCATCAAAGCAAACTGACAGCATGCTTTCAAGATTTGCTGATGGCTTGGACTTAAGGTAGTGAAAAACCTTCACCCACTCACTTGGGAACACCTTGGTTTGCACAAGACCTGATAAAAGAACAACCGCCAAAGGTAACCCTTGGGTGATTTTGAAAATACTCTTTTGGTACTTGTTAAGGTTTTTATCTTGTAGTTCCTTAGGTAGCCTCTGACGAAACAATGACATGGCAGCATCTTCTGTAAGTTTTTTTAACTGAATGGTGACATGATGGTAGCTGCTAGGTGGCTCTTCTGGTTTACCTTGTGTGATATGCACTACTCTACTACCCCTAGTGCCAACTGGGATGCTAGTCAAAAAGTGCTTCCATTCAGTACCACTGACTTCACCATCTATCACGAGCAAGTACTTCTTATTTTTCAATTTATCTTGCAGCATCTCCTGTGCCTTTTCTTTAGGGCAATTCGTGTTGTCTTCTGTCAGTTGCTGAGTAATTTGTTGAAGGATGTTGGGAGCAGTCAAATAAGGTGCAAAACTTTCCATGGCTTGCACTTGAAACACTTTCTTCTTTTCCATTTTTTTGTATAGGTCTCTCACAAGAGTTGTCTTGCCAATACCACTTTCTCCGGACACAGTGATCATGACTGGATAGTGTTCTTTGCCCACTTGGTGTTCAGTTAGGTTATTAACAAGGGCATCCTCTAATTGTTTGTGCTCCTCCACAGATACCACCACATCTGAATCATGGACATCATCCCTGAGATTCAACCATTGTATAGTGGTTAGTACCAGTAAGTTTAGTCTGAAGAATAAGTTGATCAAACATAGTGCCAAATATAATCTATCCATTGCCCATCGATATTTTTTTCAGAAAAGATGAAAATAATCTTCCATTTCTTTCAGTCAATATATGCCTCAATCAGCCAAAGTTACTCTGAAAATAAAAGTGAGAAGGGATACCACTATAACACCACATGCACAATACAGGGGCATGCATCTTAAGACTGCCGCCACACTACCTCTATAAATCGATTTACAGAGGTGGCATGGGTCCTTGGACCCATTGAATGGAAGTTAAACGCTATCTATGAATAATTGGAGGACTCTCGAAAATCCTTTTTTAGTAGTGATGGGCCAGTTGCCTTTAAGAACCCATGTGTTGGCGCAAAATTTGAGCACACATCAATGTATGGATAAATCATAACCGACGAACTCGTGGCTCTTCCTGTAGAAACTGAATGCTACTTTTTCTTTTATGAAACTGGACTATTCAATTTTCACTTATAATCATGAAAACCTGCGAACGATTACCCCGAAGGGACTATGTTGTGACTACCACACCTAGGGCTGGTCTAGGGTCATAGCGCCACCTAGAACACCTCAAGTCGTCGTTAGCATGTTCCAAAATTGAGAATGAGTTTAGTTGCTTAAATTCAAAAGGTTAATCAAAGAATTTGGTTAAAAATATTAAAATATAAAAAAAGTTTGATTCATTTTAGTTTATAATAAATTTGTATCTATTTTTGTTAATTTGTATTTCTTTCTGTTAAAATAAAAGAGCTCTCTTGTTTCGTAGTTGATTGATTGATTGAATTCCAAATAAAACCAATGTTTATAGGAAATTCTCAAATATCGCTTACTTCATATAAAAGGAAATCCTAATGACTTGAATTCTTTAAGTTTTAGAATGTCTTGTTTAAGAGACCAAGTATTTTTTAATGTGAATTGAATTATGGAATAGCCTTCTAAACTTAATTAACTATTTGTTCTCGATAGGCCCCAGTCTTCTTTTCCAATCTTGGATTAGGGAATGAAGAAGGAGATATTCACGACTACTGGCATCTTCATTATGCGCCAACTCATGATCTTCATATCGATATATTATCCACCTCTGCGTCTATTCTTTCTTAGCTAAATAGGTGGAAGATCCATCCAATGTAGTGATATCATGGACTCAAAAAATAGATCTGAATGTGACTAAAATGCACGATCTTCACATGTATCACTTTTCATGATACCTTAACCTAAAAGGTGGAATATCGATTTTTGAACCATTTCCTATATAAGAGAATGACTCCATTACTTTGAGAAATGGATTCTATATCAATAGGAAGCATACCTTATCCGACTAAGAAAGAAAATCGACCATATAACCTTACCCCCAAACAAAATAAGGCACGTAGGGTCCCTATGTCAGGACTGAGCCAATAGAGGCCACAAAACATCCACATCTACATACGAAAACAAGCAATATAAACCACCAAACACAAGACATATGGTATTACCATTCTGAGGGGCCGAACCTGTCTAAATTTGTGTCTTTTGTGTTACTATCTAGCTCTAGATCCAAAGCATATATAACCCACCTAATAATTATTGGGCATACCCTCATATGTTCATTATTACTGGTAATTGCCAACTATAATGGTAGAAAAAACAAGGTACATGTAGGTAGTTTTGCTATTATTCATGTTATACAAAAGATATCCTTAGACAAAGAAATATTCCTAAATATTCTAAAAAGTATGATCCAAACTATTTCACTTGGAACTCCATGTATAACATATCTCCCCTTAACCCAACTATAAAAGCATTAGGTGGGGTGCATTACAGGGAGGTCACAGTTAGATTGCAAAAAAGACTAGAAGCTAGCCAATAAGACACCATATCATATCCAAATCAAGAACCTTCTGACTACACATTTAGGACTTTACATGAGGTCATATGATTAGATCTAAAACATACATGTTGCAATAATCTTCTTTTGATATAATGAAGAAAAATACTAGATGTAGGGATATTACCACTTGGGAATCCTAAATGTACATAACCTATCGTGTTTTCATGTTCGATACACTATTTTGGTGACAAGAAATCCCTACTTAATAAAAATATTTTGCATTGTAAAATTTTTAATCATTGACACTTTCTAAGACTTGAAATCTTATATTTGAAACAGAAGAATCATATTTTTGAATTCTTGAAGTTTCAACTTTAAAATGAACTAAAACAATTAGTCTAACATCTCTAAAACTTGAATCATGTTAAAGTTCTCAAAACTCATTAATTTTCTAAAAGTATAGTTAAGTCTTTCCATTATAAGAAAACTGTTGCTGCGGATGCACCAAAGAACAATTGTTTCCTCTTGCAGTTACAATGGTGACATTTCTTGTAATACCCTCCTCCCCACGTGGCATACCACAATCTCATACTCACGGATGCTACTATCACATGCCTACGAATAAACTCCTAAAACCATTCAATTTCAACCATAGTGGTTAAGTCACACCCTCACAACTCAACCACCACACAAGAATTAGGTTGTTACCACCTAAGGGCAAGTATATTGGTGATTAGTACATGTAAGCAGTCTTATATATATGTTGTCTCATCCAATGCTAGGGCTGGGCATTCAGTTTATGGTTTCGTTTTGGTTCAATTTCTCGGTTTTTTAAAGAAATTTGGTGTTGACGGTCAATATTGATGATTATAAACCATCAATTTACCTTTAATTCATTCTTAAAATTAATCACCAACATAGGTATAGTGATTTAAATTAACTATTTTCATGAGTTTTGGTGATTTTATAATTACAGGTGAATTTACTCAGAAAATAAGATAAAGCAGGCCATAGTATCACAAGAGATCACATCCAATCGCGACGAAACCAACTCTACTGGCCCCAACCATCCCCTTCATGGGCCAGAGATAAAATTCCATGTGGACGGGGCCATGGTGGGGTCGGCTGACCCCACCTATAGGTCGGGCGACCCCCCTAGACCCACTTGTCGGCGCCATAGTTCCTCCACCAACTTTGAGGATCAATGTCCACCCTTTATTCAAGTTGGTTTGATCCAATGGTAGGCGTTAGAATTGGTGAGGATCGATGATGTGGCGATTACTTGTTCCCTACTCAAACCCCCCTATAAAAGGAGCCCAAGACCCCTCCTGGAGAGCATCCTGATTCATTCAGAGATCCAATTAGAGAGTAGAACTCCAGATATCATTAGTTCTAGTATAGTTAGCATAAGTAAGATTCAAGTAGATTAGTGCTATTACTTGGGGTTCCGGATTTGTCTCCGTAAGACTTGGTAAAGTTAATGTATCCTTTATCTCTTATTGTGACTTTGATCTTAATTTATATTGTGTTTCTCTTTATTATGTTTTTAGTTTATTTCAAGTATATGCATGGTATAGTTTTAGTTACCTTTGAGTTTATATATGAGTTCATAGAGCGCTTAATTCAGTACTCGAGTGAGTTGAGTAGCCTTGTGAGCATGGTGCTTAGACATAGTTTTGCTTGTGGATACTTATATTCTGAGACTTGGTAGATCAACGTGTGTGATATTTTCTCATTGATTCTCTGTAGTCCAAGCTCGGCATGTAGGCTTAGTAGGACCACAATCATTAATTGAGTAGTTATATTATTATATCTCTCTTTAATGATGTCCCTTATATATAAATAAGAAGTTGATTATTGTTTTAGTGTGTATATTTTTGTGACTTGTTAATTAGAAATAAATTAGAAATCTTTCTTAACTTAACTATATATAATATTTTATGAGTATCTTCTTCTCTCTCTGAACTTATATTACTGAATATCTTAAACTTACCCCTATATAAGAGTAAGTGTTTAAGTTAATGATTTTATCATAAATAAATATCTATCAATACCATCCTTGCCATCTTTCCTCCTAGTGGTAAAATATAAATAATGATACCCAGATTACTCCCAATGAAATGCTACAATGGTATATCTGTGCGCTTGCAGAATTCTTAATTTCTTACCTACACTATAAAATACCAACATTCGGTTCTTAGAAAATGGGAATCGATTGGTTCTAAAAAATTCTCAGAACTGGCCATTTCAATCGGTTTTTGGTTATTTTGGTTTGGTTCCGGTTCTAGCCAAACTAACCGAACTTTTTTAGGAGAGGTTAAGATAACAATAAATACGTGTGTTCTAAAGAAAATTTATGCAACACTATATCCATTTTAGATAATAATAATTTAAAATGGAACAATAGCAATATAAGAACATAAATATATAGCAGTTCAAATATGAAACATCACACATAAACCAAACATAATCTTATAAAATGCAAGTGAAGGAAGTATAATTCATGTAATTCGGTTCTTTCGATTAATCGATTATCCGAGTAGGAATCGAATTTTCTTCGGCTATTTAGGTTCCTCAATATCAGGAACCAATTTTTTTAGTTCTGGTTCTTTCAGTTCAGTTTTTTTGGTTTCGGTTAATTATGCTCACGGCTATCCAATGCCACATTGGATTTTGGATGATGTGGATGAGAGACGGTGGGAGGGGGTGAGGGAAAGAGGTGGTTGTTTGGAATTAACACAAAACAACCTAAAAGACTAGACATTATATGAGTTGCCTGTTGAGTCATCTCAAGACTATGTGCCACAACATCACACTGACTATAAGATGATACCAATGTACTTAAGACAATATATTGGAGGCATAACCCACCCGAAGAGTAAGGTCCTCCATTTGTACTCACCAAGGCAGCTATGGCGTGTATCCTTAGATAGGAAGTTAAGCTAAATTTAATCAAATGAGATTTTTTTATCTATCTATCCCATTGACCAGGACAACATAATTAATGTGCCCTATCAATCAAGTAAGGCACAAAATTATTCTCAAATGCAAGTGAAATCGGCATTCGCCCATTCATTCCTCATTTCTTTTTACTAAAAAAAGCAAGAGGATGGAAGTTGGAAGGCAAATAATTCATCTCTTTTGGATTATTCATAGACAAGAAATCTATAGTCTAGTGATCTTGTCTCAAAATTAGTGATTTCTTACTCCCTACCATAGGAATGACATAAGTGAAATCAGCTATAGAATATAGTTAAGTACAAAAGGTAATTCTTTCTACTTACAACTTTCTATGAGTGTAATTTATAGATGTTGAGGTAGAAGGTTTCCATGTCACATCTGTCTTCTTGTTGGAATCCTCTATCTTGTATTTATCTTTGTTTTCAATGATGCCATCAAGCCTCATGTTGATGGCTCTAATTTTTCTAGATAGGGCGTGTCTCATCTGTAGTTGAATTGTGAATGTTTCAAGACATATCATAGTAGGACGAGCCCACCTCGGGTACCTTCAGAATGCATATATGAGCATATTATAAATTAGAGAAGACTCTTGTGAACCTATGTGGAGCTGGAGCAAATATAAAAGAAGCACTGTTCATAACAAAAAAATATAGAGATATTACAATGAAAAAACTAAGTATATATTATTCCAGATTTGCTCCACATCAATTGTCTGATCTGTTGAAACCATTCGGCCATCAATTTTGTGGATTGTAGGGTCATGATCAGACTGCTCTATATGATTGTCTAGTTCTACTCATAGCAAACACGACTAAGGAGCAGTCTGCTCTACTCATAGCAACCAAGCAGAACAGACAAACAAACAAACAAACACATATAGAGCAGTAGAGCAACCAAGCAGAACAGACAAACAAACAAACACGACTAAGGACAGACATTAAACAAAAGAAACACTTTAAAAGAGAACGCATTAAAGGACACGGTACGTTGCTACAGTCACGAAAACGCAAGAACGACGGATAACGGAGCTACCATTAAAGAGAACACGCGACTATCGAGACGATTACAACATAACTTAGAAGACCGACTATAAACTTAATACATTTTAGTTATTGAAATAAGGTGATAAACATTCTGAAGAAATATTCTAAAATTAGATTAATCAATTGAATTACAAAACTAGGTTTAACCCTGGTCATATTTTATTTATAAGTATTACCGACTTTGCAGAGATAAAAGAACATGTGAGAACAATTATTCCAATTATATGAGATATGTGGTTGGGCTAACTAAATTATAATTTAAAGATATTTTAAGTTTCCATTAGCTAAGTTCATGCTTAGTTACAAAGGACTGACGTGACAAGATTATATATTATTTTTAATTATAAAACTAATAACAAACATATTAATTAATATAATACTCAGCTATATATATGAAAAAGCATATGACATGAAAAACATTAGTACTACTGCACAGAGAACGTCGATGCGAATCTAACACAACTTAATTGAAGCAAAACAGATTCCAAACGAATAAATGCTCGAGGATTAAAGCCGTATAACTATGAAGAGCAGATACGTACTGTAATATAAAATTATCTACACAAGTCTATCATGTATGTAACGTATTTAGGCTAAGCAAATTTTAATTTAAAATATACTGTACACTAATTATATTAATCAATTTAATATTGAACTATATATATAGAAAACATGTGGCAACTGAACGAAAGCACTTATGTTTCAAGGTTGAACTAAACATCTTATAATTCAAAAGAAACATTTAGTTTAATATTAATTAGATTAACATTAATTTAGAACAGACTGCCTGTGTTGCGTTTAATTAGAAACTCAATTGCACAAGCATAAATCAAATTAATATCTAACTTATAAATTTTAAGGATGTAAGACATGTCAAACATTGTTGCTAAAACATAACCTCGATCGGCACTACTGCAAAACAACAAGAACGGATTTAAACCGGAATTTCTTTTAATTGGAAAGTTATTAAATAAATATATTAATCTAATTACTATTTAAATTAATAAATTCATAATAAAGTGACATGATAAACATCATTACTCATGCGTAGTTTACATCGGCACAATCATGACTCGACACGCACAGCATCGCAACCCTAATTCGTTTTCTAATTAAAAGCTATTAAATTATTAGTAATCATATTAGTATTTCAATCAATAAATTCATAACTATAAGACATGACAAACATTAGCACTACCGTGTAGAGCGCGACGACATGAATCTAACGCGACTTGAACGACTCGAATCGGACGTAAAACATAAATGATATGACCTAAACAAGATTATATGTATACGTATTTCTATTGTATTTCGGGATTTATTTTTCTAAAGGAAAAACGGCCATAATGTATGGGTGACATGGTGATGACGTCATCAAGCTAATTGGAACAGGGGCCAAGAGCACGCACGGTGTGAGGTACGTATGTGGATTTCTCATGTATTTCCACAATTGTTTCTATGAAGAAAAACGGCCATAGTGCAAATGTGATGTCATGATGATGTCAACAAGCTAACAAGAATGCACGGTGCTATTTGCTTGAAGGTTTTCATATGTTGCAGCACGAAGACAAAGCACGGAACGCAAAGCAGGCTTGCAAGGCAGCCTGTGAGGTACGTGATTGGAGAGCTGGCTGGTGTTTCAGTCTAACCATAAGATCGGCGCAGTGGTAACATCGAAGTCGAATTAAGAAACAAAATGTGGAAGACGCAGAGTTCCTCACCGATGGTAGAGAAGCGGTGGATCCACGAAGCAGTGGATCATCGGTGACGGCGGGACGGCTCCAGCTTCTTCTCGACTCGGAGCTCGGCAACGGGTTGCGGACGATGATGAAACGGCGGACAACGAGCGCGACCGCGGCGACGGCGAGAGAAAGAGGAGAAAAAATATAATTTACTACACGAGAGATTTCCCAAACTAGGGGCTCCTCTACGGTAGTTTTGGTGTGCTTTTACCCAAGGGATAGGTACGTATATATAGGGAGGAAAACTCTCCACCTCTATGTCAACTAGCGATATGGTGCTAATTGACGTTGCACCATCCACCTTTACTAATAGGCCTAATTAATTACTAAAGCCCATTAGTAAATAAAGACATGGGCCTTTGGGCATGAGGAAATCTGAGATATTTTATTATTTTCGGAATTAATTAATTTCATGGATAAAATAATTCTAGAAAAGTCCAGAATTATTATTTAAGCCACGAAAAATACTCCGAAAGCTCCGAAAATTCGGAGAAAATTCTCAGAGACATTATGGAACATAAGGAACCAAAATAAAGTATTTGGATCTCATGAAAAGATATTTTGGAGCATCTAAAAATTAGATAACACTCGCAGAAAAGCGTGAACTAGCTCCAGAAAAAGCCAGAACAATTCCCGAAGAGTTCACTGAGATTGATTGACACATGAGGAACTGAAAAGGAATAATTTGCATTATAAAGGAAATATTTTAGGAAACTTCCAACGAGAACTTAAGATGAGAAACAAGGAACATTGATTCCAGAAAAAGATAAAGGCGTGCCGGAGAAGAAAGATCGACCTACTAAACGCATTTTTAAAGACTTTGTTCGCTCTTAACACACAAGAGTTAACAAGCAAACATCAAATCAAACAATAGCCCGTCAAATTAGTTTAGAAAAATTTAAAGATTCTTATTATTTTTTTATAACTAATTGATGCTATCATAAACTAAACTTGAGAAATTTTATCCAAATATTAAAACATTTATTTTATTTAGTGTTTCCTATGCACAACCCAAAATAGAAAATTTGGGGTGTGACAATGATGGGGACTAACATACTTGCATTGGGGTTTGGGGAGTACTATCACTTGTTGGTATTTAAAGCTCTGTTACACAAATCTTTTTCAAGGCGGATATTTTTTTATTATCGAGGCGGGCATTGCAACCGCCTCTATCCAAGGGTCACGGTTAATCGTGGATTAATGGAGGCGGTTGCTTTGCCTGCCTCAATTAATCAATTAACGGAGGTGGGTGTATAAAGGTGCCCGGCTCCATTAATCCCATTAACCAATGCGGGCGTCTTAAAATGCCCGCCTCTATTAATACCACTGCACTACACACTTATTCATATCTATATATAATATGCTATCTTTTTATATCAGTATTCCGTAATCTTATATTGGATATTTTAGCTACTAAATGAACTCAAATAAAAAAACTTTTAACTACAAAGTTTTAAATCTTATGAAGTAATACAACTTTGGTATAGGATGTATCTAAATCCGAGATATTTTGAAAAATTCAAAAAAATAAGTCTCAGAACATGTAAATTTCAAACACATATTTGAGACTCCAAGTGACTTTAAATCAAAAACTTGTCAATATCAAACATGTAGAGCAGGTCGGGCCATTAGAACTTTGTTATTAACTATATGAACATTTGAGATCGTTTAGGAATTGAAAATTTTAAATTTCAAAATCTATAACCTATGAACATATATTTGGGACTCTAAACATCTTCAAATTAAAAACTTTTCAACTACAAAGTTGCAGATTCTATTGAGAACTATAAATTTTTTATAGACCATGTCATCATCCGAGATCGTTTGATAATTTTAAATTTTAAATTTCAAAATCTGTGCACTTACAACAATATTTTGGGACCCTAAACAGTTTCAATTCAAAAACTTTTCAACTACAAAATTGTAGATCTCGTCTAAAGCTACAATTTTGATATAAAATTTGTCTTCATCCATATTCATATGAAAAAATTATGAATTATTTTTTGTTGCAATCATTAACTGAGACGGTTATCTTATTACGCTTGCCTCCAAAAATCAATTTATGGAGACGAGTGCTTATAATCACTACTACAGATTCAGTCATCAGTGCCGGCCACATCACTGCCGAAATTAGGACAACCGGCAGTGATGACCCTTCACTGCTGGTTCTAGGCTCTGACAACCAGAAAATAATTGGGGGGTGCGAGAACCGGCAGTGATGACAACTATCACTGCCGGTTTGTGCCTCCCACCGGCAGTGATGACAACTCCACTTATCACTGCCGGTTCAAGCCAAGAACCGACAGTGATTTGATTCCATCACTGTTGGTTCTAGGATAGAACCGACAGTGATGAGCCTGACAACACAAAAAGGTTGTAGCCGTCATCTTCTTCCTCCACTCTTTTATCCCGAGAACAGAGGCGCGCGTTTGGGCCACTCCCTCCAATGTTGCGGTCGCCTAAATCCGTGAAGCTACCACTTGGATTTGGAAGAATGACTTGATCTTTTTGCTTTAAGGTTAGTAACCAGCCTCCATTCCTTCGATTTTGTTGCTTAATTAGCTTTGTTTTGATGACTATAATGCTTGATTCTCATTCTTATTTCTCCATTCTTCTACAGAGCACTTTTCTAATTTATGGCTATAATGCATTGTTAGTATGTGATGTTATAATTGGTTCTTAGGAGTAGAGTAGATTCTTTTACAATGTTGATGAGTAAATTAACCCATGTGTCACCAAACAATGCATTGTTTGGAGCAGTAGTGGCGGATCTACAGGGGGCTGGGTGGGCTCCAGCCCCCCTAATGACTTGATTTACTACTAGAAACACTGTAGCAAAAATCTCAAATCACCATTAAATCTTCATGCAAATCAACATCTCCATTGTTTTTAGCCCCCCCTTGATTATCATCCTGCATCCGCCACTGGTTTGGAGCTACATTGTTGTTCATGATCATGTCTCCAATTTTAGTATTTTTTTTAAATTAATGTCTCTATTTTTATGTGGCATGGAGTAGAATAATTGTTCTACAATATTGTGCAATAATTATTTTTTATGGGGCTGCGATTTTTAATTTATATGGGCATTGTTTGGAGCTACATTGTTATTCATGATCATGTCTCCAAATTTAGTCTTTTTTAAATTAGTGTCTCCATTTTTATGTTGCATGGAGTAAAATAATTGTTCTTCAATATTGTGTAATAATTATTTCTTATTAAAACTTTTCTATGTTTCCTCTACCCGGCCCATTTTACCTGTGCAGACATGGATCGAGGGTGGATGTACGATCTGTCATGTATAGACCAACGGTACTTGACGGGCATCGACGATTTCATCAAGCTCGCTAGAGCCAATGCTGGGGACTCACAGCCTATATTCTGTTCATGCAAAGATTGCAAGAATACAAGAAAATGGGGCGACGTGGAGCATATACGATTGCACTTGATTACCAGGGGGTTCATGAGAGACTACACGATTTGGACTTTGCATGGGGAGGTTGGTCAAAATGTTGCACAAGAAAACAATGATGATGTGCCCATGCCTAGCGTATCCCTAAACGCATTTCTGCCTATTGATGATTACCAATGCTACATAGTACCTGTGCCTACCAACGATAATGTGTTTAGGAATACATTAGTTGACGACACAGAGGAAAATGATAGCATTTCACAGTTTCTACATGATGTGCATGGCGGATTCCTTAGTGCTACACAGTTGAAAAAACTAGAGATCATGAGAAAGGATGCAAAAACACCATTGTATCCGACCTGCCCAATAAGCAAACTGAAAGCCAACATCATGCTATTAGAGTTCAAATCAACGAATGGATTGAGTGATAAAGGCTTCGATAGCTTGTTAGGTATACTACATAAACTGCTCCCGAAGGGTAGTGAGTTACCAGAAAACACTTACCTGGCCAAGCAAATGATTTGCCTAATCGGCCTCTAGGTTGAGAAAATACACGCGTGTTCCAACAATTGCATATTGTACCGTGGAGAAAAATACAAAGACTTGGATGCGTGTCCCAAGTGTAAAGCTCCCCGATACAAGCAAGGGCCGTCAAATCAGGGAAGCAAGACCAGAGGAGGGCCTATAAAGGTCGTATGGTATTTTCCTATAGCTCCACGAGTGCATAGGTTGTTTGCAAATGCAAAGTCAGCCAAACTGTTGCGTTGGCACGACGAAGAGCGTAAGAAAGATACAATGTTGAGGCACCCCGCCGACGGGTCGGACTGGAGGACTATCAACACTATGTTCTATAAGAACATCGGTGGAGAGGTAAGGCATCTTTGGATAGGTTTGAGCACAGATGAGATGAATCCGTTTGACCAGGTTAGAAGCAATCATAGCACTTGGCCAGTGACGCTATGTATATACAACCTTCCACCCTGGCTTTGTATGAAACAGTCATACATCCAGATGCCACTACTAATCCAAGGGCCAAAACAACCTGGTAATGATATCGATGTGCTTCTACAACCAGTGATCGATGAACTACTACAGATGTGGGAGACGGGTGTGAAGGATGTTTGGGATGAGTACAAAAAATAACATGTCACGATAAAGGCTATACTTATCGCTACAATCACTGACCTGCTAGGGCGAGGTTGCTTGTCTGGAGAGAAGACAAAAGGATACACTGGGTGTGTCGAGTGCTTGGACGAGACTGATACTATACATCTACCAGAAAACAAGAAGATGGTCTATATGGGACACCGTAGGTTCCTACGAAGGGATCACTCTTACCACAGGAATAGAAAAGATTTTAATGGGACTACTGAGAAACATGGACCTCCAAAGTATCGAGACGGGAAACAGATACTTAAACAAGTAAGCAAACTCACAGATGTTGTCCTTGGGAAGGGGGAAGGTGCAGTACCAGCGCCAGCCGGTAGTATCTGGAAGAAAAAAATCAATCTTTTGGGAACTACCTTATTGGCCACTTTTGAGTGTACGTCACTGTCTTGATCCAATGCACATAACTAAAAACGTGTGCGGTAACACACTTAACATGTTGATGAACACCGGGAGAACAATAAAGGATTCTCTCGCGACACGCTTGGACATGCAACACCTAGGCCTCAAGAAGGAGTTGCACCCAATAACTCTTGAGGATGGCCACTTGAAACTTCCGGTGGCATCATGGACACTGAAAAAGGAAGAAAAGGCCATACTTATTTCTTTCTTCAATGATCTCAAAGTGCCAACTGGCTACTGTGCGAACCCGAAGAGGCTAGTTAACATGAGAGAACTTAAGTTTAACTATGGTTGTATGAAGGCCCATGACTGTCATGTCATTATGACTCAGCTGCTCCCAGTTGCCCTGCGAGGTATCCTCCCTGACAAGGTCTGTGCCCCAATCATAAAGTTATGTTCGTTCTTCAACGCGATCTCTGAAAAGGTCATTGAAGGGGCCAAGCTAGACCAGCTGAAGCAAGAGATAACTGAGATTCTATGCAGGCTTGAGATGTATTTCCCACCGACTTACTTCGACATATCAGTGCATCTACTTGTTCATCTTATGGACCAAATTAAAGCCCTTGGCCCAATGTACCTACACCAGATGTTTCCTTTCGAGAGGTTGATGAAAGTTTTCAGGTGGTATGTTAGGAATAGATTCAGACCAGAAAGGAGCATGGTAGAAGGATGGACAACGGAGGAGGCCATTGAGTTTTGCACATATTATATGGACATCAATCGGGTCGGAGTTCCAGTATCTCGTCACGATGTAAGACTAGGGGGCAAAGGAACGATAGGTGAGAAAGCTATCAAAATAGTCGAAGTGGTTTCCTTCAGATAGGCACACTTCGCTGTTCTCCAGCAGGCCGACGGTGTGATGGCATACATTAATGAGCACAAGCAGTTACTGCAAAGTAAGCACATCGGTAGGTCACAGGCTTGGCTTGAGAAAAAACATAAGGAGAAATTCGGTGACTGGTTTCGACGCCGCAGGCTAGGAATGGTGACGGGATGTCAGCTAGATCTCTTAGCTCCCGGACCTTCGACTACGGTGATGATGTACCAAGGTTATGATATAAATGGTTTTACATTTTACACAAAAAAATAGGATGGAAAGAGCACCAACCAAAATAGTGCTGTTCGTTTTGACGCCCACGATGAATACGACACGGTGGAGGCAACATACTATGGTTTCATAGATGAGATATGGGAGCTAGACTATGGATGACAGTTGAAGGTCGCTCTTTTCCGTTGCCAGTGGGTCCGGCTAGATGAAATCAACACCGACAATGATGGGTTCACTACCGTTGATCTATCCAAGACCGCATACAGAGATGACCCCTTCGTCCTTACAAAGGATGTTTTGCAAATCTTCTATGCAAGGGATAACAATACAAAGGGAAGACTACAAGTAGTCATACAAGGCAAAAGGAAGATTGTCGGTGTTGAAGGAGTGACGGACGAAGAAGAGTACAAAGGTTATCAAGAAATGGCTCCTTTTGGGGTAGGCATTACCCTACCTATCCTTGAAGAGGGTGACGAACCTGCTTACCTCCGGAGTGATCACGATGAGGCCATCATAGTTAGAATATCATAAACTATGTAATCCTTAATGAAATGTTGTTTTAGTAATTTGCATCGAATTTGAGATCATATGGAGTTGTAGAGATTGATGAGTTCTACCACTATTATTTTGGAACTTTGTTGATATAACAGATGCCATGTTTCCAACAAAGTGACATAACTTTGTGTGAGACAGAGCACTTTATGAGACATGCCTAATAAAACTTTCTCAAGTTGAGAAATGACTAAAATAAAAGTTGTAGACATTCATGAGTTCCACAACTTTGTTGTTTACAACTTTTCCATTTGAGATCAATTGGGGACCCAAAATGTTTAAAAATAATCAATATCACTGCCGGTTCTAATAACCACCCGACAGTGATGTCCCATATCACTACCGGGTGGTTATTAGAACCGGCAGTGATATGGGACATCACTGCCGGATGGTTATTAGAACCGGCAGTGATATGGGACATCACTGCCGGTTCTAATAACCACCCGGCAGTGATGCGTGGGTTATATAAGGCGCTAGCGCGCTCCAAGGCCAGTGCACGACATTTTACGCGCTCGACGCTGTTCGCCAGTGCACGCCGCCGTCGCCTGACGCGCACTGCACGATGCCGCAGCCCGATGCCGCCCTTCACGACGCCATCCCCCTACCGCTTCCTCAATGCCGCCGTCCCCTACAGCTACGCCAACGCCGCGAGGAGCTCCTCCACGTCGCTGTTGAGCGCGCCACCCCTGCTTACTCGGTGAGTGCCCATAAGGTATTCGATAGAATGCCCACCTCAATGTTGCTTTCTGGGAGGGTGGCTGAATTGCTTGTTAGGTTCGTGATGCCTTTGATTGCTAATAAAACTTGTGTGCTTTGGGTTCTTCTTACCTGCTGAAGTGCTGACTGGCCTACTAATATGTATAACGAATTTGGATATGGCAACCTTCTTGCAGAATGCAGTTTCCCTTTTAGTGCTGAATCACATGTTGTCTAGAACTCAATATTTATGATATCAAATAAGTATTGTTAGATTTGTCATAAGATATATTTTTGTAGTATACTTATTTGGTGTCATATATATTAATTTTTTTACCAATATATTTGGTCAAACTTTAGGCACTTTAACCAAAGAATGCATCAAGAATTGCATTCTTTTTGGGACTGAGGTAGTATGTTGCTCATGCCTAATTGTAAGCAGTATAGGGACACGCTGTGTTATGACTTTTGGTGATTTAGTTTGCTACTTGTAGTGAATCCTATAATTTTGTTTGCACAACATGTTTGCCACTAAAATTGCCAATCAACTATACTACTATAGCATTAGAATATATATGTATTATATTCTGGGTGATTGTTAAAAGCCATCTGAAAATCAGTATCTGGTGGCATGAAAAGCAAGACGAGGTGGCAGCGTGTCAGCAGATGGAGAGGTATGGTGGGTGGTAAAATAGTTGATAGAAAAGTAGGTAGCCACATGTGGGAATAGATAAGTGAGGAGGGATTTAGAGGGTCTCTACTTCTGAGGGGTCGGATAGAAAGCGTTCAATAACTTGGGGCACATATTATCAAAAGATAACTCTATGTTTAATCTGGAATACCGTCAAATAATAAAAACTTATACCATGTTACTTCAATAATAGACTGCTAGTTTCTAACAAAAAAATGCAGTCCTTGAATAGATTGTCAGCAGGCTTACCATATGCCTACATGGAAGGACAGTAGTATCCCTCGGCTCTGAGAGGCAAATAAGGTTTCTATTTTTTTAATTGCCTGTCGAAATGCATGTCCAGAAACATGACTCGTCATCGCCAATTCACCACCCATCGCCGAACTACTGATACCCCACAAGCAGAGAGCACTGCGATAGGAGCGCCGCAGGATCCAACTAATGGTGGTGGTAACAATCAGGACGATTGGAGCCCTAGCCATTATCTGCAGCTAGACCAAGGAGACGAGGTAATAACTTAGGTCATACCTAATAACGCGATAGTAAGAAATCACGCTAGATAAGTTTGATGGAGACTTATTTATGAATTTTGAAGCAGGTTCCGCCGCAAGAGCCAAGTGGTGAGGGTACCAGTAGGACTAAGCATGGTGCAACAAAGCTTCCTCAAACAAGTAAACATTGGCACATCTCTGAGTTCGACCAAGTAGGGGAGCCGGTGGAGCCTCTTAAAGCATTAGGCCCATACAAGAGTGTCATCGGGGCACTTGTAAGAGACTTTATCCCGATCAAATATAGGAAATGGACTGGTCATGAGGATGACCCATGGAGGGTTCCAGAAAGTGAGAAGGAGCTAGTTTGGAACAAGTTGAAAGGGTATTTCACTTTTCCTAATGACTATGATGAGGCGACAGTCAAGAAGAAGGCCAAGGAAATCATGGGTCGCTCGTTCAAGACTTTCAAGGGAACATTGTACAAGTTAATCAAGGAGGACAGAGAACCGAATTTTGAGGGAGGTCAATACAACAAGCAGAGAGACTTCTGGGAGGAGTTCAAGGCTTACAAGCTATCCGAAGAGGCCAAGGCATCAAGCGAAAGAAATAGAGCAAACTCGCTTAAGGCAAAGGTCCTCATCGCCTAGGATCACGTGACTATGTAAGGAAGATTCTGGAATTGGAAATGAAAGTCCAGAAACTAGAGCAGCGCGGCGTTAGGCCTCAGACAAGCGATTGGCAGCCCAGATCAGTAAACTACCTACTCGCAAGGGGGCATAATACAATAGTGACGGGAGCCTTAATGCTAGCAGTGAACCCATCAGCAATCTCCTCCAGAGGATTTCAACCTTAACTGAGGAAGTGAATAGAGGTAACCGTAAGTCCAATAGAGAAAATGACGTGCTCACACAAGCACTTAGAAACAAGGAGCACCCCAGTCGCACTAGAGGAGCCAGGAATGTTCCTTGGGTGAAAGCATTCGAAGGTGAATCTTCATCCTATAGGAGCCGGGCGAGGGCTAGAATGCAAAGAGAAGAAGAGCTCCAAAGGTTTCGAAAGGAAATCGAAGATAGCATGGAAGCACGGATAGCTGCTCAAGTTGATGCACGAGTTATGTTAGCTATGCAATCCATGTGTTCGACACAACCGCAACCTATCCTGACTTTGAATAGCCCAGTGCCCAAGGGTCGCAGTAGCTGCGGCTCAACCCCTATGCTTGACGAAGAAGAGGTCAATGCTCCTCATCCGGTGGACAACATCACTGGACCTATTAATGTCAGGTTATACATCCGTTAGCAGTGGACAAAAGACAAGGTGGCGGTCAGACAAGCATTTCCAAGAGGAGACGACATCATTCATGGCAAGCCAATGCCACCCGGGTATGCCAGGGTCAGCATTGATAAGATCTTGGATAAGAAGTACAAATAAGATATACTTGATTTCCCAGTGGAGGAAGATAGGCCGCGTCTTGTTCACAACTTGGGCACTCATGTGGCTTGGCGCAAACGCTTCATCAAGCTGGATGAGCAGCCATCTTCGGATGATGAGGATGACAGTGAATCATCGGCATCGCCGCCGCCAAGAGGTTTCTCTTCTCTGCAAGATCCTCATTCTCCCTCTCCTGCCTCGAAAGAGAAGACACCTCCTCCACCGCCAAAGGAGAAAACACCTCCTCTACCTCCTCCACCGCCAAAGGAGAAAACACCTCCTCTACCTCCTCCACCTCCTCCACAGCCAAAGGAGAAGACACCTCCTCCTCCTCCTCCGCGAAAATCCAAAGTGCGATCAGGTTCGACCTCGCAACACAAGAGGTCATCAGTTTTGGTTGGTAATGCTCCCCAGACAAGTAAAAAGAAGGTGGATGCTAACATTACGAGTAAGATGAAGGACCCGACTGTGGAGCCTCCAAGCAAGAAAGCCGCTGTTGCCTTCTTTAATTGAATAGCCAGTCTACCTAAGTGGAGACAACAGACCGAATTTGAAAGGCAACACAACAAAGAGAGTAATCAAATCAGAGCTAGAGAAATACACACCAAAGAATTGCTAGAGATACAGAACTTGGCCAACAACATGGGCATATCCATGGAGAGGGCCACAGAGTTGTATTACGGAACGAGAGATTTTGAAAAAGCCACGGTCGCATACAAGTATTCAAGAGGCAATCCTTTGGTCGCCACCGAACAAGAGTATAGAGATTTGCCAACATACATGCGACAGTTGCATGATTATTACTCCCTGGATACTGCCAACGGAGACTGTGTCGGTTTTGAAGTTTGCATCCCTCCCAGACTGGTTTTTAATCATCCTGAAGAAACGGTGCATATTATTTATTATGAACACCTCTTTTAGCTCTTCCAACGGCGCTCGCTCGATACACAAATTTTGATGATATGGTCTATGTAAGTACCCTACCCTCACAACGTTATAATAAACTACGTGATTTGCATTTGAATATATCATATGTTTATTATGCAGGTGTATGGCAAAATGGTGCCTAAAGAAGCAATTGAGCAATATAGTCTTCTTGGATCCCATATTTGTAAATGAGACAACATGCACCGCCCCTGGTGAAGATGACTATGTACCAATAAGTTTGAAGATTGAGTTTGAAAGGATGTTTAGAAACAACAAAACAAACGTACTCCTACCCTACAACTGCGAGTATTTGTTCTCGACCCTTATTTTAGTGTTTCTTTTCTTGATATGTCATTCAATAACATGGACTTTGTGATTGCAGCAACCATTTCATCCTCGTAGATATCTATCTTGAAGATTCACATATCGAGGTGTGGGACTCAAAGAAAAAGCCACTTTCTCTTATCGACCCCCTAGTCAAAGTGCTGAATAAGTAAGTGAACCCAATATCACAACACTTTCTAATCACATAGGATATTGTAATGTCCTCGGTCTTCACACTTCATTTACAATGTAACATAGAATGAATGCATTACCTAATTGGAAAAATCTCGATAGCAAGATGCAAAAGCAATGGAGTGCCCCATTCAGTGTAAAGTATATGGAGGATCTCAAGACTCTAGATCAACCAATGGGGAACAACGAATGCGGGTTCTATGTGATGTGGGCAATGCTAAAATACTTTGGCGCAAAAACAAATAAGGGAGATGACATGGTACGTAGGCATCCCATTTCTATTGTTTTGTCTTACGTTTGTGCATCTCAATATCATCTTGCTTCAATTACAGCGCAAAGCAAACAATCACAACCAGTTGCTAGATTTTGAGATGAGAGGAATTCAAGAGGAGATAGCAAGGTTTGTGATGGACGAGATATTGACCAAGAAAGGATCATTCTCTATTGCGAGGACTAAGAAGTACAAGGCGCAGTACGGAAGAGACCACATTGATAGGCTATTGTAATGCGACTCTTAATTCGATACTTAAAGTTTTTTGTTGAAACTTTTGTAATATAAATGTTGATGGGTTTGTATTGTCGCTGATCAACAACCACCTTCACATCGATATCAAATTGATCGATAGCAACCACCTCCACCTCCCCGACCTCCCACCCCACCACCTCCCCTCGAAATAAAAATAAAACAATTATTAAAATGCAAATTGTGAAAAGTATATTACTACTGGTTCAAAGAAAACCGACAGTGATAATATAATCTACACAACCGGTTGGTTAAAACAACCGGCAGTAATGGCTCAAGTATCACTGCCGGTTTGTAACACGAACCGGCAGTGATACATGAGCTATCACTGCCGGTTTGGCATAACCGGCAGTGATGTGATCAGCTCATCACTGCCGAGTTGGTTATGGCTGTTCAAAATCCGCCAGTGAAGGGGGGTTTTGAACCGCCAGTGATGTCCTTCTCTGCTGTAGTGAATGGCCGTCTAAAAAAATAATCAATTAACTAATGGTGTCTGTCTCGATTAATCCACTAACGAAGACGGTTGTCATAAGGCAACCGCCTCGGTTGCTAGGCCTGGCCCAACCGCCTCGGAGCCCAAAAACCAAACGGCTTGGTTAAGTTTTTAATGTATTTCTCAAAAAAAAAGTTTTATGTAGCAGTGTGTGCTGCGGATCGACGACTAAAGATGGGTGGGTACCTGGACATGTCCACATGGAGATGGTAATGATCGAGGGCGTCCTCGGCGTCGAAGACGGCGTCCCGTGTCTGCAGCGTCCAGACCCTGGTGATTTCGTCGGAGACGGCGCGGCGCCTGGTGTCGGCCTCGCGGAGGAAGGCCTGCAGCCACATGAGCTTGTCCCGGAGCCGGTGGAGGTCGGCGTTCACCCCCACCAGCGCCCGGGCCTCGCCGACAGCCACCTCCTGCAGCCTCCCAACCAGAGGCCCGATGATCGCCTCCGCCATCCTTCTAAACCTAGCTGCTAGCTACTACGCGTCTGCTGGCGGGAACGTACGTAGCTCAGCTGGCTGGGTTAGCTTTCAGAAACAACGAGCTCGACAACACGCAGGTACACATTTGTGTGTGTGTGTGTATATATGCTACGGTGGCGTGCATGCGTGGAAACAAAATGCTTGATCTCGCGCTTTGAGTGGCTGCTCAGATAGGGATTGATTTGATTCTTTTCACTGCCCAGATAGGCATTGCTAATCGGAGGTTAAAGAGCGGCAAAGCTAGCCGATGCATGATACCTTTCTTTGCTTGTTTCTGATGCGATCGTGCTTTTCCGTCCGACATATATGTGCGTGCACAGCCGGGCTCCTACACGCAGCGTAACCAAGGATGCATCTAGCTAGCTCGATAGCTAGAATCACCTTTTGGAATCGCTTGAGTGGGTTGTGCTGTACGTATATATTGAATATTAGGTTGAAAATAATATTAAAAAACTGTATGGGCCAAAAAATTATGGCGTGGGCCTAGTTCAAATTGTGGCATGGGCGACCTGATCTGAGAGAAAAAATGGGCCAAAAAATCCAATACAATAATGGACCACGATAAGAAAACAGCTCAAATATATTTGTGGCCCATTTCAAGCCTGCTTGTCATATGGGCTTTAATAGGCAACACTTCAATTTTGTGACGTTTTCATGATCTATCAACTCAGCACCATGTCGAGAATTGAGCCGTACCACAGCTGGCTAGGATCGCTGGTGTGCGTCCTGCCTGCCCACGTTCAAAGCCCGGCAGTCGTGTTTCATAGCGTAGGCAATAGGTTGTAGGTCTAGCTTGCGCGCTAGGGGTGTGAGTGAGTGGGTAGCGTGCGTGCGGTGTGTGTTGGTGCGTGAGTTCAGATACTACCAGAGATGAAAACGGTACGGATATTTTCCGATCGTATTCGAGACCGAATTCGTTTAGAGGGGTTTTAATCCGTTCGTATCCGAGTCCGGATATTTAACATCCGATACCGTATTCGTATCCGAATATTTAAATCACATATTTATGATGTCGATATCTAATCGTATCCTATCCGGCATTTTTGATACTATCCGTATTCGAATCCGAATCCGGACATAAATATGAAAACAAATACGATATCAGTGATATCCGTCCGTATCCGATCCGTTTTCATCCCTAGATATTACAACTTGTACTGAAAGGTTAATGCAATAAAAAAAAACTCAGCACCATGTCAGCATCCGATCATATATGGCACATTGGCACTTGCATACGTGGCAAGGTCTAAGTACGCGAGTGGTAAAAACCAGTCATAAATTTTTCTGATGTAAAAACCAATGTCATAAATTAGTGATATGAAAACTGCAAACGTCAAAAAATATTATTCGTGACACGCATTTTTTGACGTGACTGTTCATGTCATGTCATATATAGTGAGCTATGAGATCAGTTGTCGATATTATGAGAAATATACAATGTCAAAAAATAGAATATCTTTTGTAGTGTCTGCCGTCGTTGTACCCGGGAGACCTCGCGTTCTCGCGGTACATGAAGCCGACTTTGAGGCAGGGCACCCAGTTGGAGCGCAGCAGGCAGTCGATCTGCTTCAGCAGCTCGTCCGTCGACAATGGCGGCAGGTACGACAGCGTCTCGAACTTCTTGATGCCCTCGATCGGCCAAACGTGTCCTTGCATTATTGTGTTGCATGAGAAACGGATAAATATACAACTTTAATACTGACATTAATATATATAACATATATATAAAGTCATAAAGAGCGAGCGAGGTTACCTGCATGCACCTGATCCTTTCGCCGTTGCTGACGTTGCCGAAGCCGTTGGTGGAGCGGCGGGCGACGGGGAGTCCGGCGGTGGACTTGAGCCTCTGGAATGGAGCGACGGCGGTGGCCGACGACGCCATGTCGCCATCACCGAGGGAGCCATGTGTACTGCCTCCTTCACCTTCTAGGTTGTGATGACTCTTGTGAGTTTGTGTGCCGGCCTTCTGCCATGGCGGCAGTGGTTCAAATAACCAGGCGCGCGGCTAAGGCAGGGGAAGGATCGGATGGGCTCCGTTGATGCCGGGATGAGGAAGGAATGGCTGCTGTTTGCCGCGTCTAAAACAAACAGGATGATGCGGTGGCAGGCCAGCAGCCATTGGGGGAGTGGCGACAATAATCCCTGTGGATTTTGCTTTCTTGTCTTCTTCCTTCAACACAGTTTCTTCCACGAATGCAGTAGCAGCAATGCATAGCTAGCAGGTGTTACGAATACTAGAGGACATCTGTTTTACAACCATAGATTAGCTAGCGACCCCAAGGCCTTGTTTAGATGGCTAAAGTTAGAAAAATTTGGCACTGTAGTACTTTCGTTTGTATTTGGTAATTATTGTCTACTCGTGGATTAATTAGGTTCAAAAGATTTGTTTCGTGATTTACAATCAAACTGTACAATTAGTTACTTTTTTTATCTACATTTACTGCTCCATGCATGCGTCCTTAGATTCGATGTGACGAAGAAGGTGTAAAAACTTGTAATTTGGGAGCAATCTAAACAAGACCCAAGTGTATATAAAAACGAAAATCCACAGGCTAGGGACTATGAACCACCGCACCAGTATAGACCTATAGGATGATCCTGCCCGCTGTTACTGTTACCATTATGTTGAGCTTTTTTAAGGTTCCGGGTTCAATTCCTCGCACCTCTAGAACCTTTTTTTTGTTTAATATATGTTATCAGAAGCTCTTTTTATTTGAATTATAAGAAAAAAAATCTTTTTATTTAATCACCATCTCAGCCTCTTCCATGTTGACTAATATAATGATCTAAAGTATAAAATTGACATCACCGTTTCCATTATCGATTCTTATGATTCACGAGTGCAAGTACAAAAAAATAAGTAATTATAAATTTAATGAGTGCAAAAGTAAGAAAATAGATGGTGTATAGCTAGTAGAGCATTATGATAGGCTTTCTAAAGTTTTGGTGTTCAGTTACTCTATCTCGCCTCTCTCCAATCATCTTCTATTTTTATTTAATACATTATCAAAATTAGTATTTCTATTCAATCACTATAACGATCACTTTTTATGTAGACTAATGATCTACTGTACAAAATTTACACCGGTTGTTCCATTGTCAATTCCTTGCTAGTGCTCGGACGTCCAATCCGAGACGGTAGCATCAGACGGTGCCCGCGCAGCAAGCGAGCGAGCGCCCCAGCAACAGGCCCACGCTGGCCCCAGACGTTGTCCACGCCACCAGACCGCGTGAGGGGCGACTGCTCACGCCTCCTCCCTCTTTACATGCGTGCATCCCATGTGCAATACCTCGATCTACTTTTGAAACATTCAGATGCAACACTTGCAACATACAAAAGAAGATAGATGAAACACTTGAAACATGTGTCTGAAACATTTGCAAAAGCACTAAAAACACTTAAAAACTATTGCAAACATTACGCAACATCTAGATAAAACACTTGCAACATATGTGTGAAACATATGCAACATTCAGATAAACACACTTGCAACATATACGTCTGAAAAACAGACGAAACACTGAGAATATACGCTTGCAACATACGTGTACAACCATTGCAAAATATGCAACATTCCAATCTACTTTTGTAATATCCGTATTAAATACATGAAACATATATCTGAAACAACTAAAATATTTGAAATATCGACTTGAAACATCGAAAGATGGGCAACTGGGAGGCGCGATGGAGAGGGAGAAAGATGGGTGGTCGCACTCGAGCATGGTGGAGATGCTAGCCGTCGGGCCCCGACCGCCGTGGAGAACAGCAAGGCGGCGTGGCGGAGCCTGGTCACAGCGAAGCGTGTCCGCTCAAGCTATGGTGATTTTTTCTGGAGAATTCAGACAACAAGCTATGGTTAGGGGTGAGTGGACGAGAGGCTACAACTGTTGGGCTGTTGGGCTAGTGTTGCTGCCCACGAACGGGAGCCTTCGAACGATCAGACGTTCTCACTATAATATGTCCGGATCTAAAATTATTTATATAGTGCAAAGATAAGTAGAATTGGGATGCGGCTCAATCAGTGGATCATTGTGATAAGCTTTCTATTGGGATTCAATTCATCGCATATCTAATTAAATTCTTTTTTTGGTTAGTACATTAACAACTCTTTTCATTTGAACATCAAATGTGTATTTAATCACCATCTCGATCTTTTTTCATATTCTCTAATAATCTAGAGCACAGAATTGAAGCCGCTTGTTCCAATATTGTCGACCCTTATGAGTAATGAGTGCAACAAAAAGTATTTGATTAGAAAATCAATTATATAATAGTGCAGAAGTACCTAAAATAGGGAATGTTGCCATGTTAGTGGTTTGGGGTTCAATACCTCGCACGTCCAATGAACTATTTCCATTTAATCACTCGCTCGATCTCTTTTCAAATTGACTAATGAACTAGTCTAGTGTAATAAAATGACAACAATTGCTGGGTTGTCCATTCTTATAAGTTACAACTGCAAGTAAAAAAGAATGAATAAATAGATATAAATCGGCGATGTGGTTCAACTGGTAGAGCATTATGATAAGCTTTCCAAAGGTTCAGGGTTCAACTCCTTGCATCTCCATTTAATTTATTTTTTGTTAAATACACTTACAACTCCTTTTATTGGATCACAATCTCATTGATGACTTCATATCGATGTCTAATTAACGACAATATAAATTTGAAGGTAGGAGTGCGAGTAAAAAAGCTAGCAATTAACTATAAATATATTTAGAGTAAATATAAGTAAATAACAAATTGGAGATGTTGCAGGTTCAATTCCTCGCATCTCCAATTAATAACTATATTTTTTTGGGTACACTATCAACTCATTGTGTAAAGACGTTAGGAGTGCAAGTTAAAAACAAAATAGTTAACTATAAAAATATTTATAGTGAATAAGTAAATAAAATTTGGGATGTGGCTCAATTTATGATAAGCCTTCCAAAGGTTTGGGGTGAAACTCCTTGCATCTCCATTTAGTAACTATTTTTTTGGTCAAATACACTATAAACTCGGTTAGGAGTGCAAGTAAAAAATACACTATCAACTCACTATATAAAATTGCGATACAAAAACTCACTATATAATATTGACGTTAGGAGTGCAGGTAAAAAAGAATATACTGTGAAAGGGCATGTAACCTAATAATGATTATAAGAGTCTTAGTAGCACCTCAATTTTTGGGTTTGAATATTCTAGGATTTAAAGACGCTGTATTTTGAGTGGGCACTATATAAAATTGACGTTAGGAGGGCAAGTAAAAAAAAGAAAAAGAAAATACTGGTAGTCTATTGATTCCTAGGTTTGAATATTTCAGAATTTTCTAAAATTTAATGACGTTGTGCTTTCAGTGGGTAGGCAATGTGTTCCCGTCGACAGCGAGAGGGTGAGTGTGCGTGCGTTGTGAGCGTCTGTGTTGTACTGTGTAATTTAAAAAAAGAAAATAGTTAACTATAAAATATTTATAATGAATAAATAAATATAAATTGGGGATGTAGCTCAATTGGTAGAGCATTATGATAAGCTTTCTAAAGGATCAGGGTTCAATACACTATTTTTTGTTTAATACACTATCAACTCACTACTATAAAAAAAATTTAGAAGACCGTGATTTTTATGTTATAAGGGGTAGATATTTTGTCTACTATAAAAATAATTTTATATTTTTTTGTGAAATAATTTTATAGAAGACTGTGATTTTTATGTTAAGAGGTAGCTATTTTGAATCACCTAAATGCGAACAGTCTCGACACCCTCTGAAAATGGATATTTATAGTTGGTCTTCTACTCTTCTTATAGTTGGTCTTTCAGAGATTATCCTATTAAGACGTCTATTTCCTCAATTCAGCTAAACCCCCTACCCCCTCACTCATAGGGGCATCATTTGGTGAACGTGAGCCCTGTTTTCGGCGGAAAATCAGGGCAACCGCAACCCAAATTCAAATGCCGGGAGGCAGACCATCGCAGGCGGGGCGTCGGTCCGCCTGGTTGACGTCAAGAGATTGATCGGGAAATTTTCAGGTACTAGGTGGCACGCGTCAAGACTCAAGAGAGCATGCAGCAGCATCGCCATGCGTGCGGACTGGCTGGGATTGTTCTAAAATTAGTTAGGTTATTATTATATCGATCAGGGATAGCCGCTAATAAAATGACCATACCTTCCGCTCCTTTTGGAGCACCACTTTCCAGCTTGCATTTGCTCGTCGCTGGATCTATCTATCTATATAAGGAGGGTGCTGATCGAGGAATGAAATGAAGAAGCAGGGAATTACACAAAAAAGTGATATATAGATCGATCCAGTGGTTGATATATATGTCGATCGACCATGTTGGTGATGAGTAGACAACACAAGAATTACACCCTGGCTGCCGGCGCCTTGCGTCATCATGCCAGCAGCAGGATCGACGCGTCGCTGCCCAAGCCCAGGTAACGATGGCAAGCCTCTCGGCGCGGAGAGCAGCAGCACTGTGACCGTGGAGTCCGACTACTTCATCGCCAATGGCGTCATGTTCAGGAACGGCGCTGTAGACGATGAAGTAGTCTGACTCTATGGTCACGGTACCCAAACTGAATGCGCATGGCAAGATCCACAGATGGGGTGGCGAGGCTAAGGCACGTGCGCTGCGGGTGCTGGGATAGGTGCTCCATGTGTTGTCGCTACGCTTCAGCATGTGGTACGGATAGGATCCATGAGCCTCCTAAGACAAAGTGCGTCACGAGAAAGGGTGTGGCCTCAGCGTAATTAAGTTTACTCCTAAATCAAGTGCACCATCTATCGACGGTGGCCAAGGCGCGCTGTATGACCATAAGGGGATGCATATATACTTAGTCTACACCATCAAGGACACCATCGACTTCAAGTTCTACACCATCAAGCGACCTAGCGGAGCCGAAGATGAAGTCAATGGTGCCTTTGATGGTGCAGGACTTGAAGTATGCCTCCCTTGTGGTCATATAGAGCGCCATGGTCACTGCTGATGGTGAACTTGAGGGAGGTATATAACTTAATTACGTTGAGGCCACACCCTTTCTTGTGACGCACTTTGCCTGATCAGGAGACTCATGGATCCTATCCATAGGAATCCGAAAGAAAACAAGATGGGAGTCATGTCTCTCCTATTTTTTTTTTCTTTTTTTTCCATTTTCTTTTCTTTGGAGCAAAATAATACCACGACAATTTAAGTTTAATCATGAGTTGTGCTATTACTAGAAAAGGTTATTTTGAATGCGATGTCCATAACATTTTGTTTTGTAGCCAATCGTCACCATTACACAAGTCTTCATCAGCTCTCTCTCGAGCACACTTGCGCTGCAGTATATCCAGCGCAATACAAGTTCTGTGCTGCTACATTTGGGGAGACATCAACAAAAACAGCAAAATACATAATTACAAATTCCATGAGGAATCACCGTAGAACATGTACATGCAGTCTTGAGCACTTTGTTTTCTGTGCAGATACTAAATTCTCAAGAAGTTTGCAGGCATCTCTAGGTTTCAATGATCTTAGATGTGCTCGAATCTATCGAAAGAACAGAACAGCATGAATAGTATACAATAAACATGCAGATTGGTTGTATGATTGAATATGGAAATGAAATTCAGTTCCACAAACCTTCTTGCTGGTTAAATTGGCGTCCACGTTTATGCTGCATCACAAGGACCTTCGGAGGGTCAGCAATTGCCCCAGCAGAGCTGCTCGTCCAGATTGTTGAGGAGGCTCAGGAATGGTCTGTAGCAGGGTTCTTCAGAAATATTAGGTCGCTGCTTGTATTGTATGATTAGTGTGCTTCTCTCATGGCTGTTTGACTTCTTCCCTCCTTCATAGGCCATCTAGGTTTCCTCTTTGCTAATTCGTTGGTAACCAAGCGATTACCAACCTTTGTGTAACTGTTTTAAATACTTTCAGCTTTCTCCTCTCGTTTAATGAAATACGTGCCAAGGTATGGTCGTGAAAAAAAACTGTTATATATGCTGCCATCACCAAATAGATCAGGCAAAAATACTAGAGAGAATGCTAGGACGATGGACCTTCATGCTCTCATATATAGCATCCAAGCATTTAAATTTTGTTTCAAAGAAATTCTAAGTGAAATAAACCCCAAGTTTAAAAATGTTGCACTCATTTGCATGCTTACCATTGATGCCTATTGTCAACCCATATATGGACATATGGTAATCACAATAAGCCTATCACACTACTGAGTGTAACTATGATTATGGTAACAAATAGTTGGACTAACGAATCCGATACAAGTACGGTGGAATCGGCATCGCCGGCGATCTCGAGCCGCAGCTCGCCGCCTATGCCAACAACAACCAAGACGAGTCTGAGTTTGCCTCTCTATACTAATATGCTCAAGATTTATTATATGATCTCGAACTTTATCTTTCACAACATAGTACTTTATGTCAATGTGTTTGGCAGCACCACTTGACCTATTGTTGTGAGCATACTGTACCGCTGGATTGTTATCACAATACAATCTCAGTGGTTAATTGATATTATCAATCACTTTCAATCCGGGTATGAATTTCTTCAGCCAATTCACCTGTCCCGTTGCCTCATAGCATGCTACAAACTCGGCATACATTGTCGAGGATGTAGTTACGGTTTGTTTGGAGCTTTTCCACGATATAGCCCCTCCTGCGAGAGTAAATATATATCCTGACATGGATTTTCTTTCTTCTCCCGCATAATCAGAATCTGAATACCCTTCTATTTGCAGGGAATCAGATCTTCTATACGTAAACATGAGGCCTTTCGTACCCTGCAAATAACGCAGGACTTTCTTCACTAATTTCCAATGTTCAATTCCTGAATTCTTTTGATATCTGCCAAGTAACCTGGTAACAAAAATTAAGTCAGGGCATGTACACACTTGAGCATATTGTTAACTTCCAACAGCTGAAGCATATGGTACTGCTTTCATTCGATCAATTTCATATTGTTTTTTGGGACACTGATGTTCCCCAAATCTATCACCCTTGACTATAGGAGTAGGTGAAGGACTGCACGCATGCATACTAAATTTCTTCAGGACCTTTTCTATATATGCCTTTTGCGATAATCCTAGAACCCCTTTCTTCTATCTCGGTGAATCTCTATTCCCAAAACGAGCGAGGCCTCACCGAGATCTTTCATATCAAAGTTTGAGGACAAGAATTTCTTCGTTTCCATTAGTAGATTGATATCACTACTAGCAAGCAAGATATCATCCACATACAAAATTAGGAATATGTACTTTCCATTCTTGAACTTTGCATAAACGCAATTGTCCTCAACATTTTCCTTAAACCCAAAACCTTTTATCGTTCTATCAAACTTCAAATACCACTGTCTTGAAGCTTGCTTCAATCCGTAGATTGATTTCTTTAGGCAACATCCCATATTTTCTTTTCTTTTTACGACAAAACCTTTTGGTTGTGCCATATAGATATTTTCTTCCAAATCCCCATTAAGGAATGCCGTCCTTACATCCATTTGATGTAGCTTCAAATCATAGTGGGCTACAAGTGACATTATAATTCTAAAAGAATCTTTATATGAGACTGGAGAAAACCTCTCATTGTAATCAATCTCTTCTCTTTGCGTAAAGCCTTTCGCCACAAGTCACACTTTAAATCTTTCTACATTTCCTTGGGAGTCATACTTTGTTTTGTATATCCATTTACAGCCTACTGTTTTGGTTCCTTTAGGAATATTTTCTAAGTCCCAAACTTTATTGGTACTCATTGATTTCGTTTCATCTTCCATGTCCTTAAGCCACTTTGATGAGTGATCGCTTCTCATGGCTTCTTCAAATGAGGTGGGATCATCCCCCATCTGAAATTCTTCTGTTTCATAAACTTCATAATCATCAGTAATAGCTGATCTTCTTATTATTTGAGACATTCTAAGTGCCTCTGGCACTTGTTCCACATTGGGTTGTTGCCGTTCTTCCTCATGTGCGACATTTGGTTCTATAGGTTCTTCAAGGACAGGTTCCTCAAGGACAGGTTCCTTATATTCATTCATTGTCGCCACGAGAGAACTTGCAACAGGTGTTGACACTACAGTGTCCTGCACTGTCGGCGCAACAACATCAAGTAGCGTGAAGAATGGTTCTTCAACCATCAGAGTGGGTACATGTACCTGCTTCTCCTGTAGGCTGATTTCTCTTGCTACCATGCTCCCCCTAATCATTTTATCCTCCAAGAACACAACATGTCTTGTTTCTATAATCTTCGTATGTCTATCAGGACAATAGAAGTGATATCCTTTCGATTTTTCTGGATAGCCAATAAAATAGCAGCTGACTGTCTTGGAGTCTAACTTTTATATGTTTGGGTTAAACACTTTCGCCTCAGCCGGATAGCCCCCCACACACAAATGGTTAAGTGAGGGTTTCCTTCCTATCCATAATTCATATGATGTTTTAGGCATCGATTTGCTTGGTACTCGATTAAGTATGTGAATGGCGGTTTTTAGTGCCTCCATCCATAAACTAATCGGTAATATGGAGTAACTTATCATACTTCTTACCATATACATTAAGGTACGGTTATGTCTTTCAGCCACTCTATTCTGCTGGGACTCCCCCGGTGTGGAGTAATGAGCGACTATACCATTTTCCTATAGGAACTTTGCAAATGGTCTAGGAATTTGGCCATATGGGGTATGTCGCCCATAGTACTCTCTAATCGGTCTGATCGTACTATCTTGATTTTCTTATTGTGCTTATTTTCAACCTCAGCTTTAAATATTTTGAATTTATCCAATGCTTCTGATCTTTTTTTATTTGGATAAATATAGCCATAATGAGAGTAGTTGTCTGTGAATGTTATAAACGAATCATAACCATCCACAGTTTTCACAGGAAATGGACCACATATGTCTATGTGGATTATTTCTAAAATTCTTGTGCTTCGTTTGACATCTTTCTTAATTTTTTTGACATACTTTCCTTTGATACAATCAACACATTGTTCTAAATCTAAAAATTCTAAGTGCAGGAGAATTGATTCCTTAACTAATGGTTCTATTCCCCCCTCGAAATATGGCCCAAGCGACAATGCCATAATTTTAAAGAGACATTATCAATTCTCTTCCGCTTCTTACTTACATTCGTAGATGGGGAATCATTTATATTCTCATCACATACATTGTTCGTATTCTCAGCAAGAGATAATAAATAAAGCTTGTCTTGTCGGAAGGCAAGACCAACACATTCATTATTGACGAATACCTTACATTTGACATTACCATAATGGCAATCAAATCCATCATCATCAAGTTTCGAAACACTTATCAAATTTCTACGCAAAGAGGGAACCTAAAGTACTTCTTTAAGTCTAAGTACAAAACCATTATTCAATTCTAAAGAAAAATCTCTAATGGCTTCAACATTGGCTTGCACTCCATTTGCAACTTTAATCGTTGTTTCTCCTCTTTGCAAGGTTCTCGTCCCACTTAACTCCTGTAAGGAATTTGCAACATGAGTAGTTGCTCCTGAATCATCCCACCAAGTGGATTTAGCATAACATAAATACAAGGATTCATTTACAAATGTAATAAATTCATCACCTTTCTTTAGCAGAGGTTTTAGGAAGTCTAGACAATCCCTCTTGTAGTGTCCCTTCTTGAAGCAGTGCTTGCACTGATCTTTTTTAGCTCCACCATACTGCTGATTCTCAGAATCCTAGGGTTTCTTTCTCTATGAATTGGCGAAAGAGGCCTTATCCCACTTAGGTTTTCCTTGTGGTTTAGAATTCTTGTCATTAAAGTTCTTTCTTTTGTTATCTTTCATAAAATGAGCGGATTCACCCTGTGAGGACTTTATCCTCTCCTCTTCTTGAGCACACATTGAGATGAGTCTTTCTATGCCCCATCTTTCAGGCTGCATATTGTAGTTCATAATGAAGGTGTCATATTCTTTTGGTAAAGAAGCAAAAATCAAATGAATCAAGAAATCATCTTCCTTCAAATTCATTTTCTTTAGCTTAGATGTCATAGTGTTCATCTTGAAAATGTGCTCTCTTATGCTACCACCAGTGTATTTCTCATTCACAAGCTTCTTAATCAGTGAACTTGTTTTTGGCCTTGGTAGACCTAGTAAACTGACTCTTGATTTTCTTAAGATATTCTGTGGTAGTAGCACATTTAGGGATTGAGCCCCTTATCTGTTCTTCTATGGTGGCCTTGGCTACCAATAGGCACTTGCGGTTGAAAAGAGTCCATTGCCTATGTTCAAGGTCATATTTCATTCTTATCTCAGCATGATCACGCTTTCGAGCAGCGAAATCAGCGTCAGATTCATTTTCACCTCTCATAGGGTCCTCTGGCTCAGTAGGACACGGTGAGGTAATGGCAAAGTCGACCTCTCCCAACGCAAGTTCCAGTTCATACTTCTCCCACCACATGCGGTGATTGCTCCCATTGAGTGTCGGGATGTTTGCAATGTTCATAATGCATTTGCCTCCTGAAACCACACCAGAGTAAGTGAGAAACATTTATACATAAAATCGCATGCTTTAATTCAACGTTGGTCAAATTAAAACATATAATTCATCTATGCAAACATTTTACATCACCGTTGGGCAGAAGTAAAATTAATGCATAATTTCTCATGGATCAAAAAATTATAATATTGTTATTAACAACGTTGGTTAGAAAATGACAACATCATAATCTTATCAAAATTATCATAAATTCCTCACTTCTCTTAAAATTAAATTATCTCGTTGGTTCAAATTTAATCAGAAGAGAACAATAATTATCATGCACAGCGGAAACATTAATAATCTTTCATATTATTATTTTCCAGAAGCACTAAAAAAATTCACTGTTTTCTGAGCAAAATATCCTTGGATAAAAGTTGCACATAAAATTGCATCAAATTCTATTCAAATTGATCAAAATTATGTCAAAAACTGTTTCTGGAAAATAAAACCGAAATTTCATCTTCTTCAATTGTGGCCCGAAAGCCCAGCTCGCGCTCGCGGAGCTCGCGCGGCCTAGAAGCAGCTGCAGCGCGCGGTCCAGTGGCAACATCGCGCGACCAGCAGCTCGCGAGCGCAGCCCATTGAATGTTACTGTTATGAAATGGCCCGTGGCCCAGTGCCGAGGCCCAGCCGCGCACCGCATGCTAAATCGGCCCGTGCCCGGGCCCCAACCTAGGCCTGGGCCGGCATTGTGCTCGCCCGCCCAGGCCTAAAGGTTTCCAGCTCGCCGTCGACCGATCTCGGCCGTGAAACTGGATTAGATGGCTGCCCTTTCATCTCGGAGTATCAAAACCCCACCGGCACCGGCGGCCGGCTGTCCCCAAACCCTAGCCCTTTCGTTCTCTCACCCTCTCCTGCTCTTTGGCCCGACGGCGCCTCTCAGTGCTGAGCACAACAACAGCCGCCGCCGTTCATGGCGAGCGACAGAGGAAGGTGGTGGCGCCGCTGCAGGCGGCCCCCTGACTCTTTCTTTTCTATTCCTCCTCTCCATCTCTCTCAGCACAGGCCACACCGGAGTCTAGGATGACCACCGCACCTGTCAGCTGTAGGAGAACGGCGGCACCGCCGTAGGTCCTCTCGCCGGAGCACGCGCTCCCCATAGGGTGAGCGCGGCGCTGTTGAGTGGCCTCGTGTCGGCGTCCTGATTCCATGTGAGCGCCCCAGCACCGGCGAGCCCGTGGCTCGGGACTTTCCCATGTTGACGGTGGGGCAAAAAAACACAGGTAGGTTCCTCCCCCTCTACGTCATTTCCCCTTCTATGGTTCATTCTAGGGTTCCAGTGGGTTAGGGTTTCTTCGCTGATCCAAAATCGGTTCGTTTCTTTGTTTCTTTTTCCCCGATCTAGGTTTCTTCTTAGTAAACCGTGGCTCTAGTACCTTCTTAGGTTCATTAGATCGGGTACATCATAGTAGGAATACAAGTTCATGATTCACAGTACATATACAAATCCTAATACATAGACTATAGAGAGGAAGAAAAGAGAGAGGAGTACGAGATCACAGACCATCGAGTGTCGTAGTGATCAGAGCAGTAGGGGTGGTTGAAGCGCTGGCGGCCGTCTCGTTCGCCGGTGTCATCTGCGCGCCGGCAACGACAGTCGGTGGAGACGGAGGTAGTGAAGTGAAGTGGTGGTGCAGTGGCGACGACGAAGACGGTGGCGGCTTCCCGTCACTAGCTACACCCCTCTTGGATTGGGATGGGGAATATCAGTGGGGAGTGGTGGCTCAGGTGAACCTCATATCGAGAGCTTGCCAGCCCCCACCTTTATTTATAGTGTAGTGTGACAGGGGCCCACCAACCATGTAGGGTTGGGCGCCCCCGATCCCGTCACTGGCTGCGCCCCTCTCGGATCGGGATGGGGAATATCGGTGAGGAGTGGCGGCTCAGGTGAACCTCGAATCGCGAGCCTACTGGCCCCCACCTTTATTTATAGCGTAGTGTGATGGGGGCCCACCAACCATGTAGGGTTGAGCGCCCCCGATCAGGGCACAAGAACAAGGCCCAAAAGGCCGTTGGGCCTAACTGGTGGGAGATCAAACCTAACAAAAGATGGTAACGATGAAAATGCACAGCAGCAGTACCTTGTACCTTCTTCAGTAAGGAAACATGGAACACTAGATGTATTGAAGAATTTGCTGAAGCTTGATCTTATAAGCGGCTGAGTCAACTTTGGATTCAACTTCATAAGGGCCAAAGTAGTGGTAAGACAATTTGGGACTGATACGAGAAGCATCAGACCCTTGAGCATAAGGTTGCAGCTTTAACCAAACCTGATCACCCACATTGAAGCTGCATTGTTAGCTTGGTTTTTCATCCTCTGACGAGCCTGAAGTAACTGCTGTTGGATCAAAGCAGTGATTGTAGAGCATTGCCATAACCAGTTCTCAAGATCAGCTATAGCACAATCTTGATCTAGATCAATACCAAAATGTCTTGGTTTATGACCATACAAGACCTCAAACGGTGTATGTTGAAGAGAAGCATGATGGCATGTATTATACTAGAATTTAGCAAGATGTAACCACTGAGACCACTTAGATGGACAGGAGTGAATGAAGCACCTGAGGTAGTTCTCGATACACTGGTTGACCCTTTCAATTTGACCATCACTTTGAGGGTGATAAGCAGAACTCATGCAGAGTCCAGTACTAGCAAGCTTGAACTCTTCCACAGTTGGCAAGTAAAAATTGTCTCTGTCGGATACAATAGCCTCTGGCATACCATGTAGCTTATATATATATTTTCCATATATTGCTGTGCTATCTGAAGTGCAGAGAAAGGATGCTTCAACTTCAAAAAATGAGAGCACTTAGAGAACTTATCTACAATGACCAAAATGCAGTTGAACCCAACAGAAGTTGGTAGTCCTTCAATAAAGTCCATAGTGACTATTTTCCATGCCTGATCAGGTACTGGCAAGGGTTGGAGCAATCTAGGATAGGGAATTCGTCCAGACTTAACCTGCTGATAGGTAGTGCAATTAGTAACGAACTGCTGATAGTAGTTTTCATGTGTGGCCAATAGAACAGCTTGGACACTCTTTGATAAGTGACCAAAAATCTTGAGTGCCCACCCAATGGACTGGAATGAAGTTGGTGTAGTACTTTAGTCTATAATTCTTTAGAATGACCCAACCAAATAGTATTTTTGTATTTGATAATACCCTGGGCTAACTGAAAATGTCCCATAGGATTGTGCACAACCAAAGCAGCTAGTAACTTCTGACCAACAGGATTATCATCATAGCTATTCTGGACTATTTGCAGCCAGACTGGTTAAGAATAGATATAGCGGCTAGTGAACCAGTAACATGAGTGGCCCTAGACAGTGCATCAACAACATAATTGAAGGTTCCTTTCTTGTAAGTGATTTTGTACTAATAGCCCATAAGCTTGGTAAGTACCTTTTGCTGCCAGTAAGAGCGTAGTTTCTGATAAGTAAGGTGAGTCAAACTTTTTCTGATCTATATGTATAACAAATTCAGCAGGTTGTAGGTATGCTTTCTAGTGATCAATTGCCAGTAGAATAGCTAAGCTTTCTTTCTCGTAGGTGGACAAGACTTGAGTTCTGGGACCTAATGCTTTGCTTACATAAGCAATAGAATGCCCACCTTTGATGTAGCACTCCTCCTATACTGGTATCGGAAGCATCTGTTTCAACTACAAATGGTTGCTCAAAATTTGGAAGGGCTAGCACTAGAGCAGAGATCAAAGACTGTATCAGCAACTAAAAAGCTTGCTCACAAATGTCTGTCCATGAGAATACAACTCCCTTCTTGAGTAAATCAGTAAGAGGTTTAGCTATCATATCAAAATTCTTAACAAATCTCATGTAGTAACATGCTAACCCCCAAAAACTCTTGAGTTCCTTAATAGACTGAGGGGAAGACCACTATTTGACACCCTGAATCTTGGATGGATTAGTAGCAACACCATTAGGACTGATTACATGGCGTAAGTAGTGGAGTGTTTGCTGGGCAAATGAGCATTTGGACAGCTCAACCTTGAATTGATTATCATGTAGCAACTAAAAACTAAGTGAAGATGATGAAGATGTTCAGTGTAAGTTTTACTGTAGATGAGTATGTCATCTATAAATACCACCACACATTTTCTTAGTAGAGGTGCCAATATATAGTTCATCACTATTTGGAAAGTAGCAGGAGCTCCAGTAATTCCATAGGGCATGACTTGATACTCATAGTGGCCTTGATGTGTTTGAAAGGTTGTTTTATATTGATCTTTTGGACTGACCAAGATTTGATGAAAGCCAGACCTCAAGTCTAGAGTAGAGAACCAAGCAGTACCCTGCAGTTCTTCAACAACTCTTCAACTATCGGCATAGGAAACTTATTTTTTTACTGTGTAAGCGTTAAGCTTTCTGTAGTCTACACAGAGTCGCCAATCACCGGTCTTCTTTTTAACCAACAGAACAGGTGAAGAAAAAGGGCTAGCACTCTCTTTGATCATGTTAGTCTTGAGCAGCTGGATGACTTGCTTTTCTATTTCATCTTTTTGAGCAGGGGTATATCTATATGGCTTCAACTAAAAAGGCTGAGCTCTAGGAATCAACGGTGTGGAATGGGTGTGCTGTCTTGGTGGTGGCTGACCAGTCAGTTCTTGAAACAGTTCACCAAACTGATTTACCAAGTCTTGAACCTCAGGTAACAATGGCAACTGGTTGGTGGGAGTAGTAGTGTCAACTGCATGTAACTCAACAACTCCCCACACAGCTTCTTGTTTTACCATAGCCGACAGTTGATGAAGTGTAACTTCTTGAGGCTTATCAGTAGTATCCTGAATACCCTGTATTTTGACTTCAGCCTGCTTGTACTAAAAACTTAGCCACTTTTATTCCATTGAATTTGCATAGGGCTGAATGACTCCAACCATTCCATACCAAGAATAACATCATAACACTGTAATGAGAGTACTTTGAAAGTAGTATTAAACATAACCCCTTGAGTAGACCGGGAGCAATCCACAATATCATAGGTACACCTCAGAGTAGCACCATTTGCAACCCTTACTTGCATTTGATGTTGCAAAGGAGTCCAAGGGCTTATCATTTAAGCCAAGTGTTCACTTATGAAATTGTGTGAACTTCCAAAATCTACTAAAACCAGTGAATTATAACCCTGAATAAAGGCATGTATCTTAAGTGTATGAGGTGCACATATTCCCTTCATTGCTTCATTAGATAAAGCCATAATTTCATCAGGGTCAGAATCAGATTCAACAGATTGCTCAGCAGATTCTCCCAATAGCTACCAAATCTCTTCAATCATTTGCAAGGGAACATTTGGTGGACAGTTGTGTTGAGGTCCCCATTTCCCACCACACTTGAAACACAAACCTTTGGCCTTTCTGTAAGCCATGAGAGAAGCCAGCTTTTCATCAGGTTGAGCAGGAGAATTCCCCACATCTGGCTCTGTGGAAGGTTTAGTGTCAACATTCTTGTTTGAAATATGTCTTGGCATGGATTGAGTCTTGCTTGTATGCTTGCTTGAATAAGATGAATCCAGCTTCTTGTATTATCTGGGAACATGTCCAGACAATACCTCTTCCTATAAAATAGCAAGAGAGCCCGTAGTATCCAAGTCTTTGGGACGATATAAGAAAACATCAGCTCTTATATCAGGTTTTAGACCATCAATAAACTTTATCAGGTTTTAGACCATCAATAAACTTGCTAGTGAGGATGGCAGGGTTAACTAAAGGGTCATGAGCAAGGAGTTGGTGCATAAGGTCATCAAAAAGGGTGATGCAATATAGGACAGAGCTAGATTGTTTGACATGGAAAAACTGACGAATGAAGTGATTGAACTTGTCATTGTCAAAATGATCAACTACTAGCTTACAAATCTGTTCCCAGGTGCACTGTTTCAGGTTAATTTCAATGGTTTGCATTCAGAAAGCAGCAGGTCCAGAGAAATTTATAGTAGCTAGCTTAACCTAGTTTTCTATAGGGATTCCATTCAGATCAAAGTATGTATCACAGAGATTGATCCACAATTTTGGGCTAGTACCATCAAACTTAGGAAAATCTAACTGAGGCATAGCTAGAGTCATATGGGAACAAGCACCACAGGAAGCATGATGCCAGAAATCAAAATCAGAATGAGTATGATGGAATCCATGCTTCGTACGGTTGACCGGAGGTGGTTCGTGGGTTGTCATATAGACAACCTCCGAACCATTGTTTCGGTGATGGGTTTCAACGCCGTGGCCAATAAGCCCAGGTGCCGCCTTCGAGGAGGATGGGTCAAGATGCGCAGATCTCGGCACCTTGAGTGAAGCAGATCCCAGGCCATCGAGTTGTGGTGTGGCCAAGGAAGACTTGAGCTTGTCGAGTTGTTGGCGCAGATTATCGACGCAATCGTGCAGATATGCGACCTGGCCGGCGCTCGAAGTCAGCCTTGGTGGTGGTGAGCTCCGCCATCGAGTTGTGGATGTCAATGAGGTACCGATTGGTCTCTGACTGCTTGTTCAGTTTCATCAGGATCAACGCCAACTGATCTTCAACCTTCATTGTCACTTGCAGGAGAGTACGATGTTCGTGAGCCAATTCTTCGATCCGGATTTCGATTGCCAACCCAACAGACCTCAGCTCAGACCTATGAACTCATGCAATTAACACTGAAGTGGATCACAGAACTCCGTCAACAGGGGAGCTCCGTCGACAGGGATTATAGTCATGATCAAGGAAATCAAACAAGGACGGATCGGAATGACGAACAGAGGCGGATGCATAGAGCGAACATGGATGTAACAAACTGAATCTGAAACCAGATGTCACACTACCAAGTGTAACTATGATTACGGTAATGAATATGAATCTGATACAAGTACGGTGGAATCAGCGTCGCCGGCGATCTCGAGCCGCAGCTTGCTGCCTATGTCGACAACAACCAAGATGAGTCTGAGTTTGCCTCTCTTCTCCCCTTTATGCATTATAATGGTAGTGCCATGATTCACCAGTCGCAGCTGGGCTTGGACTATGCCTAGATCAGTTACGCCATTCCAGTCGCAGCTGGGCTTGGACTGTGCCTGGATCAGTTACGCCATTCCGAGTCTTGTACACGCTTGTTGGGCTTCTTGACTCTTTTCCCGCCTGGGCCTCGCTTGGATGATTGGGCAATGCTGGCCCGAGTCGTGACAAAGCCCTGACCCATTAAGTGACCGTTGCATGCATCATTTGCTCTACTCCTTAATTTTGTCCTCAAATTTCTAAAATATCTTGTGTTTTAGGACAAATGGAGCTAGCACGGTGGTGCTAAATCCTACAATCACGCTCGATCACTTTTCAGAAAGAAAAGTTTAGTTGTGCTTGGTATGATGGATGGTTGTGCCTTTGTGTGCATGAATCTTGCATGGAGGTGTAGAAATTTTTAACCTAGCTTGATGCAAAAAATAGAACTAGCCAATGGCAAATAATGTTGCGGTGCAGATGATTAATGGTGGGCCTAGTTTATGCTCCCTCTATATCATAAAGAATGCAATTCTAAACATAGTGACATGTAAAACCGTGTTAAGTTGTACATTTGCAGCGAGAAATGTTTCATATTCTTAGAAGAATCACTAGAATTACTGCCAAACACAATGAAGAGAGAAATGTTTCAGGGATAATCACTTGGTTCACAACCAAAATTGTCCAGAGCGCATAATGGACATCACCATCATGTTTCTGTCATCAAAATCGTCAGAAAGCATATTTGGATCATCGCATTTGGAGCTTGGGCGAAGAAAATAGTCTTTCGGGTGTTGAATCAGCCAGAGTCAGAGTCGGCTTAGCTGACTCCCTAAGTTGGCTAAACCACTGGACCAACTTCCTCAAATTCAAAAAGGGACCGCACCATTGCGTTCCTCTCGTCTAGTTGATCGAAAAACATATATGGATCACCTCGTTTAGAGTCCGGATGAATTAATTATGAATTTTGGAAGCTTTTCAGCTAGAATTTCTAGTGCCAAGTCAGCTTAGCCGAGTTCCCCAGTCCGCTAAGCCAACTCCCCCTGTCTTTAGCCCAGAAATAGCATCTTGGGCCCGTGGAAGTCGGCAAAGCCGACTTTTCTGCTGTTTCCAAGCCGGTTTGGCTTCCAAATCGGTTTTAGACCTATTTTGGATGTGGGAAACTTGGTGATTATGTCTGGGACTTGTTTCCTACGAGGATAAGACTATCCCCTCTATATATACGAGAGGATCATGGCCGATTGAGTTCCAAATTATCCAATCGTCAAAATTAATCTACCAAGGATCATGACCTATGATGTTCATCCCTTGATCCAACCACCAAGGATGGAGCCCTATAGGCTTGCCGACCGACATAGGGCAACCCGGCGACGTCCTTGCCCTGATGGGGTCCTTCCTGGCCGAGAGATTCGATGGTTTCTTTGCTAGTTTGCCTGAAAACTAGACAGTTCTTCCTCACGCAAGCACACTGGTTATCCTTTGGTGGTTTGCTTGTAAACCCCTTCGTTCTTCACCACGAAAGAGGGACATTCTCGCTGCGTTCTTCGGTCCATGGTGGCCCAGATGTGCTAGCCCTTGCTGGTGTGTGATCTGGGATCAGTCAGGTGTCAACACACTTGGAACCTATTCTCTTTTTTTTTACTAATCCAGAGAAACACTCAAAACCTAGCTTCTCCCAATCCTAGTTCTAGTTTCAAGAATCCAAAGAGCTAGCCAAACAGTTTAACGAAGTGATCTGATTCATTGGAGAAATGTTTCTGAAGTGAATATAGATTCGAAACATTTCTACGAGAATTGAAACCTTGTCAAACACAACCTTAATCAAATTTATACAAAATATCTATAACTTTTATAGTTGTAGTTATAAATCGTTGATGTTGTTTTTCTATGAACTTAGTTAAATTTAAAATAACTTGATTTAGATCACACACAAATTAAATTCTATCCTCTCTGATCGGAGATAGTATACAATATCTTATCTATAAAATTCATTATCTTTTAAATAAAGTTAGGTGTGGTGTGAGAAATCAAATCGCACTATGAATGAAAAGACATTTGGCGAGTTGCCCTCAGTTTGCGCTAGGTTTGAGGGACACAACTTGCAAACGAGAGAAGATGAGCCGCCCTGTCCAGTTTTCCTATCATGGCGAAAGCACCTATAAAAGAGTGTTTCCTGCTGCATGTACCCATTTTTTTTCATTTTTGGCTCCTTTTTGAAAAATATTTATAAATAGACATCTATAGATTTGCTTTTGTTTTCTAGACCCTGGGCTCGGTGCCGTAGTCATTGGCGCTGAGCTTACACATCTCGGCACTGCTATCTTTGGCGCCGAGGTCCCAGGCCCATTTTAACATGGCGGCCTGCGTGGCTCTAGCGGGGCGACGACGTGGCACATAGCTCGATGCTGAGATCTATGGCGCCAAGCTCGGCAGCATGATCCTAGAGCCGTGCTCGGCGCCCTGTGCTTTGGCACCGAGCTAGGCACCGAGTGATTGTGTTCTGTCCACCTTTAGTTTTCTAGACCAAGATCTATGACGCTGAGCTCGGCGCCAAGGTCAACAACACCGAGCCAGCCGCCACACATCACCTCCACGCATGCCGCCACGCAGCTGCCTTTGCTTTTGTCTTCGACCTCGACACCAAAGACAATGGCGCCTAGACCAAAGACCACGGCACCGAGCTCAGGGTCTAGAAAACAAAATAAAACATCTAGGGATCTATTTGTAAATGTTTTTCAGAAAAGGGCCAAAAAATAAAAAATTCAGATGCATGTGCTTGTCACGGCATGCATTCGGTTTTTGTTTTCACTAAAACTTTAAATAAAGTAGAGAGATGGGGTTGTTCCCATGCATTCTTGTCTGGAATGGAACTCTAACAAGGCCTCATTTGGCATGGCTTTTTCACGGCTCCTCTATTAGGAGCCGTTTTGTTCCAAATTGGGTAAAAACAAACAGCTTTATCCATAGAGCTCCTTAAAAACCAGCATAGATAAAGGATAGGTGGAGGATGGAGCCGAAAATAACGACATAAGTCCATGGATCTACAAAATATGCCCAAAAAAAATACTGAATAGTGTAGTCCTCCAATGTTTGCAATGTCTAGTAAGCAATTTCTGATTGCTTGAGCAGCAGTAGTGAGAATCGGATTACAGGAATCTAACGATCACCAGCAGGCAGCCATGGGCAGCTGTGGTGACCACGAGAAACTGAGGAACGCCGGCAGCCCCAGTGAGAATTTAGCACAATTGAATCTCTGTTGGTTCCTCTATGTTGTCTATAGGTGATCCAGGAAGCACATTCTTGGCTTCCACGAACTAGGACCAAAGTTGATTTATTTGTATGATATGATTTGGGTTGATGATCTTGCAATTATAATAACATATTTTTTATGGTCTTTGTTCATATAGTCACACCTTTGCAATTTGATTTTTAGCTGATTACCCATCGGCAAATGTTGCTGAAGTTGTGGCATAGTCTAACACTGTTCATCATCCGGCAATAGGTATAGTGCTAGGTCAAAGTTGGCAAACTACCTGCTACTATGCTTTCACAATTGAAATTATATGCTATATCAAAGTTTGCAAACTACCTGCTACTGTGATTCCTAATTAAAAAAATCTAGCACTGCTTCATGTTTCGTTCTGATTATTTAGTTTTATTTAATTTATTGCTGCTATACTAAGTGGTTCGTGTTCTGCAATTGAGAATGCTTTTAAAGCAAAGAGGACATATAAATTCACATAAAACGAAGTAGTTTTTATAGATACAAGCGTGTCGCACAAGCATTTGTAGTTTTCTACTGGTTGACTAATTAACTACTCTATAAAATTGACGTTATGAGTGCAAGTTAAAAAGAAATAATTCACCATAAAAACATTTATAATGAATATGTAAATAAAAAAATTGGGGATGTAGCTCAACTGGTAGAGCATTATGATAAGCTTTCTAAAGGTTCGGGGTTCAATTCCTCGCATCTCCATTTGACAATTTTTATCAATACACTATCAACTCCTTTTATTTCTTTGATGAGTATATGCCAATTTTTTTCTATTTATTAATTAATCACCACCTAGACTCTTTTCATATTGACTAATTACCCATTGTATTACGAGTGTACTCCCACTGTCTCAAAAAGGAAAACTTTATGGAATGCGTGCAGGTCAAACTTTCTCAATTTTGACTACGTTTATAGAAAATGCATGCAATATTTGTTTCTTCAAGTAAATATATTATGAAAGTATATTCAACTATCTATCTAATGATACTAATTATGTATTATAAATATTAATAATTTTTATATATAATTGGTCAAAGCTAAAAAAATTTGACTTCTCGAAAAGCGAGAACGTCTTCTATTTCGGTAATGCTACGTGTCTTACGTCCGACACGAGAAAATCGTCAGACGCTCTCGTAGGCCTACCACCTCGTTGCGCTTTTACCTCGCCGCTCCCTCTGCATGTGAGTTTATTGAAAAAATCACTCGATCCTTATCCCTTCTGCTTCCTCTTCCCCTATCGCAGCGCCTTGCGGCTGCCATGTCCTAGATGCAGACGCGCACTCCCCTCACTGCCACCGTCCACCCCATCCGCCATCGCTTGCTCGCACCCCATCACCCGTGCCTCTCGCCCCCTCCCATTGCGCAAGTTGCCCGTTCCCTCCCTTCGCACACATTCATGCTAGTGGTGCTCGCTCCGCCCATCACACACGCCGCCCGCCTAGCCAACCCAAGCCTGGTGCTGGTGGCACTGGTGCTCGCGCGCGTAGCTAGTGCTGGATGCTAGTGGTGCTCGCACGTCGCCGGCTCCCACCCCGACAGCCGGAATTGACGGTAGAGGCGCTCTCCCTCCCCTATGTTGCAAATATATGTTTCAAGTGTTTCAGACGTTTAAGAGGTATGTTGCAGTTGATTCATATAGATGTTGTAAAAGTAGATTGGGGTTGTTGCATATGTTGCAAGTGTTTCAACATATTGCAAGAGTTTGTTCAAAATGTTTCATCTGTTCCATACGTATGTTGCAAGCGTTTTGATCTGGATATTGTCTATGTTTCACACATATGTTGCAACGGTATGTTCTAAAGGTTTAATCTGTTCCAGTCTTCCGTTGCAGCAAGTGTTTTCATGTTGCAAGTTGCAAGTGTTATATCTGGACGTTGCATATATTTTCACATATATGTTACAACTGTATGTTCTAGATGTTTTAGCTGTTTCAGACATATGTTGCATTCAAGTGTTTTCATGTTGCATGTGTTTTATGCTGTTCAGAGAGTCAGGGGCGTGGAGGAGTGATGGTGGCACATCACAGGCAGTGGGGAATGGGCGCGACGAGCTGGTGGCCGGCAGACGTGGCGCACAGCGCGCTGGGCGCAGGTGGTTGGGGGCACGACAGGGCAGGGTGCGCTTGCGGGGCGTGGTGAACGGATGGCGACAGGGTGCGTGGATGGGGGCGGGTCGAATCAAAGCGGATGGGGCAGATTGCGAGCGAGTGGTACTGACACAATGATGACATGATGCACATGTGGACAAGGCGAATTAGTGGACGGGGCAGTCTAGGCAAGCACGCGTGGGAAGCGACCGTCCCACATAATTCTATCCTGTCCGACGTTCGAGCGACAACACGTTCCCTTCTATTTTGCGACAGAGGGAGTATTACCTTATGCTTCTGCTCCTGTCTGACACCCCTGTTGCCTTATGACCGCGCCCAAAGTCCAGATCTCCTGAGTGAGAGAAGAGAATGGGGGAGAATTGGAGCGGGCACCACCGCCGAGGCACCGAGGACGCTGCTCTCGCCGGCTGGCGCCAGCCGCTGAGGTAGCGCATCCGCGGCTGTCGGCTCCGCCACAGCCCACCGGCCACTGCCCAGGCCTCAGGCGGTTAGGTGCCCACAGCAGCACGGCTACGGACGGCCAGGGCCACGGGCCAGGCGGCCAGCTACTGTGCCTCTGCGCCCCTAGTCCCCTCCAAGGCTTCGACTCCAGCTCGTCAGCTCCCAGCCGGCCCTCCCTTGATTCTTTTCCCTCCCCGGCTCCTTCAGTTCTGGTACGAGGACCACCAGTCTCATGATTTTATTTTTCTTTAGCAAAAAATTACGTAAGTTGAGCCAAGAATAGTTAGTCAAAGATTTTGGTGTCTGATACCTGATTGTTGCGGCCCTTGCTTTGAGACTGTCTGAGGCTTATGATATTTTGTCAGTACATGATCCAAGTAGGAGTGTTAGACTATTGTTTGTATAACGCTCCTCAATATGGCTTGATATTTGAATTGCTCACTTGCACAAAAGTTTTCTATATCGCATTTGATTTTTGAGTAGTGCTTTTAGTTACATGCTCTTCCAAGAAGTGAAAAAGCACAAATTTTAAAGTTTGACTAGGAATATAGAAAAATAGTATCAACATTTGTATCTGCAAATAAGTTTGTATGAAAGTATATATACTACATGCTCAATCCAATGTATACTTATTACCCATAAAAAATATTAGTATATTTTTGTATAAATTTGGTTAAATTTTAAAAGTTTGACTCTCTGGAAAGCGAGATATGCATTTATTTTGGGATGGAGGGTTTTTGTAGGGTGTGAAATGATAGCAATGCTATTTCCCTTCTTCAAATGTGTGGAAATATAGCCAGGTTTAACTTATAAGAGTGGGTATTGCTTATAAACTTAATATATCTTTGCAACAGGACTGCGACATATCTATTAGAAAATTTAGTTCAATCATTATATCTATTAGAAATTTTATCTTTATTTTAGTTATTTCTATATGTATCATTAATGGGTCGCCATAGGGTAGAGGTGTAATGATTAGTTTTCATTGCTAGGTAGAGGCTCTAGTCTTGAGCAAATTTTAGGTCCGCACTAACAGTAGGGACTCATTATTTACCTAGAACTACTCCCTCCGTCCCTAAATATCTATCGTTTTCACTTTTCAAGAAACAATTTTGACTATATATATATAATATTAATATTTATGGTACATAATTAATATTTTAGATAGATATTTGAATCTAGTTTTTAATAAATTTATTTAGAGATACAAATGTTGCACGTATTTTCTATAAATTGAGTCAAACTTTTGACACCGAAACCAATGGCGACAGTTAATTATGGACGGAGGGAGTACCTCCCTAGAGAAAGCTGCTGACATGGTAGATTTTGGTCCTACATAAAAAGGTACTTTCTCTGGGAATTGTGTACCTAGGAAAATAATATTGTACATAGAAATAAGTTTCTTTTGTGAGGGATTTGAGTTCTAGGCAAATATATACTATCATGGCAATGGTATTAAAAATTGAATTCAAATACATAATTTACATTTCAATTGGAATTCAAAACTATTTTAAATGCTTCTTATCTTAGAGTAAAAGACCTTTCAAAAGAAAATTAGACAAGGCCATCATGCAACACTAATTTGTGAACAATTGAAACCACAATCCTTTCACTCATCCACGTAGCGCTGCAAATGTTTCTTTGATTGTGATAACCTCAGTATAAACGTCCTGCATTGATGGCCTTTCCTTTGGTGTCTCCACAGAGCATGAGAGACCGAGTTTAACAAGATGCAGGATGCAGCTTTCCACCCCAGCTGTGGCACTATTTCCATGCTCCAAACTGTTGTACAAATCACCATCATCTTCAAAACCTGGAATGATACAAGGATCTAGGATCTCACCAATCTTTTGAGGAAATGCGCTCTCCGCAAATCTGTGAAGGTTCAAACCATTTGTAAACATCTCATATGTGGGACACTTCCCTGTCAGCAGTTCTAAGATAATAATTCCATAGCTGTAGACATCGCCTTCTGCTGAGAGTTTGCTTCCCAAGCCATACTCTGTAATTAATGTGTGTGTAACTGATCAAACAATTTTATTTCTTAATATTGGAAAAGCACAAAGAACATTATTGAATTGTGGAAAGTTTTTGAAGGATAAGTTTTCACCTGGTGCAATGTATCCAATTGATCCTCTTGGTCCCAATATGCTTGTTGAACTTTGATGACTACAGCTTTGAAGAAATTTAGCTAACCCAAAGTCAGCAAGGCGTGCACACATGACATCATCAAGAAGGACATTGCTGGGCTTTAAATCACAATGGATCACAGGGTGCACACAATGGTTGTGTAGATAATCCAAAGCGGAAGCTACATCCATTGCTATTGTTATTCTGGTGCCCAAACTCAATGGGCTTCTCAACCCATCCATGTTCAAATTAGGATAGAGCCAGCTCTCTAGGCTTCCATTAAACATATATTCAAGAATAAGAGCTTTGAATGGATGTCCTGATGGATCAAATGTTGAGCATGCAGTAATCACCCTTACAAGATTCCGATGACGAGTGTTCCTCAGTGCTTCACACTCAGCAACGAAGCTCTTTGGTGCGCCAAGTTCGTCGAGTTTGAAAACCTTGATAGCAACTATATGCTCTTCGAGCCCCACTCTACCTTTGTAGACTGATGCAGATTTTCCTGAACCAACCAAGTTGGCCAAAGAGAAATCATTTGTTGCCTTGACTAAATCAGCATATGAGAACTTCCTCAACTCATTGCAAGGTGGACGAAATTCTTGTTTAACTTTCTTTCTCTTCTTCAAGAGAACGACGACAAAACATGCGAAGATGGCCAAGGAAAGAGCAGTAAATCCTGCTATCTTCAGAATAACGTAGGCTTTTCTCTTTTTTGATCTCACTTCACTGCATAGTGGAAGCTGTGGCAAGTGGATACTACTGGCACACAACAACTTGTTACCTTCAATGAACACAACCTCTCCTATGTTCTGAAATATCCCACCAGTCGGTACTGGTCCTTCGAGGTTGTTGTACGACAAATGGAGAAGCTTCATAGAGCCGAAAAGCTCAAAGAACTCAGGAACTTCACCAGATAAGTAATTTCGAGAAAGATCCGTCTGACTGATGCCTCTCAATGTAATGAAAGATTCAGGGATTTTCCCATGTGGAGGGACCTCAAGTGCACGCAGGATCCTAGAGTGGAGGGGATCGTTCCACTCGGTTATTGGAAATATTCAGCATGTCGAGGTTTATCAAGCCGTAAATCTCCAATGGTATTTCTCCAGACAGTTCATTGTGAGATAGGTCCAGACCTTCCGAAAGCAAGGAAAGGGTGAAGAGCTCCTTCGGTATGCTACCAGTGAAGCCATTACAGGAGAGGTTAAGAGTTTCGAGATTTCTGCAGTATCCTAAAGCTCTTGAGATCAAGCCACTGAAATTATTTTCTTGTAAATAGAGCTCACTCAGTTTGTTGAGGTCACCAATGGATAATGGAACCTGCCCAGAAAGTTTGTTTTGGGATAAGCTAAGGACAAACAAGTTTGAAAGGTTTCCAATGGAGTCAGGGAGATTTCCAGCAAATAAATTATTTTCCATGTGAAGAAGGGTAAGGTCTGTAAGGTGCTCTATCTCTGGTGGTATGGCTCCAGATATCTGATTTTGTGTTAACAACAATACTTGTAAGCTTCTAGGAAGGTTCCCAATGGAAACTGGTAATTCTCCTTTAAGGATGTTCTTGTCTAGGCATAATAGAACCAACTGGCTGCAATTTGCCAATGAGGACAAGAATGACCAGTCTCCGGCTTCTAGTTTATTCATCCCAAGATTCAGTTCAGTTAAGGTGGATAGGTTCCCAAAAGAAGGAACAATACTATGGAACGAATTGTCACGTAAGTCTAACACCTGAATATTTGTTGCATTGCCTAGTGAAGCAGGGATCTGACCTTGGAAATGATTTCCTTGCAGAATCAATGTTTGGATGTTTGGAAGGGTATGGCCTATGTCATGTGGAATTTCCCCCACTGAGTTTGGATGTTTGGAAGTGTATCGTTCCCACCTTAGCAGTTAGCACGATTAAAGTTCCAGGAATGGGAGAATGAGTAGTGCTTATTTTTCAGTCACACAAAGTGGCGTATACAACACGGCAATGGACCTGCCCACTACACGGCTATAGGCCCAAAACTACTTTTGAACCGTTTTAGGGAGCTTTTGTAACTACATCAATGATGAATAACCTCGTTTAGAGATGCAGCCATGTCCTCTGTGGTGTATGTTCAGTTGCACTATGTACACTGCTGCGAGAAGCATTTCTTTACAGGCAAGCCGGCTTCCTCTTCTAGAGGACAAAAAAAATGTGGTTTCTAAGATTTGAACCCATAATCTGTCTCACATGACACATCTCCATCTCCACTACTAAACTATATACTCCCTCCGTATCGGATTTAGAAGTCGTTTTGGACAAGGTTTGGGTCAAACATTGGAAATATAAATCATCAATAACTTTTAAGTCGTTGAGTTTGCAAATATAAAAATTATATGAATAGATTTGTCTTGAAAAATACTTTCATAAAAGTATACATATATCACTTTTCCATAAATATTTTTTTTTATAAAAACAAGAGGTCAAAGTTGTGTTTTGGAGACCGTGTCGCTGTCCTAAACGACTTCTAAATCCGATACAGAGGGAGTACTCACTTGTGGGTAACATGATGCTATTTTTTATTAGCATTTTGTAATCTTGTATTAAATATCTTGACCACGAAATAATTTGAAATACAAAAAGTTTGAACCACAGAGTTTAAATCATGTCAAAAACTATAACTTTTGGTTTAGGACATGTCTCCCATTTGAGATTGTCTGAAAATTAAAAAATAAATCTCAAAACATAAGTTAAAATGAACTTTTGGGACTCAAAACAACTTCAAATAAAAAAACTTTGTCAACTACAAAGCTATAGAACACATCGACCACTGCAAATATGGTATTGACCATGTGAACAATCAAGGTCCTTTGAAAATTTTAAATTTTAAATTTTGAAATCTAAAAATTTGAAACACATATTTAGGACTCTAAACGACTTTAAATAAAGAACTTGTCAACTAAAAGTTTATAGATAGCATTGAGAACCAAAACTTTGGTGTAGACCATATGTTGTCGCTATTATGGTACCGGGGGACCCTCGTCTTAAGAGAAAGGCCCAACTAGGACGGGAGGGCCTGTAAACTGATATTCCATGAACGGGAGTGTTTGAGTGCGCAGCGGATACTGGCCTATCTCGTTATACCCACAAGCCGGCGCCTCTAGGCCTAGGTCCACTGGACCCCACAACATACCAAGACTTTGGGCCTAACTCAACCCAAGATACTATAGATAAGGGCTGCCTCCGTTTTATATGTTGTGCTCCTCCACCATCAATTACTATTGTGGGACTGAACTTAATAGGAAAAATGGCTAATGCTTATTTCAGTCACACAAAGTGGTCAAACTTGGACATGGTTCGTAACGGCAATGGACCTGCGCACTGTGGTCTACGGCTATATGCTTTTGAACCGTTTTAGGGAACTTTTGGAGCTATATGCCTATATCGGTGATGCATATATGACCTCTTTTAGCTAGCGATGTAGACATGTCCTCTGTGGTGAAGCAAATCCTGATTGTACACTTCATCAGTTTATTCATTCCAGTTATATATAACTATGTTCACTACTACATAAACTGTTTTTTAGCAACACAACCGTTTTAGACCACATCTGGGTGAATTTCTAGCCATCTCTATCGAAGCCTCCATTGGGTCACACTAACCAAGCTATCTCTAGAAATACATTTTCAGCTATGGCTAGAAATTCGGCCTCCCCAAAGCTTAAACAAAGATACCCCATTCTACACACCACACTCCATTGGTTAAGCTTCTGCAAATTCTTCGGTTAGTTGATCCGTTTAGATCTGGATCTAACCGTACAATCTAACAATAATAATAATAAATGCATTGGGAGTAGCCATTATGTAAGTGCACTACAGATAACTAACGCCACAAGACACCAGAGTCTTCCACTATGTAGATTGAATAATCATTATTGGCCCGCAATGGAGGCAGCTAGATACCTTATTGGAAGACATAAATAGTGGAAGACTCCATATTTGTTAGTGCAAATCCCTGGCCCGCTCTAGTGGAAATGCGTGAAACATACTTAGTAAGTTTTAAAAAAAATGTCACTACTACACAAATGATTTTTACCAACAAAGGACTTTTCAAGTAGAGACGGCTAAATCAAAATGCACCTCTAAAAATGGTTTCCAAGCCGGTCCGTCTATAGAAAAAGGTTTTTAGAGGAAGCTGGGATTTACAGCTGCCTCAAAAATACTTCTATCTTTACAGACGATTGGATCTAGAGCCGTCTCTAAATATAAGTGAATGCAGCATAATAAAATTTATGACTTTCTATGTCGATCGAGATTGATTGATTAACTTGGTTATATATAAGAGCTAGAACAAAAAGAGTTGGATGTTACGCGCAAGGGCTATCAGTGCTTGCTCAAGTGCCATTCTGCCAACCGATCTGTGACCTGGCAGCGACCCGTAGATGACTTGGCTGGCGGTAAACCATTGGGAAGCCACATGTATGTATCCGATACGAAAAAGGCACGGTCCAAGTCATCCACTCTCAAATGCATGCATGAGTCAAGCTTGCTAATTTAAGCACGCCGGGCTGGAGTCATGCTTACTGCTACCGAATCGTGCTACCAGCTAGCAAATCGCTTGGCCTCCTACCCTCGCTAGAGAATAGCGCAGAGGAGGCCGAGGGTGCCCCGCAGGAGATGAAGAGCGAAGGTTAGACAGAGAGGGACTGAACAGAATGGTAGTAAATTCAGGAATAAATAGCCATTAATTTATCATCCATTACTATAGTACCCACTGAGTATTTATAGGGTATAACCGGAGGCACAATGAAATTACAACTGGTCCTCAGCCGGTCGAGCGCCAGTCTATAAGGACACGGGGGCATTAGGGACATTTTGTGCCTCCGTCCCAACTACTCGACTAATGTCGTTTGGAGCTCCGCTGGTGGGGACCGCAGTTCTCTATCTTCTTCCATACGGTAGCAGAGCTGGCGCTGCATGGATCTCCTTCGGCTATCGAGGCGCCGTGGGCGATGCCTGCTCCTGCAAGGATAGGGAATCAAAGTTACCTTTGCCGGGGGCACTGGCAAGGCAGCCCCACTGATATCTGCAGTCGAGCGTTTGCATCATGAGACAGGGCACTTCTGCACTTGGAGACAATGCGGGGCTGAAAGCTCTTGAGGGTCTAGCCCAAGCCGATATAGTGACGGGTGGCGTGCCAAGGGTATCCCACTGTCATCCCCCACCGAAATAGCTGGTCAATAGGTCCCTAGACCGATCCTACGAATCACTTGGGGCCTTGGGGCTATACCTATCGGGTACGCTCACGCGTACCCTCGAGCGGAGTCAGGACGAGCATGCCCGCAGCCATCGCTCAGGGCTCGAGGGCTGGGCCATAGCCCCATGCTACCGGCCGAACGACGGGAGCCTGAGCCTAACCTTCCCTTAGGTAACCACTCGGGCATCAACTGATGTCCCGAGCTCCGGCCAGAAGCCTGCTCGGGATTCTGTTAGGCGCCCAGAGCCTGATAGGCATAGAGATGTTGCACCATTTGCCCGTTCAAATGGCCACGAGGCGCTGTCGGCCACTCACTCAGTAGGGTCACGCAACGTGCACGATGCATTAGGACAAGGAGCTCCCTAAGCTCCAAGGGCAGAGGGCTCTGGGCCCGCTCGTTAGCCCGTCTAGGAAAGGGAGGCTCCTTGTGCACCAAGGAAGCCTCGAGAAGGCTCACCCGGGGCAGGCCGCACAGCGCAGGCAGCCCCTGATGATCAAGTACCAGATTGTGGCAACAGCCTCAGGGGGTGGTTGCGATGTTGTCGGCCCCCTCCTGCACAATAAAGAAGTACCAGACAACGCCGAGACAAAGGACGGCGAGCAGCCGACGTAGAAGCCTTTGGCCAGAACTGAAACCGACTTGTAACCATGCCCTCCTCAGGATATAAGGGGAGGCATGGTCTCCTTAGGAGGGGCTCAGGTCCTTGACAGCTCAATGGGACTCAATAGCCAAGAACCCTAGGATATCCCTGTGCGATTGCCTACCAATCTCTCTTGATTCCTCTGTTGTAGTCCCTCGATTGGGCATTCCTAATAACACGAAGAACACCATATTGCTGGATGTAGGGCACAAAAGCACGAATAGGATAAACCGATCTGAGTCTCTTGCGTGTTTTGAGTGTCCGACCCACCATAGACTCATACACCGACCTCCGATGAACAACCCCGATGCTCACCACGGTTCCGAACCTGCAACAAGTAGCCAAACATATCAGTTAACCTGATGAAGATGTATCAATGTCTCGATGACCCAGATCAAAACAACATCATTCCTTTTGTTTTGTTGACCCTGACTCTACTTTACGTACATTCTAGAGTTCCTATTGCCATTATGTAAGTGCACTACAGATAACTGACATCACAAGACACCAGAGTCTTCCACTATGTAGATTGAATAATCATTATTGGCCCGCATTGTAGGTAGCTAGGAAACCCTATTGGAAGATAAATGGAAGACATATATAGTGGTCAGTGGAAGACTCCTTGTTTGTTAGTGCCAATCCCTGGCCCGCTCTAGTGGAAACGTGAAAACATACTTAGCAATTTTCAAAAATAAATGTCACTACTACACAAATGACTTTTGCAACAAAATTTTTTTCTTGTAGAGACGGCTTAATCAAAATGCACCTTGAAAATTGTTTCCAAGCCGGTTTGACTCTACAAAATGGTTTTTAGAGGCGGCTGGGATTTACAGCTACCTCAAAAGTACTCGTATCTTTAGAGGCGGCTGAAACTAGAGTTGTCTCTGAAAATATAGCTGTAAGCGGCACAATAAAATGTATAGCTTTCTGTGTTGATTGAGACTGATTGATCAACTTGTACTCCCTCTGTTCTAAATTATAAGTCACTTTGACTTTTTTGGTTCATCCATTTTGTTATGTATCTAGACATATTATTATATCTAGATGGATAGTAAAGTGATGTACTAAAAAAGTCAAAGCGACTTTTAATTTGGAATGGAGGGAGTAATATACAAGAGTTAGAACGAAAAAAGTTCGATGTTGCGTGCAAGCACTGATAGTGCTTGCTCAAGTGCCAACCAATCCGTGACCTAGCCAACGACGACCCGTAGATGTAGTGCTTGCTCAAGTGCCAACCAATCCGTGACCTAGCCGACGACGACCCGTAGATGACCTGGCGGTGAACCATTGGGAAGCACGTATATGTATCCGGTTGACCGGTTCAAAAAAGGCGCAGTCGAAGTTGTCCGCTCTCGAATGCATGCATGAGTCAAGCTTGCTAATTTAAGCACGCGGCCTGAGTCAAGCTTGCTGCTAGAGTGCTAGCAAATCGTGCTATATCAGCTAGCTTGTTTGTAGTGTTTTCTACTCCTTCTATCCCAAATTATAAGGCATTCCAAGAATCTTGGAGAGTCAAATAATCTCAAGTTTAACCAAATTTATATGATAAGATAATAATATTCATGACATCAATTAAGTATCATTAGATTTTTCATTAATTATATTTTCATAGTATACCTATTTGATGTTATAAATTTTTGTAATTTTTCTCTACAATTTTAGTCAAACTTAAGATGATTTGACTCTCCAAAATTCTTGAAATGCCTTATAATTTGGAATAGAGGGAGTATGTGTCTGTGTCGTCTCTATATAGCTTTTCTCGATCTGTAGTTGTATTAACAGCTAGTCTAGTACTACTTCATTTTCCCTCCTCATCACCTCCGCGATTCGTCGATCAATAGAGCCAGCATACAGCATGCCGTCCAGCGACAAGCAGTTCCATGTTTCCACCAAGAGGTCGCCGCCCGTCGTCGTCCTTGGTGTAATTTTGCTGCTGCTTCTCATGGTCTGCAGCGACGACGGCTGCGGCGGCAGCCTCGTCTTCCTGGTGGCAGCTGCTGCAGATGACGAATCCGGAAACACAGGAAGTAGCGACAGCAGCGGGCGTAGTAAGTGTCTAGGGCCAGCCAAATCAGGGCAACCCCTTACCCATGCACACATGATAACTATTTGCATTAGTTGCTGCATTTGTAGGAAAAAGATTTTCTTTAGTAAATCAAAAGCCTGTGGCTTCATTATCTAGCTACCTAGGAGTAGAAGTACTAGGTAGCCCCCATGGAAATTTCATAACTATATTTTTTCATTCAATGGCAAACCTTAAAGCGTTAAATTAAACTAATAAAGAGTTTGACGATTATACGAATGTTTCAACGATGACAACTGTGCCTGCTGCTATATATCTTTATTTATTATAAACTCGATTGACTGTCTCTTAGGGCAGTCCCAACGGTGCATTGATGGTGGTTTCTATCCTTATTAATTGTCTTGCCATCTAAGCAAATTGCTAATGTGGCAGTTGATTTATTATGGAGAGAGAAGGAAAAACGGAGAAACCGTTTCTTGGGGAGGAAACGAAGTCGTCCCGCATGCCGATGCGCGAGGAAACGGTGTGATCTGCGTTGGGGAGAAACAGGTCGTTTCCTTCTTCGCTCGGATCTTTTGCTCCAAGCTGCGCCCTCGCTCTGGTCGCCGGGAGCTACCCGCTGCAGCAGCTTGGCCGCGTGGAGCTCCGGCCTGACTGTCACCGCCGTGACCCGCGCCCTGACTGTGCAGGTGCCGTCGTGGAGCTCTGGCTGCGGCCCGATGCAGCCGCGCCGCCATCCTGATGGTGCCGCACGATGCTATGGAGCTCACCGGCTCGCGGGTCTGCGCATGCTCACGCCATGGACGAGAGGTGGCCCAGCACATGGACGAGGCGCGGAGCTCACGCGGCTCACCGCCGCATGTGGATCTCGTGCGAGGCCACCTAGCGCCGTCCACCTCGGCCTCCCGGAGGCTAGCGCTCACCGTCCGCGCCCGCTCCACTACCGCGGTGGTGCCGCGTACGCCGCGGAGTCAACCGTGGACATGCAGGAGGAAAGCCGTGCACCTTGGATGATGAGCAGCCAAACGATCCTTCCAAGTGATGGATGAACTCGACCAGAGCTCAGCGTGGCGTGGCTAGTTGTTTCCGTGCTAGCTAGCAGGCAAACGTTCCACTGCTAGCTAGTTGTCTCCGTGCTAGCTAGTTGTCCCCGTCGGCTTCTGCTTCTTCGAGGCGCTCTGCCGCCAGCAGCTCCCCGGCGACGGCGTCTGGTGAGCCTTCCCTCTCCCGGAGCCACTGCTAGACATCTAGAGGGGCAGGTCGGACGAGAGAGAAAAGCCAAATGCGCAGAGGATCCGAAGATGGGAGATTGAAACATAGCGAGTGATTGGGTTAATTTTTATCTATACTCCAGTATAAAATTATGCAATGGGAAAGGTAGTTTCTTGGTACGATATCCTATACTATAGAAACTATCATGGTTTTTTCCATTGGGACTGCCCTTAATCCATATATAGTAGTACGTGCCGGATTAATAAAATATACTAAGTCATATAAATTAATTGTAATGTATACAATTATGGAAAAAAGAGGTATTTAAGAAACCATATATAGTTAGAAAAGGAATCTTTTTTAATAACTTGTATCACACCACAGAAAAAGAAAGTATATTAGCGGCCATTTGGATCCTTTCATTTGGAAGAATTAAAATCTAGTTAATAAACTATACTATTTGACTTGGAATTTGACATTCCACCACTTTCAAAAGTTCACATATAGTCTATCTCAAATTCATATTGTGAGAGATGGAAATTGATTCTATAAAGTACCATGATATGTTTCTACTTTGCAACTTACAACACGCTATTCAACTCGCTCCCCTATGGTAGAAATGCAACACATAAGTATCTCTTGTATAGCCAACAATAATATACAAATATAATTCATATACAATCATATTAGCTTAATTAATATGTGTCTAAATTATAATTATTAAAATGAATTCAATTCCAAGTATCAAATGGGGCCTTATATTTATTATATATGAGTAGTTTAGACTTAAGATTGTTGCGCCATCTTTTGTTAACGCAGATCGTGCCCCGAGAACCGGTCCTCCGAACTCTCACCCTATCGACGCGCAGAACCGGTACAATGGTCGTGCTAACCGGCGCTGCCCCAGCTGGATTTTATTTCACGAGAAGCGAGCGGACGACCCACCGACGATGGCCCATCATCGATTTGCTCCAACCGTCTACAGTTTTCTACCACGTGGTCTGGTGTCAAAAGTGGGTATACATTTTTTTTCCTAAATAAATGACCATTACTCCCTCCTCAAGTGTCTGTTTTTAAATACGCGTATAAAAATTATGTACGTATGATATACTATGTTTTCAACTTATATACATTGAATGTATATGTTATTTGTAACTTATGTACGACAAGCTGTATGTAGCAACTTACGTAGCCTTTTATAGATAATTAACAAATTGTGATGTGTGCTTCATATAACATTAATGTATGGACATTGATATGACAGTTGCTACTTCAATGACTTTGCTGGCGTCCCTAATGCCACAGTACACGTGTAAAATTGCGCTAGAGAATTGGCGTTTGTGACGTCAAGATCTCACAGATGTGTATTACGCGGCTCTGATTACTCTCGTCAGAGACACGTTTTAAACCAAATGTGCCTTTCAAGAACGGTCATCAGAGATGCGGACAGCTAAAACATGTCTCAGGAGGGTCTTACGAGGGACGCATTTTAGCTATCTGTGTCGTCTCTGACGAGGAATTACAAAACCAAGACAAAAGAAGAATAATCTCAATGCCAAGGCAAGGAAACCAAATATTAGTAGTAAACAAATATATTACATATGCAGATTTGGACACACCAGACTCATTGACATTATTGACGGTAGCTATACAGGTATATATCCATCACATACACACATATCTATAACTCTTATAAAGCAAAACACCACTAGAAGATTTATCTGATCCCATAGTGATCCACGTCATCAACCACTATTTCCTGTCTTCGTTGCCGTCATCGCATGACCACCAAGCAGCTTTTCCGTGCCACTTGCACAGTCGAACAGGCGGCATGTCTGTTCCTCTCCCACCCACCATCAACCGAGGAACCCATCACTTCGCCTGCCACTCAAATGTCCTACTGCTCCATTGTGCTGGGAATGCCAGGCGATTAATCAACCTCCACATGCTTTATATTTCAAAAAGTGCCGAGGTGAGACCATCGGTCTCTCCTCTTTCATCCTGTGCCTCTCCCGTTTAAAACCGTGGCCCACAGGCTGATTTCTGTGAATGCCGGTGAGGTTTCTCGCCACCGACGATGGCAACCACTGCGTCGGACCTCATGTTCTGGCCAGCGGAATCCCCACTTCTCCCCCTTCTAATCTCGGCCATCCATCACAGATCCAATGGCCTAGATCAGCTAATACCGGTTCACCAATGCTCTTTTGCAAAAACATCCCTGTGTTTCATCATATTTATGCCTGGCATCCCTGGCTCAGATTTAAATTCAGATTTTATTTATTGTAATTCAAAATTAGTTCGCCGTATTCATGATTTTGCCATCCAGCTCTTAAAAAACCCATAACTACTCCATTTTAGATCCGATTTCAGTGATTCTAGCGTCTGTGTTCGTAGCAATGTGTAGAATATAATGAAAACCTTTTTACTTAGTGTTTCATATGTTTTTGTACTGTTCTATTTGAGTTCAATTTGTTAGTTCGTGCACGATTGCATCGTTGCTTGTGTGGTGATATATTTAGATCAAGTATAGACGGTGAGCAGTACGTCATTGATCAGGAGAGCAGTACTTTGACAACCAGGACTAGCAGGAAAACTTTGAGCAAGGCAAGTATAGCATGTGATCATTCTTGTTACCTATTCACCTTTAACCACTTAATTCATACTGCATGTGTCTACCTTGATTAACACTAAGGATTTCCTAGCTTTGTACTCGTACCTTGTCACTTATGGGATCATGCATTGGGTAGTGTGATGCTAGTGCTCAATTAATGACCATGATCTGTAACTTGACTAATGATACATGTAATAAACATTAAAATATGCTTTTTAGCAACATGGACAAAAGGATGCTGGAGTATTTGGCTACTTTCTAAATGCTTTAGTTTCAATCCCTAAGCACTTATCTATAAGTGACAACCCAGGACTTACGGTACAACCATGAGTGCTATATTGGCTCTGGCTTTAGTTCAATAGAAGGACCTTTTCTAGCTTGTTAGTGGTTACCAAAAGGCGCAAAAGGGGTTTGACGAGACAGGTATAGGACAACCTATATTCCTATGAGTATAGCCGATAAGGAGTTATGCCATTCGAAAGGGGGTTCCTACGTCTGCTTAACATTGAAACCTAGCGGATATACTAATTAACTTGTTAGACGAACCTTTGAAAGACTTCATAGTGAATCGTGTCGACCATCCTTGGAAGTGGGTTAAGGCTAGCTACCTTAGGCGAAATGGCAAATCACGGCTCATGGGTAAGGTGTACAACCTCTGTAGAGTGTAAAACTGTTATAACAGCTGTGTTCATGGACACGAGCAGCCTTGAGATCCTTATGGAATAGATGATCACTTATACTTATTGTTTATCGCTATACATTATTTTTGTTTACATGATCATGTGGTTATATGGGCTTATGCTAAATTTATTGCTATTCAATTGCTAAATTTATGACTAACTAAAAGCTAATCACAGTAAACCATAGTCAACCTTTTTGAGCCTCATGAACCCCATGTTATAATTATTAAGTACGAGATGTACTTATGCTTGTTTATTTTCACTACTTGGATAAGAATCCCGGATGGGTAACCGATTATGGCGATTATGCTGAGTTTCCTGAGGATTACTACACTTGTGGTTCACCGGTCAACCGTCCCTGTCGAGTATGGAGGCTCTCGTGGAGAGTAGTTGTCACGTTTTTCCACTTTTATTATAGACTTGATGCTTCTGTAATGGTTTATTATTCATGATGTAATGAACACCGGTGATGATACATTATAATTTGTCGTCTTATGTGTGTGACTGATTTCTGGACACACATAGGATTCTACCTTCGATTTTGTCCTTAAAATCGGGTGTGACACCTTGTCTCAAAGGAAAACACCCAACTAGGATGGGATGGACCGAGTAGGCTACACAAGAGGCCTAAAATGAACAAATTACCTCATCTACTTGGTGGACAGGGCATAGTAAGATGTACTTAGAAACTAACTCTTTCTGACTAGATTTCCTTGTAATAAACTAGGAACCAAACCTGTAAACTGAACATGACTCTATTTGAACTATGAAGTTTTAGATCTTGTCAAGCACTATAACTTTGATAAGAGGACATGTATTCCATTCGAAATTGTTTGAAGAAATTAAAAAAATGAATGGAGCTACTTCGGTCTACTTGATTGAATCAAGCACTACAAATTTAACTTAAATTAATATAGCAGCTGTTTCGTTCTACTTGTGCAAACATTAATTTGAGTTTTCTTTTACAACAACAAACTTTGAGTTGTGGTGCTAACGTGTGTGTATTTATGCTAATGCTTATTAGCACTCTTACCTTATTAGCACGACCTCTAAAAAGTTCGAGGAACGGGAGGATGGCTAATGCTTATTTCAGTCACACAAAGTGGTCAAACTTGGACATGGTTCGTAACGGCAATGGACCTGCCCACTACAGTCTATGGCTATATGCTTTTGAACCGTTTTAGGTAACTTTTGTAGCTATATGCCTATATTGATGGTGCATATATGACCTCTTTTAGCTAGCGATGCAGACATGTCCTCTATGGTGAAGCAAATCCTGATCATACACTTCATCAGTTTATTCATTTATGTTTATATATAACTATGTCCAATACTACATAAATTGATTTTTAGCAACACAGCAATTTTAGGCCACAGATGGGTGAATTTCTAGCCACCTCTTTGGAAGCCTCCATTGGGTCCCACTAACCAAGCTATCTCTAGAAATACATTTTCAGATATGGCTAGAAATTCGGCCACCCCAAAGCCTTCAACAGAGATACCCGGCCCATCCCACACACCACACTCAATGTGTTATGCTTCCACGTTCTTTGGTTAGTTGATCATTTCAGATTCGGATCTCAGCATGCACTGTAACAATAATAATAAATGCATTAGGAGTAGCCTAAGCATATATATCAGTTAACCTGATGAAGATGTATCAATGTCAGGATGACCCACATCAAAATAGCAGCATTCCTTTTGTTTTTGTTGACCTTGACTCTACTTTACTTACATTCTAGAGTAGCAGGTGCCATTATGTAAGTGCACTACAGATAACTAACGCCACAAGACACCAGAGTCTTCCACTATGTAGATTGAATAATCATTATTGGCCCGCAATGGAGATAGCTAGGAAACCCCTTTGGAAGATAAACGGCAGACATAGATAGTGGAAGACTCCTTATTTGTTAGTGCAAATCCCTGGCCCGCTGTAGTGGAAACGTGAAAACATATATACTTAGCAATTTTCCAAAATAAATGTTACTACTACGCAAATGATTTTTAGCAACAAAGGACTTTTCTAGCACAGACAACTCAATCAAAATGCACCTCTAAATGGTTTCCAAGCTGGTCCACCTCTAGAAAATGGGTTTTAGAGGCGGCTAGGATTTTCAGCTGCCTATAAAAATGCTCCTATCTTTATTAAAGGTGGCTGGATCTAGAGCCATCTCTAAACATATGCGCAACACTAAAATTCATAACTTTATGTGCTGATAGAGAATGATTGATTAACCTGGTTATATATAAAGCCAATCTCAATGGAGGGTTTGATAGAATTTTATAGGCATTAAATACACTAACGTGACACTGTACTGATAAAGAGAGAGATTACAAAAGTTTCATAGGAGTAGAGAGATGTTTCATGGGGATAAAGTCTAGTGTATTGTTTTCAAAATATGAGTGTGTTGAAAAGTGAGATATGAAAACTCCACTAAGACTGGCCAAGAGCTCGAACGAAAAGAGCTAGATGTTGCGCGCAGGCTCTATGCTCAAGTGCCATTCTGCCAACCGATCCGGCCGACGACCACCAGTGGATGACCTGGCGGTACGAAAAAAGGCACGAGTGCGTTGCTAATTTAAGCGCGCGGAGCCAAGCTGCTAGCATTCTAGCAAATCGTTCACTAGCTCATCTGTAGTACCACATACTACTAGCATTTTCTCGAAATATAGGTCTTCGAGGCATATACAGCATGTCGCCCAGCAGCTACCATGCTTCGACGAGGTCGCCCGTTGTCCTTGGTGGTGTAATTTTGCTGCTGCTTCTTGTGGTCTGCAGCGACGTCTTCCTGCTGGCAACTGCTTCAGAAGGCGAATCCGGAAGCACGGGAAGCAGCGGAAGCAACGGGCAAAGTAAGTGTCCACGGCCAGCCAAATCTGGGCAACCCATTACCCACGCACACAGCACATGATGCGGCTATAACTATTTGCATTAGTTGCTGCATTTGTAGGAAAAGGTTTGCATTATATTATAGTAAATCAAAAGCCTGGCCCTCATCGACTTCATTGTCTAGCTACGTAGGAGTACTAGCTTAGGTAGCCCCCATGGAAATTTCATAACTATATAATTCTTTCAATGGCAAACCTTAAAGCATTAAATTAAACTAATAAAGAGTTTAGATTAGACGATTATATGTTTCAACGACGAGAGATCTGTCGCTCAGTCCTTCGGAGGTGCTCATAGGGGTAGGGTTTGCGTATGTGTGTTTATAGGGTGAATATGCGTACGTGTTGTAGGCATCTACGTTTTATTGTGTAATTAAAAAAAATACCGTGTCTGCTCCTATACATCTTTATTAAACTTGAACGACTGTCTCTTAATCCATATGTAGTACCTGCCGGATTAACAAAATATACTAAGTCATATAAATTGTAACGTACATTAAGGAAAGAAGAGGTATTTAATAAGAAACTACTCGTACATATAGTTAGAAAAAGGAATCTTTTGAACTTATTATAGCACATCCACTGAAAAAGAAAACTACATATATTATTATATATGCGTATGTAGTTTATTTAGACTTAAGAAGATTATTGCGCCATCTTTTGTTAACGCAGATCGTGCCAAGGGAACTGGTCCTCCGACACCCCACTCTGACTCTATCGACCCGCGGAAGGAGCAGTACTCTCATGTTGGAATAGGACCTTCTTGCACCTCACGGGATCCGCACGTTAATTGCGGGATTCCTCATTGATGGTCCTACGAGAAGCGAGCGGCCGGCGACCCGCCAACGTACGACAGCCCATCGTCGATTTGCTCCAACCGTCTACAGTTTTCTACCACAAGCATGTCCTTTCTGGTGTCAGTGGGAAAATGGTTACCTTTTTTATTTCTAAATAAATCACCATTTTACTCACTAGGTGTCCGTTTTTTAATACAAGTTTGCACTGCTAGCTGCGTTCCTTGCCTCAAGATCTACAAAACTAGATTTCATATTTGATACTGTATATTTTAAACTTATATGCATGCACATAGGATTGAATATATATTATTTGTAACTTATGTACGTTCAAGCTGTATATGTAGCAGCTTATGTAGCCTTTTACATAGACATCGTATAGCATTAACTATTATGTATGGATATTGATGTGACAGTTCCTACTTCAATAACTTTTGCTGGCGCCCCTAGTGTCACAATACAGGTGTAAAAATGCGCTAGTGAATTGGCGTCTGTGACGTCAAGATCTCACAGATGTGTATTACGTGTCTCTGATGACTCTCATCAGAGACACATCTTAAACAAAATGTGCCTTTGAAGAAGGGTCATCGGAGACACGCGTGGATAGCTAAAACATGTCTCAGGAGGGTCTCACCCGGGACGCATTTTAGCTATCCGCATCTCTGATGAGGAATTACAAAAACAAAACAAAACAAAAGAAGAATAACCTCAATGCCAAGGCTAGGAAACCAAATATTGGTAGTAAACAAATATAATATTACACATGCAGATTTGGACACACCAGATTCATTGACGGTAGCTGTACATGTACATATCTATCACATATACACACATATATCAATATATATAAATGACTACTATGCATATCAATAAACACATATGAACTTGATCATTATGGCAGATTTTTTATTTCGTCCGCTTCTTATACTGGGCTGCATTCTAAAAGAAAGGAGGAAAACTACTCCATTAGTTCTAACTGATCACATACATGCGCAACTACACACAGCACTGATAAACAACACATGCATCAATATAAACATGGCAACTCCTGATCATTACGGTCTATGCATGTTTTGAAAAGTGAATTTCAATGTTCATATGCAGTGAAGTACACACAAAAAAACATGGCAAATCGCACCATGGCTAACCATACAAGGAAAGAGCATGGAAGTACGCAAATATATGACACCCAAATACTTCCTGAGACATGTGAATATACATGCAGAATCAATGTAGGAGCATAGCTCCATAGTAATCTGTCTCCCCTTGTGTGTCCATTTTCAGGCTTTAAGTAGGCACCCATTCCTGTTTGACCTGTTGCAAAATTCCAACAAAAATGTTGAAGACAAGTTAAATAATAAACATATGCTAAGGTTATATGGTCTAGAAAAGAAAATCAATATATGAATGTTCAGCTAAGGAAAATAATGGTACCTCTCCAAAAAAAAGATGAAAATAATAATAATAGCTGGTGAAACATGTATGCCATTCCTTAATTCTTAACACACATAGAAACTAAAGAAATTAAGGGTTTGTTTGGTTGAGCTTGGGCTGTCAAAAAGTTGTTGTGAGATATGAGATGTAGAAAAATCTAATGTAAGTTATGCAATGCGAAAAGACACTGGTTGTTTGGTTAAAATAAATATACAACCTATGTTAGGTGTAGTCCCACATCGAAGATTATGGTGGGGGAGCACAACATATAAGGCAAGGGCAGCCCTCATCTATTAGACTAGTCTTTTTGGTTGAATTTGGTCTGAGGTCTTGGTATGTTGTGGGCTCCAGTGAACCTAGGCTTGGGGGTGCCGGCTCGTGGGCATAGCGAGCTGGGCTAGATCTGCTACACACTCTAACAAGTGGTATCGAAGCCCATTGTCGGAAAACCTAGAAAATCTTAGGAGTCACATGTTGACGGGGAGCCCGTTAACGTCTCGAAGGTCACATGGCTTGTGTGTGGCATGGAGCATTGGACTCGGGGCCTGAAAACGTCTTTCAGAGATCACATGGTGTCTGTGTGCTGCGAAGAGTTGGGCCCGATGTGTAACTAGGGAGATTGGTAGGTTTAGTCCCACATCGAAAATTGCTAGTGGATAGAAAAAATAGAACATCAACCCTTGTTGCATGTGCAAGCGAAGGGGTGTACCAAGGGGTGGTCCTGAACATCTACTGCATATGTAGTGAGCTGCAGAGGGCATCAACCCTTAAGGGGGGGTGAATGTAACAACCCAACCTGTTAGAAGCTTGTAATAGTTGTGTAGTCATCCCATGTGGCACATCAGGAGTTATAGTTGGTGGGATTAGTACCACCTTGGAAGTTTAGGATGATGTGGGCTAGCTTATAATCCTTGTCATTCCAAACGTAGCAACTCCGGGTTAATCCTTTTCCCCGAAGCGAGGAAGAAAGTGCAAGAGAGGTGCTACGCGTATGCAGGCCCGTTCCACGTGCGAAACTGGGCCATATAAGTAGTTTTTGGTCACGAGGTGCATCAACCCTTGTTGTATGTATGTGCCCGCAGAGGTATATACCAAGGGGTGCTCCTGAACACTTGTTGCATTTGTAGTGAGCTGCTGAGGGCGTCAGCCCTTAAGTGGGGGGTGGGGGGGTAGGGGAGGGAGCGTGAATGTAACCCCCCAGCCCGTAAGATGCGTCGTTCCAAACGTAGCACCTCTCGGATAATCCTTTTATATGGTGCGAGGACGAAAGTACAATAAAGGTGCTACACATATGCAGGACTATTCGACGTGCGTAGGTATTCTGAGCATCAACCCTTACCGCATGTGCCCGTAGAGGGATGTACCAAGAGGTGGTCCTAGACATCTGCTGCGTATGTAGTGAGCTGCTAAGGACATCAGCCCTTAAGAGGGGTGAATGTAACACCCTAGCCCATTAGAAGCTTCTAATAGTTGTGTTGTTGGCGCATATGGCACACGAGAAGTTGTATTTGGTGGGTTTAGTACCATCTTAGAAGTTTAGGAGGTTAACAGCCAGCCGGGTTAATCTTTTTACATGAAGCGAGGACGAAAGTGCAAGAGAGATGTTACGCGTTTGTAGGCCCATTCCACGTGCAGAGCTGGACAATATAAGCAGTTTTAATTTTGGACGCGGGGTGTTATACAGTGGGACCTCCGGGTATGGAGGGCTGCAGTGGTGGCACCTCAACGTTCTGATGGCTACGGCGGGTAAACTTCGTTCTTCCTTTGATTGAACTTGTTCCGCAAATCTTGAGTTTTCCCATTGATTTCCTTACTGTTTAATTAATCGTTCTGTAATCTGTACAGATACATACAGCTGAGTTGGAAGAAACACTGAAGAAGTATGACATGGTAGATGATAAAACAATAAAAGAAATCATTGCACAGATCACATGAGTATATATTTTACTTCAACTGAAACTTACTCCATTGCAAGCCAATCTTTTACTTCAACTCTGTAAAAGCGGAAAGGGATGGAGACCTGCACACCACGTGACTTTCCCTCTGGATTAGGTCCGTGCTGGTCCGGAGGCCTCGTCCCTCGAGCAGCAGGCCCTGCTCCACTCGCGAACCCGGCTGGCTGTTCCGGTCAATACACGGCGACGACGCAAGAGTGGAGCACTATAAATAGTTTCCTCATATATACCACTTTGGATTTGGATGGGTCTTCTTTCTGCTTTTGTTGTCTCTCACCGCGCTGGTCTTCAATCCCTTGACGTACGGCTAGCGTTGCTCGTCGTTCACCTGCTTTTCCGGTTAAAAAAAAATAGCCATCATCTAGCTACACCATCGTATTATTAGTACCTGCTTTTCACAAAGACTGCCAATGGACTAGACGTTACCAATTTGACTAATAATTCGAGTCGATTGGGCCATTGATCGAAGGACATGGAACGGCCATGTCATTTTGTTTTGGGAATTGAACTACCGTTCCAGTCCAAAGTGCGTTCGTCTTAAGAGTACCTTCAACAATAGAGTCAACGTGTTACCTCATGTAATTTAAAAAAGATAAAATAGAGTAACCCAAGATGATAGTATAGAAAAACATGTAACCATAGACATATGAATCATAAAAAGTATTTAAGTTTAGCTATTCAGGGAAATCTAACTTATTACTTTGTTGAATCCTTCTTACTACTCAATAAAATATTTCTTGAGTGCCTTCAAAAAAAAATCATGAGCTAGTTTTTTTTAACACTGTTGGAGCTACTCTAAGCACAAATATTTTCTTCTTGTGCTCTTCCAGGATACTTTTCTCTTCCAAGTGAGATGACATGATCAATTTGCTTTGGAGAAACTTAAGACATAGTTTAATTCAGTATAGTGGATCTAGAAATATATGCTAGGAAGGCTCCTCATCCTTACTTTTTATATTTAGCCCATTTTCTACGATTCAATGACTACAAACCTGTGGGGGTGGCTTAGGAGGGGCTCCAATACTTCTTGCAGCGGTAGGGGAGGCTCGAGCCCCAGACTTAGTGCTAGATTCGCCCCTTGTTAAACTAGGGTTCGTTTTTAGACTGATTCATTAGTTTTGCTTTACCAACTCTACTATAGAAAAGTTTCACCATAAAATTAGAACATGAAAGAGAAGTTTTTACGTAGAGGTTTGCTCCAACTCCATGAACAAGAGGTTTTTGGAGGAAATATATATTATGCTCTTTTAGATTCAAAGGCCCACACATAAGTGGGCATCATCATGTTTCGACAATAACTCTAGTTTACTAACCTTGGGTATGTTGACACTCCCAACTCAAGAATTGGATAAACCACTGGAAAGCACCATGAGGTTTACAACACATGAACATGCGAGGTCATATATTCATATAATTCAAAACATAAATATTGAAAATTAATTAACTAACCTAATGAAAATATCAAACATTACAGTATTTGCAATCCAAACAAACCAAGGGGAATACCCCCACATTTATTTCTTATCTACCATCAGTCCATCACCTACAATTGAGCTACATCTTGTTCTAAGGAATATCCAAAAGTTGGAGTAACTTATTCACAAATATAAAGCAACCATGCCATAGTCTAAGTATGAGTTAGAACACCACCTTGAATTGAAGTTACATTTATCCTAACCTGAGCATCTCCACACAACAATCCAAACAAAATTGTGTAAGGATCGAAGTTCAAACTAAGATCAAGATTCAACATTCTTCACCCTTGGAAAACCCAATTTCCCCAATTCTGTAAACTAGTCCATCAACCCGTGCTCCCGCACGGACTAACTTTGAGATACTTAAGCAATAGAAATTTTTGTTTAGTATATATTAACTAATAAATTACTTAGAAAAATTACTTTGATTCGATTCCATAGTTACACACGTGTATAAATTTGACATTGACATGAATGAAAGAGATCGTCGTGCCACAACTAATGTTGTAACATTAGTTTGATTCCATGGTTGAATGTTTTCCTTCCGTTCATTTGTTTCGTGTCCTATATAGCTGATTTTTTGAAGTATATATGTGCCTATTGGACATCCCTATTTAGTAATTGAAGTACTTTGATAATGATAATAATGTTGGTTCACTTGTGAATAAAAATAATAATAGCATGATTGAGTATTGATACTTAGGTTTGTATCTTCGATTATTTTCATGAATTATATTCTTTGATTTGTGTGATTAAATTTTTGAGGTTAATATGAAAGTCCATGCCATTGATGTTTCACATGTCATTTATTGGTTTCTAATCATTTCATTTGTGAATGGATATTGTCGACATAATTAAGTCATTGCTCTAAACTCATTAATGCGTTGTCTTTGCATCTTTGAAATTTTCTTATTTGTACTTATTGCACCCTTGAAAAGGATGTGGCAATATTATTATGTTTCCATCCTTCTTAGATGTTGTGTCCCTTCTTCCAAAATCATCTTGTTGATGTAGATGACTTCGTAGGTTGGCATGATGTTCTCCGATGTAGCTTTTTGTATATATATGATCCATAGATAACATGAAAATAGTTGGGTCTTCATATTAATTGAAGTAGATATGAAAAAATTTCCATGCAGAAGAAAGAAGGAATATTGGTAGATTAATTACCTTGTCCATAGATATTAAATAATGTTTGAATCAACATATAACAAAATTATACAAAAAAAGCAATGGTTATTAGTTGATTTGTGTAACACCCAAAAATTTTGCATCTTTTAAAAATAAAAGAAATTGATTTGATTTTGTATTTTGTGAGCATTGAAGATAGGGAATTAATAATTTTTGTGAAATTAAAATCAAATATAGGGCTAGCCACATGTTGATGCATTCAGGCCACTGCATATTTATTTTTATGATGAGTGGTTTTGATTGAAGTTAAAAAGGAATTCAAAATCTTCTGGAATTGGAAAAGCAAAATGGTTTTTTTTAAAAAAAAGAAAAAACCTTGATCTCCCTCCCTCCTCTTAGCTTTTGGCCCGCCCCGCCGCTGGCCCATTCCAGTTGGCCAGTCTCTTCCTCCTCTCGCAGGCCCACGCGCGGCTCTTTCTTGGGCCGGCCCAGCAGCGGCCGCAGCGCGCCCTTCCCCTCTCGCCTTGGCACGCTAACAGCCGGGCCCCATGTCCTCCGTCGCTGACGTGCGGAACCCGGAACTACAGTGTCGTCCCCAACCTACCGCCAGATCGGGCGGAGCCGTCCTCATCCCGTCGCCGCCGAACCGAAGCCGCGCACCCGACTCCGATTTCCTCGCGATTCAGCGCGATTTCACCGCCTATCAATGCTATAAAGCTCACGACACCCCTCTGCTCATCCCCTTCCCCATCTCAACGCCACCAGACGAGCTCGCAGCTGTCGAAAACCCTAGCTCAAGCCTCTAAGTTCGGGTTCCATCCTCTCGTCGTCTCGCCGCCTCTGTCTACCCATGGTGAGACCCCCTCGTCATCCTCTTTCTACCCGTGCAATTACCGCATCGAACCGAGGCTGTTGGGGCCATTTTCATGTGCGCCGGCGAGCTCTCCTCGCCGCCGTCAATGGCAAGCACCGCGCGGGCTTCTTCCTGGCCACGAAAATGGCACGGGCGAGGTCGCCATCACCCCCGCATCATCCCCCTGCTTTTGGTTGGTCAAACCGTGGCCTCTAGGGCCTATTTCGCTTGCGCCGGTGAGCTCAGTCGCTGCCGGTAATGGACGGCCGCCGTGACGGTCATCTTCTCTGGCTGGACGCTGTCTCTCCTCCTCCATGTTCTAATCTGGGTCGTCCATCTTGGGTCCGACGGCTCAGAGCGCCCCGTACCCCTTCGGTGGCGGTTTTCGCAAAGAGTCCCTCGGGTTTTAAGTAATAGAACCCACCGTCCTCGGCCGGAATCAAGAAAATCCGATTTTCACGATTTATTTTAATTCATAAATAGTTCGCGATATTTACAATTTTGCCATACAGTTCATATTTTCAACATATCTTTCTCGTTTTAACTCCAAATTGATCCGTTCAAGTTGCGTTAGGATCGTAGCGACATAATCTACATATTTATCCTAATGTTAGTCTTGTTACTCGCTCTTAGATTTCATGGTTAGATTAAATCTATTAAAAATGCTATAGAAAATCTTAACTAATTCGTAACTTGTTCATTTTAGCTCCGATTTATGTGATTTTCGTGTCTGTGTGATCGTAGTGAGTTGTAGGTTCACTTTATAAACCTTTTATATGGATTTACCCCTATTGGTGTACTGTTCTAATTTATAGTTCTTGTTTGCCTTGCATGATTGAACTTGGAATACGTGTTGTTGCCTGTTGTTCGAGTATAGACGGTGAGTACTACACCGGTGACCAAGAGCATTTCTGTGATAACCAGGAGCAGCATGGGTACTATGAGCAAGGCAAGTATAATATGGGAAATTCCTTGTTGTCCTATTCATCTTTTAATTAAAAATCATATGCATGTGTCAATTTGATAACCGCAAGGACATTCTAGCCTTTGTTATCCTATAATCTTGACACCGATGGGTTAATCGTGCATATGGGTAGTTGCTAGTGCTCCAAATAATTATATACTTGACCTGAACGATGACTAATGATTATATGCAACAATTGTTAAAATTTGCTTCTAGCAACTGAACTTAGGGCGAGAGAGCTCCTGTTTATTATGATGTCCTGGCCCTACATAAGGACTTATTCATTGGCAAAAGCTGGGACATACAGTACAACTGTGAGGGTCATATGGCTCTGGCTTTAGTCAAGTATGAAGACATTTTCTAGCATGCTAGAGGTTACCCGAAAGGGCGTAAAAGGAGTCTGACGACTCGGGTATAGTTTGGCTCCTGTCCCTATGTGTATAGACTACGTGTCATTGTACCATTTGGGAAGGGGGGGACCTACACCCGCTTGCCACCGAAACCTAGCGGCCCTAACATGTTAGATGAACTTTTGAAAGGCTTTATAGTGAACCCTGTTGGCCTTCCTTGGTAGTAGGTCAAGAGGCTGATCACCTCGGACGAAAGGGTAAATCACGACTCACAGTGAAAGTGTACACATCTGCGCAGAGTTAATAAACTGTTATAACAGCAGTACCCACGAATACGGGTGGCCCGAAAACTAATAAAATAGTTGATCATGTGTTGGTGGTGTTTATAATGATGAGGTACTCATAATGGTTAATTATTCATGAATATGAACTCGTGATTTAAACGGGGCTTGAGCATAACCAAACCTATCTAATGCTAAAATGTTGACTTACTAAAAGCAAACTGCAGTACAACCAGTGTCAACCTTTAAGCTTCATGAACCCCATATTATCTTGTTAAGTACGACATGTATTTACGCTTGTTTACTCTTATTATTTGGATAAAAATCCCGGATGGGTACAGATGGCTGTGGATATGAGGATTACTTTGAGGAGAGCTAGGTTTGAGATCAACCAGTCGGTCTGATCCTGTGGTTTTGGAGACGCCCTGGAGTTTACATTAGTTTTATCTGTAACTTGTCTCGACTTTTGGAAATGCTTATTTATGTAATGAATTAAAGTTCGTTATTGTAATATGGCACTGGGCTTGATATTCTTCCTCTACAATTTGTTCTATATGTGGCACACATATGGTTTACCTCCAATTTTATTATTCAAAATTTGGGCGTGACAATTTGTCATGATAACTATATTATTATTGACACGTAGATTTAGAGTTATTTTTATTTATGTTTAAAATAAATTAATGTTTTGGCATAATATTTTAGTCAACATGTAATAAACTTATTAAAAATGACAATGGTTATTAATTTATTTGCCATAATAACTTATATAGTATTTAGACGTTAATTTAGAGATTTTTTATACTTTTATAACTGTGAAGGTGGGCAATTTTCATAATTCAAAGTTTTACTTTATATTAAATTTGTTAGTGACATACGTAGATATTTTGGATATAAATTTACGGGTTATTTTGAATTATAGTTTCATAAATGGCAGAGGTGCATAATTCATATGTAAATTTAGAGAGTTAATTTCAGTTTGCGGCAACACATGTGAAATCTTATTTGTTTGCCTCTCATATTTTATTAACATATTAACGTTCTATCAGATTTTCAGATAATAGATTAACTAATCTTCGACCTAATGGGTACTACAGATATGATACTTTATTAATACATTACCAAGCGTAATTAGTAGAACTCATCTGATATGTGAGTAACTAATTAATTGTGTGTCTCGGTAATATAATATTTTATTAATACACATATTTTGTTTTATTAATACATATATTTTATTAACTAACTATGAACATATTTACTATAGATATGATATTTTAATAATGCACTACCGTTTTACGTGATTAATAGGATTCAACTCATCGGAATATTTTGTTAATTAATTGTGAATATCGATAATGTGATATTTTATTAATAACTTGTATATTGAGCATCTCCAAAAGTTCCTTAAATCATTTTCTAATCCTTGGATTTTAGTAAGATGAGAAAAAAACCATCTCTAACAACTCCTAATCCATCCTAATCTTTTAGAACTTAGAAAAGGTCACCCTGTTCCGCATAAACTTATGCACTTCTGAGTCGCACGTATCTTGTCTCCTCGTGCGTGTTTGTCAGCCAATCTAAAGGTAGAAAGGCGTGGTAAAAAAAATAAAGAGTAGAAAAGGGTTCCTGATGTAAATATACAAGAGATAAAAAAATATATAAAAGTGGTTAGGATAATTTAGAAATAGTATAGGATTCATGATGTAAAATTGTCTTCTATATTTTAGGAGTGGATTATTAGAAACAGTTAGAGATGCCCTTCTTTATTCCTTCCAATACTTTTTTAGAAGTGGTAAAACTCCATGTTTTTAGAAAGAAAATATTTGGTACTTTTGGAGATGCTCTAATATAGATATTTATGAACTACCTATGAACGTGGGTACTACAGATATGATAGTTTAGTAATATGTATTGTCATGTGACGTGATTAATACTCGTCCGATATTTTATCATTATAACTAACTAACAATGTATGTTAGTACTTGGTGTGACCATCCAGATTTTTTCTCCTGAAAAATAAACAGTTTAATAGGACCCGTCCGATATTTTATTATAACTAACTGTGAACGTTAGTATTCGGTATGACAATTCAGATTTTCTCCAAATGCAACGTTTTTTCTCCTTAAAAACCAGTTTGTATATATAATGGTAGATGTGGGTAATTTTCTAAAAAAATAAAATCGATCCAATGGTGATGGGTGGCTAGAGTCTTTGTTCGATGGCCAGATGTTTCTGATTAATTTGAGAATTTGTAACATTTATCTTTTTTTCTAGTGCATCTGGTGAGGATTAAGGCTCCGTTGGAGCCTCTAATTAGTAATAGTAAGATTAAGCAAAGACTACAAATAAAGTTCCCATGGTGTTCACAAAAAAAAGTTCCCATGGGAGTATCAACATGAAGCAAAAGGCATGGATTGGAGAACAAATTCATAACTTAAAAAATTTTTGGCAGCACCTCCGATCCCCTTCCAACCCACGATCACAAAGAATAGAGCTCTCCTCTGCATTCATGTGCTGCCAAGGAGGAGGAAGACCACCCTTTTAGGTGAAAGCAATCACAACCAGTAGTGATGCCCACATATGACAATCTGTTGGCAATGTGTCTTGACTCTAAAAATAAGTCGAGTACACAAAAATCATATTTTTTTTCTAAATCAAGTCGAATGAAGACAGACTTTATAACAATGTTGTAGACTGTGTAGAGGTTGAAGAGATTACAACTTTGTACGTAGTTGATGTCGCTTTCATGTGAAATCATTTAGGGTTCCAAAATTATGTTTTAAGTTCTCAAATTTTAAAATTCAAATTAATTGAATTTTTCAACTGACCTCTAATGAAGAGATGCTATAAACCAAAGTTGTAGTACTTAGTGAGATCTAAAACTTTGAAGTTCAAACTTTTTCATTTAAAATTGTTTAGGGTTGAAATATTTAATACAAGAATTATAAACTTAATATAAAAGGACAACATCCTACTCCATGTCAAAAGTGAGCGTAGTGGGTAGACTCATAAGAGGCTTGAGGTATTGGGTTCATCCCCATGAAACACACGCATGCGAAAATCGCATGGCTTGTCCTAGGTTAATCAAATTTTGTTTTTTTGGCTGATTTATGACTCTCTAGGAATTGGTTTCTAGAGGCGGGCCATGACCTACAATTGGGATACATCTTGTTCTAAGGAATATTAAAAAGTTAGTCTAGCTTATTCTTTACTATTCACAATGGCATGAACAAAAAAATATTCTCCAAATATAAAGCAACAGTGCCATAGTCTAAATTTTAGCTAGAACAGAACACCTTGAATTATAGCTATATCAATTTTAACATGAGCAGTTTTCACACATATGAACCCCAACAATCCTGTTAAAATAGTGTTGAAAATCAAATCTCAAATTGAAATCAAGAATCAACATTCTTCACCTTTGGAAAACCACAATTTCCCCAGGTCTCTAAAGCAAAGACTACAAATAAAGTGAACATACATGTAACTTGATGTGGATTGGATTAGAGTCCAAAACTTTGAAAAGTTTTGGCAGTAGCTCCCCTCCAAGCCACGGTCGCAAAAAAACAAAGTTCCTCTATACTCATGTGCTTCCAAGGTGGAGGAAGACGACCCTTCTTTGTGAAAGCAATCATAATCAGTTACATGCATGGTACGCCATTAGAAGTATTTCACAATCAATTAAAATGTTGTGGCAACATATATAATGTGTTGCCTCCTTCTTGCATTCATGTATGGTACTCCAATATAAGCAAAGTAACTTGGATTGGGGGTTGTCAAAAACGCGTCTAGAATCCCCAGCAGATTATCTTCGCTTTCTATCTACTTTCATAATGGAGGACGACCTAATGTCTTTGGTCCAAAAATTTATATAATTAAACTGATGACTACGTACTCCACTACTATAAATCTCCTGTGTGTTCAGCATGACTATATATATGCACAATGGAAGTTACTCTAGTAACTACTCCATAAGCCTCATCTGCTAATTAAGAGCGCATGCATAATAATACTGCTTTCTGAAAAGAAAACAGAGCTAGCTACCTCTTGTTAAGCACGCCTTTCCCAGATCTCAGTCTTCGTCCTAGCTAACATGATGGCCTCGACGTCTGCTTACACCAATCCACCGCTGATAAACGCCTTGTCCCTCTTTGTTATCATGTGCTGCGCCACAAATTTGGTGCACGCGGCGGTGGCGGCGGGCGGCCGCCGTGAGGCCTCTGCGGTGTCCAGCGGGGACGACGTCGCCCAGGACACGGCGATGAGGGCGCGGTACGAGAGGTGGGTGGCGAAGCACGGGCGCATGTACAAGGACCACGCCGAGAAGGCGCGGCGGTACGAGGTGTTCAGGTCCAACGCCGAGTTGGTAGACTCCTACAACACGGCGGCGGTGGCGGCGCAGGGCAAGAGCAGCAAGTCGAGGCCGCGGCTGGCGACCAACAAGTTCTCCGACCTCACCAGCGAGGAATTTGAGGCCATGTACCTTAACAACAACGTCGGCAAAGTCGGACGGCTCATCAGTAAGCGCTTCAATGGCAGCATACCGGGGTTCATGTACGGGAACCTCTCAGAGTCGGACGTTCCGGCTAGCAGGAACTGGACAGCCATGGGCGCCGTCACCGCTGTCAAGGACCAAACCGATCAGTGTGGTCAGGACTGAGGATCTCTCTCTCTCTCCATATCTAGCTATGGCCTATAGCTAGCAATTTCCGTTGATAATAATCTTATTAGCATGTTCGTAACAATATTTCTGCATGCAATGTAAACATGCATCAGCGTCTTGCTGGGCGTTCTCGGCGGTGGCGGCCGTGGAGGGCATCCACGCGATCAGGACCGGCAACCTGGTCTCCCTCTCGGAGCAGCAGCTGCTGGACTGCTCCACCGGAAGGAAGAACCGCGGCTGCAACAAGGGCGACATGGAGGAGGCCTTCCTGTACATCGCCGGGCAAGATCATCACCGTCGTCGGAACCACAGCCGCCTCGTCCCCTCGGCCACCAGCGGTGTGTTCTGGAACGGCGGGCTCAGCGAGGAGTCGGCCTACCCGTACCAAGCCGTGCAGAGAAACTGCAGCGCGTCGGGGAAGCGGGTCGCCGCCGCCATCCGGGGCTTCCAGTACGTGCCCGCCAACAACGAGACCGCGCTCCGGCTGGCCGTCTCCCAGCAGCCCGTCTCCATGGCGCTCGACAGCAACACCTCTGCGTTCCGGTACTACTCGAGCGGGATCCTCGGCGCGGCAGGCGGCGGCGTCAGGTGTAAGAATAGTAGCCTCAACCATGCCCTCATCGCGGTGGGGTACGGCACGGATGAGCACGGCACTAGGTACTGGTTGATGAAGAACTCTTGGGGAACCGACTGGGGCGAGGGGGGCTATGTCAGGATTGCAAGGGACCTGGCGTCCGATGCAGCAGGCGTTTGCGGCCTCGCTGTGCAGGCCTCCTATCCCGTCGCTTGAATGCCTGATTGATGATGATGATCAGATATGAAATCCCAATGGGCATGGGGCTAGTCGCTAGACTATCCCTTGTCAAGCATAGACGCCCACCAACAAGGATATAATAAAAAAAAACGACCAAAAATGTCATTACTCTGATTTGTAGAGACGCCTTATAGAATACCTCTGTCTCTAGAAATCAACGATTTCTAAAGATGACTGGGCCGTCCCTAAAAATCAAATTCCAGAAATCACAAACTAGGGAAAAGAACTTTTTTTTTGAATGTGAGGAAACCCACTAGAAGTCAAATGGTTATGTGATTATTTCTCACAAAAATAAACACGCATACATGCTGCCGTGGGGGCTCAAACTCGCAATTTCCAGCATTGCGCGCACCTCTCCCAACCACTTCCACCCTAAAGTCACTTGTGACTAAAGTCTAGATAGTTATATTTACTTTATTGGATTTTGAAATAATCTTTGAAGACCTCAAACGAATTCAAATGAAAAAGGCTTCAATTGAAAAGTTATAGATATTGCAATACAACTTTCTTTTTTGTTGTTTCTCTATCCAAGGTCGTTTAAAAATTTTGAATTCCAATATGTGAGGACTTCAAATTAATTTTTGGGACCATAGATTATTTCAAATAAAAAGTTTCTCAATTGCAATGCTTTATATCTTTTCAAGATCTATTACTTTGGTTTTCATCATTTATCCATCTAATGTCGTTTGAAAAATAAAAAAATGAATTTAAAATGTGAGAACTTCAAACAGAATTTGTGGGATTTCAGTGATTTCGTATGAGAAAATTGTCAACTACAAGGTTGTAGATCTCTTCGACATATACAACTTTAATAAAGTTTCTCTTCATCTAACTTCATTGGTAAAGGTTATGAATTTTACTATATGATGCACATATTTTTAGAGACGACTGTACATCCATTCTCCTCAAAAATTTGATTTTTATAGGCAGACCGGCTTGGGAACCATTTTTAGAGGTGGGTTTTGATGATAGAGTCGACTACTAAAAAAAGCCTCCATTACTAAAAATCAATTGTGTAGCAGTGAATACATGTAAAGGGTATCCCTTGTAAACTATATATATTTCTCTTTCTCGTTCCCTGTCTTGGTCAACCATGCCCTCTTCCTAGTCAGCCCTCCACTCTCCTTCAGTCAACTGCCAGAAGCTTGCCCCTTTCCTCCCTGATCATGATAAAAACAACCTTCATGGCTTTCCTTCCTTCCCACCTTCTCCCTGATCTCCTCAATCATAACAAAGGCCACCTTAGCCACAACCCTGTTACATTATTGTGCTACTCATTCCTAATATATGAGCCACCCTTCTGGAAAGGGGGTGTCTATCTAGATTTGAGTCTTTTGAGGGTTGTTGACACATTTGTTTGGCCCAAATGATATTAATCAAACGGTGCCTAGTACCTTTTCATGTTGCGATGAGCTCACTGTCATGCAACTCATACCTCCCCGCTGCTAGAAACCTGCCATCTCCACAACCCTCTCCTATCACGCTCACAGGGTGGCCTTAGCAGTGACACCACCCAATTGGAATCCTCCACACTGCAAACAGTCTAAGCCTATCGGGGCATTGCAGCCCTACCCACTAATCGTTGCATCTATCAGACTATCCTGCCACTGACAACCTTCACATAATCTTATGCTCTTCAGTGAAAAGCCCACACGAAAAAGCCGCCCTCCAAATTCTAAACCCTGACCAAACTAGTTGAGAGTTTGAATCACACAAAAACCAAATGACCGAGAGCGCGACGTTGAGGGTCATTCAACATTTTGCTTGGAAAAAGCTGTAGTTGTAGCCCTGTTTTGTACATAGCACGTGGATGCCACCCGTGGAAAGCTGTGTCATCCCTTCTCCCTATGATGCCACACCTGCCCTCCATAACCTCCCTTTTCATACATCTTGTGCACTGCTGATCATCCTTGTATTGTGTCAATCCATCAATATTTCTCACAAAGCAAACAAGCTATTGGCCATGAGTTCCAAGGCCATGCCACCTCCATCACTTCAAGAAATGTTGTAGTGTTGTAAACCTACAAGGACCCTTTTGTACCTCAGCTTCTCGTGTTGAGGTACTTAGTGACACTTTCTCTATATCATAGGCATTCCTCTATTCGCCATTCCGTGGGATCATGTATCTTTTCACTAAGGTGTACCTTGGTCATCGTCATTTGCAGGAACTCGCCGGGCTTCATCTTGGTGGAAAGCAGGGGGACACGACAAAGGTGAGGATGCTTCCTTTGTCCCTCACTCAGCTGAGAGCAAAGAGGGGATGGAAGGAGCCGGCGGTCAGAAGCGAGGATGGTCCGGTCTAGGTGGTCCCCCCACTCAAGAATGCAATGAGGCGTTAGCTGGGGACGGTGTAACTGTATGACTGGATTGCCCTTGGACTTGTGGAATATGCTGTGAATCTAGAAAAGGTACGAGGGCAATACTGTCATCTATAATGGCCGCTGGAGCCTATAAATACTGCCCTCAAGCGGCTTTGATGGGAAGGACAAATAATGATATTTTGTACCCCATACTCCTTTCGCTTGCTCTTATTTCACGATTCCCGTTCCCATCTGGGCCTGCGTTCGTTCATCAACCGGTGGGTGTTCGAAGATTCCGGTCTACAACGACAATTACTAAGTTCCGCCCTGCAAATCTAGGATAGATCGACACATATTTGGTAACTTTCTAAGATTCAACAAAAGGCTTTCGTAGAATGAAGTTGGATCTATTCACTTTCTTATATATTGAGAAGATAATAAGGAGTGTCTTGAATTGATCCTGAAAGATTTGTTCTATTGTTTCAGCTTCAAACCCAAGCAACTGCTCTTCAAAAGTTTCATAAACCTTCTCAATGGCAAGGTTTCTCGATCGCCTCATCTTATTTATTACAAGCTGGTGGTCAAACGTGCCAGATCCACAATGCAGCTGTTGTGAGCATAAAGAAGGCACATGTTCAACTCCTACTGTTGTACCTGTTGGTTTTTGCCACATCACTCCTACCAACATTGATGATGATGATGACACTGCTTCTTCCCCTCACTACATGGAACCACCAAGAGGTGAATAATGCATGATTCCTTACTCGCATAATTAGTAGTTTCTTAAGCTATAATGATTGTTGTTTATTGATTAAGAACTTCGTGATTCTTTTAGCTTCTATTTGTGGCACATCCCTCACTTTTGTCACACCGTGGAACAATCTTAGAGGTACAATAGTTTTCCTTAGTTGTTATTGTGTCACTAGTGCCGAACAAATCTAAGAGATACAAAGGTGGCATGTGAATAGTATACTAATAGATGGGCCCTACTTGTGGTAGGACATAATTAATAGTTATCATACTGCCAAACAATCTTAGAGATAGAAAGTTGTTGCCTGGTTGTCATTGCCTCACTGCTGAATAATCATAGAGAGAGAAAGATGATTTTGAAACTTTACTTGTAGATGGATTCAGTGGCACACAACTCATTGATATCACACTGCCAAACAATCTCAGATAGACAGCTATTTCATAAATGCTACTAGCAAACGTGCCTTACTTGCATTGTCACCTAATAGTATTGTAGTTTTACTAGTAGAGAACTAGAAAATCTTAGAGATAGAAAGCTAGTATTTGAATGCTACCAGTAGATGGGCCCACTCATAAAAAAGCACATAATTCATTGTCATGGAACTACCTATCTTAAAGATAGAAAGCATCTTTATATTAATTAAGAAGAATAAAAAATTAGGAGACACCCTTACAATGCCCCTAGAAAATCTTAGAGATAGAAAAGTTGGGGTTTTATTGTTACTAGTAGATGGGCCCACTCATAAAGGCACATAATTCATTACCGTGGAACTACCTATCCTAAAGATAGAAAGCATCTTTATATTAGGAAGAATAAAAAATTAGTTTAGAAACCTTAGAATGCGCCTCCCTCTCCACTCACACACACAAGGCAAGGTTTCATTAAGGTACCTCATAATCTTAGAGATAAAAAGTTGGTATCTAAAAAATGTGATTAGTATTAGTTTTCAATCTCTAAGATCGTTTACATAGCAAAGCGATGATAATTAAATAGCACATTTCATCTCTAAGATTGTCTGAGTTATAAAGTACCTAGCTTTGTATCTTAAAGATTGTGTTTCATAAGACAATGAGAACCAAGCAACATCTTTCTATCTGTAAGATTGTTTGTCTGTGTCTGTGGATCACTGCCAAACAATGTTATAGATATAAAATTAATAGGCAAACGTTATTAGTAGATGGGCCCCACTCTTAGTGGCACATACTTACAACTATTACCCTATTAAACAATTTAGTGAAACATAAAAAGATACTGCTTTGCTATTGCATCACTGCCCAACAACCTTAGAGATAGAAAGCTTCTAAGTCTTACCATTATATGGGTGTGGGCCCACTTGCAGTGGCACATCTTGTGGACAGACTCAGTCTGGAGAGAGAGAGAGAGAGAGAGCTCTTTTCTTGTTTGCATGCACTTCATCTCATTGCTCTCCCTCCCTCCCTCCCTCTCTCTCTCACTGATTTTGAGAGCAAGAATTAGTTTCTGTTACTGCAGCCCCCAGGGCCTATAAATCCAGCACCTTCCTGGCTTGCTTTGACACACTTGTGGATCTGAGAGCATTTTGCAGCATTCAGTAGCATTCTCAATGGGGAATTTTTCCCTTGATGCTTTGCCTATTTCTCAAAGCATTTTGTAGTATCGTCAGCATGCTGGTTTGGTGAACATTGATATGCAGCTCTCTTGCGTGTTCGAGAATCGAGATGGTTTTTGGTGAGCATTTCCTTCTGTGATTTTGTTGGTTTTTGGGGTCTCTTGTGTAGGTGAATTCATCAGCATTGAGGGTTTATTGTCCTCTCCGGATAGTATACCCTGATTAAGTTCTTGATCATTCATTAACATGTTTTCGCAATTTCAGTTTCATGTTTGAGGAATGTTAGGATTGTTTTGCAACCCTTCCGGATTGTTGTGCATCTGAAAGTTTGCATAGCTTTGTGGGAAAAGAATGGGTCTTTATTTTTTCTGAGGAATGAATTCCTCTGGCATCTGATGCTCTAGGGCCATAACTCACTAAAGCTTGCAACTTTACTGCTGTCCTACCTCACTAAACTTGCCTATGGAATAAATGCTGAAGCTGTTTTCTTTTCCTGCTTTGGTTGGTGTTGATCATCGTGGACGTAGCAGAGGAGGTGTCTCCCATGGAGATGGCTAACATGAAGCCAGAGGAGATTACCCACCATCCCATCATGGATCAGCTGGCTGGAATGGAGTACTGTGTAGACTCCAACCCATCCTGGGGTAAGTACTCAGGTGTCTAAGCTTGCATGATTCATTCATCTAGCTGTGTTATGTCTTTATGGCACTAAATCTCTGTAATCTGTTTGATGGCGCAGGAGGGTGTATTATGCTGGGTTTCCAGCATTTTATCCTTTGCTTGGGGACGGCAGTGATGATCCCCACCTTGCTGGTTCCCCTCATGGGAGGAAATGCTGTAAGAATCCTTTCATTGTTCAACTTTGTCGCTGTGAATAGATGATGCGCTATCTGATTGTTTTGTGTCATATTGGTGTAATGGTATTTATCTCCAAACAGAATTTGAAAATTGAATGGTTAGATTGGATTCTAGTTTATCAATGTCTTTGAAATCGTCATGTCCAGTGCAAATGTGTAATAAGGGTTACTGGTATTGGTAGTGTTATTATTTTCATTTCATATGCACTTCAGTACATACAAATCTGGTAGTACTTAGTGTTAGAGAACTGATAGCTTTTATGTTTAAAACTAATATATCTCCTGTTGTGTTCACACTAGTGTATGACTTGTATGTGTCCAGAATTCATCTTTTTGGATAATGACCTCTTTATGTACTGTTTTTCTGTGATAGAATATATCCTGAATGTTTGTCCGTTTGTTTGCTTCCAGCATGACAAGGCAATTGTGGTACAGACAGTGCTGTTTGTGACTGGCATAAATACACTGCTGCAAACTCTGTTTGGAACTCGCCTGCCTACGGTTATTGGTGGATCATATGCATTTGTAATCCCAGTCATATCAATAATCAGTGATCCCTCGCTGATGCAAATTGCTGATGACCACACAGTAAGCATGCAATGTTTACTTTTCTTCTAACTAAATAGTGTATTAGTATTCGTCTCACATGTTTTCTCTTGTTGCAGAGGTTCAAAGTAGCCATGAGAGCCATACAGGGGGCCCAGATAATATCCTCCTGCATTCAGATAGTGCTTGGCTACAGCCAGTTGTGGGGGTTATGCTGCAGGTACAGACGAGTCATTCATTCAGTTGATGTGTCATGTGATCTAATGTTCAAATACTCGTCTGTCCCTGTCATATACAACTAATTCTGTCGTCTTAGCATATATGGGAAGTAGTCACTGTTCCTTTGTATGTGCAACTTTTGGCTTGATATATGTTGACATTGGGGCCATATGACCAATCAGTACGTTATTTGCTGTTTTTTATACTGGCACTGATGATCTACTTTGGGTTCTCAATTTGAGAAGTGGGCATCACTTTCAGGAAAAGTGATGGGATATGGAAGCAACCTTCGGACTGACGATAGGAATCTTAAGATGTTGGTTTGATATCACTGTTGCAGGTTCTTCAGCCCACTTGGGATGGTTCCAGTTGTCGCACTGGCGGGGATTGGCCTTTTTGAGAGAGGATTCCCAGTGGTAAAAGCTCTTACTAGTACTTATTCTTTGCTGGGTCATCATGTTGTTAACACTGACAATTTGCTCTTATCCTTTCAAATAATATATTGGATGTTCTTAGATTGGAACCTGCGTGGAAATTGGTCTTCCGATGCTCGTCCTGTTTGTTGCACTTTCACAATATCTGAAGCATGTACATATGTGCCATTTCCCAATATTCGAGAGGTTCTCAGTGCTAATCTCCATTGCACTGGTTTGGTTATATGCCCAAATCCTCACCGTGAGTGGAGCATACAAGCATAGTCCGGTGCTCACTCAGCTCAACTGCCGAACTGACCGTGCCAACCTCATCACAACTGCACCATGGTCTGTAGACTGATGCCTCCTCCCACTGTTCTATATATTTTCATCTCATTATTTCACACTTATGGAATTTATATACTTGTCTGAACATTTTCTCAGGATTAGGCTTCCATACCCGCTGCAGTGGGGTCCACCGACTTTCAGCGCAGACCATTCGTTCGGTATGATGGCTGCTGTGGTGGTGTCCTTGATAGAGGTAATTAACACTCCATTGTCTAGTGTACCATGTAATGTTCAGTTAGTTGACATCATGCTGATCTGATTTGTCTGAAAAATATTTTGAGCATTGCAGTCTACGGCAGCATTTCAGGCTGCTGCCCGGTTGGCAAGTGCGACGCCTCCACCGCCATTTGTCATGAGCAGAGGCATTGGATGCCAGGTTAGTTAGTTCTTGGCTTCTTGCCATGTGCTAGCTAGGAAACAATAACAAAATATTTAGCTGGAAATTCCTCTGTTGAGAATAAGAAGATTAATATTTATTTTCTCCTCTTTCTTGTGACGTAAATATGTGACAAAATCAGGGAATCGGGCTGCTGTTCGGCGGGTTGTTTGGTACTGTGAGCGGCTCTACCGTCTCTGTGTGAGTGTTTCTGCTTCTTTGTCACGCCAAGTTTGCGTGAACCAATTTTCTAATGTCATGCCAATGCCATGCTCAACATCGTGTATATTACTTTACTTTGCCCAACTCAGGGAGAACGTCGGTCTCCTAGGATCAACAAGGATTGGCAGCAGAAGAGTGATCCAGATTTCTGCTGTTTTCATGATCTTCTTCTCCATCCTAGGTAGAATATTATTTCCAGCACAGTAAATAAAACGATGCTGTACCAATCTTTAATTTCTCTATTGTTGAACAATGTTATGCTATATGATCTTTCAGGGAGATTCGGAGCATTGTTCGCTTCGATTCCATTCACACTGTTTGCCGCCATGTACTGCGTGTTGTTTGGCTATGTTGGTACGTACTTAATTTACTTGCAGATGTCAAAAGGAATTTTTTATGTCTCCATAGTTTGTTACTGCCTTTGCTATTTCACCAGATTTCAGCTCTCCAAAGTCCGAACCAACCCCTTTGTTTTGGTGTTGTCAGGTGCTGTGGGGCTCTCCTTTATGCAGTTCACAAACATGAACTCGATGCGCAACGTCTTCATCCTCGGCGTCTCGCTCTACCTTGGCATCTCCATCCCGAACTACTTCCACCAGTTCACGACGATCTATCGCCATGAACCAGCGCACACTAGAGCTCGATGGGTATGTGATCACTGATCCTTCTCCCAGCTTTAGCTGAAAACTTTGATCTCTGAAGTCTGAACTGGACCTCTTAGCCGTTTTTGTGCATGCGACATGCAGTTCAACGACCTCATCAACACCGTCTTCTCGTCGCCGGCCACTGTCGGGTTCATCGTCTCGATGGTGCTGGACAACACCCTGCGGGTGAGGAACGGAGACAGGGACCGTGGGATGCCATGGTGGGCGAGGTTCCGGACGTTCCGCGGCGACAGCCGGACCGTGGAGTTCTACAATCTGCCGTTCAGTCTCAACCGCTTCTTCCCGGCATCGTGAGTCAGCAATAGGGTTCCTAGTGTGACCGAAGCCAACCGTAGAATGAGTCGAGCCACCAATATCATTGTAACTATGGTTTGGCTTCCATAGATATGAATTAGAGAAGAAGAGGAGTTAGGACTAGTGGAGGCAGAACAAAGCTTGTACTCTCTCCGTTTCAAATTATAAGACGTTTTGACTTTTCTAGATACATTGCTTTAGGATATGTCGTCGGAAAAGAGGGGATATATGATAAGAAACTGCTTTCGGCTGATGAAGAGTATAATCAGGTAGCCTCATTTAGCAGCTCAATTTCATGGCACTAAAAAAAATCATGTGCTCATGTACCAATCCTATGGCCTTGGTTGGATGTTGTCGGATTCATCTCGATGCATATGTGTTGGAATGGATTGATTTAAATTCTACCCCAATCCACTCCAACATATGTAGATCGATACAAATCCGACTACATCCAAATAAGGCCTAATATGGGTAGAACATCCATGTACTACGGTGGCGGCGGTTGCTCCATTTGTTACTGTTTTGGTGACCAGTGAAATCCACTCCCTGGCTTACTAAGGGGGGGGGGTGTTTTGTTTGAGAAACCATTCCGGTCTAGATGATATAGTGTAGCATTAGTTCATTTCTCAAATTCGGTGCAATGACTTCATTGCTCATTATACCCATAGGTGACGATGGATTAACTGATTTTATTTATTTATTTATTTACAAAATACAATGAAACTATATATAAGTCTACATTGCTCTTAAAAGTAGTTGATATATAGCAAACTTAATCACGTGTTCTTTATATTGGAGTAATTAACTAAGTCTTAAATTATCTGAAGCAAAAAAAAAGTAGATCCTAAAAGTTCAAACTTTTTATGGCAATTTGGAAACAGTTTCTCGTAAATAGCCTTGTGAAAAATATGTTGCATCAGCTGATGAAGTGTACTAGTAGGCATGCAAATATCAGTAAGTCTTAAAAGATCTGAAGCAAAAAAAAAGAGTAGATCTTAAAAGTTCAAACTTTTTATGGTAATTTGGAAACAATTTCTCGTAAATAGCTGTCACACCCAGTTTTAAGAACAAAACCAGATATACACTATATGTGAAATAAAGGAGTCAAATCTCACATATAACCACAGATAAGTGTAATATCAAGAGACAAATGCTTAATATACATAACTCAATAGTATAAAATATACCTTAGAGAGCAACACAGCGAAAAGACAACTCCAAACATCGGGTGTAGACTTCACTCCAGGAACAAACTGACTGGTTGATCACAAGTCTAAACTTCTCCTGAGGTGTGGGGGAAAATAGCAAGAGTGAGTCCATGTCGAACTCCGCAAGCATAGCAACAAGGTAGTATAGATCTCGTAAACTCATGATCAATGTAACATAATCAATATAAAGCATAATCGATAAGTAAATGAGCATCTTAACAAAACAAGAATCATCATCTTTAATGTAGATGTTTCCAAGGCCGCTCGTGTTCTTGAGCAAGGCTAGTATACCAGTTTAATAAACTCTGCACAGAGGTATACACTTTCACTGTGAGTCGTGATTACCCATATGCCCGGGGCGGTCAATCCCCAAAACACTCCCAAGGTGAGCAGGCAGGGTTCACTATGAAGCCTTTCAAAGGTTCGTCTAACAAGTTAGGGCCGCTAGGTTTCCAAAGTCAGTCTGTGTGATACAACCAGTCCCAGGGATCCACAGTCTGCTTTTCCCCATTTGCGCCACAAGGGTAACCTCTAACAAGCTAGAAAAGGTCCTCATACTGAGCTAAAGCCAGAGTCATATAGCCCTCACAGTTGTACTGTAAATCCCGGAGGTTCACGTACAGACAAGATCTTATGTTGCTAAAAAGTCATTTTTATCGTTTGTTGCTTAAACATTAATCAAGTCACAAGATCATGGTCACAGAAAGAAAACCTAGGCTATACTTGCCTTAAATCAAGATCCTTTCTCTGATCCAAATCTTCAATTAATAGCTTCTTGAATCTCCACGTAAATCTCACCGACTGGACTTGATCAATAAAGCACCACACAAGCATCGAGCAATCATACACGAAGCAAACAATGAATAATAATTAGAACAGTACACCAACATCAAGAAAACATGTTTAAAAGTCTATAAAAATATTCTACACGTCACTACGATCACACAAACGTGATTTCACCGAAATCGGATTTAAAACACAAAAGTTATGAATTAAACCATATTTTTTTAATAAAATAATAACTTAAATCTAACCACAAATTTTAAAAGTGATAAACATGTATAACAGTAGGAAAAACATGTGACAAGCTAAATATAAGCATTTACGATTCATGTTTAAACTAAGAAGTCATAATTGAAAAAGTCGTTTAAGTTGATATTGATCATATTAACATCTATTTATAGGATACCAGAAATTATACCTAAGTTGTTTTTAATAAATTAATAGTCATTAGATAAACATTAATCAACTTAATTATATGTTTCATATTTAACTAAACAAATTATAATTAACAAAGAAATATTTAAGTTGTTATTTTCCAAGTTATCATTTTATTATTTATAAAAAGACAGGAGATAAACCTAAATTAACTTTAATTCAAAAAAACATTGAATACATATTAATAAAAGTGCACCTAAATTGAATTTATATGAATCATGTTTAACTATGCAACTTATAGTTAATAAATACATATTTAAGTTGAAAGATAATCATAAAAGATTGATATTGTCCTTTATTGCTTTTATTTAGAAACAAATTTGTATAATCATTAATCGAATTAATAGGATTAATTTAATTAACAAGTGACATGGTAAATATTGCCGCTAGCATGTAGGTTACATCGACACGGTCGCGTCGCAACGATAACGAGATTATAACTCTATGTTGCTTTTAACAATAAAAATTATATGCATATATTAATTAATTAAATATTCAAATATATATATTCAAAAACATGTGACACAAAAAAAACAATGTTACTACTATGTAGAGCGCGTCGACACGAAACTAACGCAAGTTAAATGGATCGAAACGGAGTTAAAACGTAAATGATATGGCCTAAACAAGATTATACGTATATACGTATTTTTATCGTATTTCAAGATTTGTTTTTCTAAAGGAAAACGGCCATAATGTGTGGGTGATGTCATGACGACGTCATCAAGCTAGCAAGATAAGAACTGTGCACGCATGGCTGCTTTGGCATTCCGGTTCGCGATGGGAATAGTACAGGGAGAAAGAGAGGATGGAGAATCCACCTTCTGTGTTCTTGTTGGTGGTGATAGCTCAGAGACGATACCTCAGCGGGTTCCTGCAAGGCACCGGCAACGGCACGTGAGCACCAGAGATCTAAAGCGGGAGGCAGAGAGCGCTGGGAACTTCTTCACCTCGACGCGAAGCTCGGCAATGGGTCGTGGATGGTGGTGAAGCGGCGGGCAACGAGCGTGGCCGCGGCGGCTGCACCCGAGCTCGGCGAGATCCAAAACGGGGCTGTTGTGGCTATGCGAGCTAGGCGGCTGCGCTAGAGTTCAGGCTGGGCGCCGCGACACAGGGGTTCGACCTTTATAGGCTGCGCAGCTTGGTCCCCGCAAGAATCGGAATTCATAGCTGGAACAGAGTCCTGCTCGGGAAAGAGAAAAGGAAGAATATGGCAGCTGACCGCTGGGTCCAAGATATCGGCGAGAGAGAGCAGGTTCGGTCGTCAAACAGCCAGATACAGGGGAGCGAGCGTCCGTGCGGGCTTCCAAGCTGGTAGGCCGGCCTGCTGGGGTGGCAGCGCAAGAGAGGAGTTTTTTTTCTTGTTTTTTCTTAAACAATTTCCCAAAAGCATTTCAAAAAGAGTTTTGAATTTTTTAAGTTTGAATTAAAACCACTCATCACAACAAATAAAATGCAACAACATGTATGCTCAATCATGTTTCTAAACCCTAAGATAAATTTTAATTCAACGAAAAATTTTATTTAGCCATATTCTCATGTGCACAAAAATTCAAAAATAACTCATTTTTCACCTATTTCAAAATTTAGGGTGTGACAATAGCCTTGTGGGCCCAAAATATGCTGCCTCAGCTGATGCAAATATCACTAGCCCAAAAGGCGAAAAAAATGCTGCATCAGCTGATGAAGTGTAGGAAAAAAAAAGACTAATTATCCGACCTGCCGGATTCGAACCAGCGACCTAAGGATTGATCTGCACCAACTACAGTCCTCCGCTCTGCCAACTGAGCTAAGGTCGGTTTGTGAAAGGGATCCACTTAAATATTTGTTCTACGGAGTACATGTTTGTTTGCTAAGTACTACACTGTTATCTGTTGCGTTTTCTTAAACTTGATTGATCATGGAGCTCCTTGTTTCATATTCGCTTTTCAGCCATTGTTGTTATGGTCTCTAAATTAAATTACTACCGTGTAAAATGTCGCCAACAATTATTTTATTTGTCAAACTTTTAGGAACCTCGCACGTAAATTTGTAAGTGTCATCGGAACTAGCCATGTGCATATTCTGTCAAACATTTGGCTGGAACAACAATGCTGACATCGCTGGCTGAGCATCAATGTCTAGTGCTGTTGCAGTAGCGGCACCAGATCTGGTTACGATCTCATCAGAGAAGTCAAATGTCGTTGACACTTGGCAACATGGAACAGTGTTGAAGCCGAGCTTCATGGTGGCATTGACACTAGCACCCACGTTGATGGCGGCGACCGGCGAAGCCTCCCTTTGTGCCCCCTCCCTCCCCCGCCACACCAATTAACAGAATTCCAGATTGTCAAATGCGATCCAATTTTACTGTAACAAAGGAAAATTCACAGAATAGCTTGATTCGGATAAGTCAGAGTACATGACCTTAGTAAAGTAGGAGGTCTGGACTTCAACAAACAATTAGGGTGGAAGAATAAAGAACTAAAATTGGGAACAACGGCAGTGCTGTTCTCATGGACGCCCGAGTCTGCACTCTATTTCGCGTGCCCTACATGGGGCCTGCGTTGCCCGAACGTCACCAGCATCGAGAATAGGGGGAGGGGCGGTGCCCGCCTGCTCCTCTGGATCAGAAGGACCCGCAGTGTGCCGTGGCTATGACGTCGTATCGGATGCCCAGCCGACGTCGGGAGGAGGAGGAGACACCGAAGCGAGGCAGCAGAAGGCGAGGAGGAAGATGCAACACCCGATCTACATTTAAAACGTCTAGATGCAACACTTACAACATACGTCTGAAGACAAATTAAACACTTGAAACATGCGTATGAAACACTTCAAAAACATTTGGAAAACACTTGAAACCATTGAAAACACACGCAATATGCAGATAAAACACTTGCAACATGTGTGTGAAACATATACAACATCTAGATAAACACACTTGCAACATACGTTTGAAAACAGATGAAACATTGGGAACAGAAGCTTGCAACATACGTGTATAACCATTGCAACATATACAATATCCCGATCTACTTTTGCAACATCCACATGAAAACACTTGCAACATACATATAAAACATTTGAAAACACTTGAAACATACGTTTTGCAACATAAGGGAGGCCGGCGCCAGTCGATTCTAGTCATCGAGGTCAGAGCTGGTAGCGAGCGGCGGCGCGCGAGCACCACTAGCACTAGCAAAGTGGGGCGCGTGCGAGCACCACCACGACCACCACTGGGCTTGGCTCGGCTAAGCGAGCGGCGCACGACGGGAGGGACCGAGCAGCGTGTGCGACGGTCGGAGCGAAGCACCAGCGCCAACGGCGCCGCGTGAGTACCACCGCCACCAGCACCGGACTTGGCTCGGCTGGGAAGGCGATGCACGCGACGGGCGAGAGCGAGCTGCGTGGGATGGGGCGCGTGGCGGGGGAAGCACGACAGCAGCAAGGCGAAGTGGGTGCGTGGCGTCCGGGCGGGACGGACGCCTGCGTCCTAGCATTAACGTGGGAAGAAAGATTGATCTAGACATAGAGACCAGAGGAAGAAGCACCAATATCCCTTTGACTTGGCATATCCAGCTCCTTTATTTTTATATCACTGGCTTGGGCTTCACTTGCTTCTAGCGAACAATCTGGGTCCAATGGGCAGTATATCCTTACACACAGTCGCAAACACTTTAGATCGTCTGCCCGAATAAAAAAAAACCAAAATTTGGGATTCATTAGAGCGTCCGATCTAATAGTTTTTGTGTTGTTTTATTACCCATTCCAAGCAACAGAGTCGGCTTGATTGAAGGGCCAGCAGGGAGGGTCGTCGTAGGGAGTGATGGGTACTGGGCACGAGGGGCGGGTGCCAGGCCCTGAGGCCGGAGGCGACGTGAGACCCACGCGGCCACGGCGAAGCTGAGGTATCCGGTGGCGAGGCGGCATCGGCGGCGCGCGCCCACGGGAACATGTGCGACGGCGGCTGCTCCGTCTGAGAGGAAGGAGAGAGGCCGGGTCGGAGGAGTTGGGCCGATCGAGTGAGCAGCTTCGGCCTGGGAGGGGGAAGGGGCCGGCTGGACCTGGAAAAAGAAAAGGGAGAGAGGGAGCAGAGATGTTGGGCTGCCTGCTGGAGTTTGGGCCCAGGAGAACTTTTAGCTTTAAAAATCTTTTTTTGCAAATAATTCTGGAACACGAAATGAATGGCACAATTTTTTTATAACATATATCATGCTTGATTTAATTTTATAAAATATTTTTTCTCCTCTAATACGTTGGTCTTTTAGTGCTAAATAATTCTAGACAATTTTAAATCATTGCAAAACGTCAATTACGGTGTTACCATAAGGAAAAGAGCATAAGAGTCCAGAATTGTCGTGAAATTAACTGTGCTATAAGCGCATTCAACGGGAGGTTGTCATCCCGTGTGTATGAACAAGGTCCCAAGTGTGTCTTTGACATTCCACTATGTAAAAAACTATAATATCTACGAGGGCTCCCTACATATGCCATACGAATGTGTGTCTTTCATATGAGTTCACAGACTGTAATAAGTCGCTGGCTGGGGTTACCGGTCCGGCGGGGTCAACACGCTGTAATATATTCATAGACGCGTCTCTTGTATGGTTTTTATATCCGAGACGTGTCTAGTGCCATCAACGTCTGTGGTCTTTTATCTCGGACCCGAAAAAAAAAGATGGAATCTACCTAACTCCAAGACTCACGTCCGTCGGCCTCTCCCCTCTCCTGAGCCTCGTGTCGCGTCTGTCTCCGACTCGCCCACGCTCCTTCCTCTCCTTCCCTCTCCTCTCCTTTGCTAGGGTTAGCCGCCGCCGCCACCACTCACCGGCATCGAAACTTTAGGATCTCACCGTCGTCTCCCCACCCCGTCCCCTCCCTCGTTTCTCATCGACTAGGAGCGCCCCCCCTCCGCCACCGAGACCTCTCTCTCTCAACTCGTGTCCCTCCGCTGTTGCCACCTCTCTCTCGCCTCCCCTTCCGCCTCCTCCCTCTATCGAGATCTAACTGGCGCCACCTCCCTCCTCCTAGATCTAGCCGGCGCCGCCTCCCTCTTCTAGATCCAGCAAAGACCGACGGGCCCCTCCCTCGCCCCCGCGACTATGACCGGTAAAGATGGAGTCTACGGAGGGCATGCTCGTCCGCGGAGGCATCCCCAGTCATGGTAGCCGAGCGACCATCAGAGGCAGCAACACTGCGGGCGCTCGTCGACCAGGTGCGCAACGAGTAGGTGGATGCCACCCACGATGAGTAGCTCTGCTGCATCGTCACGCTCTCCCTCATCTGTTGGAGGTTCGCCCCAATATGCAGGTACCCTGTGCCTCTTTTTCTTATCTCAATTTTGCTGTCTGCCCTGCCCTGCCCTGATTTTGGTGGCCTCTCTCTTGGCTTTAGGTAAGATTAGTTAGGATTTGGAACTGCTTTAATTTGTGCAGATCTGCTCACCTACTCGTTCATGTTGTTAATATGTTCTATTGTGAATTTGCCTGTGTGTACCAGACAAATTTTGTGTATTTTACAAATGTCTTAGCTTCTTATTAGTTCAAGTAGGAAGTAGGTTTCCTAATTAGCAATTGAATGTCTTGCTTAGTTAATTTTGGAATCGATTAGTACTGTCTTTTTCCATGGGTAAGACTTGATTAATACTGTCTTTCCTTAAATGTGCTTCAGTTAAAGTATGGGTATGGATGTGATGCTTGCTGATTGCTAATTACCATGACTTTGGCAGGTACAAAATAGTGATAATTGAAGGGAACTATCCATTGCAAATTTTTTAGACTGAATAGCATTTTTGCAAGCTGCCTAGTAAAATTCTGAATTTTTTCTTTGCTCATGAAAGTAGGTATGAGTCAAATTTTGTACTGAATTTGTCGTGACTTAGCATCTTTATTTGAGTCAAAATTTGTGCTGAATTTATAGTGACTAAAAAATGGCATGTCACTGGAAGGTAGATAATGGTTCCAATTCATCGGATCCAAACAGGTCTCTATCTTTTCTGAATTAGCACTTATGATATTTCTATGTAAGTCATCAGGTAGTCTGCTTCTGTTTCACACCAATAAAAAGATGCTTTGATCGACTACAAATTAAATAAAATCTTAAGGTAGTTCATAGAACTAGTTAAGAAGAATTTGCAAATGCATATAAGGTTATTCTAGTCTACAATGTGTTTGTCGACTACAAATATAAGGTTATTCTAGACTATGTTTGATCTGTTAATTTCTTTGAGTATGCATTTTCTATATACCTAGTTCTTATGTGGATTCCTACTAACTGCATGCATCTCTATTGTACTAAAATGTTCTAGGTTAAGTATGATAGTGTTTGATATACTAGATAGTACAGTGGTACTATAAGTTTATCAATGGCTATCATTTGAATGTCATATTTGTATGCTAGTATATATGTAATAACAGCCATTCCAGAGCATGTCATTGAGGATTTATATCTTTTTTATATTTTAATTCATTATCACAGACGTGTGTTGGTTATGAGCGTATGTGATAAGGGGGCGTCACAGACACGTATTGATTATGCGCGTCTGTGATAAGGGGTCGCCATAGACAACTATTACAGACGTGTGTACCCTAGCTATCACAGACGTGTTTTGGTAACATGCGTCTGTAGTATCAGCGACGCGTTATTATAGACGCGCAAAAGTGCGTCGGTGATGTGTCTAAAGGTGCGTCTGTGATGTGATTTTTTTTACATAGTAATTCGGACTAGTAGGACACAAGGAATAGAAAAAAAATCAATACAACACAACAAAGTCATAATTTTTTGGATCCTCAAATGCTACATGCACAATTGCAACCAGCCATCACAATCTACAATGTTTTAGTCATCCATTACACCACTCTGATGGACAATAATTCATGCCTTATAACATTCCACAAGAATCCCTAACTCACTACATAGCGTGGTCTCCAATGCTTCAATAGTTCCTCTTCAAATCTGATGGACACTCTACCGCTAGGAGGCTATACGACGCTAAGGCTGTAGATAAAGAACCACCAGCGGCATTGTGAAGCTACCGGTCGATCTCCCTATGCATGTAGCTGATCATCGAGAGCTTCAAGGTATCACATAGATTAGTCTTGAAGGTATATAGCAACATATTGATGATATCTAAGTTTACCAAGTTATTACTTCTACTTGAGATACCTATCTTATGATCATATCACCTCTATGTGTGTTATATGCTCTTTGGACTCATTTACTGTTATCATCTAGTTTCTAGACCTAGATTTGTAGCTGCCGTCCTAGTCGTGGTGACTAGATCACTATAAGATATCAACATGTGATCACAGTACCCAACTCATGACCAATTCACACAAGTAGCATAAGTTGGTGAATAGTAGACTACAGCAAATGGAATCATGACCCCATGGATACTTGAAGCAGAGAATCTCTTAATGAGTTTAGAATGTGATGATTCCACTAGATCTTGCGTTTGCACGCGCACATGTGCGTGTGTTGTGCACGCGCGGGTGTATGACCAGTAGATCCTAGAAGATTTGTTCTATTTTTCAGGTTCCAACCCCACAAACTGCACTTCAAAAGTTTCACAAACCTTCTCAATGGCAAGGTTTCTTCAGCACCTCAACTTATTTGTTACAAGCTGGTGGACAAGCATGCCAGATCCACAATGTAGCTGTTGTGGAGCATAAAGAAGCCATAGGTTCAACTCCTACTGCTGTACCTATTGGTTTTTGCCACGTCACTTCTGCCGACATTGATGATGGTGACGCTGCAACTTCCCCTCACCACATGGAACCACTAAGGGGTGAATAATGCATGATTCCTTACTCGCCTAATTAGTAGTTTCTAAACATATAATAATTGTTGTTTCTTGACTTATGAATCTGGATGGTTGTGGAGCTCTTAATCAGTTTAGAATGTGATTGATCCACTAGATCTTGTGTCTGTGCACACGTGCATGTGCATGTGTGTGTATTGTGCACGCGTGTTTGTGTATGACCACGAGATCCTGGAAGATTTGTTCTATTTTTCAAGTTCAAACCCCACGAACTACTCTTCAAAAGTTTCATAAACCATCACAATATGGCAAGGTTTCTTGGTCGCCTCGTCTTATTTGTTACAAGCTAGTGGTCAAGCATGCCAGATCCACAATGCAACTGTTGTGAGCATAAAGAAGCCATAGGTTCAACTCCTACTACTGTACCTGTTGGTTTTTGCCATGTCACTCCTACCAAAAATGATGATGGTGACGCTGCTTCTTCTCCTCACCACATGGAACCACCAAGAGGTGAATAATGCATGATTCCCTACTGGCATAAATAGTAGTTTCTTAACTTATAATAATTGTCATTTCTTGACTTATGAATCTGGATGGTTGTGGAGCTCTTAGTGAGTTTAGAATGTGATCGATCCATTGGATCTTGCATTTGTGTGCGCGAGTTCGTGTGTGTTGTGCACGCATGGGTGTGTATGACCACTAGATCCTGAAGATTTGTTCTATTTTTCAGGTTCAAACGCCACCAACTGCTCTTCAAAAGTTTCATATACCATCTCAATATATAGCAAGACTTCTTGATCGCCTCTCCTTATTTGTTACAAGCTGGTGGTCAAGCATGCGAGATCTACAATGCAGCTGTTGTGAGCATAAAGAAGGCATAGGTTCAACTCCTACTATTGTACCTGTTGGTTTTTGCCATGTCACTCCTACCAACATTGATGATGGTGATGCTGCTTCTTCCCCTCACCACATGGAACCACCAAGAGGTGAATAATGCATGATTCCTTACTCGCATAATTAGTAGTTTTCTTAACTTATAATAATATTTTTGTTTCTTGACTTATGAATCTAGATGGTTGTGGAGCTCTTAATTTGTTTAGAATGTGGTGGATGCACTAGATCTTGTGTTTGCGCGCTCGTGTGCATGTGTTGTGCACGCGCGCGTGTGTATCACCACTAGATCCTAGAATATTTGTTCTATTGTTCAGGTTCAAACCCCACCAACTACTCTTCAAAAGCTTCATAAACCATCTCAACGGCAAGGTTTCTTGAGCGCCTCATCTTATTTGTTACAAGCGGTGGTCAAGCATGCCATATCCACAATGCAGCTGTTGTGAGCATAAAGAAGCCACATGTTCAACTCCTACTGCAGTACCTATTGGTTTTCGCCACCTCACTCCTACCAACATTCATGATGGTGGCGTTGCTTCTTCCCCTCACCACATGCAACAACCAAGAGGTGAATGATGCATGATTCCTTACTTGCATAATTGGTAGTTTCTTAACTTATAATAATTGTTTTTTCTTGACTTATGAATCTGGATGGTTGTGGAGCTCTTAATGAGTTTAGAATGTGATCGATCCGCTGGATCTTATGTTTGGGCGCGTGCGTGTGTGTGTGTTGTGCACGCGCCGGTGTGTATCACCACTAGATCCTAGAAATTTGTTCTCTTTTTCAGGTTCAAACCCCACCAACTCCTCTTCAAAAGTTTTATAAACCATCTCAATGGCAAAGTTTCTTGATTGCCTTGTCTTATTTGTTAAAAGCTGGTGGTCAAGCATGCCAAATCCACAATGCAGCTGTTGTGAGCATAAAGAAGCCACAGGTTCAACTCCTACTACTATACCTGTTGGTTTTTGCCATGTCACACCTACCAACATTGATGATGGTGACAGTGCTTCTTCCTCTCACCACATGGAACCACCAAGAGGTGAATAATGCAAAATTCCTTACTCAGATAATTAGTAATTTCTTAACTTATAATAATTGTTGTTTCTTGACCTATGAATCTAGACCATTGTGAAGCTCTTAATGAGTTTAGAATGTGATAGATCCACTAGATCTTGCATTTGCGCGTGCATGTGTGCGTGTGTGTGTGTGTGCACATGCGGGTGTGTATCGCCACTAGATCCTAGAAGATTTGTTCTATTTTTCAGGTTCAAACCCTACCAATGGCTCTTCAAAAGTGTCATAAACCATCTCAATGGCAAGGTTTCTTGATCGCCTCATCTTATTTGTTACAAGCTGGTGGTCAAGCATGCCAGATACACAATGCAGCTGTTGTGAGCATAAAGAAGCCATAAGTTCAACTCCTAATGTTGTACTTGTTGGTTTTTGCCACGTCACTCCTACCAACATTGATGATGGTGTCGTTGCTTCTTCCCCTCACCACATGGAACCACCAAGAGGTGAATGATGCATGATTTCTTACTCGCATAATTAGTAGTTTCTTAACTTATAATAATTGTTGTTTCTTGACTTATGAATCTAGATGGTTGTGGAGCTCTTAATGAGTTTAGAATGTGATCGATCGTCAAGATCTTGCATTTTACATGCGTGTGTGTGTTGTGCACACGCGGGTGTGTATCACCACTAAGTGGTAGTTGTGCGAGGAACACACAGTTGTACCTGCAGCTATGCCTGGCACTACACACATGGGGGGTAGAGGTTGATAGTGGCAACAACAATGACTCACTGTCATCTAGCTCATGTGTATCATCAGACATTTCATTAGATGAAAGGTTGGTGCTGGTGCTCGGTGGCAGCAAACAGTGCTACAGGTACTGCATGGTGAGCAAGAAGACATTCCCCACATGCATCAACTGCAAGCAGCCCTGCCTTATCAGCTTCAGCAATGAAAAGTACAACTAGAGCAAGTGAAGGGAAACCAACATGCTAGAGCAGAACATTTGACATTGACTCTTGTTATAGAAACAAGAAAGGCAGTTTTGAAAAAGGATGAGGCATATGTACCGAGACAAAATTTGGAAGATAATGAAAAGTGTGCTAGCTCTAGATCTGTTCAGTGAGAGCTTCTTTTAATTGATTCATCAAGGGTATTCTCACCACATCTACACTTTCAAGTTGTACAATGCACTGTTTTAGGGTTGTTTCCTGTTCTTGAATGTTAGATTTCAATGATGATGCAAGCTAATGACCTTGAAAAAACCATGCAATCCTAAAAAAGCAGAACTAAAAAGAATGGTGTCAAACTATATCTTCATCACATACCCACAATGTTAATAACTAGTAAGCAAGATAATTCCTTACCTTTGGCACTAGCATCTTTTATATCTTTCCTTATCTTCTCTACAACACTAACATTACTCCTACATTTGTTTAGAGTTGTGTCTTCATCAAATTGTTGGTCAAGCACATATTGGAAAATGTGGTGATAGTAGATGTCCCCTATTTGGTTTAGTAGGGTGCTGGTAGAGTCAAAGCTTAGTTTCCGATATGTTGCAAGCTTTTTATGTTCTTGTATGGGGTGTGGACTAGGTATTTCTTAATGTTGTGGTAGTAATGATTATAGTTGTCAGGATTCTCTAATTAATAAGCCCTTTTCAAGGTTTCTTTGAAACAAATTACTATGAATTTGAATAGATCCTTGGGTTATTCTACATTTTTTTGGTGATGCCATCCTATCGAACCAATCGGACAAACATTTGTCCTGGCATTTAAAAGGATTTTTTCCATTTACCTTCTTCTACAGACCATCTACCAATAACTTGGTCAAATGCACCATTCTAGCAGAAGTGCATCTCTGGTGGTAGTTGTGCGAGGAGCACACAGTTTGACCTGCAGCTACGCCTAGCACTACCCACAAGGAGGGTAGAGGTTGATAGTGGCAACAACAATGAATCATCATCGTCTAGCTCATGTGTATCATCAGACATTTCATTGGATGAAAGGTTGATGCTAGTGCTTGGTGGCTGCAAACGGTGCTAGAGGTACTGCATGGTGAGCAAGAAGAAGTTCCCCACCTGCATCAACTGCAAGCAGCCCTGTCTTATCGGCTTCTACAGCAACAAGAAGCACAACTAGAGCAAGTGAAGGGGAAACCAGCATGCAGGACAGATTGTCTGACATATGGCATATATATCGAGACAAAACATTGGAAAGATAATGAAAAGTGTGCTAGCTCAAGACCTACTCAATGAGATCTTTTAATTAACTCGAGGGTATCCTCGCCACATCTACAGTCAGTTTGTACAATGCACTACTTCAAGGCTGTTACGTATTCTTGAATGTCAGAAATCAATGATGGTGCAGGCTGATCACCCTATAGGAAACCCTACAAACCAAAAAAGCAGAATAGATAAGAATGGTGTCTAACTATCTTCATCAGATATCCACAATGTTAATAACTAGTGAGCAAGATAAATCCTTACCTTAGGTACTAACATCTTTTATATCTTTTCTTATATTCTCAAGGATACTAACAATACTCCTCAATTTGTTCGGAGCTGTGTCTTCATCAAATTATTGATCAGGCACAAATTGGAAAAATGTGGTGATAGTGGATGTCCCTGCGCACGAATCTGGGAAAACAATATTGATGGAAGCAGATGCACAAGGGGAAATTAGATCTATAGCAGAAGTGCGTCTATTTGGTTTAGCAGTGGGCTGGTAGAGTCAAAGCTTGGTTTTCTATTTTGTTGCAGCTATAGGCTTTTTATGTTCTTGTATAAGGAGTGGACTAGATGGTTCTTAATGTTGTGGTAGTAATGATTATAGTTGTCAAGATTCTCTAATTAATAAGTTCTTTTCAAGGTTTGTTTGAAACATATTACTATGAATTTGAATAGATCCTTGGGTTCTTCTGCATTTATTTGTTGATGTCAACCTATCAAACCAATCCAACAAACATTTATCATGGCATTTAAAAGGATTTTTTGGATTTACCTTCTTCAAATGACCACCTACCAATTACATGGTCAAATGAACCATTCTGGTAGAAGTGTGTCTCTGGTGGAAGTAGTGCGAAGAGCACACAATTGAACCTACAGCTACGCTTGGCACTACCCACATGGAGGGTAGAGGTTGATAGTGGCAACGACAATGACTTGTCGTCGTCTAGCTCATGTGTATCATTAGACATTTCATCGGATGAAAGCTTTGCGCTGGTGCTCGGTGGCTGCAAATGATGCTGGAGGTACTACATGGTGAGCAAGGAGTTCCCCACCTGCATCAACTGCAAGCAGCCCTGCCTTATCAGCTTCTGCAACAACGAGAAGCACAACTAGATCAAGTGATGGAGAAATTAAACTAGCATTCTAGAGCAGAACATCTGACATTGGCTCCTGTTGTAGAAGCAAGACAGACAGTTTTGAAAAAGGATGAGGCATATGTAATGAGACAAAACATTTAGAAGATAATGAAAAGGGTGCTAGCTCATGACCTTCTCAAAGAGAGCTTCTTTCAATTGATTCATCCATGGTATCCTCATGACATCTACACTTTCAAGTTGTACAATGCAATGCTTCAAGGTTGTTTCCTGTTCTTGAATGTCATAAATCAATGATGATGCAGGTTAATCACCTTAGAGAAAACCATGCAATCCAAAAAAGCAAAACTGATAAGAATGGTGCAAAACTATCTTCATCAGATATCCACAATGTTAATAATAACTAGTGAGCAAGATAAATCCCTACCTTTGGTACCAACATCTTCTATATCTTTCCTTATCTTCTCCAGAACACTAACAGTACTCCTACATTTGTTCAGAGCCTGTGCCTTAATCAAAATGTGGATCAAGAACAAATGGGAAGTTTGTGGTGATAGTAAATGTCCCTGCACATGAATGTGGGAAAACAATATTGATGGGAGTAGATGCTTGAATGGAAATTAGATCTATGGCAGAGAAGTTTGCTTATTTGGTTCAGTAGTGGGCTCGTAGGGTCAAAGCTTAGTTTCCTATATGTTGTAGGCGTTTTATGTTCTTGTATGAGGTGTGGACTAGGTGGTTCTTAATGTTGTGGTAGTAATGATTATAATAAGTTTTTTTGAGGTTTGTTTGAAACATATTACTATGTATTTGAACAGATCCTTGGTTCTTCTACATTTATTTGGTGATGCCAACCTATCAAACCAATCCAACAAACATTTGCCATGGCATTTAAAGGATTTTTTTTTGCATTTACCTTCTTCAAAAGACAACCTACCAACATCATGGTCAAATGCACCATTCTAGCAGAAGTGCGTCTCTAGTGGTAGTAGTACGTGCGAGGAGCACACAGTTGGACCTACGACTATGCCTGGCACTACCCATTAGGAGGGTAGAGGTTGATAGTGCCAAAGACAATGAATTGTCATCATCTAGCTCATGTGTGTCATCAGACATTTCATTGGATGAAAGCTTGGTGCTGGTGTTGGTGCTCGGTGGCTGCAAATGATGCTGGAGGTACTGCATGGTAAGCAAGAAGGAGTTCCCCACTTGCATCAACTACAAGCAGCCCTGCCCTATCGGCTTCTGCAGTGACGAGAAGCACAACTAGAGCAAGTGAAGGGGAAACCAGCATGCTAAAGCAGGATATCTAACATTGACACCTGTTATAGAAACAAGAAAGACAATTTTGAAATGCATGAGGCATATGTAATGAGACAAAACATTTGAAAGATAATGAAAGGTGTGCTAGCACAAGGCATGCTCAATGAGAGCATCTTTTAATTGATTCATCAAGGGTATCCTCACCACACCTACACTTTCAAGTTGTACAATGCACCGCTTCAAGTTTGTTTCCTGTTCATGAATGTTAGAAATCAATTATGATGTAGGTTGATCACCTTACAAAAAAAACATGCAATCCAAAAAAAGCAGAACAAATAAGAATGGTGTCAAACTAACTTCATCAGATATCCACAACGTTAATAATTAGTGAGAAAGATAAATCCTTACATTGGTGCAAGCATCTTTTATATATTTCCTTATCTCCTGTAGAACACTAATAATACTCCTACATTTGTTCAGAGCTGTGTCTTCATCAAAATGTTGATCAACCAAATTTTTTTAAAAATGTGGTGATAGTAGATGTCCCTGCACACGAATGTGGGAAAACAATATTCATGGGAGCAGCTGCACGAGGGGAAATTAGATCTATAGCAGAAGTGCGTCTTTTTGGTCTAGTAGTGGGCTAGTAGAGTCATAGCTTAGTTTCCTATATGCTGTAGGCTTTTTATGTTCTTGTATGGGGAGTGGACTAGGTGGTTCTTAATGTTGTGGTAGTAATGATTATAGTTGTCAAGATTCTCTAATTAATAAGCTCTTTCCAAGGTTTGTTTGAAACATATTACTATGAATTTGAATAAATCCATGGGTTCTTCTGCATTTATTTGGTGATGACATACTGTCAAACCAATCCAACAAACATTTGTTCTAGAATTTAAAAGGATTTTTTTGCATTTACCTTCTTCAACAGACCACCTACCAACAACTTGGTGAAATGCACCATTCTAGCAGAAGTGCATCTCTGGTGGCAGTTGTGTGAAGAACACACAGTTGGAACTACAACTACGCCTGACACTACCCACAAGGAGGGTAAATGTTGATAGTGGCAACAACAATGACTCATCGTTGTCTAACTCATGTGTATCATCAGACATTTCATTGGATGAAAGGTTGGTGCTGGTGCTCGGTGGCTGCAAACGGTGCTGGAGGTACTGCATGGTGAGCAAGAAGTTCCCCAACTATATCAACTACAAGTAGCCCTACCTTATCGGCTTCTACAGCAACGAGAAGCACAACTAGAGAAAGTGAAGGGGAAACCAGCATGCTAGAGCTAAACACCTGACATAGACTCCTGTTATAGAAACAAAAAAGATAGGCTTGAAAAAGGATGAGGCATATGTGACGAGACAAAACATTTGGAAGACAATGAAAAGAGTGCTAGCTCAAGACATGCTCAATGAGAGCTTGTTTTAAATGATTCATCAAGGGTATCCTCACCACATCTACACTTTCAAGTTGTATAATGCACTGCTTCAAGGTTGTTTCCTGTTCTTGATTGTCAGAAATCAATGATGATGCAGGTTGATCACCTTAGAAAAAACCATGCAATCCAAAAAAAAAGAATTGATAAGAATGGTTTCAAACATTTTCATCAGATATCCACAATGTTAATAACTAGTGAGCAAGATAAATCCTTACATTGGTACAAGCATCTTTTATATCTTTCCTTATCTTCTCTAGAACACAACAATACTCCTACTTTTGTTCAGAGCTGTGTCTTCATCAAAATGTTGATCAAGCACAAATTTGAAAAATGTGGTGATAGTAGATGTCCCTGCACATGAATGTGGGAAAACAATATTGATGGGAGCAGATGCACGAGGGAAAATTAGATCTATAGCAGATGTGCGTCTATTTGGTTTAGTAGTGGGCTGGTAGAGTCAAAGCTTAGTTTCCTATATGCTGCAGGCTTTTTATGTTCTTGTACGGTGTGTGGACTAGGTGGTTCTTAATGTTGGGGAAGTAATGATTATAGTTGTCAAGATTCTCTAATTAATAAGTTCTTTTCAAGGTTTGGTTGAAACATACTACTATGAATTTGAATAGATACTTGGGTTCTTCTGCATTTATTTGGTGATGCCATCCTATCAAACCAATCCAACAAACATTTTTCATAGCATTTCAAGGATTTTTTGCATTTACCCTCTTCAAAAGACTACCTACTAACATCATGGTCAAATGCACCATTCTAGCAGGAGTGCGTCTCTGGTGGCAGTAGTGTGAGGAGCACACAGTTGGACCTGCAGCTATGCCTGGCACTACCCACAGGGAGGATAGAGGTTAATAGTGGCAACGACAATGACTTGTCGTCATCTAGCTTATGTGTATCATCAGACATTTCATGAGATGAAACCTTGGTGCTGGTGCTCGGTGGCTGCAAATGGTGCTGGAGGTACTGCAACTAGAAGCAACCCTGCCTTATCTGCTTTTGCAGCGACGAGAAGCACACCTAGAGCAAGTGAAGGGGAAACTAGCATAATAGAGCTCCTGCCCCTTGGGATGCTCATGTGGATGGTTGTTTAGATGTTGTGCTTGATCTTTAGGCATGGAAGGAATGATCTCTAGTCATTGGTTCAGTAGTAGACTGGCTAGTAGAGTCTAAGCTTAGTTTCCTATATACTGCAAGTTTTTATTTTCTTGTATGGGGTGTGGACTAGGTGGTTCTTAATGTTGTGGTAATAATGATTGCAGTTTTCACGCTGCTCTGATTAATAAGTTCTTTTAAAGATTTTTTTGAAACATATTACTATGAATTTGAATAGATCATTGGGTTCTTCTATGTTTATTTGGTGATGCCAACCTGTCAAACAAATCAAGTGAACATTTATCATGGCATTTAAAGGATTTTTTGCATTTACCTTCTTCAGAAGACCACCTACCAACATGGGCGGAGCCACGTTGATGCCTGGGTATTCCTGGGAATACCCAACTTTTATGCCAAAAAAATACTTATACATCAATTATACATATATGTATAGTTATAGTGGGCTTTATTCTCTATTTCTCAAGTCAAAATGCCACTCCCATCTAATGTGCAGGCATCCAATCTCACGGTCCATCTCAAAGCCCCTATTTGATGGATCAAGAAAGCAGGAACTAGAGCCGATTCCTGCCCAATCCCTGCTTCGATTCCCCACGATGGTTGCAGCTCATGACTGCAGGCAGCAGCTAGTGGCTATGCTAGGGTGGCTGACGCTTCCCCCACACTGGTGCCGAGCACCCTTGTATTGCGCTAGGGCTGTTGGCCAGCTAGGCAGGCCCTAGGGCTGGCTGTGATGCCATGCACAGCTGCGTGAAGCCAAGGGCCATCAGCCGAGAACAACAACGAGGTGCCTATTGCCTTAATTTAGGATTATTTGTTACTAGCTGTTAGCATGGATGACGCCGTGACATGGTGAGCACATCTTTCGTAAATCCTATTGCCTTAATTTAGGATTATTTGTAGTATGATTATCACAACTTTTCAATTAATATAGTGCGTACATCCTTCTTGTAGATCCTAGAGTATGCAGAACGAAGAAATTGATAAAGACGATTGGTTAAGCTTGCTATCATCAGAGAGCAACAGTCTTCTACACTTAAACCGTTTCTCATTAATATTCCTATGTTGTAATTTCCCTTTATTCTGTGGGTATCTTAGGGCCTGTTTGGTTAGAGGTGTTAAAGTTTAACAAACACTGTAGCACTTTCATCTTATTTGACAAACAGTTTCCAATTTTGGACTAATTAGGCTTAATAGATTCGTCTCGTAAATTACTCCTAATCTGTGCCGATATGCATGCAATTAGTCTACATTTAGTACTCCATGCATTTGCCGCAACATTGATGTGATGGGAGTTAAACTTTAACATGTGGAAACCAAACAGGGCCTTAGATTTGATCAATCTATGTCTTTAGTCATTGGTGTCATCGTGAACTATTTTATATATAGTTTTAGAATGAAAATTTTTTCTTAGCAAATGGGAATACCCAACTTTAAAATCCTAGCTCTGCCACTGCCTACCAACAACATGATCAAATGCACCGTTCCAGCCAAGAGCCATTACTTATCTTTTACTTATTCCCATTCCAATCTGCTCTAGGAGGTTATAGATTGAGAAATAGTATTGCAAATTTGCAATACCCTAAACCTATATATAGTAGCCTTCATTGGACAGGGTCTATTTTGCTCAGTTGTTGGCTAGTAGAGTCTAAGAATGCTGACATAACATATAAGAATGGTGTCAACCTATCTTCATCAAAAGATATCCACAATGTTAATAACCAAAGAGCAACAATACTCTTACATTTGTTCAAAGTTGTGTCTTCATCAAAATGTTGATCAAGCATAGATTGGAAAGCATGGTTATAGTAGATGTTTCTGCATACAAATGTCGGAAAACAATATTGATGGGAGAAGATGCACGAGGGAAAATCAGATCTATTGCAGAAGTGCCATAATGCAATGGCAAGCTGTGGACCTTGAGCTACATGAATGGGTTAACAACTATTCTCTATGCCAAAAAAAACTAGAACACCTAGCACTGCTAGACAACATATACAAAATAATGAAAATACTTTTTAGGTTATTAGGCTACTAGACATTATATTTCTCCTGCAGTGAGGGTTGGTATATTATTTTGAAAGAATGAAAAAATGTCAGCATGCACATAAATGTAACCACACGTCAAAAGACCCTCCTAAACTTTTAGGCGCACAAGTTGGCATAAATGTGCAGCACACACATAGAAAAAAACCATATTTGGCCTACCTTTCATCATAAAGGAAAACTATGCTAGAGGGTATAGGCACTCGAGTCGTCTTAGGCCTTCATTATGCATCTGTCCATGTGCTGCCATAGATCATAGAGGAAACAATCCACTTATGGGTAGAATGTCCCACAACAGACAAAGATAAAGAATGGAATTCGGAGCTTCAAAGTAGATTACAAAAAGTCTTCTACAAGAAAGATAAACATCATAAGAAGAATACTTATCAATCCCAGAACATGCAACATTTCTTTGTGACCTAATAAACCCAATTTAATTGAGCATTAAGAATGAACACACAATAAAATAGAATGGCATAGGACATGATTTTGCAAGGAGCAACAATAGATGAAAAGTCAACATGCAATAGAGCATAAAGAATAATTCTTACTTGCAACAAACTGCAAAGAACTTCTGGCTTCAACACATGTTACAGAAACACGAAGACATTTTTGAAAAGGATGAGGCATATGTATCCGAGATGGAACATTTGCAAGATAATGAAATGTGTGCTAGCTCAAAAGACCTGTTCGATGAGAAAGCTACTTTTAATTGATTCATTAGGGATATCCTCACCACATCTACACATTCAAGTTGTATAGTGCACTGCTTCAGGGTTGTTTACTATTCACGAAGGTCAAAAATCAATGATGATGCAGGTTGATCACCTTATGAAAAAAACCCGCAAGCCAAAAAAATACAGAACAAATAAGAATGGTGTCAAACTTTCTTCATCAACAGATATATTCACAATGTTAATAACTAGTGAGAAAGATAAATCTTTATGTCACACCCCAAAATTTCTAATTTTGGGTTGTGCATAGGAAACACTAAATAAAATAAATAATTTCAATATCTGAATAAATTTATTAGATAAGTTAAGTTGCTGCTAATTTAAATATAGAAAATTGTGGTTTTAAACTTTCTCGTATTAATTTGATAATGTGGTGTTTGTGTGATGCTTGTCTTTGGTGTTGGTGAGTGCTATTATTTTCAAAATACCATAGGACGACGTTTACTTCTCATCGGAAAACTTTTTGGTATTTTCTGGATTTAAAATTTCAATTTCCGTGAGCTTAATCTTTTTCCTTGATATCTTCATCAATCTTTTCATGAGCTCCAAATACTTTATTTGGGTTCGTCTCATTCTAAAATATCTCTGAGAATTTTCCCTAAATTTTCGGAGCCTTCGAGGTATTTTTCGTGGCTTAAAATTCAATTCTGGACTTTTCTAGAATTATTTTATCCATGAAATTAATTAATTCCGAAAATAATAAAATATCTCAGATTTCCTCATGCCCAAAGGCCCATGTCTTTATTTACTAATGGGCTTTAATAATTAATTAGGCCTATTAGTAAAGGTGGATGGTGCAACGTCAATTAGCACCATATCGCTAGTTGACATGGAGATGGAGAGTTTTCCTCCCTATATATACGTACCTATCCCTTGGGTAAAAGCACACCAAAACTACTGTAGAGGAGCCCCTAGTTTGGGAAATCTCTCGTGTAGTAAAATATAATTTTCTCTCTTCTTGTCGCCGTCGGCCAAGCCCTATCTCTCGCTCTCTGTTCTGCGTTCGGCTTCGCCAAAGCGGCGCCGTGATCCCGGGCCGCTGAGCCTCGTCGTCGTCTTCAGGAAGCAGCCTCAGCCCAGCGTCGCCTCCCTCCGTCCGTGCGAAGTGCCGAGGTGAGAATATTATCACGTTCCCAATCATTCTGATTTTCTCTTTTAGAACTCATCTCAGGGCCGTGCCCTATGGGCGTGCAGGCCGTTCGCTCGTACCGGGCTCCAAATTCCGAGGGGCCCTAAAAACTATGACATGACCCTATTGACTTCAAGATTAGCGTGTCTCTTGGTATTCAGCACTCGATGAATTCATCTACACCCATCCGTCTCCCTCTGGCTCTCCCGTCCAGGTTTCTCCGTCTCCCCGATAAGCAAGCAAGCCAACGCTGGGTAACTGAATCTCCGTCGGCAAGATGCCCTAAAGATCTGAAATCAGAAGGCACGATCTACAGCGCCATGCAATGTAAATTTGCATATATGCTGTATATACACATTCAACATGCATGCATGGACGTCCGGCAATCTTCGTCGCCATCCATCATTACTCATCGGTCATCGTCCTCGACTACCACGACGACTACGACTTCAACTCATTCTATCGTCGAGCCCCTGAAATTTCTCCACGCCCGACCCGTGCCGAGTCTGTGCCGCCTGTTCCGAGCCCCTGGCCGAGGCCACCGTGGAGGCCTTCTGCTGCTTCCCCGTCATCAATCTTCGCCTTCCGCTCTCCGTCTCAAGGTTACGAAGCCTCCCTCGACCTCCTTCCTTGTTGCTCGCTGATGCTCATGTTTCCTCACCGAACCACACCTCAGGAAGCTGCTACTGCCCCGTCGGGCCGTACGTCATCGATGTATGCCTTCTGCCGTCCTGTTTCACCATGAACCACGAGCACGACGTCGAGCTTCGGCCATGTCCACTACGTCGCCTCAGCCCCAAGCCTATCTCCGCGATCTCGAGCTGCTTGCCTCTGAGACATCTCTGCCCGATACGAGTCCCTGGGTGAGTTCGCCATCTCTCACTCTATCCTCCGATGTTCTTCATTAGTGAAATCAAAGTCTCTAGGCCCCATTCGTGCGAAACCGTGTCCGTGCCTTAGCTCTACTCTGCTCCAATTACGTGGTTTCTGTTGTTAGTTTGTTGACATTAGCTTGCTGACATCACATTAATGGCATGATCACGTCACACACCTTATGGTTTTTTTTTCGTTAGAAAAATAAATCTAGAAAATACTATAGGAATACACTACCTATAATCAGCCATCGATTCTGCAAGTTTCTTTGTTTAATTCCGTTTTGACCTACTCAAGCTGCGTGACACTCGTAATGATATAACCTACCTGTTAGTAAATATGTCTATCAGATCACTAACTCTGGAATTTCATGGAATATTGAAACCTTAAGTTGACTAATGTTTATGAGACAAGATTTATAAATATAACTAACTTAACTTGGCTTTCTAAATTCATAATACAATTTGACTTAAGATGATGTAAACATTGCTATGATCTACGGCCTAGCATCGACGCTTTATCATCCTACATGCTTATTTGTTTATAATTAAATATTAGTTTGATTAATCTGTATGAAACTCGTTTTCTAGTCTGAAAACAATATAGGTGTTATACTATGGTATTTGATACATCAATGTTAAATATAATTAATTACTAACATGATTGTGTTTCTAAGTTATAAATTGCTTAACTTGAACATCCATCGTACCTAATTTCAATAGATGTTCCCACACGTGTTACTTCTTTTATCTAAGAGTTAGAGTTAATCTGGGTGCTTAATTTATTTATACGGCAACACTTATGAATAAAATATGAATAGGTTTAATTTGGTTTTTGGACTAAATACGTTTTCAATTATTTACAGTTTTGCAACTGATTTTGTTTTAGCCATAATTTCTACGTTTCAACTCCGTTTTGAGCCATTCAAGTTGCGTTAGATTCATAGCAATGAGATCTACGCATTTGTAATAGTGTTTATCATGTCACTAATATTGTAATTTCATGGTTTGAATCATATCTTAAATAACAATTATGCAACTGGGTTTTGTAAATAAAATATGATTTGTTTTACTTTAGTTTTATAATTCGAATCTAAATTTGACTTAAATTATAATCTCTATAAAATATCTTATATATGTTTTTATACCATTAAGATACATGAAGCTAATAGTTTTATGGTTAAATCTATTGGTAGTTGTACCCTTTTCAACCGTAGCTCCGATTAGCGTGCTTTTCGCGAATTTGTGTTCGTAGCGATGCGTAGAATCGTGTTTCAAACTCTTTTACTTATTTTTGTATGATTGGTGTACTGTTCTAATATAGATCTATTATTTGCTTCGTGTATGATTGTATGGATGCTTGTGTGTGGTGCTATATGGTTCAGTCAATCAATGAGGTTTACGTGGTGATTAAGAAGCTATTCTCTGAAGACTAGAAGCTGAGAATTGGAAGTAGAAGATTGAAAGTTGAATACTAAAGGCTTTCGAGCGTATTGCTTTGGGGGAAAAGCAAGTTAAGGCAAGTATAGCATGGGATTATCCTTGTTGTCCTATTCACATTAAGCAAATAATATCATTATGCATATATTCCTTGTTAAGGATGACTTAGTGTTGATCTTATTCCTTGATACCTATTATATTGCATGGATTAGTATTGCTAGTGCTTAACATGAACTATGATCATGTAATTTGACTAATGGAATATGCAATAAACATTAAAAGATGACTTTTTATTACTGTTTAAAGGGGACTAGAGCATGGGGATTACTTTGGTGCTCTTGTTACTCTCCATAAGGACTCATCTGTAAGCGAACATCCGGGATTTACAGTACAACTGTGAGGGCTAAAATGGCTCTGGCTTTAGTCATATAGAAGGACCTTTTCTAGCTTGTTAGAGGTATTCCTTTATGGCGTAAGAATGACTTGACGAATCGGGTATAGTGCGGCCTCTGTCCTCATGTGTATAGGCTGCGTGTTATTGTGCCATCAGGAAGGGGGGCTCTACATCCGTTTGCCGAGTGAAATCTAATGGCCCTAACTTGTTAGACGAACCTTCGAAAGACTTCATAGTGAACCCTGCCGACCTTCCTTGGTAGTGGGTCAAGAGGCTGATCACCTCGGGCGAAAGGGTAAATCACGACTCACAGTGAAAGTGTACAACCTCTGCAGAGTGTAAAACTGTTATAACAGCCGTGCTCACGGTCACGAGTGGCCTTGGACCCTTACAGAATTGATGATCACTAATGACTATAAATGTGTTTTTGCTATTCATTATTCATCTTTACATTGATCATATGTTTATTGCGGGAATTAATGCAAGCCTGATGCTACTCATATGATAAAACTGTGATAATTAAAAGCTAAATGCAGTAAACCAGTGTCTATCCTTTTGAGCCTCATGAACCCCGTGTTATATTTGTTGAGTTCGACATGGACTCACTCTTGCTATTTCCACCACACTCCAGTGTGTTGAAAGGTGCTGCTTAGAAGAAGGATGAAAGTGTAGTGGAGTTTCCAAAAGTCTTTTCAGAAGTGCTTGGCATATGGAACCTCCAGTCAGCCGTCCCTGTGATGTTGGAGCCTGAAGAAAAGATTAGTGACCGTTCCGCGACACTCTGATAGTTGTAAGTGTTAATATAATATGTTTTCCGCTTTATATAAACATTGTTTTGATACCTTTTCATTCTGACATATGTGTGGACTTCCTGGGCACACATATGATTAGCCTGGTTTTGTTCTTTAGAAAACCGGGTGTGACAGAGTGGTATCAGAGCGGTGTTGACTGTAGGACGTATGCCAAGTAGCACTGAACAATTTCTAAAACTTATTTTATGATAAAACTATTTTGTCATCCCTTGACCCTTTGGTTTTGATTATTTCTTCTTCCTTGTCCTGTTGTATTCCTTCCTTGATAGCTTCCTTTGAGCTATTATTTCTTACTCCCTTGGTTTTTGATTTGTGTTGTTTTTACCAAAAGGTTTCTGATCTTACCTTGTTTAAAAGTTCAATGGCCTTTCATCATCTCCAATGTGCCATTAGGATGACCACCATTGTTGAAGAAGCACGTGTAGTACCGATGATGTGATTGGTGCATTGTTTTGCCTGATGTGTGCTTGTATTGTTTGATGTAATGCCTGTGTGTTGTCTCTGTTCTTGTTTGTCAAAGGAGGCCTAGAAATCGTGTTGAGAATTAACTCAATCTATGTTAAAGTGGGGTAGTATCCTCTCTTGACCTACCTAACATTCGATTAATTCTAATTCTTATTGTCTTTTCCCTATATCATCCTTGCTTACTCTTGGTTTCTATGTTTTCTCCTTTATCTTAACCCAATGGAGGATCAACACATGAATGACTCATCAATAGTAGTAAGCCTTGGAGAAAGTGTTGCCTTTAACAACATTGTCAGGTGAAACAAGATCTTTGTTAAGTGGGGTAGCGTCCGCCACCATCATCAATCTCAAGTCACGAGACAAGAAGATCCCGAGACCAATCGCTATCATAATATCATCTTTTGCTAGTCCTTGCCTCTTAACTAGTCTCACCTTCTTGCCATCAATCTTTACTTTTCTTATCAACATTTGACAACTTTTGACCATTGTTCTTACATCTTATAAATCCTGATTCAAGGACCTACAAAGACTTGAAGATCAATTTATCCTTCTCACTGGTCTCTCTGAATGGTAAAACAGAAAACTAGTCTTTACCTTTCTTCAACCAATGCTAGTCTGTCACTTTTTCATGATGTCTCATAAATTTTGAATCGAGGAGTTGTGAGTACCATAAGATCTATCTTTATCTTTTGCTAATCTCCACCCTTGTTTTTACACCTTATAAAGTGAAGACTCGGTGATCAACCTTGATCTATCTTTTCAACCTCCTTTGATCTTCCTTTTCGTCTATGTTGACATTCAATCCTTTGACCCTCTGTCATTAGCTCGAATCAATCTTAACAATCAATCCAATGTTCTCTTGTCAACCATTGATAATACTTGACGCTTATATCAGAACTTGTCAAAAGTTTCAAAACAATCTTATTGGTCTGCTTAATCTTTCTCCCTAGTCTCTTCGAATCTCGGGACGAGATTCCTGTTAAGTGAGGTAGAATTGTCACACCCCAAAATTTCTAATTTTGGGTTGTGCATAGGAAACACTAAATAAAATAAATAATTTCAATATCTGAATAAATTTATTAGATAAGTTAAGTTGCTGCTAATTTAAATATAGAAAATTGTGGTTTTAAACTTTCTCGTATTAATTTGATAATGTGGTGTTTGTGTGATGCTTGTCTTTGGTGTTGGTGAGTGCTATTATTTTCAAAATACCATAGGACGACGTTTACTTCTCATCGGAAAACTTTTTGGTATTTTCTGGATTTAAAATTTCAATTTCCGTGAGCTTAATCTTTTTCCTTGATATCTTCATCAATCTTTTCATGAGCTCCAAATACTTTATTTGGGTTCGTCTCATTCTAAAATATCTCTGAGAATTTTCCCTAAATTTTCGGAGCCTTCGAGGTATTTTTCGTGGCTTAAAATTCAATTCTGGACTTTTCTAGAATTATTTTATCCATGAAATTAATTAATTCCGAAAATAATAAAATATCTCAGATTTCCTCATGCCCAAAGGCCCATGTCTTTATTTACTAATGGGCTTTAATAATTAATTAGGCCTATTAGTAAAGGTGGATGGTGCAACGTCAATTAGCACCATATCGCTAGTTGACATGGAGATGGAGAGTTTTCCTCCCTATATATACGTACCTATCCCTTGGGTAAAAGCACACCAAAACTACTGTAGAGGAGCCCCTAGTTTGGGAAATCTCTCGTGTAGTAAAATATAATTTTCTCTCTTCTTGTCGCCGTCGGCCAAGCCCTATCTCTCGCTCTCTGTTCTGCGTTCGGCTTCGCCAAAGCGGCGCCGTGATCCCGGGCCGCTGAGCCTCGTCGTCGTCTTCAGGAAGCAGCCTCAGCCCAGCGTCGCCTCCCTCCGTCCGTGCGAAGTGCCGAGGTGAGAATATTATCACGTTCCCAATCATTCTGATTTTCTCTTTTAGAACTCATCTCAGGGCCGTGCCCTATGGGCGTGCAGGCCGTTCGCTCGTACCGGGCTCCAAATTCCGAGGGGCCCTAAAAACTATGACATGACCCTATTGACTTCAAGATTAGCGTGTCTCTTGGTATTCAGCACTCGATGAATTCATCTACACCCATCCGTCTCCCTCTGGCTCTCCCGTCCAGGTTTCTCCGTCTCCCCGATAAGCAAGCAAGCCAACGCTGGGTAACTGAATCTCCGTCGGCAAGATGCCCTAAAGATCTGAAATCAGAAGGCACGATCTACAGCGCCATGCAATGTAAATTTGCATATATGCTGTATATACACATTCAACATGCATGCATGGACGTCCGGCAATCTTCGTCGCCATCCATCATTACTCATCGGTCATCGTCCTCGACTACCACGACGACTACGACTTCAACTCATTCTATCGTCGAGCCCCTGAAATTTCTCCACGCCCGACCCGTGCCGAGTCTGTGCCGCCTGTTCCGAGCCCCTGGCCGAGGCCACCGTGGAGGCCTTCTGCTGCTTCCCCGTCATCAATCTTCGCCTTCCGCTCTCCGTCTCAAGGTTACGAAGCCTCCCTCGACCTCCTTCCTTGTTGCTCGCTGATGCTCATGTTTCCTCACCGAACCACACCTCAGGAAGCTGCTACTGCCCCGTCGGGCCGTACGTCATCGATGTATGCCTTCTGCCGTCCTGTTTCACCATGAACCACGAGCACGACGTCGAGCTTCGGCCATGTCCACTACGTCGCCTCAGCCCCAAGCCTATCTCCGCGATCTCGAGCTGCTTGCCTCTGAGACATCTCTGCCCGATACGAGTCCCTGGGTGAGTTCGCCATCTCTCACTCTATCCTCCGATGTTCTTCATTAGTGAAATCAAAGTCTCTAGGCCCCATTCGTGCGAAACCGTGTCCGTGCCTTAGCTCTACTCTGCTCCAATTACGTGGTTTCTGTTGTTAGTTTGTTGACATTAGCTTGCTGACATCACATTAATGGCATGATCACGTCACACACCTTATGGTTTTTTTTTCGTTAGAAAAATAAATCTAGAAAATACTATAGGAATACACTACCTATAATCAGCCATCGATTCTGCAAGTTTCTTTGTTTAATTCCGTTTTGACCTACTCAAGCTGCGTGACACTCGTAATGATATAACCTACCTGTTAGTAAATATGTCTATCAGATCACTAACTCTGGAATTTCATGGAATATTGAAACCTTAAGTTGACTAATGTTTATGAGACAAGATTTATAAATATAACTAACTTAACTTGGCTTTCTAAATTCATAATACAATTTGACTTAAGATGATGTAAACATTGCTATGATCTACGGCCTAGCATCGACGCTTTATCATCCTACATGCTTATTTGTTTATAATTAAATATTAGTTTGATTAATCTGTATGAAACTCGTTTTCTAGTCTGAAAACAATATAGGTGTTATACTATGGTATTTGATACATCAATGTTAAATATAATTAATTACTAACATGATTGTGTTTCTAAGTTATAAATTGCTTAACTTGAACATCCATCGTACCTAATTTCAATAGATGTTCCCACACGTGTTACTTCTTTTATCTAAGAGTTAGAGTTAATCTGGGTGCTTAATTTATTTATACGGCAACACTTATGAATAAAATATGAATAGGTTTAATTTGGTTTTTGGACTAAATACGTTTTCAATTATTTACAGTTTTGCAACTGATTTTGTTTTAGCCATAATTTCTACGTTTCAACTCCGTTTTGAGCCATTCAAGTTGCGTTAGATTCATAGCAATGAGATCTACGCATTTGTAATAGTGTTTATCATGTCACTAATATTGTAATTTCATGGTTTGAATCATATCTTAAATAACAATTATGCAACTGGGTTTTGTAAATAAAATATGATTTGTTTTATTTTAGTTTTATAATTCGAATCTAAATTTGACTTAAATTATAATCTCTATAAAATATCTTATATATGTTTTTATACCATTAAGATACATGAAGCTAATAGTTTTATGGTTAAATCTATTGGTAGTTGTACCCTTTTCAACCGTAGCTCCGATTAGCGTGCTTTTCGCGAATTTGTGTTCGTAGCGATGCGTAGAATCGTGTTTCAAACTCTTTTACTTATTTTTGTATGATTGGTGTACTGTTCTAATATAGATCTATTATTTGCTTCGTGTATGATTGTATGGATGCTTGTGTGTGGTGCTATATGGTTCAGTCAGTCAATGAGGTTTACGTGGTGATTAAGAAGCTATTCTCTGAAAACTAGAAGCTGAGAATTGGAAGTAGAAGATTGAAAGTTGAATACTAAAGGCTTTCGAGCGTATTGCTTTGGGGGAAAAGCAAGTTAAGGCAAGTATAGCATGGGATTATCCTTGTTGTCCTATTCACATTAAGCAAATAATATCATTATGCATATATTCCTTGTTAAGGATGACTTAGTGTTGATCTTATTCCTTGATACCTATTATATTGCATGGATTAGTATTGCTAGTGCTTAACATGAACTATGATCATGTAATTTGACTAATGGAATATGCAATAAACATTAAAAGATGACTTTTTATTACTGTTTAAAGGGGACTAGAGCATGGGGATTACTTTGGTGCTCTTGTTACTCTCCATAAGGACTCATCTGTAAGCGAACATCCGGGATTTACAGTACAACTGTGAGGGCTAAAATGGCTCTGGCTTTAGTCATATAGAAGGACCTTTTCTAGCTTGTTAGAGGTATTCCTTTATGGCGTAAGAATGACTTGACGAATCGGGTATAGTGCGGCCTCTGTCCTCATGTGTATAGGCTGCGTGTTATTGTGCCATCAGGAAGGGGGGCTCTACATCCGTTTGCCGAGTGAAATCTAATGGCCCTAACTTGTTAGACGAACCTTCGAAAGACTTCATAGTGAACCCTGCCGACCTTCCTTGGTAGTGGGTCAAGAGGCTGATCACCTCGGGCGAAAGGGTAAATCACGACTCACAGTGAAAGTGTACAACCTCTGCAGAGTGTAAAACTGTTATAACAGCCGTGCTCACGGTCACGAGTGGCCTTGGACCCTTACAGAATTGATGATCACTAATGACTATAAATGTGTTTTTGCTATTCATTATTCATCTTTACATTGATCATATGTTTATTGCGGGAATTAATGCAAGCCTGATGCTACTCATATGATAAAACTGTGATAATTAAAAGCTAAATGCAGTAAACCAGTGTCTATCCTTTTGAGCCTCATGAACCCCGTGTTATATTTGTTGAGTTCGACATGGACTCACTCTTGCTATTTCCACCACACTCCAGTGTGTTGAAAGGTGCTGCTTAGAAGAAGGATGAAAGTGTAGTGGAGTTTCCAAAAGTCTTTTCAGAAGTGCTTGGCATATGGAACCCCCAGTCAGCCGTCCCTGTGATGTTGGAGCCTGAAGAAAAGATTAGTGACCGTTCCGCGACACTCTGATAGTTGTAAGTGTTAATATAATATGTTTTCCGCTTTATATAAACATTGTTTTGATACCTTTTCATTCTGACATATGTGTGGACTTCCTGGGCACACATATGATTAGCCTGGTTTTGTTCTTTAGAAAACCGGGTGTGACACTTTACCTTTGGCTGTAGCATCATCTCTATCTTTGTTTATCTTTTCCATAGCACTAATGTACTCTTAACTTTTTTGAGTGGAAAGTACACTTACATTTGTTGAAAGTTGTCTTCATCGAAATGTTGATCAAGCACAGATTGGTATGCAGTCACAATCTTTTCAGGCATACCACCAACAGTCAGTTTCTATAGAAGAATTCAACAAGTTAATACTCTCATATCCAATTCTTTTGTTTCCACCCAAAAAGGAGAGTTACAAGGATAACAAGCAACTCACTTTTAGTATTGTACTTGAATCCTTCCTTGCAACTTTGGAATTTAAGGGGTTAGAGCTAGGATTTGAATTATTCTTATTCACATTGTTATCGAATATAGCAGGGTTGTCACCAAAAATGCTGTCTTTCAGATTTTCAATACGGGTTCCAAAAACTTTGCGTTCATCCCAAATTCCTATCTGTAATTCCTACAGATAAGTTAGAAACAATTTTTTTATTCTTGATTTCCAAAAAAAATGAAGCACATCAAATTAGCCATCAGTTATCCAGTATTTAATCTAGTTTCAATAAAATATCATGTCCTATTGGTGCACATTATCCTAGCAGATTTTGCAGAAAATTTCTTTACACAGTATTAATGAAGGTCCACGCAAACTATGATTAAAATTGAGTGACCCTTCCAAACATTTATAACATCAGAAACTCCAGTGGAAAAAAACCTGAATCGCTATGTCACACTCCAATTAAAGGACAATATAGAGTGCAAACATCTTATGTGCGCCCCAGGAGTAGTCGCACACATAAGCCGACAAATTAACAGAAGTATCATCACTGTGTACATACATAACGTTATTACATCACGTAGTTCTTACATAACAAGCGAAAAAGGTAAATAGCAACTCTCAGGCGTAGCGTCTGATCCACAGGGAAGGACGACTGGTTGATCCAAACCTAGAAATCTTCCGGGAAGTCCTCGTAGAAACTATCATCTGTTACCCATCCGGGATTTTTGTCCAAAAACATAATAGCAACAAGTGTGAGTACACTTGTACTCCGCAAGTATAGTATGAGGATTCATGAGGCTCAAAAAGGATAGACACGGTTGACTGCAGTTATCACTTTTAGTAGATCCACATTTCATTATTAATCATTATTAAGTTATGCTCAAGCTCCCAATTAACCCACATGATCCACTACTAGAATTAAGAAGAGAAAGCATCATTATGATCCCGTCATCACCATCACAGTTCATCCAAGTATCAAGTAACCATTTATTCTGTGAGTTTTCCGGGCCGCTCGTGACCGCGAGCACGGCTGTTATAACAGTTTTAACACTCTGCAGAGGTTGTGCATCTTTACCCGTGAGTCGTGTTGCCCATTTACCCAGGGCCCGTCGACCCCCTAACACTCCCAAGGTGAGTAGGCAGGGTACACTATGAAGCCTTCCATAGGCCTCTTCTAACATGTTAGGGCCGCGAGGTTTCCTCGGCAGGCAGATATAGAGAACCCCCCTTTCGATGGCACAATTCCCGCAGGCTATACACATCAGAACAGAGGCAGTTCTATACCCAAAGTGGCAAGCCCCTCTTGCGCCCTTTCGGGTAACCTCTAACAAGCTAAAGTCAGAGCCATATGACTCTCACGGTTGCACTGTATGTCCCAGCTTTTGCCCTACAGACAAGTCCTTACGGAGAGTTTAGGGCAACATGATCGACATCATTTGCACCATCACCCTATATTTCAATTATTACCATCATGTTTATCCGTTTGTTCCATTAATCATAGTATTGATCATGTTTGAATAGAGCACTAGCATTCTACCCATATGCAATAAAACCCATAGGTATCGAGATATAAGTCATCAATGGCTAGGATGTCCTTATAGTCGAGCAATATTAGACACATGCATAATGAGTAGATTATATAATGAATAGGAATCAAGGTAGGCCCATGCTATACTTGCCTTGGTTCACGAACTGCTGCTGGTCCTGCTGCTCCTCGTACATGTCCGGATTCCCAACGTACTCCTCACCGTCTGAACTCGAACGACACGAAGTACAACACGCAATTCGAAACAGACATACAAGCAAAACATAATTATGATTAGAACAGTACACCGACAATAAATAAATCTGAATAAAATGTTTACCAAAATCATCTACGTCTCGCTACGATCACAACGACGCGAAGTTCATGAAAAACGGAGCTACAACGCAAAAGTTACGCGCTAAACAAGGTTCCAAAACTAGCTATTAAACTAGACTTAATTCGAGAAACTCAAAAGCTTCTAACAGGTCTATCAGTGACACTAATGCGTAGATTACGAAGTTACAAAACTAACGCAAGTTGAACGGGTTGAATCGGAGCTAAAACGGCGATTTTATAAGCGTTTTACTGCTGTGGCAATTCTATAAATACATCAAACCATTTTCGGATTTAAAATAAATCAAGGAAATTGGATTTTGAAATCCGGCCAAGGACTGTGGGTGAATTATTGAAAGGAACGGGGTCTCTTTAGCAAAATGCCTGGCGAAGGGGTATCGGCTGATTTCGGCCGTTGATCTTGCGATGGATGGGCGGGATTAAATGGAGGGGGAGAAGAGAGGTGCGGCCGCCGGAGGGGAGAACAGATGCGGCGGCGTCGCCATTGACGGCGGCGAGAACCTCGCCGGCGTTGTCCAATTGAGCGCTACAGGGCTCGGTTTTCAAATTGGGAAGCACAGGAGTGAAGAGGAGATGATGGCGAACTCGGTGGGGCACATCTCGCGGGTGGAGGACATCCCGCACGGAGCCGCCATGGCCGGCAGCAAGGGGAGCTCGTCGGCGCAACTAGCTAAGGCCCTAGAGACCACAAATCAAGGAAATGAAGGTACAAGGAGAGGGAGGGAAGCACGGGGAAGCTCACCGAGCGGCAATTTGCAGACGGAGGAGGCTCGGAGGTGAAGGCGACGCGGTGGCGGACGGCTCGCTCCGGCGGTTCGTCGCTGCGGCCTTCGGGTGCTCAAGAGGGTGGGTTTGGAACGGGAAAAACAGCAGGGGGAGGCGGTGAAGGGGTTGTGGCTCCCTTTTTGAAGGCCGGGCGCGGGGAGGACGCTCCCACGTTCGGTGTCGTGGGCGCGGGCGGCGGTTTCGGCTTGACCGAGAGAAAGGAGCAGGAGGTTGGGGAAGGGAAGCGCCGACATGCGGGCCCGGTGTGTCAGCGGCTCAAGGGAGGAGGGAGCGGCGCGGCAGCGGCAGGCCGGCTGGGCTGGGCCGCGGCCCAAGAGGAAAAACACGGGGGACGAGCGGGCCAAAGAGAAAACGGCTAGCAGGCTGAATCCGAGGAAAAAAATGTAGAATGAATAGGAATCTCTTTTTATTTTCTAAATTGATTTTCCAAATCAAACTTTCAAATGTTTTTTAATATCTTTTGAACTTTGACTCAAATCAATCATCACAAAAATATGTAGCAGCATGAGTGCATCAAGGAGTTGCAAACCTTATGTTAAATTTTAATTTCACAAAATTTATTATTCCCTAAATTTGAATGCACAACAAATGCATATTTAAATCAAATTTATCTATTTTTAAATAATACCAAAATTTAGGGTGTCACACGCTACTTCTGGCAGATGAGTAGCAACTTACCAAGCAAGACAGTGCTTAAGAAAACAACATATTCATTAAACCCAATGCTATTGGAAATGGAGAAAATTAGGCTACAAACTAAAAAGGCTAATTGATTTTTTACTAATTGATTCTGCTCTAGTTAGTTTAAGCTCACATTTTCTGTTCATCCGATTATATATACCAAAATCGAATGCACCATGCACATGACCATGATCATAGCTTCAACAGACATCAAAATGCACCATGCACATGACCATGATCATATTGATGTCTGTGAAGCTATGCTCACGTAACCTAAATCGAATGCACCATGCACATGACCATGACCATTATATATAATCCAATAGTTTGCTACAATTAAACTGAATTGGTCATTGATTCAATGGTACTATAGTACTTTAATTGTACTAACACATTTAGATCCTCCTAAATTCTTGGACAAGGCTCTAGGACAACTCTAGGAGCTGTTTCATTCCTTCTTCTCCCCCATTTTTGTAGACATGTTTCAACGATCTGGGAAAACCCTCCAGAACTCATGCACATAATCTCCTCCCTTGCGCTTACTGTTTTGCAAATATCATTTGATAGAAATTGGAATGATATTTTCTTATCCTCTGTTGCACTACTGAACTGCTTTTCCCATGTGTCTACAACCCTTCTGGCCCTCTTGCGGTGAAAAATGCACCATTGTGAAAGTGCTGCATAAGGGTTATGGAATACAAGAAAGAACTGCTAATGCAATATGTAGATGCAAACATACATAGGAAAAACATAAAATTCTAATTAAATTTGACATATGAACAGATAGAGGAAACAAATAACCGATTTGGCCATTTACCACTTAAAGCACACAAGGTATATAAACCCCAAATTGGGTCCACCGACCATCAACATGAAAAAAGGGGGGAACATAGATCCGGTATTATATAGGTGCCATCTATGGACTCTAGCTACCCTGTAGATTCCCACTGAAGTGTTCAAAAGTTCTGCTGTTTCCTTCCAATAATTTTACAGCGAGTGCCATATTAAATCTCAAGAAGCGCGCGCGTATGTGTGTGTACAATGCACTTATGATCCTTTCTTATATGTTTCAATATTTCATAATAATTTTAAATTTAATTTCTATATGCCTATGCAATTTGGATTTTGAAATTACATATATTTGATACATATATATAAATCCAAATTAAAACAGCGTCACGTTATGTCTACTCTATTAGAAGAGAAATTATGATGTAAAGATGACCGGAAAGAAGTAGGGAAGGAAATCTCCATTTTGATTTCAACAACAGCATTGTGCCTGAGCCCGTGTCGGCCAATGGGGGCGAGGAACGCCACCAAGCCACCGGAGGGCGAGAAGAAGAGAGCTCACGCGAGAGGCAAAGATCAAATGAATTAATGTTCCACGCCGAGGAGGGAGCGGGGGAGCGGCAGCGTTATATACGCCTATCTCCCAACGGTTAGATCAACGGTCGATATCGAGGAGCATGAGGTGAGGGGGATCAACAGCTGGAGAGGCTGGGAGTCGTGACGCCCCCGTGCCGGCCTTATATTATAGGCTGTGCCATGCCTGGGCCAGCACTGCGGGCTGGTGTGGCGGCCCAGGCACGGTTCTCACTATGTCGTGCCTGGCACAGGCACTATGGGCCTCGGGCCGACCTGGGCATGACACTAAAATGCACGGCCTGGCCCATACATGTCTGTGTGTGTGCGGCCCGTGCTTTTTAGCAGTGTACAAGACACACACATCTGACCATTTGTGTGTGTGTGCGCGCAAGTGTCCTATACATATATAAAACAAAAAATATTCCACACGTTAAAGTTTCTCGACACAGATTAAATTGCAAAATAGTTTTAGACACAACTATGTAAAGAAATGTTCTTCAAGCAGATCGAGCGTCGTACCTTGACATTGAAGCGATGACTGGCATTGTTGTGTTTGCATTTTCTGTCAAGTCAGAATTCGTGCATCACCCAGTTGGTCTTGGATCCCCTTGGGGCCCTGCCCATACTAGAATACCCGTGCTTTGCTCATCCCCATATGTAGAATACCGGTGTTTTCTTCCCCACTGACTCCAGTTCCACCATGTCCTGAAGCAGCATCTATCTAATTAATTGAGAAACACCGGCCTTTCTCCTTGCCTGTTGCTTTCCAGTAGCTGTCCATGGTGTCACGGTTGGCGCACATGCCCATCAAGTATTTCATGTCTCTTTGGTAAAAACAAATTGCACTCCTTCTCCCCCATCTTCGCTTTACCTAACTATTTATTTTCAGCAAGTGAAAAACACGACACTAGTTGAGCTAAATATGTGTGTGTGTGCGCGTGTGTGTACAATGCACTTATGATCGTTTCTTACATGTTTCAATATTTCATAATAATTTTAAATTTTCTATATGCCATTGCACTTTGAATTTTGAAATTCCATATATTTGATGCATATATATAAATCCAAATTAAAACAGCATCACGTTACGTGTACTCTATTAGAAGAGAAATTTTGATGTAAAGATGACCGGAAAGAAGTAGGGAAGGAAATCTCCATTTTGATTTCAACAATAGCATTGTGCCTTCTTATTATTGTGAAAAATGAAACACTAGTTCCTTGTTATGAAATGTTTCAAAATTAAACTTGTTATGAGTTATAAAATGCCACCAAACATATAAAATCTTTTTATTCTGGATTTCCAACAAAAAATGAAGCAAATAAAATTAGCTATCAGTTACCAGTATTTAATCTAGTTTCAATAAAGTATCATGTCCTATTGGTGCACATTATCCCAGCAGATTTTGTAGAAAATTTCTTTACACAGTATTAACAAAGGTCCATGCAAACTATGATTAAAATTGAATGACCCTTCTAAACATTTATTACATCAGAAACACCAGTGGAAAAAAACCTGAATTGCTCCTTTTGGCAGATGAGTACAACTTACCAATCTAGACAGTGTTTAAGAAAACAACATATTCATTAAATCTAACGCTATTGGAAATGGAGGAAATTAGGCTACAAACTAAAAAGGCAAATTGATTTACTAATTGATTCTGCTCTAGTTAGTTTAAGCTCACATTTTCTGTTCATACAATTATATATACCAAAATCGAATGCACCATGCACATGACCATGATCATAGCTTCAACAGACATCAAAATGCACCATACACATGACCATGATCATTTTTATGTCGGTTGCAGCTATGCTCACCTTACCAAAATCGAATGCACCATGCACATGACCATTTCCATTATAGATATATACTCCAGTAGTTTGCTACAATTAAATTGAATTGGTCATTGATTCAATGGTACTATAGTACTTGAATTGTACTAACACATTTAGATCCTCCTGCATTCTTGGCAAGGCTCTAGAACAAATCTAGGAGCTGCTGCACTGCGAAGAATTAATCTCATCATAGTGAAACAAGATAATACTTACTAGTCTCACCACCAGTTTCATTCTTTCTTCTCCCCTGTTTTCGTAGACATGTTTCAACGATCTGGGTAAAACCCTCCAGAACTCATGCACATAATCTCCTCCCTTGCGTTTACTGTTTTGCAAGATATCATTTGATAGAAATAGGAATGATATTTTCTTATCCTCTGTTGCACTACTGAACTGCTTTTCCCATGTGTCTACAACCCTTCTGGCCCTCTTGCGGTGAAAAATGCACCATTGTGGAAGTGCTGCATAAGGGTTAAGGAATACAAGAAAGAACTGCCAATGCAATATGTAGATGCAAACTTACATAGGAAAAATATAAAATTCTAATTAAATTTGACATATGAACAGATAGAGGAAATAAATAACCAATTTGGCTATTTACTACTTAAAGCACAGAAGGTATATAAACCACAAATTGGGTCCACCGACCATCAACATGGAAAAAGGGGGAATATAGATCCGGTATTATATAGGTGCCATCTATGGACTCTAGCTACCCTGTAGATTCCCACTGAAGTGTTCAAAAGTTCTGCTGTTTCCTTCCAATTTTACAATGAATGCCATATTAAATCTCAAGAAGCAGAACATGTTCTGTGAGCGCGCGCTCATGTGTGTACAATGCACTTATGATCATTTCTTACATGTTTCAAAATTTCATAATAATTTTAAATTTTCTATATGCCTATGCACTTTGGATTTTGGAATTCCATATATTTGATCCATATATATATAAATGCAAATGAAAATAGCATCACATTATGTGTACTCTATTAGAAGAGAAATTATGATGTAAGGATGACCGGAAAGAAGTAAGGAAGGGAATCTCCATTTTGATTTCAACAACATTGTGCCTAAGCCTGTGTTGGCCAACTGTGGCGAGGAACACCACCCCAACCACCGGAGGGCGAGAAGAAGAGAGCTTGTGAGAGAGGCAAAGATCAAATGAATTAACGTTCCACGCCGAGGGAGCGGGGGAGCGGCAGCATTATATATGCCTATCTCCCAACGAGTAGATCAACGGTCGAGAGGAGCAGGAGGAGAGGAGGATCAACGGGTGGCGAGGCTGGGAGCCATGACGCCCCCGTGCTGGCCTTAAATTATAGGTTGTGCCATGCTCGGGCCAGCACTATGGGCTGGTGTGGCGGCCCAGGATTGGCTCTATCACTATGTCGTGCCTGGCATGGGCACTATGGGCCTCGGGCGGACCCAGGCATGGCACTAAGAAGCACGGCTCTGTCCATACATGTGTGTGTGTGTGCGCGGCCCGTGCTTTTTAGTGGTGTATAGGTCACACACATCTGGTCATTTGTGTGTGCGCGGGCATGTCCTATACATATATGAAACAAAAAATATTCCACACATTAAAGTTTCTCGACACAAATTAAATTGTAAAATAGTTTTAGACACAACGAAATGTTATTCAAGCAGATCGAACGTCGTACCTTGACATTGAAGTGATGGCTGACATTGTTGTGTTTGCATTTTCTCTCGAGTTGGAATTCGTGCATCACCCAGTTGGTCTAGGATCCCCTTGGGGCCCTGCCCATACTAGAATACCCATGCTTTCTTCATCCCTATATGTAGAATACCGGTGTTTTCTTACCCACTGACTCCAGTTCCACCATCTCCAGAAGCAGCATCTATCTAATTAATTGAGAAACACCTTTGTCCTTGCCTGTTGCTTTCCAGTAGCTGTCCATGGTGTCACGGTTGGCGCACATGCCCATCAAGTATTTCATGTCTCTTTGGTAAAAACAAATTGCACTCCTCCCCCATCTTTGCTTTACCTAACTATTGATTTTCAGCAAGTGAAAAAACACCACACCAGTTGAGCTAAATATGTGTGTGTGCACGCGTGTGTGTACAATGCACTTATGATCGTTTCTTACATGTTTCAATATTTCATAATAATTTTAAATTTTCTATATGCCTATGCACTTTGGATTCAAAATTCCATATATTTGATACATATACAAATCCAAATTGAAACAGCATAACATCACGTTGGTACCATCCAAATTGGACCAGTCAGTAAAGTGGCGAGTGGACTTTCAAACCTGGCAGTGTGGTCACCTATCTTATGGAGGCAAATCTATCTTGGTAAATACCAGTCTCACCAGTATCCCAATGAACATGATGAGGTTCTACTATTTACATGAGGGAACACACCAACAACTGGACTCATTGAGAGGGAGATTTTTTTGGCAGGGAGTGGGGAATAATGAGAAATATCGTGCGTTAAAATGGAAAGTGCTTGGCTGACCCAAAGAGTATTGTGGTGTTGGGTTCCTAGAGACAAGAGTAATGAATGTTGCCCTTCTCACAAAACGGATATATGGAACTGAAAAGGGAGAGCAGAGTATATGCATTAGTATACTGAGCAAAAAATGAACAATAAAAGTATGTTCAGCAAAAGAGTAGAGGTGCTTACCAATTTTAACCGGGGCTTCACTCACTCAAGCTCTAGTTTGAAACAGGGTGAGCTATGTCTGTTGGGGATGGGGAAAGGACCAGATTTTGGACGGATGTTTGGTTAGGAGAGAATGCTGTCAAAACTAAATTTCCCAAATATATACAGGTACGCTTCTGACCAACAAATGTCAGTGGCTAAAGCTAGTAGAAGAGGCTGGTGGCGCAATTTAGAAGGCATTTTTGGTGCAGTGGAGTTGGCAGAGTAGAAATTGGAAGATGCTCACCTTACTGAACAAGCCGATCAAGTTTGCTGAAAATTGAAGATTTATCATGTTTAATTAGTGGAGTGATAGACACCGATATTTGGAGGACGAAATCACCCTAAAGCTACAGATTTTCCTCTGCATGGTTTGACATGATATGTTGCAAACTGCCCAATAATTACTAATAATATTTTGATATGGTTCCAAGATTTGCAAACTCAGTGGAGTCGAGGAAACAGTTGACCACTTATTAATCTTTCAATGCCCTATTATTGTCCTAGTCTAGTGTTGGGTGCGTGATAACTTCGAATGGTCAGAAATTCCAAGTGCCATGCTAGACTTCAAATCCAACCTGTTTAACGCAGCAGGGAGTACCAATAACAAATTTGCTTTGTCTATCTTTGCAGGAGTAAGCTGGTTCTCTGGTGAAATGCATCGATTGAGTGTTCAACAACTGGGTCTTTGGTATTATGTAAGCTGAAAATCCCAGAAAACTGCTGCTAAGTTTTAATAAAAGCTGGTCCGAAAGTCCTAAGTCTCACTACTGCAGATGTCTGTGTTCTGAAATACCATAGAAGATTCTGTAGCAACCAAATATTACCTTGGTCAGGAATGTGGCCCCCTCTACACCCACTGAACACAAATCTATACCTTGCAACCCCCCATTTCTACCTTTGACATTCACACGTGGTGTCTTCCCTCTAAGCCCATAGATACAATGCCATGTATCCATAGAAACCGCTAACAGGCCTTCCTTTTTTCATGATGATGGCTTCCCTCTAAATGTGTAACACATAATCTCATCATGAACACTCCTAACCCAACTTTGGCATTCACATGAAAATGTGGTCCCCTCTACACCCACTCAACACAAATCTATCGCTAGCAGTCCTTGCTTTTCTAATTTTGGCATTCGTGTGACAGTGTCTTCCTTCTAAGTCCATAGATTCAATCCCTTGTATCTACAAAAGCTGCCAGTAGACCCTCCTCTTCACATGACGTTAACTTCTTAAGTTCGTAGCACACAATCCTATCATGATCATCCCTGACCTAACTTTTGTGTTCACGTGAAGGTGGTCCCCTCTATGCCTACTAAACACAAATCCATCGTTAGCAGCGCTCTTTTCTAACTTTGACATTCACGCGTGGTGTCTTCCCTCTAAGCCCATAGATACAATCGCCTGTTCCATAGGAACTAGTAGCAGGTCCTCCTTTTTGCAAGATGATGGCTTCCCTCTAAATTTGTAACACATAATCTCATCATGAGCACTCCTCATCTAACTTCGGTGTTCACCTGAAGGTGCTCCCCTCTACGCCCACTAAACACAAATCTATCGCTAGCAGCCCTCCCTTTTCTAAATTTGGCATTCACTTGGCGATTTCTTCCTTCTAAGCCCACAGAGACAATCCTTTGTATCTACAAATTCCGCAAGAAGGCATTACTCTTCGCGTGACGTTGCCTTCACTCTTAAGTCTATAGCACACAATCCTACCGTGAGCATTCCTCTCCTAACTTTGAACGCTCACATGACGGTGGTTTCCCTCTCCGCCCGTAGAATATAATATTATAAATTTCGCTAGTGGGCGTTACTCTTCGCGTGACGTTGCCTTCACTCTTAAGTCTATAGCGCATAATCCTACCATGAGCATTCCTCTCCTAACTTTGTCGCTCACGTGATGGTGGTTTCCCTCTCCGCCTGCAGAATATATCTATCTATTGCTAGCCGACCCCTGTTTTAGTCCTGATTTATGCGGTGGCCTTTTCTATTTATCGTCAAATGACTGGCATGGGCACTGTTGGCCTCAGGCCGACCCGGAGCTAAAAACCACGCCCCAGCCCATACATGTGTGTGTGTGCAGCCCGTGCTTTTTAGCAGTGTACAGAATACACATCTGTGTGCCCGCGCGTGTGTGCAAGTGTGTGTCCTATACATATATAAAACAAAAAACAATCCACACATTAAAGTTTCTCAACACAAATTAAATTGTAAAATACTCTTAGACACAACTATATAAGAAATGTTCTTCAAGCAGATCGAGCATCGTACCTTGATATCGAAGTGATGGCTGGCATTGTTGTGTTTGCATTTTCTCTCGAGTCAGAATTCGTGCATCACCCAGTTGATGTTGGAGCCCCTGGGGCCCTGCCCATACTAGAATACCAGTGCTTTCTTCATCCTCATATGTAGAATACCAGTGTTTTCTTCCCCCCAGTTCCACCACCTCCAGAAGCAGCATCTATCCAATTAATTGAAAAACACCTTTGTCCTTGCCTGTTGCCTTCCAGTAGCTGTCCATGGTGGCACGGTTGGCGCACATGCCCATGAAGTATTTCATGCCCCTTTGGTAAAAACAAATTGCACTCATTCTCCTCCATCTTCTCTTTACCTAACTATTGATTAATTTCTAGCAAGTGAAAAAACACCACACCAGTTGAGCTAAATATGTGTGGGTGTGTGCGCGCGCGTGTGTGTACAAAAAGGTTTTAAATAGCCAGCTAAGTCATTTAGCTTTCTATGCTATAGCCGGCTATAGCATGTTTTCAGCGGCAGCTAAGGGCTAACTTGTACATGGAAAAACTTAGCTATATCCTTCTCAAACAGCTATAGCCAGAGATAGCGGAGGCTATAGCCGGAGATTTAAAACCTTGGCTGTACAATGCACTTATCGTTTCTTACATGTTTCAATATTTGGTAATAATTTTAAAATTTCTATATGCCTATGCACTTTGGATTCAAAATTCCATATATTTGATACATGTACAAAACGTTGGCATCACCTGTATATATAGGGTGCATGCCTAGCCTAGAATGGCAATGCCAGGTCACATTGCATCTTGATCATCCACAGCTTCTTGCTGCAGCTGGCTAGCTCACCTGCCGTGATGGTGACCGGGAACTGGTTCTAATCATGCTCAGAGACAAAAATGTTACCTCGGGGCTTGGGCGCAGGAATGGTTTCTTCTCGTCGACAAATGCCTTCCTTAGTACCGACTTCTCTATTCTTCTGGTGATATTGTTTGAAAACAGTGGTACCATCATCCACCTAGGATTAATGCTCATTACTTCACTGGTAACCTCCTTGTCCAAGAAGGGCAGGCGAGCCTCAAGGCCCTAGGCAGATATATATTGTCCTGTTGACTCACATTCATTTATACTGTTTGAGACTGAGAGAGAGCTTCAAGCAAATTGTAGTGCCATTGAAACAAGTGGACGCGACGGAGGCAAAAATACTTCAGGCCAATCAATTTAATCCATAGCTTTTCCATGCTCATGTAGTCATGTACGAACTGCAAACCAATAGGTTGGCACTTCACTTGTCAGTTCTTATTTGCTGCAACCAAAGAGCCTTCACCAAATACTATTCAATCCTAGACCAATACAAATTCATCTAGCGTGTAGCAGAGCTTCACTCAGGAAAAGGGAAAATCCTAAAGGTACTGACCATGGTGTACATCTCGAAGGTGTTAGGCACTCTTTCTTGGCCATTCGTCCTTGAGGTGCTATAGGCAAGAGGTTACTCTAGTCGTTGGTGTAGTTGGATGGCAGTGCTACTATCCAAATCCACCTCAAAGGTCCTGCTCAATAGTCAACCATGACTACCAGATAAACATCTGCGTGGTGTATTGCTTGAGAAGGAGAGCTTCAAGAAGATTATACTACTGTCGAAACAAGCAAATGCGAAGGGAGGCAAAAGATTTCAGACCAATCACTTTAATCTACAACTGCGCCAAGCTCATGTCCAAACTATTTTTGAACTGGTTAGTGTTATAGATATGTGTGTGTTTGTATATTCCAAACTATATACAGACGCAGACATTTTGTTTATGGAGGCGATCAAGATTGTCCATCTCATAAAATCTATTTACAAGCGGTCAAAATTGCCTGTCTCGTAAAATCAATTTAAGGAGGCGCCTAAAATCGATTTACGGAGGTGGGCCTCTTTCCAAAAATGAGGCGGAACTGTAAATAGGCCCGGAGCCCAGTCGCAAGCCCATTACTATAGTCACATATAAAAGTTACACTTAGAGTTCTCGTCTCTCACTTCTGTCTCCCCCACGCTCAGCAGAGCGACCGTCTCCACCTCGCCCTCTCCCTGCCTCCACTCTCTCCCTCGTCGTGCTACCGGCGGTGGAGGTCGCGACGCCCGCATTTCGTGGCCAGTGGCAGAGCTCATGTGGCCGGAGGTGGAGCTCGCGTGTCCCGAACAGATCCGGCGGGCCCCACCCTGAGCGGGCAACTGGCAGCAGGGGATCCGGTAAGCCCCACCCCAAGTGGGCAGCTGGCAGCAGCAATCTGCCGAGCCCCACCCGGAGCATGGAGTTGGCAGCGGTGAGTCCGGCGAGCCCCACCCCGAGTGGGCAACTAGTAGCGGCGGATCCGGTGAGCCCCACTGCCGAGCGGTGGATCCAGCGAACCCCACCCCAGAGTAGCGGATCCACGCGACAGCGCCCCTTCCTCACCCCCAACGGCGGATCCGGAGAGCGGCGGATCCGTGCTCCCGCCTGCCGGCGTGGACCATGCTCCCAACTACCAACTGGCGTGGCCCACCTCCGCTGCTCCAGCGTCCGCCAGTCGGCATGGCCTCTGCTGCCGCTGCTGGATTTTCTAGAAAGATTGCTTTTACTATGTATCTAGACATAGCATAAATCTAAGTGTACAACAAAAGCTACATATCTAGAAAAGCCAAAACAATGTTAGAATTTAGAATGGAGAGAGTATGTATTAGATATTAGATTTTTACAACGGATCCTATCAATTTTCTTGTGCATAGCAGCAAAAGAAGACATGTTCAAAAGGAGACACACCTGTCCTAATCGACCTAGACGATTGCACCACCAATTTCTTAAGGAGCAGCTGTGCCTGTTCAAATAATTAAGATGCGGAGATGAGAAACATAATATGTACAAAAAAATCTGAGAGAAAAAGATACTTTCTAGGAGAGTGAGACAAGATCAAAACTGTAGTAATTTTAACCAAAGAATTCACCAATTGACAAATGTATTCAGCATCAGTTTAGACACAGTTTTACAAAAAACAAACTGAAGATAAAAATTGTTATCCATTATGCATAACGGTAGTACGGTACATCTAAATTGATAGCTATGTATCCTGCATTTGAGAAAAAACTCATGATTTGCTTTTCAAATGCATTGCATTGCATTCGATCTAATAATTGGATTTTCCTACAGGCTGCGCGTGCAATTTTTGAACCTTCCGGCTGCACACTCCAATTTGGGAAAGAAAATACAGTAGTTGCCAAAAAAGGAAAAAAACACTAGATCTAGGGTCACCGACTCCGTCGCCCTCGCCCCCGCCGCCGGCCACCGCCCTGCCTCAGGCGCTAGGGTTCGCCGGTTGGTGGACACCCTCTTCCACTCCCGCTCCTCACCGCCGCCATCTTCTCCGACTCCGGCGGGCTCGCCCACCGCCATCTTCTCCAGCTTCAGCGAGCCTCCCCCACCCCGACCTGGCCCGACCGCCCCTGCAGCCGCCAGCTCCCCTAAGCAGCCCATCGACCATTCCCACCGCCTGGCCTACCTGCCTCACCTTGGCTAGCCATTCTATATCCCACCGGAGTTGAAGAAGAAGGGACTGCTCGACGGAACCCTAGCCTGATCCAGGAGGAGAGAGAGGAGAGAGGAGAGAGAGAGAGGAGGAGGAGACCTACCTGGCCCAGCAGCCGCCGGATCCAGCAGATCCGGCGCTGCCACCACCAGATCCGGCGCTGCCGCCGCGGCATCCGTCATGGTCGCGCGCAGGGGGAGGTGGTGGGGCGTGAACGCAGACGTGAGGAGGTGGTGGGACGCGGGCACGGGCCGCCAGAGCTCGCCGGGCGCAGATCCGTCGCGCCGCCATGGTCTCCTAGAGGGGAGAGAGAGAGAGAGAGAGCCGGGGTAGAGGACAAGTGAGTTTGGGGCTGCAGGCAGTGTGCGGGCGTTATCCCCACCGCCTGTGCGTTGTCTTATTAGTATTTTCGATTAAATTACCATCTTTAAAAAGTTTTGAAGAATAATCCATCTAGTCTAGAAAGGTCTAAGCTTCTAGTTGAATCGAAACCTCATGAAAATAGCTGCTAGAGTAAACCAAAGAATTTTATTAAGCACATCAGCATCATTATAGATACAATTTTCTCAAACAGTTTCATTTCAAAATAGTTGATGCAGTGCTAAATTAATTATTTAGTGCCTATGAGGCATGTTCTTTTGATTATTATTAAATCAAGTACTACTAAATAAAAAATAGATATTGCATTCCAATTGTGACTGTAAAAATTGAAATACATTCATTAATCATGTCAAAAAATGACAGCCAACCATTTGTTGGCACAACCTAGTGTTGCACTTGATTAGGATGCTGCAACCGTTAGTCGTGCTTCACGGAGCAGGAATGCAACCTGGAAAACAACTATCAATGGTAAGAAATTGACTATTGCTTTACAAAGAATGACCATTGACAGACATATAATGATGACACAGAAAAATGCATGTGCTGAATTAATTCACAACTTGTGCTTCCCGTGCAGATATGCCTTGAGGGTTTTGATGTAGTCCTCAAACCCCCATCATGGCCATGGCCCAAAGCAGGTCTTTTACTTCTCTCTTCGCCACTCGTCGCTCATTATCTTGTATAAAAGGGTGGTCAATTTTTCTAACAAAAGAAAGACTCAAGTTCAATACTATATTCTGTACATACTTTGGTTTACCATGCATGTCATGTGCATCTTATTGAAGAACACTACTCGATAGGAGAGCTTCGTTTGTGACGCTTTGCAGGAGCTTGCCACCACTGCCGACATAATATAAAAATATGGAGAAAACGCTGGACTGCATTCGCAGTTTTCAAACGTTGTCTCCATTATTGACTGCAAATAATGGTGATGTCGATGAGCCAGAGTTTTACAAGCGGTAATTTTTTCACCTAGTTGACTAATTAACTAACCATATTAGTACCAGATATATGCAGCCCAAGAGGCGAAATTGGTAGGAAAGGGGAAGCATTAGGAGGTTCGGTTGCAACCACCGCTCCAGAGCATGTCTGCTGAAAGGAAACTCGCAAGGAAGCACTAGGAATGCGAGCTGAAGCCTCACACCTCAATTGGGGAGCCCAGCCTCCTGCTCATGGGAGCCTCATGACCGATGAGCATGTATGCGGTGGAGGCCGATGAGCTCTGCCTATTTGCGCACTCGCTGGATCTGACAGAGAAAAGTGAACATGAGATGCAGATCTGAAAGAAAAGTGGGAGAGAGAAGGGTGAGAAGAATGGTTGTAGGGTTATCTGCTTCACGTCAGTGCCCTCAAAGGGGCTGCTGCATGCCTGCACCGCCGTATGTGGGCTCTCCATGTTGGGCGTCCTCTTCAATAGGGACAAGGGAGGACGGCACGAGCTTTGAATGATGCCGAGCTCGTGTGGCTCTCATGCTCAAGCGATGTAGGCACCAAGAGGCATCCACGAGAGCAGAGCGAAGGGCGGCGGTAAGGAGAAGATAGGGGAATGAAAGGGGAGCTAGGGTTCTGGCTTGGATAGGGGCTCATTGCAAAAGTGTTGGATGGTATTAGGAGCGGATTTAGGGGGGGTGGGTGGGCTGCAGTGCCCCCCTCCCCCCGGTGGGCCACAAATACATGGAGTAGGTCAGCCCAACTCGTACCGCAACCCAGAAGCCCCAATGAAGCCCAATTCGAAGCCTCCTTCTGTTTTAACCCACCTTGGGCCAATTTTGGATCTGCCCTAGATGGCAAGTTGATTCCCTAATAGTTAGAGGGTCTTTTGTAAAACATGTAGCGACATGTGTCGGTACACAGAGGAGCCACCAATACTCCGCATTCTCTGTTGCAAGGAGGAGGGAGTGAGTTCTAAAACACCTAATTAAGCAGACACGTGATCTTAAAATTGGGATGCACTGGAGACTCGCTGGAAGGCACATGTGGTTGTGGGTGATATGTCTACAATTTTCCTTCTAAAGAAAAGTAGAGTACTTCTAGTGCTACATACATCCTAACCATATATGCATCACAATTCGCAGATTCTTCTGGAGGCAACATTTGCCGAGCAAGGCAGGGAGAAAATTCTTTATTTATATTGTTGAGATTATGTTTTTAAGAGTAGTTTTTTATTTGTCGCTAGAACTTTTTTCTTCACTGTTTACCACTAGAAAATATTTCCTTTCTTGTTTGCCACCCACTCAAATTTCTAGAACACAAATAAAGAAATTTCTTCAAGGCTGCGGGCCGCTGTGGCGGAAGATTGAACAATGATGGTGCCTCCACAGCTACCGCTGTCCCCTTTTGACTTGTTTATTTCGTCCGACGTCGGATGTTGTTGGTGGCTGCCTGCCTGGTGACTTGTATAGTGAACTGTATTTGCTCTTTTGCTTGCGCCTGTATAGAAGGAGCGAGGCATAGGGCAGGAGACCCATAAGACATAGCCATAAGTTGTTTAGTTATCCTTCAGTTTGCAAGACTTGCTTATTACTTTGAAGGCAACTTTTTTTTCGCGATCGGGTCTTTTACCCGTTTTTCATTAAGAGAAAAGGCCATAAAAAGGCCGGAACACAGATACAAAGGACTCCCAAGTAATCCTAGGATTACCGGCGGAATCCCAAAGACACAAACACAAAAAACCAAAACAAAACACAATCGAACTTTGAAGGCAACTTCATTGGAAACGTTTCCAGTCGAGCTTTGGTTGTTGAACCAGTCAGCATGCCTTAGCCAGTGTATCGGCCACCAATATTGTGTCGAGGCGTCCCCTTGTCATGCCTCATGTCTATGTTGGGCTGCCGGCATCGCCTCAGGGGGAGCTCCGCGATACCGCCATGGATGCTCGGAGGATCCTTGTACCCCTCGCGTGGACCGACGGTGAATAGATGGCTTGCGCCTTGTGGTCGCTGCTGCTGGTCTCATGGATCTAATCCGAGGACGCCTAATTCTCAAGAAGTTTGCATGTTTATTGTATACTCTTCATGATGTTCTGTTCTTTCGATAGATTCGAGCACACTAAGATCATTGAAACCTCGAGATGCCTGCAAACTTCTTGAGAATTTAGTACGTATGTGCACAGAACCAAAGTGCTCAAGACTGCATGTACATGTTTGTCCTATGGTGCTTCCGCATGGAATTTGTAATTATGTATTTTGCCTTGTTTATTGATGTCTCCCCAGATGTAGTAGCACAAAACTTGTATTGTGCTGGATATACTGCAGCACAAGTGTGCTCGAGAGATTTTTTTAGATAATAGAACCAAATGTTCCGGCTTCAGCTTTTCACAAAAGAGAAGCATCAGACCAAGCTTATTACAAAATCACTCCAAACGAAACTCACACAGGTGCAAACTAGTTCCCAAGGCGATATCTAAAGTTCCAACCATTTAAAGCAAAAATAAACATGGCTTTTGACTCTAAATTTCTGCAAGCATCTTGGATAAGCACCCTGTGTTCATCTAGTCATTGCAATGGAGCCCAAAACCGGAGCCAGTATGTCGCCCTGAAGAGTACCTGCAAAAAAATTTTTGGTTGACATTTATTAAACACCAAATCATTTCTTGTGAGCCAAATAACCCAACAAAGGGCTGCTGCACCTGTCAATAATAAGATATTATGTTTTTGTTGACCCAAATTAGACCAACCTCCAAACATATGGGCTATGTTCCTGGGTGGTCTCAAACCAAAAACACAATGGACCATACGCCATAGAGCCTTAGCGACAATACAATCGACGAATAAATGATTTATGGTTTCCAGGCTACTGCAAAAGCTGCAAACCTTACTACCATTCCAATTTCTTTTGGTCAGATTATCCTTTGTGAGTGTAACCTCTTTTTTTAGGAACCACAACAAAATATTAATTTTCAAAGGGAGTTTCATTCGCCAAATCTCTTGCGTAACCTTAACCCCATTATTGACAAGGTGATTGTACATTGATTGAACTGAAAAGGATCCATTTTTATGGAGCTGCCAGACAAATTTATCTGATTCCTCACCCAGGTTGATGTCTAGAAGACGTCCAACTAGATCATGCCATTGTGACAGTTTATTCCCCGTTAAAGCCCTTCTAAAGGAAACATTTAGGGGAGTAGACTGTAGAACCTCAGCAACCGTTGCATGTTTTCTACGTATAATACTATAAAGATTTGGGTATTGAGTTTTAAAAGCTTGGTTGCCTAACCAAATATCCTCCCAGAAACTGATTTGGGTACCACTATTTAATTTAAAGGAACCCAATCTAAGGAATTGTTTCTTGACACTCATAAGACTACCCAAAAATGGGATCCCTAGCTTTCTTCTCAATTTGGCTCAACTGTTTACTTTTCATATACTTATTTCTAATCAATTCTTGCCACATGCCATCATCATTGCATAGTTTAAAAAGCCATTTACTCAAGAGACATTTATTCTGTAAGTCTAGATTAAGCACACCCATTCCACCCTGTTCTTTTGGCTGACATAAAATGGGCCATTTAATCAGTCTATATTTCTTTTTGTGATCATCATTCTGCCAGAAGAATCTAGATCTATAAAACCTTTTGGGAACCCCTCTCGGTATTTCAAAAAAAGACATCATAAACATAGGCAAACTGGATAGGACTGAATTAATCAGCACAAGTCTCCCTCCTGAAGAGGGTAATTTTCCTTTCCAGCTACTTAGTTTTTTTTCTCAAATCTCTCCTCAACCTGCTTCCAATCTCTATTGGAAAGTTTTCTATAGTGCATTGGGATGCCCAGATATTTAAAGGGAAAAGCACCAATTTTGCAACCAAAGAGCTGCGAATATTGTATCTCACAATCCTTTGCTTGACCAAAACAGAAGATTTCACTTTTGTAAAAGTTAATTTTTAGACCAGACAATTGCTCAAAAACACAAAGCAACAATTTCATGTTCTTTGCTAGTTCTAAATCATGGTCCAGAAATATAACCGTGTCATCTGCGTATTGTAAGATAGACACACCCTCTTCTATTAAGTGTGGAATTACTCCCCTTATTAAATTGTCATGTTTGGCCCTATTCAGAATAATAGCCAACATATCCACTACAATATTAAATAAAATAGGAGATAAAGGATCACCCTACCTAAGGCCTTTCCTGGTCTGGAAATTAGGTCCCAAATCATCATTCACTTTAATAGAAACATTTCCACCTTGGACTACTTTCCTCATCCAATTACACCAGATCGGGTCAAAACCCTTCATTCTTAAACATACTTCTAAAAAATCCCAATTAACTTTATCCTAGGCGTTTTCAAAGTCGATTTTAAAAACAATACCATCTTTTTTCTTAGTGTGCTCGAGAGATAGCTGATGAAGACTCGTGTAATGGTGATGATTGGCTACAAAACAAAATGCTGCGGACATCGCATTCAAAATAACATTTTTTTAGTAATAGCATAACACATGTTTAAACTTAAATTGTCTCATGGTATTATTTTGTTCCAAAGAAAAGAAAAAGGAAAAAAAAGAAAAAATAGGAAGGACATGACTCCCGTCTTTTCCCTTTTGGATTCCTTCTAGGCATCGTAGTAGATATAGGATAGGTGCTCCAAGTTGTTGCTACGCTTCAACATGTGGTATGGATAGGATCCATGAGTCTCCTGAGGCAAAGTGCATCCCGAGAAAGGGTGTGGCCTCAGCGTAATTAAGTTGTACACCTTCTTCAAATGCACCATCGACAGCGACCAAGGCGCTCTATATGATCACAAGGGTTGCATACTTCAAGTCCTGCACCATCAAAGGCACTGTCGACTTCATCTTCGGCTCTGCTAGGTCGCTTGATGGTGTAGGACTTGAAGTCGACGGTGCCCTCGATGGTGCAGACTTAAAGTATATATGCAACCCCTTGGCTGGCGTCGATGGTGAACTTGAGGTGTAAACTTAATTACGCTGAGACCACATCCTTTCTTGGGATGCGTTTTACCTCAAGAGGCTCATGGATCTTATCCATACCACCTGCTAAAGAGTCATGAGAAGCCAGAACACCTATCCTATCTACTATGATGCCTAGTAGGAATCAAAGGGAACAAGATGGTAGTCGTGTGTGTCTCCTTTTTTATCTTTTTTCTTTTTCTCTTTAAAAAAATACCACAATAATTTAAATTTAAATATGGGTTGTGCTATTACTAAAAGAATGTTATTTTTAACGTGATATCCGCAACATTTTGTTATATAGCCAATCGTCACTATTACCTTGGATGCCAGCACCCTCACTGCAGGTGCCTCAGCCTCGCCACCCCATCTGTCGACCTCACCTTGCGCATTCAGCTTAGGTACCGTGACCATAGAGTCAGACTACTTCATCGCCTACAGCGTCGTTCCTGAACATGACGCCGTTGGCAATGAACTAGTCGGACTCCACGGTCACAGTGCTGCTGCTCTCCGTGCCGAGGGGATTGCCGTCCTTGCCCGGGATTGGGCAGCGATGCGTCGATCCTGCTGCTGGCATGATGATGCTTGGCGCCGGCAGCCAGGGCAGCACCAGGAGCAGGGACGACAAGAGTAATGACTTCTTGTGTTGTCTACTCATCACCAACATGGTCAATGACATATATATCAACCACTCGATCGATCTATATATAACTTTTTTTTGTGTAATTCCCTGCTTCTCATTTCATTCCTCGATCAGCTCCCTCCTTATATAGACAGATCCAGGGACGAGCAATGCAAGCTAAGCAGTGGTGTTCCGCCACTTTTGTTGCATGCATGCATTGCCAAAAAAAAAAGGAGCGGAAGGTATGGTCATTATTAGCGGCTATCCCTAGCTAATTTTAGATTAAGTGGACCGACACCCCCGCCTGCGATGGTCTGCCTCCCGGCGTTTCAATTTGGGTTGCGGTTGCCCTGATTTTCCGCCGATGCATGCAGGGCAAGGGGATTCAGTAGTTCTGCTTGACCTTTACTTAGATTTGAATTTGAAACCATCAACACAGCCTGTACTATTCAGCATCCGGCAAGGCAATATCAGCTGGCCAGCAGGGCAACAGACCAGCTAGCCAACCACCAGTAGTCAAGAACTATGGATTCATGAGCAGGATGTTCAGTTAAACTTAGGCAGGGGCAAAACAAATCACTGCAATAAATACATTTTCTGGATAAAAAAGTTAGTCTGCATACACTCAGACCTTCAGGTCAGCAGTTAAAGTTTTGGTGTTTCTAGTACAATTCAATTTCTTTGCTTTTGGTGTTTCTAGTACAGATCTATATATAGTTGATATAGTATGAAATGTTGTTTTCTAAGTGCACCTTTTCTCAAAGTTTTCTTGGAATTCCTATTATCTTTCATCTAATCTGACACCATGGATGATTTTTTAAAAAAAAACATTGGCAGGAGCTCTGCCGCTCAATTAAGACGAAAGAATTTATGTACAAGAAAACTAGCCAAACAAGATGCCAAACAGGTCACCCAAGGGGCTAACTAACCAACGCGACGTGGCTAAGCACAAACACGACAGACTGTCATGGGTCATCGTTGCCAAGCATGGAAGCAAAGATGCCAGTAGCTCCGACTTCCTGTTGACAACAGAAAGTGGCCAAAATATATAAAATATATAATGGACTCCGCCATCATGTTTCTATCGTCGGGATAGTCAGAAAACATATTTGGATCATCCCATTTAGAGCTCGAATGAGGTTTTCTAAAAAAAAAAAAAATTGGAGCCTGAACAGAGAAACAACGTTTCATGGGGCGCTGACCCAGTCGGAACCGGCCTGACCGGTTCCCAAACTGGCCCCCTCAAATGCAATATTGAACTGCACCATTGCGTTTCTCTCATCGAGCTGATCTAAAAACGCTGGCCATAGAACCAGCCCATTTGGATTCCGGATTAATTAATTGCGATTTTGAGACTTCCCTACGCGTGCAGTAGATCCGACAGGAACCGGCTAGGCCGGTTTGGATGTAGCAGAACCAGCCAGGTTGGTTCTGGTACCATCCAGCCTGGTTTGCCTGGCTGTGTGGCTGCCCGCCCCTAGGAAATCGGCCAGGCTGCCAGTTTGGGAACCGCCTAGACTGGTTTCCCTGCACTGGTTTGAACCGGACTCTTTCCAAATTGATTTTTGGACATAAATTTAAAATGGCCTAAAGTGGGTAGTTTTGATGCAAATTTTTGTTATTATTTTGAATTATTTTAGTTGTTATTTTGAATTATGTTTCATAATGACAAAAGTGGGAAGTTTTGATGCAAATTTTTGTTATTATTTTTGAATTATTTTTCATAATGGCATACACGAATAATTTATACACAAATATAGACAAGCAAAGAAGCGGAACCATAGCTGCCGACCAGTAAGACAGCAGCACGTTGCCAAACACCACCCCCCCCTCCTCCCCGCGTGCGCCAATCTTGGCCTAGTTGACCAGTCGGAGTCCATGCACGTCAGTTTTTTTTCTAATTTTTTACTACAAAAAATGTGTTAATCCATGACGGGTTTTTTTTTACAGTTTTGGATTTCATCACGGAACAAATAGCAGAATGAGACATGGGTTCTCTAAGAGCCCATCCTTGGGACCAGATTCTGTGACGAAAATTTTAAACCGTCATTATTTCGTGGTTCTTAAATTTTGACATTGAAATTCAAATTATTCAAACAAAGTCTTATGGAGAAATGACCAAAACAAAATTTGTGGATCTCAATGAGTTCTATGACTTTGTGGTTAGCAATGTTTCCATTTAAATCATTTACTATCTCAAAATATTGTTTGACGTTATCATATTTTGAAATTTAAATTTTGAATTGTTCAAACAAAGTCGGATAGAGAAATGACCAAACTAAAAGATGTAGATACAGTTGGGTTCTATAGCTTTGTTGTTGTAGACTTTTTCATTTGAATTCATTTACTATCTCAAAATATTGTTTGAATTTGTCACATTTTGAGATTCAAATTTTGAATTGTTCAAACAAAGATGGATGGAGAAATGACCAAAACAAAAGTTGTAGATCTCGATGCTTCTAAAACTTTGTAGTTGAATATTTTTCCATTTGAATTCACTTATAGTCCTAAAATTATGTCTAAAGCACTCATATTTTAGGTATACTTTTTTACAGATTTAGAGGTATTTTTTTTGTCCTAGAATCATTTACTGTACAGATTTTAGGTGTATTATTTTGAAACTTTAATATAATCTTGATTTCAAATTTGATTTATAATTTATATGTACCGGAAGAGATATATAAATTTAAAAAATTAAAGTACTCACTCTGTTCTAAATTATAAGTCGCTTTGACTTTTTTTGGTACATCCATTTTGCTATACATCTAGATATAATAATATGTCTAGATACATAGCTTGGTACATCCATTTTCCATGGTTTGACACCACTTGCAATGCTTGAGCTTCGGCGCAATCAGCGTCATTAATGGCTTTCAAAGAACTAGACCCGCCACGATTGCATGGGCATCAAGATCACGTATGACAAATCCACTTAGGTCGGCCGACCCCCTCAACTAGAAGTGTCCTCCACCATTGATCTTTGGCGGTAAGTCTCCAACGCTGGATATGAGGCTAGTGGATCGGAGTCGGTTCCCTTATGAATCATTGTGATTTTCAGACGTATTATGGCCCACTTTGGTCCATTTTCGGGATAAATCAGCCTGCATGCAAATATTTATCAAGACTTGTGGAATTCGTTAGTTTCAACCTCTATTTCCTATGTTGGTGATTCATTTTAAGGAACTTACAAAACAATTCCTACATTGTGATTTCTGCACAGCATAGGCTCTGAGGAGATCTACATATTGCTTCTCTTCATTCATCCTCGTACAACTCACTTTGTGCACTGTCCTTGCTGTCTCTCATGGGCACCTCAAATGCCGATCGCAGTCGGACACGATGACTGCTGGGACCTCTGATGTGCATACACCTGTCCATCACGCAATTAAGGATGAAAACGGATCGGATTCACATGGAATCGGATCCGAATATCACCTTTTACTGCATTTTAGTTTTGTCCAACGCCTGGCCATCGAACCGCTGGCGGTCTAACCAGCCTCTACTAGAGCAATGCGTGTGTGTGCGTGCACGCGCACGCTTGCGTGTGCGTTTGTGTCTGGAACATTTGTAAAACAAAAAAAATCCGCACTTTAAAGTTTCTTGACAAAAATTAAATTGTAAAATACTTTTAGACACAAGTATACACAACTATATAATAAATGTATCATCTATGTATAATCTCATCCCTTTCACTTTTTGCATCATGTCATATTAGCTTCAGAGATCCTAATGAGAAGGTGTTCCAAGTTGAGCTCACTAAGGAGATATTCCGAGATTATTAGTATCCTTTTGCATGCCATTATTGCTATCTAACTTATTTATACCTGAAATGAATAAAAGCTTTTAATCAAATTGGATTTCTTATAGCTCTCACACTTGCCTTTGATTATATTTCAGAAATATGTTTGTGTCCTTGACTATTGAATAGGGAATACCTGAATAGGTTGGACCATTACCGTCAAAATGTCTGGACTTGTAAGGTGTCTGGAAAATCTAAGCTTACCTACAAGGAAGCTTTGGCAATTTGAACCCTGCATCATAGCAGTTGTTTGTTGCAATGGGGTAGGCTATTTGTGACAAGGGCACCACCAAGTCGTTGCCTAAGTTGAATGGCATGTTCAGACTCTACTCGAGTAATGTGTGTGTGTGCGCGCGTGCGTGTGCGTTTGTGTCCTGAACATATATAAAACAAAAAATCAGTCTGCATGCAAATATTCACCCGGACTTGTTGAATTCGTTAGTTTCAACCTCTATTTCCTATGTTGGTGATTCATTTTTAGGAACTTACAAAATAATTCTAGCATTGTGATTTCTGCACCGCATAGGCTCTGAGGAGATCTACATATTGCTTCTCTTTATTCATCCTCATACAACTCACTTTGTGCACTGTCCTTACTGCCTCTCATGGGCACCTCAAATGCCGACAGCAGTGACACGATGACTGTTGGAACCTGTGCTGTGCATACACTGGTCCATCACGGCAATTAAGGATGGAAACGAATCGGATTCACATGGAATCGGATCCGGATATCACCTTTTACCACATTTTAATTTTGTCCAATGCCTAGCCGTCGGACTGCCGATGGTCTGACCAGCCTCTACTGGAGTAATGCGTGTGTGTGCGCGTGCGCGTGCACATGCATGCGTGTGTGTGCGTTTGTGTCCTGAACATTTGTAAAACAAAAAAAAATAATCCGCACTTTAAAGTTTCTTGACAAAAATTAAATTGTAAAATAGTTTTAGACACAAGTATACACAACTATATAGTGCCTGAGCTTCCGCGCAATCAGCGTCATAAATGGCTTTCAAAGAATCAGACCCCGCCAAGACTGCATGGCCATCAAGATCACGTATGACAAAGCCCCTTAGGTCGGGCGACCCCCTCTGGTGTCCACCATTGATCATTGGCGGTAAGTCTCCAACAGTGGATATGAGGCCAGTGGAGTTGGTTCCCTTACAAATCATTGTGATTTTCTGACGTATTATGGCCCACTTTGGTCCATTTTCAGGATAAATCAGCCTGCATGCAAATATTCACATATACTTGTGGAATTCGTTAGTTTCAACCCCTATTTCCTATGTTGGTGATTGATTTTAAGGAACTTACAAAACAATTCCAACATTGTGATTTTTGCACCGCATAGGCTCTGAGGAGATCGACATATTGCTTCTCTTCATTCATGCTCATACAAATCACTTTGTGCACTGCCCTTGTTGTCTCTCATGGGCACCTCAAATGTGACAGCAGCCGGTTCGTCTGACATGATGACTGCTGGTACCTCTGTTGTGCATACACCGGTCCATCACGGCAAGTAAGGATGGAAAAGGATCGGATTCACGTGGAATCGGATCCAGATATAACCTTTTATCACATTTTAATCTGGTTTGACGCCTAGCCGTCGCACCGGCCGTGGTCTGACCAGCCTCTACTCCAGCAATGTGTGTGTGTGCGCGCGCTTACGCATGCATGTGCATTTGTGTCCTGAACATATATAAAACAAAAAAATAATCCACACTTTAAAGTTTCTTGACAAAAATTAAATTGTAAAATAGTTTTATACACAAGTATACACAACAATCTAATAAATGTATGATGCACTGCTTCAGGGTTGTTTCCTGTTCTTGAAGGCCAGGTATCAATTATGATGCAGGCTGATCACTGCTTACAGAAAATCATGGAAGCAAAAAGCATGACAGAACAGAATGGCGTCAAACTGTCTTCATCAACAGATACATTCACATTGTTAATAACTGGTGAGAAAGATAAATCTTTACGTTCGATACTAGCATCATCTCTATCTTTGTTTATCTTTGCTACAGTGTTCTTGGCCTTTACGGCGGAGCCGTCGCCGGCGGGGGTTGGTGCGGGTGCGGGGCGGGTTTGGGGGCAACTGCGGGCCTTGGGCATGCCGGCAATGGCCTGCTTCATGGCGGCGTTCAGCGGGTTCTTGGCCTTGGGCGGGCGCCCATGGCCGCACCCTGTCCCCACGGACGCCGCCGCTGGCGACTTGGGCGGCAGCACCGGCGCGTTCAGATCCCGCACCTTGGGCGGGCGTCCGCGCCCGTGCTTTGATGGCGCATCGGGGCGTCAGTGCCGAAGTAGTTGTTCTTGAGGAAGATGAGCTCCCCGGACTCCATCATGCACGTCAGGTGCACGGTCAGCAGCGACGCGTACACGGGGGAGCTTGCCGTACTTGCCCTCCATGTACATGGAGATGGTCGACTTGTTCGACCCGTTCTTATCGCCGAGGCCCTCGATCACCGCCAGGATCATCTGCAGCAGGAACACGTGCAACAAACACACCACACCGCCCGTTGTTAGCTCACTCCATTTTGCATCAGCCACAACCCTTTTTATTTTTTGGTTGAACAGAAACGAAATAAACCACCAAGGAACACGCATCGAGCGCGGCCACATCCCGAATCCAACTACATCCGAGCACCAGAACGACTCTGGAGAGCCGTGCCCGCCGCGCCGCCTCCGCCGTGCCGGAGAGCCGAGCAAGGGAGAGGGAGGGGCGCGCTCAGTAGTGGGGAGAAGGAGAGGGACGGTGTGCCACTCGGGGCTGAGGGTGGCGCAGCTGAGGCATGAGGGTGGCTGAGTGTGAGCTAGGGTTTTAGTGTTTGTTTATATAGTCGAGATGGTAGTGGGCTGCTGTGGGTTAGCAGGCTAGGCCAGATTTACAGAGGTGGATGCGTTATAAATGCCCACCTCCATAAATGATTTACTGAGGTGGGCATTTTTTACCGCCTTCGTAAATCGATTTACTGAGATGGATATTTTTTATGGTCTCCGTAAATAAAATGCCCGCCTCAATAAATGCATTTGGCGAGACAATCAGCTATGACCGCCTCTGTAAATAAAAGCGTTCATCTCCGAAAATCCTCAAGCATGTTTGGCCGGTGCCTCATAAAATCAATTGTGTAGTAGTGCAATAGGTTGGCACTTCACTTTGTTAGATCTTATTGGCTGCAACCAAAGAGCCTTCACCAAATATACAGATGGCTTCAAGCCAAGTATATGAAAAGGAAAGGTTTCTTTAATTCTAACTGCCAAGGATCTTCTCAGTTTTGGAAAGGGCTCCCAATTAACCGTGGCGGCCACCATAAGCAGATTGCCTCCGTTAATAGTACATTAACGGGGGCAGACACCTTAAAGTGACCGCCTCCACTAATCGGTTAACAGAGGTGGTGCTGCTACGGCGGCTGCTTCCATTTATGGTCCATTAAGGGAGGTGGACGTCCTTATAGGATGCCCGCCTCCGTTAATCCTAGGGTATAAAACCACCCTCATCTTCTTCCTCCATGAGTTCTCCCTTTCATTTTGACGGGGTTGGAGCTCTAGAACTCCGAAAAATTACAATTTTTTTGGGGGAGGAGTTTTGCTCTTGGATTCCTAGAAGGAGGATACCATAGGAGGTTGATATGCACTCTCACATCCTTATTCTGCTCTCTTTGTCAAGTTTTGGGTGATCTACATCTAGATCTAGAACTAGATCTATGGTGAGGAGAGAGGAAACAGATCTTTTCTTCATTTGATTGAATTTATTTGTAATATTGCTATACTTATGTTTCTGTTGACATACTAAGCTCTCTACTGATATCCAGTGGTGTTTTTGTCTATATTTACATTCTTTGCAACAAGTTAGTATTCAAGTGATGCAAGTTAGTCTTATTAATATTTTTTCGCTGCGTACAAGGTTAATTGCATGGAAAAGTAAGAATGGATGTACCATATATCGAGGCTATGACAACCCTTCATAGATCAGGTGAAAAAGTTTGTTGACATTGCTTGAAAGCATGCTTTGAGTGTGAATCAATAGGGAATCATATGTCCATGTTCTCACTACAAAAACAAGTGAGTCTGGTTTCTAGAAGGCGGCGAGGTGCAATTTCACTTGATCAAATGGGGTTTCATCGAGGGATACACGGTTTGGAAGTTTCACGGCAAAGGAGATGCGAGTGGTGTGGTACATCTGGAGGAAACTCATCGTCGATGGTGAATGCAGACCATGGAGGAGGAGCCTCATCATCATCATCCGAGCATGATTTCATCATGATGTATGATTTTGTCCAAGACATGTGTGTATGTGTGGGTGGGTGGGTGGGTGGGTGGGTGTGGGTGTGTGTAGATGGCCACGGGTGGCTCAGCCTAGGCATGGCACTAGCAAAGCTAGGCACGACACAACTAGGCACAACACTATATTAGGCACGACAGCTTAGCCATGTTGTGCCTCAGAGTGCCACCGTGCCCTGGTCCCGGCCTAGGCACTACCCTATTAGGGTTAGGGTTAGGGTTAGGCTTACCTTTGCAACCGAAGCACCAAAGTTGTCGGCGACGTTGACAATGCAAGGATCCGGCCCTCTAGTTGCTCAACAAATTCAAATTGGTTGTAGATCTAGGAGAAAACACAAAAAAGAAGCAAAGTTAGAGGAAGAGATGTAAAGAGAGAGACAAATGAGAGAGGGAAAGAACTTTTACCAGTGAACCTAGAGCCCTAGAGCTGTCAGTGTCTAGTGAGGTCGACGACAGAGATAGCACAGAGATGACAAGGTGGATGAGACAGAGAGGACAAGACTACATTGTTGGTTGAGGATCAGAATGAGGTGTTGTTGGCAGTCACTAACGACCATTTTTGACCGCCAATTAGAGTCCAAAACACTTTTGACACATATGCCTTTACTTTTGACCTAATTCCACTTGTATTCGAGAAATCATGTTTTCCAGGTCACATATTCGAATACAAGTGAAAAACATACCAAAATTCGCCAAGCAGAAAGCGTAATGCAGATTCTACACCAAGGAGACAAGCAAAGGCCCATCCAAACATCCAAACTGGGCAGAATACCACCGGGGACACGACTTAGGCCCAACCAGAAGCCCACCGGAGCAAGGCGGTGGCTAGCAGAGGAGCCCAAGCTCCTCTCAGGCCCAATCTTCTCTGGCGGTTGCATGTCGCCATGCAATGACGGTTCCTAGTGGTTACCAAAAATACATGTCCCAAACTGACCAAGCTTCACTATATAAGAAGGGCTAGAGCTCATATGCAACACACAACATCATCTTGGAGCTACACCTCGCACCACACCTTGTATTCTTTTCATAGTTTTAGTAGTAGTATTTGGAGCTAGCAAGAGCTACTTAGAGAGCTTGTCTCCTTGGAAGAAAGAGCTACTTGGTATGAATACTATGAGGAGTTCTTCCATATTCAAGATTTCATCTTATTCATATAGCAATGCATATGAACTAGATTATAGTTGTCGTCACATTATAATCGTGATATATGAACTAGCATATAGTTTGGATATTATGATCTTAACATGTTCAACTCCATGCTTAAACATTCATATGACGAATATGAGTAGAAGTAGGGTTAGGTTGAGGTGGCGGTTCGTTGTTCATTCGGGTTTGTCTATATCCTTTACCTGTCGATCCGTAGGGTTGGGGACCCAGGGGGTATAGGTAGTTTCTTTGTACACGGGCGTGGTGCTCGAGTACACGGGAACCTGTGGATATGACGGTATCCCATGGTTGAGGGGTAGGCGGCAGGTGGTGACAGCCCTGTCTGTCCCTTGTAATCCCCCATGTTTGGGTATTATGTAGGAGTCTTAAAGTCTCTGGCGCTCTAGCAGATCAGTGCTCAGAGATCTCCCCGCCCATCTTAAACTTAGCTCTAACTCTAGTCATATAACTTGTATGATCATCAGCTGTTCTTTGCACGACTACATTAGAACATGCTGGCTCCACGTAGAAATATTTTTTTATTCTTTGTTTTTCTTTTATCCTTGAGGTTAGCCCAGATGTGTGTCTACTATCCTTGAAATATCTTTTTTACCCCTAACATGAACTAAGGTCCATCATGCAAGTATGTAATCTTATTCATGCCCATGCTAGATACATTATACCATGCCCTCCTTTAGGAAAATATAAACAACGATACCCTGAATACTACCGGGAGAAATGCTGTAACAATAGTTCCGTACGTTTGCAGATTTGGTTTGTAATCATATTAGGACTATCGAGGTTGGTGTTCCTTGGTAGCGTTGCTAAGGTTAACTCAATCTTAGTAACGGTGTTAAGGAATGCCAACCAGGCATGTCTAAGTACCATTACCCAGCGACGGTAAACCCCATAAGCATATCTAGCGCCGATGCTAAGGGAATACATTCCTGGGTAGTGACGTTTATAAATGATATCTAGGTATTTCTGGCGCCATTACCGGTGATGGACTTTAAACCTTCTCGCTTGGTGATTGCACTAAGAAATGCCAACAGGTGTATAAATGGCCATGCCTAAGCCCACGTCGGCCAACGGTGGCGAGGAACACCACCTAGCCACCGGAGGGCGAGAAGAAGAGAGCTCGCAAGAGAGGCTAAGATCAAAAGAATTAAGGTTCCACGTCGAGGAGGGAGCAGGGGAGTGGCAGCATTATATACGCCTATCTCCCAATAGGCAGATCAACGGTAGAGAGGAGCAGGGGAGAGGGGATCAACGATGGGCGAGGCGGGAGTCGTGACGACCCCATGCCGGCCTTATATTATAGGTTGTGCCAGCTCGGGCCAGCGCTACGGGCAGTGTGGCAGCTCAGGCACGGCTCTATCACTATGTCATGCCTAGCATGGGCACTATAGGCCTCGGGCCCACCTGGGCACGGAAGTAAAAAGCACAGCCCGGCCCATACATGTGTGTGTGGTCCGTGCTTTTTAGCGGTGTACAGGACACACACATCTGCCCATGCATGTGCGCGCATGTGTCCTATACATATATAAAATAAAAAATAATCCACACATTAAAGTTTCTCGAAACAAATTAAATTGTAAAATAGTTTTAGACACAAATATATAAGAAATGTTCTTCAAGTAGATCGAGTGTCGTACCTCGACTGGCATTGTTGTGTTTGCATTTTCTCTCGAGTTGGAATTCGTGCATCACCCAGTTGGTCTTGGATCCCCTTGGGGCCCTGCCCATACTAGAATAACAGTGCTTTCTTCATCCCCATGCGTAGAATACCAGTATTTTCTTCTCCACTAACTTCAGTTCCACCACCTCCAGAAGCAGCATCTATCTAATTAATTGAGAAACACTCTTTGTCCTTGCCTGTTGCTTTCCGGTAGCTGTGCACGGTGTCACGGTTGGCGCACATGCCAATCAAGTATTTCATGTCTCTTTGGTAAAAACAAATTGAACTCATTCTCCCCCATCTTTGCTTTATCTAACTATTGATTTTCAGCAAGTGAAAAAACACCACACCAGTTGAGCTAAATATGTGTGTGTGCACGCGCGTGTGTACAATGCACTTATGATCGTTTCTTACATGTTTCAATATTTCGTAATAATTTTAAATTTTCTATATGCCTATGCACTTTGGATTCAAAATTCCATATATTTGATACATGTACAAATCCAAATTGAAACAGCATCGCATCACCATCCCAATTGGACCAGTCAGTAAAGTGACAAGTGGACTTTCAAACCTGGCAGTGTGGTCACCTATCTAAGAGCAACTCCAACAGAAGAGTCATCCATGTTGTGTAATCTATATTTGACTATCTTGGGAAGAAAAGAGAGTCCAACAACTATTGTATCTGGCTTTCTAAAATAGCAAGTCATCTATCCCGGAATTCTCGCATGGAAAATATAGCTTGCATGTGCCGCTAGCCAATTGCCTTGCCGTACTAGAAAGGTTGTTGGAGTTTTGTGTTTTTTTACAAGGATTTCTATTTTAGAGATTGGCTAAATCATGGGTTTAGCCATCTATTTTTACCAACTCTCTTGGAGTTGCTCTAATGGAGGCAAATCTATCTTAGTAAATGCCAGTCTCACCAGTATCCCAATGAATGGGGGAGATTTTTTTTTGCAGGAGGTGGGGAACAATAAGAAATATCATGAGTTAAAATGGAAAGTGCTTGCCTGACCCAAAGAGTTTGGTGGTGTTGGGTTCCTAGAGACAAGAGTAATGAATGTTGCCCTTCTCACAAAATAGATATGTTGAACTGAAAATGGAGAGCAGAGTATATGCATTAGTATAGTGAGCAAAAGATGAACAATAAAAGTATGTTAAGCTAAAGAGTAGAGGTGCTTACTAATTTTCACTCAGTCAAGCCCTAGTTTGAAACAGGGAGAGCTATGCCTGTTGGGGATGCGGAAAGGACCAGATTTTGGGAGGATGTTTGGTTAGGGGAGGGTGCTGTCAAAACTAAGCTTCCCAAATATATACAGGTATGCTTCTAATCATGCTCACAGACATAAAAAATTGACGCCAAGCAAGTTTACTGAACAGGCCGATCAAGTTTGCTGAAAATTGAAGAAATCAGGATAATTCACTGCTAGATCACTGAGATTTATCATGTTTAATTAGTGGAGTGATACACAAAAGGATGACCAGTATTTGGAGGACGAAATCCCCCTAAAGATACAGATTTTCCTCTGGATGGTTTGACACGATATGTTGCAAACTACCCAATAATAATTTGATAAGGTTGCAAGATTTGTAAACTCAGTGGAGTCGAGGAAACAGTTGACCACTTCTAAATATCTTTTGTTGCCCTATTGTTGTCCAAGTCTAGTGTCGGGTGCGTGATAGCTTCGGATGGTCAGAAATTCCAAGTGCCATCCTAGACTTCAAATCCAAACTGTTTAACCCAGCAGGGAGTACCAATAACAAATTTGTTTTGTTTATCTTTGCAGGAGTAAGCTGGCTCTCTGGTGAAATGCATCGATTGGGTGTTCTCCAACAACTGGTTCTTTGGTATTATGTAAGCTGAAAATCCCAGCAACTACTGCTAAGCTATTAGTTAAAGCTGGCCCGAAAGGTCTTTGGTCTAAAAAAAACTAAGTCTCACTACTGCAGATGTCTGAGTTCTGAAATACCATAGAAGATTCTGTAGCAACCAAATATTACCTTGGTCAGGAATGTGGCCCCCTCTACGCCCACTGAACACAAATCTATACCTAGCAACTCCTCGTTTCTAACTTTGACATTCACGCGTCGTGTCTTCCCTCTAAGCCGATAGATACAATCCCATGTATCCATAGAAACCGCTAGCAGGCCCTCCTTTTTTCATGATGATGTCTTCCCTCTAAATTTGTAACACATAATCCCGTCATGAGCACTCCTAACCCAACTTTGGCATTCATATGAATGTGGTCCCCTCTACACCCACTGAACACAAATCTATCACTAGCAGTCCTCGCTTTTCTAATTTTGGCATTTGTGCGACAATGTCTTCCCTCTAAGTCCATAGATGCAATCCCTTGTATCTGCAAAAGCTGTTAGTGGACCCTCCTCTTCACATGATGTTAAGTTCTTAAGTTCGTAGCACACAATCCTATCATGATCATCCCTGACCTAGCTTTTGTGTTCACGTGAAGGTGGTCCCCTCTATGCCTACTGAACACAAATCCATCGCTAGAAGCACTCTTTTCTAACTTTCACATTCACGTGTGGCATCTTCCCTCTAAGCCTATAGATACAATTGCCTGTTCCATATGAACTGGTAGAAGGTCCTCCTTTTTGCATGACGATGGCCTCCCTCTAAATTTGTAACACATAATCTCATCATGAGCACTCCTCATCCAACTTCGGCGTTCACATGAAGGTGGTCCCCTCTACACCCACTAAACACAAATTTATCACTAGCAGCCCCCTTTTTCTAACTTTCGCATTCACTTGGCGATGTCTTCCTTCTAAGCCCACAGATACAATCCCTTGTATCTACAAATTCCGCTAGCAGGCGTTACTCTTCACGTGACGTTTCCTTCGCTCTTAAGTCTTTAGCAAATAATCCTACCGTGAGCATTCCTCTCCTAACTTTGAATGCTCACGTGATGGTGGTTTCCCTCTCCGTCCGTAGAATATAACATTATAAATTCCGCTAGTGGCGTTACTCTTCGCGTGACGTTGCCTTCGCTCTTAAGTCTATAGTGCATAATCCTACCGTGAGCATTCCTCTCCTAACTTTGTCGCTCACGTGATGGTGGTTTCCCTCTGCGCCCGCAGAATATATCTATCTATCACTAGCCGCCCCCTGTTTTAGTCCTGATTTACGTGGTTGCCTTTTCTATTTATCGTCAAATGCCTAGCATGGGCATTGTTGGCCTCAGGCCGACCAGGGCACGGCACTAAAAACCACGGCCTGGCCCATACATGTGTGTGTGCGGCCCGTGCTTTTTAGCGGCGTACAGGACACACACATCTGTGCGCGCGTGTGTGTCCTGTACATATATAAAACAAAAAATGATCCACACATTAAAGTTTCTCAACACAAATTAATTTGTAAAATAGTTTCAGACACAACTATATAAGAAATGCTCTTCAAGCAGATCGAGGCATCGTACCTTGACATCCAAGCGATGGTTGGCGTTGTTGTGTTTGCATTCTCTCTCGAGTCAGAATTCGTGCATCACCCAGTTGGTCTTGGATCCCCTTGGGGCCCTGCCCATACTAGAATACCAGTGCTTTCTTCATCTTCATATGTAGAATACATGTGTTTTCTTCCCCCACTGACTCCACTTCCACCACCTCTAGAAGCAGCATCTATCCAATTAATTGAAAAACACCTTTGTCCTTGCCGGTTGCCTTCCAGTAGCTGTCCATGGTGGCACGTTTGGCGCTCATGCCCATGATGTATTTCATGTCCCTTTGGTTGCACTCATTCTCCTCCATCTTCGCTTTACCTAACTATTGATTAATTTCTAGCAAGTGAGAAAACACCACACCAGTTGTGTGTGCACGTGTGTGTGTACAATGCACTTATTATCGTTTCTTACATGTTTCAATATTTCGTAATAATTTTAAAATTTCTATATATGCACTTTGGATTCAAAATTCCATAGATTTGATACATATACAAATCCAAATTGAAACATCATCACATCACGTTGGCATCACCTTTATATATAGGATGCATGCCTAGCCTAGAATGGCAATGCCAGGTCACATTGCACCTTGATCATCCACAGCTTCTTGCTGCAGCTGGCTAGCTCACCTGCCGTGATGGTGACAGGGAACTGCTTCTAATCATGCTCAGAGACAAAAATGTTACCTTGGGCAGGAATGGTTGCTTCTCGTCGACAAATGTCTTCCTTAGTACCGACTTCTCTATTCTTCTGAGAGAATTGGTGATACTGTTTGAAAACAGTGGTATCATCATCCACTTAGGATTAATGCTCATTATTTACTTCATTGGTAACCTCCTTGTCCAAGAAGGGCAGGCGAACCTCAAGGCCCTAGGCGGATATATATTGTCTTGTTGACTCTCATTCATTATTACTGTTTGAAAGGCAGCTTCAAGCAAATTGTACTGCCATTGAAACAAGCAAATGAAAGGGAGGCAAAACATTTCAAACCAATCACTTTGATCTACAACTTCGCCAAGCTCATGTCCAAACTATTTTCGAACAGGTTAGTGTTATAGATATGTGTGTGTTTGTATATTCCAAACTATTTACGGAGGCGGACATTTTGTTTACAGAGGCGATCAAGATTGTCCATCTCGAAAAAATCGATTTACAGAGGCGGTCAAAATTGCCCGTATGGTAAAATCAATTTAAGGAGGTGCCTAAAATCGATTTACAGAGGCGGACCTCTTTCTAAAAATGGAGGCCATTTTTAGAGGCGGGCCACTTAAATGGCCCGCCTCTGTAAATAGGCCCGGAACCCAGCCGCCAGCCCATTACTACAGTCACATATAAAAGTTACACTTAGGTTTCTCGTCTCTCACTTCTGTCTCCCCCACGCTCAGCAGAGCGGCCGTCTCCCCCACGCACCATCTCCACCTCGTTGTCTCCCTGCCTCCACTCTCTCCCTCGTCATGCTACCGGCGGTGGAGGTCGCGACGCCTGCATCTCGTGGCCGGTGGCGGAGCTCGTGCGGCCGGAGGTGGAGCTCGCGTGTCGCGAGCAGATCCGGCGAGCCCCACCCTGAGCGGACAACTGGCAGCGGTGGATCCGGCAAGCCCCACCCCAAACGGGCAGCTGGCAGCGGCGATCTGCCGAGCCCCACCCGGAGTGGGTAGCTGGCAGCGTCAAATCCGGCGAGCCCCACCCCGAGCGGGCAACTGGTAGCGGTAGATCCGGCGAGCCCCACCCCCGAGCGGTGGATCCAGCGAGCCCCACCCCAGAGCAGCGGATCCATGCGACAACGCCCCTTCCCCACCCCCAACGGCGGATCCGGAGAGTGGCGGATCCGTGCTCCTTCCTGCCGGCGTGGACCATGCTCCCGACTACCGGCACGGCCCACCTCCGCTGCTCCGGCGTCCGCTAGTCGGCATGGCCTCTGCTACTGCCGCTGCCGGATTTTCTACATATTGCTTTTACTATGTATCTAGACATAGCATAAATCTAAGTGTATAGCAAAAGCTACATATGTACAAAAGCCAAAACGTCTAAGAATTTAGAATGGAGAGAGTGTGTATTAGATATTAGATTTCTACAACGGATCCTATCAATTTTCTTGTGCATAGCAGCAAAAGAAGACATGTTCAAAAGGAGACACACCTGTCCTAATCGACCTGATTGCACCACCAATTTCTTAAGGAGCAGCTGCGCCTGTTCAAATAATTAAGATGCGGAGATGAGAAACATAATATCTACAAAACAATCTGAGAGAAAAAGATACTTTCTAGGAGAGTGAGACAAGATCAAAACTGTAGTAATTTTACCAAAGAATTCACCAATTGACAAATGTATTCAGCAGTTTAGACACAGTTTTACAACACACAAACTGAAGATAAAAATTGTTATCCATTATACATAATGGTAGTACGGTACATCTACATTGATAACTATGTATCCTGCATTTGAGAAAAAAAACTCATGATTTGCTTTTCATATGCATTGCATTGCATTCGATCTATTAAATTAGGATTTTACTTAGCCTGCGCTTGTACTTTTTGAACCATCAGACTGCACACTCCAAATTGGGAAAGAAAATATTGTAGTTGCCAAAAACTGAAAAAAACAGATCTAGGGTTCGCCGACTCCGACGCCCTCGCCCTCGCCCCCGCCGCCGGCCACCACCCAGCCACAGGCGGTAGGGTTCACCAGAGCTCTGGCGAACCCTAGCGCCCTTGGCAGCCGCCTTCTTCCACTCCCCAAACCCACCCCCTCCCCCCCCCCCTCCGCCACCATCTTCTCCAGCTCCGGCGAGCTCGCCAACCGCCATCGTCTCCAACTCTGGCGTCCCCCGCCCCGACCTTGCCCGACTGCCCCTGCTGGCACCAACTCCCCTAAGCCACCCATCGACCATTCCCACCACCTGGCCTACCTACCTCCCCCGGCCGGCCATTCTATACCCCACCGGAGATGGAGAAGAAGGGGCTGCTTGCCGAAACCCTAGCCCGATCCAGGAGGAGAGAGAGAGGAGAGAGAGAGAGGAGGAGGAGGAGGAGGCCTACCTGGCCCCACTGCCACGGATCCGCCGGATCTACCACCGCCGCGGCATCCGCCATGGCCGCGTATAGGGGAGGCGGTGGGGCATGAGCGCAGACACGAGGAGGAGGTGGGACACGGGCATGGGCCGCTAGAGCACGCCGGGCGTGGATCCATCGCGCCGCCGCCATGGTTACTTGGAGGGGAGAGAGAGAGAGAGAGAGAGAGAGAGAGACGGGGTGGAGGACGAGTGAGTGCGGGCGAGGACGAGGGAGTGCGGGGCTGCAGGAGGTGTGCGGGCTTGTGTGCAAGCCGTGTGCGGGCCTGTGTGCAGGCGTTATCCCCATCGCCTGCGCGTTCTCTTATTAGTATTTTCGATTAAATTATCATCTTTAAAAGGTTTTGAAGAATAATCCATCTAGTCTAGAAAGGTCTAAGCTTCTAGTGGAATCGAAAGCTCATGAAAATAGCTGCTAGAGTAAACCAAAGAATTTTATTGAGCACATCAGCATGATTACAGATACAATTTTCTCAAACAGTTTCATTTCAAGATAGTTTATGCAATGCTAAATTAATTATTTAGTGCCTTTGAGGCATGTTCTTTTGATTATTAGTAAGTCAAGTACTACTAAATAAAAAATAGTTATTGCATTCCAATTATGACTGTAAAAATTGACATACATTCATTAATCATGTCAAAAAAATGACAGCCAAGATAACCATTTCTTGGCAAAACCTAGTGTTGCACTTGATTAGGATGCTGCAACCCTTAGTCGTGCTTCACAGAGCAGGAATGCAACCTGCAAAACAACTATCAATGGTAAGAAATTCACTATTGCTTTACAAATAATGACCATTGACAGACATATATAATGATGACACAGAAAATTGCATGTGCTGAAATAATTCAGAACTTGTGCTTCCCGTGCAGTGCCTTGAGGATTTTGATGTAGTCCTCAAACCCCCCATCATGGCCATGGCCCAAAGCAGGTCTTCTACTTCTCTCTTCGCCACTCGTCGCTCATTATCATGTATAAAAGGGTGGTCAATTTTTCTAACAAAAGAAAGACTCAAGTTCAATACAATATTCCCATATGATATATTGAAGAACACTTGATAGAAGCTTCGTTTATGACGCCTTGCAGGAGCTTGCCACCACTGCCGACATAATATAAAAATATGGAGAAAACGTTGGGCTGCATTCGTAGTTTTCAAACATTATCTCCATTATTGACTGCAAACAATGGTGATGTAGTCGATGAACCAGAGTTTTACAAGTGGTAATCTTTTTCACCTAGTTGACTAATTATCTAACCATATTAGTACCATATATATGCAGCCCGAGAGAGGGTTAGTAACGAAATTGGTCAGGAAAGGGGGAGCGTTAGGAGGTTCGCTTGCAACCACCGCTACAGAACCTGCCAGCTGAAAGGAGACTCGCTGGTGGCCTCCCCCATGAACCTCCTGACATGCAAGGAAGCACTTGTCGCCTCCATCACGCCAAATCGGGAGGGGAAGGTGCTAGCTGGATCTAGAGGTAGATCCGGAGGGGAGGTGGTAGCCGGATCTGGAGGAAGGCGAGCAAAAGCCTCGCACCTCAAGTGGGGAGCCCAGCCTTCCCAGGCTCCTGCTCATGGGAGCCTCGTGGCCAATGAGGTTGTAGGGTTACATGCTTCACGTCGGTGGCCCGTGGCACATCTCAAAGGGGCTGCTACATGCCTGCACCACCGTATGTGGGTTCTCCATGTTGGGCGTCCTCTTCGATAGGGACAAGGGAGGCCAGCGCTAGCTCCGAACGACACCGAGCTCGTGTGGCTCTCATGCTCGAGCGATGGCGGCGCCAAGAGGCACGCACGGGAAGCAGAGGGAAGGGCGGCGGTAGAAGAGAGGGGAATGAAAGGGGAGCTAGGGTTTTGGCTTGGATCAGGGCTCACCGCAGAAGTGTTGGATGGCATCAGGGCGAATTCAGGGGGCCTGGGTGGGCTGCAGCTGTGCACCCCCCCTTGTGAAAGAAAATGGAATTGGTAAAGACTTCTTTCAGGCCGGTCGCGCTATTGTCTTATCGCACGCATGCACCTGTCCGACGCGCAGCGTTTGGCGAGCCACGAACCGACACATCGTCGACTCAGCGCACACCCACTAGCCTACACCCACTCCCACCCCGGACACCCACCTGACTCATTTCGACGTCTCTCACTTCAGCTCCTCTTCTACCTCCCTCTCTCTCGCGCGCTCTCTCTCGTCGTCAACGACCGGTGAGGTCTCCCCCAGTGGCGACCGCGCTCCCCGCGCCCGTGCCGTGCGCGCGCCCACGCCCCACCATCTCCCGATGCGGCTCCTTCCTCTCTCTGACGAGTAGAAGGTTCAGGCGAGCTCCTTAGGGTTCCGGGTGGCGGCCATGGCAGATCCGGCCGTGGAGACGGTGGATCCATGCTAGGTAGGCCTCCTCCTCCTCTCTCTATGCTAGATCCGGAGGGCGAAGTGGCGGGGCGCGGGGGAGGCCCTGCTTAGGGTTTGGAGGTGGCCTGCGCCGCCGCGAGGCGAGGGTCGCTGTAGCGGTAGCGGAAGGGAATGGATCTGGAGGAGACGTTCCAGCTGCTCACGCCGTGGATCCGCCTCGCGCACTACAAGGTGTCTAGCTCCCCCAAGGTCTCCGGTGTCCAGATGCTGTTCAAGACCTACGGCACGGGCGGTGGTGACTTCAAGGTGCGCAGGGACACCGCCTTCGCCGCGCTCGAGGGCAGCGTCGCTACCAGCTCCGGTGGCTTGGTCGCCACCAGCTACCAGGCCGTCTACGCCAGCAGACTGTAATGTCCTCAAATCTCTCATCTAGCAAGTTCATTCATGTGTCCGCCCATGTTTATACAGAGTGGTTTTTCTTTCTTTTTTCTCAGATGAATGCAGCAAACGAAGAGCTCATGGGAGTGATGAAAACCACCAAAATTGATGAAATTGATGTATGTGTTGCTACCCGTCTTGTGCTCCCAACATTTTTAGAATTTTTTATATCCATTTCTGATTCATTGTGAAAAAAATCACAAAGTGCTAGATAAGCACTGTTGCTATCCTTCTATTGCTCTCAGCACTTTTAGATTTTGTCATGTCCATTTCTGATTCATTGTTAAAATTTTCCTAAAATGCTACTAGATTGATTAAGGGGAAGGATGTTGTCTAGCTTCTTATGGGCACCTACTGCAGGCGTAGCATCAAATAACTATACTACCTGTGTCCTAAAATATAAAGGCTTTTGAGTTTTTCCTATGCAACTATCCCTGTCTACTTGCAGATCTTGTTATTATATCCATTTCTAATTTCTGATTTCTGATTCATTGTTGAAAGTTCCCGAAAATGCTGGACCAACACTGTTAGCCCCCTTTCTATTACTCCCAGGGCTTTAAGATTTTGCTGTGTTCATTTTTTATTCATTACCTAAAGTTTCTGAAAATGCTAGATGGGGTAAGGGGACGTGGGAATTGTTTAGGTTTGTTTGGGCATATAATGCAGGCCACATCAAATAACATATAACAAACTCGGGGATCCTTCTATCTTTTGGAGTTCTTTTTTTTTTGACAAATTGTGAGTTCTTTTTTTTTTGACAAATTGTATCTTTTGGAGTTAATGATACGGAGGTTATTTTAGGATCAGATGACCTAGCAGTGTCCATGTACACAAAATAATTTTGAGATTTTTTGTTTTCTTCTTTTGATCAAAGGCAGAACAGAAAATTATTAGATCGTCTATCACCCTTAGTTTACAGTCAACCTTTTCTTTGAAGCTTTTTTAAGTGATTTGGTATCTATATAATGGACATACAGTTGTCAAAGCCTATGACATCATCCAGATGGTGTGTTTTGTAAGGGTTTTTGCCCTATTTTTCGTTCTTAATATAATGATACACAACTCTTCTTTATGTCAAAGAAAAAAATCACCCAAGGCTCTGCTCGGCTACACTGGTTGCAACTGCGCCTACTGCAGCCTTAGGCACATGATAATTACCTTTTTATTTTTTGTCAAACCTGTTTGGTGCATGAGCAAAATTTTAATAGCTGACACTGTCTTTCTGCCCAGAGTTGAAATTTAATTGTAGGTAGAGATAAAATACATGATCCTAATTCCTATGTGAATTCGTTTGGTACTAATTACTGAAATACTGCTAAGGTATTATTGTTATGACTAAAATGCTTTGTTGCTGATTTTTAACACTATACTTGCTTTTTCATAATACAAAAATTGCCTATTTAAGAAGATATTGTTGCCTAATGAATGACACTTAAATTGCCTAAGAAAATGTAGCTTCTTTTTGTAGCCGACCGCTGTTATTTTGGCTGCAAAATTAATCTAGACTATATTGTAGGAATAACCACAATAAGCTGCAGCCACAGCCAAATAATTTTAGCTGAGCAGGTTGATTACCATATTTTCTTGTGTTGTGGTTTATGCATGGATTTTTCATGTTTCTATTTGCTCTTCTGATAAGCTGATTGTTATCACAGGGCTATTGTTATTCTGAACATGGAGGTTCTTTGCTGCAGAGTACAAAACACAAAGCACAAAGCAGGTATGATGATGTGCAATATATGTAAATAAGTACATATGTGGTGAGAGAGGAAATCATATCGGAGGATGATTGGTTTGGATTTTTAGATCCATGTCAGTTAGGCACTTGCGTCTTTAATCAAATATCTTTTTTTTTTGCAAATAAACCGGGGATGGAGGTGGGGCTGTGGGTTGCAAATGAACATAGATACTTGTTTTTTCCAGAATACATACATCACCAACAGAGGTTGTTAGTCATTGTTGTCAACATTGGTACTTTTATTCTGTACATATTTAGAGGCCCATGCCCTACACTTGGGTAGCTCCACTAATTTAGAGGTCCATGTCCTACACTCGTTGCTTTGCCTCTCACTATTCAGGCTTTAGCAGCTTTAATTGGACATAATTTAACTTGCCTCCTTGCTGTTGTTTCTGTTGCCATGTCAATATTATTTTTGCCAATGTCATGCCTCTACTCAGAGTAGCAAGCAGCTTTGCTTTTCCACTGAGAAGCATAGCAGCAGCATACACTAGTGTTGAAAACCGCATCGGCAGTGCCTAGTACCAATACTGTAACTTTGTTTTGTTTTGCTGCTCTCTCTCTCTGGCTTTCAGGCTGGGCTGCAGCACCTTGCCACACCACCTGTATGCGATGTTCCTTCCACTGCTTCTATGAACAACTAGCTGGCAACGGCCGGTGTTGAGAGCACAATGAGTACTTTTAGTCAGGCTACAGTTTAGTTGACAGCCTCTAATTAATTTGCTAGCTAGCAGCTGGTAGCCTCTATTATTCTTTGTACTATAAATCTGTACATAAGTAATTCTTCTATTTAGTATCAAGTGATTTTTCATATTTTTATTAGTAATTTTTTAATTTGTTAGCGCAGTTTTGCTGCTATTTTTTTTGCAGACTTTTATCCAGGAGGGTGACCTAGCTAGGACTGAGATCTCACGTGTATATTGGCCTAAATATAACCATCTAGACCACTGTCATATGGTAAGTTCATATCTTCATATGTATTTTCAGGGATCGTCATATATGATTTTTTTCTTCCACAGTGAATGTCATCGATAATAACCAACCCAACATAGATGATGTTCTCTTGCACTCCAAATGCTTGGAGATAGAAAATCTACAGCATAAGTAGGACATTACTTTTTTCTTGTCCTGAACCATGCGAAACAAAAAGGTTTGAGGTGTTAGACTCAATGAGAACCCTGAAATTATGTGTGTAGGCAAGTTATTAGTCAGACAATTTATTAGTAGTCCGGTAAGCTGAAAGCATCTAGGCCCCGAGGTTTGGTTTCGGTAATTGATGACAACGCTTTATTACCATGACTAACGTGTGTTTTGCAGAAACTTTGGTAAGTTAGGTCATGGAGGTTTTAACTGCTTTGGGCACCATGGTATTCATGCCCCTTGATGGAAATCGTTTTGGTTTTCAAAAGAGTGACGTCAAGATTAAGGACAGTTAGTTCCGGATGTCGAGGTGTTGAGAGACATTTGGAATAGTCGTTAGGATCTTCGTTTTTTCTCTTTTGGCCGTACTATAAAGGGGGGCATGAGCGGGTAGCTTGACCTAGGCGAGTCCTATGTTTAGGTGTGGTGCACACTTGTTAAACTTGGCGCTAGGCAGCTCTAGAATAGCTCAAAGTTCAGTTGGAAGCAACTTGGTTCAAGTTGTGACACGTTTCGGAGAGTTTCGGGTCGTTTTCCCATGACCGGACGCGGTCCTCGGCATGACCGGACGCGTCCGGTCAGTACAGTTCCGCGGCTAGGGTTTCAGCTCTGAACACCGGACGCGGTCCTCGCGAGGACCGGACGCGGTGGTCAGAAGTCAACACGTGTCACTTGAGGGAAACACCCGATCGGACGTGACCTGGGTGTGATCGGCGCGTCCGGTCACAGTCCAGTAAGGTCCAGAGACGACCGGACGCGTCCGGTCATCACCGATCGGACGCGGTCGCGCGTCCGGTGCGAGTACAGTATGCTCCCTGCACGATCGGATGCGTCCGGTCACCTCTGACCGGTGCGTCCGGTCACTCAGTTGTTTTTCAGATTTCGACCGTTACGAGCGACCGGCGCGTCCGGTCAGTTCAACCGGCGCGTCTGGTCAGCTCGTGTTTTGCTGAGTCAGCGGGTAACGGTTCGTTTTGTCTGTGGGGTGTATAAATACATCCCCACCACCTCTTTTAGAGGTCTCTTGCTCATTTGATCAGCTGATAAACACCTTTGGAGTGCAAGGGAGTGCAAGAGCACTAGTGAGGATAGAGACTTGAGAATCAAAGCTTGAGAGTTCCTCACTAGCGATTAGAAAGTAGCAAGTGTGCATCCACCTTCTCATTTGGGCTCGTAGTGGTCAAGTGAGAGTTCTAGCTTGTTACTCTTGGTGATCGCCATCACCTAGACGGCTTGGTGGTGATTGGGAGTTCGGTGATCATCCGGCGGAGCTTGTGGATGACCCAACTCATCTTGTGAGCGGTTGTGGGTGATTCACCGCGACGGAGTGTCAAAGAATCAACCCGTAGAGAGTACTTGATCCTTGCGCGGATCAAGGGGGAGCTACACCCTTGCGCGGGTGCTCCAACGAGGACTAGTGGGGAGTGGCGACTCTCCGATACCTCGGAAAAACATCGCCGTGTTCCTTGCCCCTTTACATTCAAGCATTTACTTTCTCGTATTTACTTTCATTGCTTGTTTTACATTCCTAGACTTGCCATGCTAGACTAGGATTGGAAACTAGGGTGCAAAACTTTGTATCGGTAGACTCTCTAGGAACACAAGTAGACATTAGGGGTGAATTCCGGCTTGTAAGATTTAATTCTTGCATTTAATTTTTTAGAGAAGCCCAATTCACCCCCCCTCTTGGGCATCTTGATCCTTTCAATTGGTATCGGAGCCGTGTTACTCTATTTTTAGGCTTTACCGCCTAGAGCAAGATGTCTAATGGGGAAGGACCACCTCCCACTTTTGAGGGAGACGATTTTCCATATTGGAAAATTCGTATGGAGGCGTACCTCGAAGCCATAGATGTTGGGTGCCTTAGAGCCGCAACCGAAGGGCTTCCCCCCATAAGGGATCCCGCTAACCCAAGTGGTGACGAGGAGAAGTACGACCGGTGGAATGCAAAGGCCAAAAATGCACTCTACCGGGGCTTAGGCAAAGATATCTTCAATCGCGTGCGTAATGCAAAGAACGCTCATGAATTGTGGGAAAATCTTTGTGCTCTCCATGAGGGAACTAAGAGTGAGCGTGAGGAACGCTATCACATAGCTTTAAAGAAAATTAATTCTTTTGAGATGCTTCCCAAAGAAAGTGCTAATGACATGTACACTCGCTTGAATGTTCTTGTAGAGGACCTCAATGCTCTTGGGCTCACCAAAATGAGCCAATCGGATGTTGCAAGGAAGATCTTGAGTGTGCTTCCCGTTGAGAAGTATGGTCACATTGTCACCGTGCTTCACCAAAGTGATCTTTCCACCGCAACACCGACTCAAGTATTAGGGAAAATCAATGCTCATGAGATGTACATGCATATCACTCCGGAAGAGGGCTCATCATCTTCCAAGAAGAAAGACTTGGCCTTCAAAGCTAGTCATGACAAGAAGAAGAAGAAGGGCCAAGCCATGATGGTGCAAGAAAGCTCAAGTGAAAGTGATGTTGATGATGAATCACTTGCACTCATGGTGAGAAAGACCACCAAGATGCTAAAGAAGCTCAACAAGAGTGGCATCAAGTTCGATGGCAAGAAGAAATTCTTCACAAGTAGCAAGAGAAAGCCAATCTCGGAGATGGATTGCTACAATTGTGGTGAACTTGGCCACCTAGCTCATCAATGCCCTAGACCACCAAAAGACAAGTACAAGAACAAGAACAAGGGCAAGAAAAATGATTTAAGTGATGAAGAAGAAGAGAAGAAGAAGAACAAGCCATACAAGAAGAAGGATGGCAAGAAGAAGGAGTTCCACAAGAAGAAGAAGGGAGGAAAGGCATACATTGTTGGTGATTGGCTCACCGACATTGAATCATCTTGTGAGTCCTCCGAAGATGAGAGCGATGATGAGAAAGAGAAGGTTGCCGCATTTGTGATGGGGCCATTATCTTCACCAACATCTTCATCACCACCTTCACCGCCTCCTTCACCATCATCGTCCACTACTCACCTATGCCTTATGGCCAAGGGTGAACGAAAGGTACAAAACCATGATAGTGATGATGATGATGATAGTGATAGTGATGATGAATATGACTCACCTTCTTATGATGAACTTGTAAAATTGCTAAACAAATACACTAAAATCATAAGAAGGACTAGAAATGAAAATGATGATCTTTAAAGTGAAAATGAATCACTCTCATCCAAGCTTGAAAATATTCAAAAGACTAGTGGTGAGCTTAGAGTTCAAAATGAAGTAATATCTTCCACTCTCAAGGAGCTCAAAACCTCTTATAAAGAGCTTAAAGATCAACATGATAAACTTGAGAAAAAGCATGATGAGCTCATCACTAGACATAATTCTCTAAAGGACAAATACACCACATTAAAAATTGACTATGATAGTCTTGTGGTTGCTAATGAACTTGCTCTTGAGACACATGATGCTACTAACTATGTTGTTAAGTGTGATATAGCTACATCATGTGATGACTTGATCATTGAAAGCATTGAGCAAGGTTCTAGTAGCAAAGGCAAGAGTGTGGTTGAGTCAAGCAACTATGATGATTATGCTAAGATTAAGAGTGAGAATGAGAAGCTTGCAAATGAGAACAAGAAGCTAAAAGGTTTGATGGCTCTTGAGAAGCAACCAACAAATGAGTCACTCATTGAAGAAAATAAAAAGCTCAAGCAAGAAAAAGAGCATCTCAAGACCGGCCTAAGCAAGTTCACAAGAGGCCAACATTTGCAAAGTGATCTCCTCATGAACACCGTAATGAAGATGGATAGAAGTGGTATTGGGTACTTGGCAAATCAAGAGAAGAAAGCAAAAGCTCAACAACAACAACAAAGCAAGTCAAAGCCCAAGCCAAAGAGATGTGTTGAGTGTGGTCAAGAAGGTCACTTTGCTCATGAATGCAAAACTCCACCACCACAACCCTTGCCCAAGCATGCTAGACCCTTCGCCTTCAATGCTCATTATATGCTAAGAAAAGATTCAAATGGAAAGATAAAAGTCATGTTTTTGGGTCCCCCAAACAAGAATAGGCCAAAGAAAATATGGGTTGCCAAGTCACTAGTGGATAAAGTCAAGGGCCCCTCTCAAGTTTGGGTCCCTAAATAAAAAGCTTGATCTCTTGTGTGTAGGTGAACTACAAGACCGGTGGATCTCATTGGGTTATTGATAGTGGTTGCACTCAACATATGACCGGTGATCCTCGTATGTTCACCAACATTGAAGAGAATGGAATATGTCAAGAGAAGATCACATTTGGGGATAATTCAAAGAGCAAAGTCAAGGGTATAGGCAAGATTGCAATATCACATGATCACTCACTCTCAAATGTGCTCTATGTTGCTTCATTGAGTTTCAACTTGTTATCCGTTGGGCAACTTTGTGACCTTGGCTTCCAATGCTTGTTCACACCAAATGAAGTGGAAGTTTCAAAGATAGATGACAAGCAAGTGATATTCAAAGGCTTTAGATACAACAATCTTTATCTTGTTGACTTCACCTCCGAAGATGCAAATTTGATGACATGTTTGTTCACCAAGACCTCTCTTGGTTGGCTTTGGCATAGGAGGCTTGCTCATGTTGGAATGAACACTCTCAACAAGCTATTGAAGAAAGAACTAGTGAGAGGATTGAAGGATGTGAAGTTTGAAAAGGACAAACCTTGTAGTGCATGTCAAGCGGGCAAACAAGTTGCAAACACTCATCCAACCAAAGCTTTCATGTCAACTTCAAGAGTGCTAGAACTTCTACACATGGATTTGTTTGGGCCTACAACATACAAGAGCTTGGGTGGTAATCTCTATTGTCTTGTGATAGCATATGACTACTCAAGGTATACATGGACTTTCTTCCTTCATGACAAATCCGAAGTGGCAAATTGCTTCAAGAAGTTTGCAAAGAGAGCTTAAAATGAATTTGAAGTCAAGATAAAGAAGATTAGAAGTGACAATGGTAAAGAGTTTGACAACACCAACATTGAAGCTTATTGTGATGAAATTGGAATCAAGCATGAGGTCTCTTCAACCTATACTCCTCAACAAAATGGTGTAGTTGAGAGAAAGAACCGAACTTTGATCACCCTTGCAAGAACAATGCTAGATGAGTACAACACTCCGGAGAAGTTGTGGGCCGAGGCAATCAACACCGCATGCTATGCTTCAAATCGCCTCTTCCTACAAAAGTTTCTTGGCAAGACCCCCTATGAGTTGCTTAATGGGAAGAAGCCGGACGTCTCTTTCTTCCGGGTGTTTGGTTGCAAATGTTACATCTACAAGAAGCGTCAACACCTAGGGAAGTTTCAAAGACGTTGTGATATTGGTTTTCTTGTTGGTTACTCATCAAAGTCCAAAGCATATAGAGTATTTAACCATGCCACCGGTTTAGTTGAAGAAACATATGATGTGGAATTTGATAAATCTAACGGCTCCCAAGGAGCAATTGAGAATTATGATGATGTAGGTGATGAACCCTTGAGGGAGGCCATGAAGAACATGCCGGTGGGTGACATCAAGCCAAAAGATGATGATGACGATGTACAAATTGTTGATCCACCATCCTCATCACGTGTGCCTCAAGATGATGACAACAATGAGAGAGTTGAAAATGAAGACACTTATGTCTCTCATGAACAAGCCGAGGCACAAGCTCAAGATGTTGATGCTCCCCATCCACCTCCTCAAGTGGTTGATAGAAGAAACTCACCACTACTTCAAGCACATCCACAAGATCTCATCATAGGGAGTCCTACAAAGGGAGTAATGACTCGATCTCAAAAACTAGCTTCCTTTGTTGAACATCACTCTTTTGTCTCTTGCGTTGAACCTAAGAATGTAGAAGAAGCTCTTCAAGATCCGGATTGGGTGAATGCAATGCATGAAGAATTGAACAACTTCACCCGCAATCAAGTATGGACACTTGAAGAGCATCCTAAAGGTGCAAGAGTCATTGGAACCAAGTGGGTGTTCCGAAACAAGCAAGATGACCAAGGCATAGTGGTGAGGAACAAGGCAAGACTAGTTGCAAAGGGGTTCTCTCAAGTTGAAGGTCTTGATTTTGGAGAGACCTTTGCACCCGTTGCAAGACTTGAAGCCATTCGTATCCTCCTTGCATATGCATCACATCATGATATGAAACTATATCAAATGGATGTGAAAAGTGCATTCTTAAATGGCTTTATAAATGAACTAGTCTATGTTAATCAACCTCCCGGGTTTGAATACCCTAGATATCCTAATCATGTTTATAGGTTGTCCAAGGCGTTATATGGGCTCAAGCAAGCCCCTAGAGCGTGGTATGAGCGCCTCTGGGACTTCCTCATTGAGAAGGGCTTCACCATTGGGAAGGTCGACACCACACTATTCACCAAGAAGTTTAATGGGGAGATCTTTATTTGTCAAGTATATGTTGATGATATCATCTTCGGATCAACAAATGAAGATTATTGCAAGGAATTTGGTGAATTGATGTCGAAGGAGTTCGAGATGTCAATGATTGGTGAGCTCACATTCTTCCTTGGATTTCAAGTAAAGCAAATGAGAGAAGGGATTTTCATCTCTCAAGAAAAGTATACCAAGGATCTTCTCAAAAGATTCAAAATGGAAGAATGCAAACCAATCAAGACCCCAATGCCATCAAATGGACATCTCGACCTAGATGAGGGAGGTAAACCGGTTGATCAAACTCTCTACCGTTCTATGATTGGTAGCTTGTTGTACCTTACCGCATCTAGGCCCGATATCATGTTTAGTGTGTGCATGTGTGCCCCTTTCAAGCGTGCCCTAAAGAACCTCACCTAAGTGCCGTAAAAAGAATCCTAAGATATCTTAAGCTCACCCCAAGCATTGGTCTTTGGTATCCCAAAGGAGCTAGATTCCAACTAGTTGGCTATTCCGATTCGGACTATGCCGGTTGCAAAATTGATAGAAAAAGCACATCCGGAGGGTGCCATTTGCTTGGAAGATCTTTAGTATCTTGGTCATCTAAAAAGCAAAATAGTGTGGCTTTGTCCACCGCCGAGGCGGAATACATTGCCGCGGGGGCTTGTTGTGCACAAATCTTATATATGAAGCAAACCCTCCTAGACTATGGAATTGTTCTTGAAAAGGTGCCACTTTTATGTGATAATGAAAGTGCCGTTAAAATTGCTAACAATCCGGTACAACACTCTCGCACCAAGCACATTGATATCCGCCATCACTTTCTAAGAGATCACATTGCTAAAAATGACATATCACTAGAAGGTGTAAGAAGTGAAAATCAATTAGCGGATATCTTCACTAAACCTTTGGATGAGGCAACTTTTTGTAGGTTAAGAAGTGAACTCAATGTGCTTGATTCTAGTAACTTTAAAAAATGAGCGTGTGTTGTCCCTTGCATTGCATTGTATAATATGCCATGTTTATTTTATCGCAATGCTCTTAGGGCTTGGCTAACACGGTTACGATAACCCTTCTTTGGAGGAGTGAAGAAGCCTAACCGTGGAACAAACTTGACAAGCATTCTAGTTTTACCTTCTTGTATTGCATTGCATATGCATGGTTGTTGTTCTTGTCGTTTCTTTACGGTTAAGCTTTGAGCAACCTCTGTGTTCGTCCATGGATAGAGAGAGCATTTTGACGCTCCTAAAGGTTCAAAAACTCTATTGCATGGCCATACGTTGCTCCTTGGGTGTTTATTGCCTATTTTCTTAAAAATAATACTAGCCTAAGGCAATCTATTTTAAAAAAAATTGAGGGTTTGAGTGAGGTCACTCATATCATGTTCCAATTGGTGTTTATTTGTGTCTTTTTGAATTGGAACCTGATTGGGAGAAGTCGCGTCGTAGTTCGGAACGAAGAAGGGCGAAGAACAGTGACCGGACGCTGGACCGGACGCTGCACCGGACGCAGTGATGCTTCACCACCGCGTCCGGTCCCGGCGTCCACCAGCGCGTCCGGTCATCCAGAAGACCAACTCCAGATCTACTGATCGGACGCTGCACCGGACGCGCCTCTGTTGACCACCGCGTCCGGTCCCGGTTACCACCACCGCGTCCGGTCATTCGCGACGATTTCCCGAGCTCCCCTCGACCAGACTCTGACCGCGTCCGGTCAGTCCTCACCGGACGCGTCCGGTCACTCCAGGAGCTTACTGGAGTGTGACCGGACGCTGCACCACCGCGTCCGGTCATAACGACCACCGTGTCCGGTCATCATGCGTCGAGCGGATCTGACCCTTCATATACCGGTTCGTCCTCGGCCGTGTTTCTTCCTCAGCCCGAGTTTCGTCCGCCGCCAGCCCTAAATCGTGAAGTTTTGCCGGAGCCGCCGCATCCTTGCTGTCTCCCTCGCCTCCGGCAAACCCAGACGCGTCTCCTCGCCCGCGCTAGCCTCGCTCGCGTGCTCGCTGCCGCCCTGCCCGCAGCCGCGCCTCTGCCCGCGCTTGCCCTCGCCAGTCGCGCAGCCGCGCAACCGCCGCCCGCTCACACCTCCGCCGCCGGTGAGCCGCGCCCTTGCCGCCGGTGAGCCGCGCTCCCCGCTTGCCAGCATCTCCTCCGGCAGTGGACGGCCTCACGCTTGCCTCCGATTGTTCTTCGTCGAGTTGCCCTAACCCTAACCCTAGGGTTCGCGTAACGCCGTTCGATCGTTCGTCGTCGAGGTTTTGCGTCGTCTTCTTCGCAAGGTTGTTTCGCGTCACCTTGACCTCCTCGCTAGGGTTTGCCGTAATTCTTTCTTTTAATCCTAATTGCATCATGTTTCGGCAAATCAGAGCTCGTCCGGCGATTTCGGGGAATCTCGCGATCTAGGTCACCTCATCTTGTCACCGTCTGCAATTAGGATTAAAAGAAAGAATTACGGCAAACCCTAGCGAGGAGGTCAAGGTGACGCAAAACAACCTTGCGAAGAAGACGACGCGCGACAAAACCTCGACGACGAACGATCGAACGACGTTACGTGAACCCTAGGGTTAGGGTTAGGGCAACTCGACAAAGATCGATCGGAGGCGAGCGTGAGGCAGTCCACTGCCGGAGATGATGCTGGCAAGCAAGGAGCGTGGCTCACCGGCGGCAAGGGCGCGGCTCACCGGCGGCGGAGGTGCGAGCGGGCGGCGGTGGCGCGGTGGCGCGCGGGCGGCGGTGGCGCGGTGGCACGGTGGCGCGCGGGCGGCGGTGGCGCGGGCAGGCACGGGCAGTGCTGGCGCGCGCGAGCGAGGGCCGGCGCGGGGCAGGAGACGCGGCTGAGGCGCGGCGGCGGCTGCGGCGGAGGCGTGGTGGATCCGGTGGATGCGGAAAAACCTCGGGCGGAATAGAAGAAAAGACCGAGTACGAACCGGTATATGAAGGGTCAGATCCGCTCGACGCGTGATGACCGGACGCGGTGGTCATTATGACCGGACGCGGTGGTGCAGCGTCCGGTCACACTCCAGTAAGCTCCTGGAGTGACCGGACGCGTCCGGTGAGGACTGACCGGACGCGGTCAGAGTCCGGTCGAGGGGAGCTCGGGAAATCATCGCGAATGACCGGACGCGGTGGTGGTAACCGGGACCGGACGCGGTGGTCAACAGCGGCGCGTCCGGTGCAGCGTCCGGTCACTAGATCTGGAGTTGGTCTTCTGGATGACCGGACGCGCTGGTGGACGCCGGGACCGGACACGGTGGTGAAGCAACACTGCGTCCGGTGCAGCGTCCGGTCCAGCGTCCGGTCACTGTTCTTCGCCCTTCTTCGTTCCGAACTACGACGCGACTTCTCCCAATCAGGTTCCAATTCAAGAAGACACAAATAAACACCAATTGGAACACGATATGAGTGACCTCACTCAAACCCTCAAATTTTTAAAATAGATTGCCTTAGGCTAGTATTATTTTTAAGAAAATAGGCAATAAACACCCAAGGAGCAACGTATGGCCATGAATAGAGTTTTTGAACCTTTAGGAGCGTCAAAATGCTCTCTCTATCCAAGGACGAACACAGAGGTTGCTCAAAGCTTAACCGAAAAGAAACGACAAGAACAACAACCATGCATATGCAATGCAATACAAGAAGGTAAAACTAGAATGCTTGTCAAGTTTGATCCACGGTTAGGCTTCTTCACTCCTCCAAAGAAGGGTTATCGTAACCGTGTTAGCCAAGCCCTAAAAGCATTGCAATAAAATAAACATGGCATATTATACAATGCAATGCAAGGGACAACACACGCTCATTTTTTAAAGTTACTAGAATCAAGCACATTGAGTTCACTTCTTAACCTACAAAAGGTTGCCTCATCCAAAGGTTTAGTGAAGATATCCGCTAATTGATTTTCACTTCTTACACCTTCTAGTGATATGTCATTTTTAGCAACGTGATCTCTTAGAAAGTGATGGCGGATATCAATGTGCTTGGTGCGAGAGTGTTGTACCGGATTCTTAGCAATTTTAACGGCACTTTCATTATCACATAAAAGTGGCACCTTTTCAAGAACAATTCCATAGTCTAGGAGGGTTTGTTTCATATATAAGATTTGTGCACAACAAGCCCCCGCGGCAATGTATTCCGCCTCGGCGGTGGACAAAGCCACACTATTTTGCTTTTTAGATGACCAAGATACTAAAGATCTTCCAAGCAAATGGCACCCTCCGGATGTGCTTTTTCTATCAATTTTGCAACCGGCATAGTCCGAATCGGAATAGCCAACTAGTTGGAATCTAGCTCCTTTGGGATACCAAAGACCAATGCTTGGGGTGAGCTTAAGATATCTTAGGATTCTTTTTACGGCACTTAGGTGAGGTTCTTTAGGGCACGCTTGAAAGGGGGCACACATGCACACACTAAACATGATATCGGGCCTAGATGCGGTAAGGTACAACAAGCTACCAATCATAGAACGGTAGAGAGTTTGATCAACCGGTTTACCTCCCTCATCTAGGTCGAGATGTCCATTTGATGGCATTGGGGTCTTGATTGGTTTGTATTCTTCCATCTTGAATCTTTTAAGAAGATCCTTGGTATACTTTTCTTGAGAGATGAAAATCCCTTCTCTCATTTGCTTTACTTGAAATCCAAGGAAGAATGTGAGCTCACCAATCATTGACATCTCGAACTCCTTCGACATCAATTCACCAAATTCCTTGCAATAATCTTTATTTGTTGATCCGAAGATGATATCATCGACATATACTTGACAAATAAAGATTTCCCCATTAAACTTCTTGGTGAATAGTGTGGTGTCGACCTTCCCAATGGTGAAGCCCTTCTCAATGAGGAAGTCCCGGAGGCGCTCATACCACGCTCTAGGGGCTTGCTTGAGCCCATATAACGCCTTGGACAACCTATAAACATGATTAGGATATCTAGGGTCTTCAAACCCGGGAGGTTGATTAACATAGACTAGTTCATTTATAAAGCCATTTAAGAATGCACTTTTCACATCCATTTGATATAGTTTCATATCATGATGTGATGCATATGCAAGGAGGATACGAATGGCTTCAAGTCTTGCAACGGGTGCAAAGGTCTCTCCAAAATCAAGACCTTCAACTTGAGAGAACCCCTTTACAACTAGTCTTGCCTTGTTCCTCACCACTATGCCTTGGTCATCTTGCTTGTTTCGGAACACCCACTTGGTTCCAATGACTCTTGCACCTTTAGGATGCTCCTCAAGTGTCCATACTTGATTGCGGGTGAAGTTGTTTAATTCTTCATGCATTGCATTCACCCAATCCGGATCTTGAAGAGCTTCTTCTACATTCTTAGGTTCAACGCAAGAGACAAAAGAGTGATGTTCAACAAAAGAAGCTAGCTTTTGGGATCGAGTCATTACTCCCTTTGTAGGACTCCCTATGATGAGATCTTGTGGATGTGCTTGAAGTAGTGGTGAGTTTCTTCTATCAACCACTTGAGGAGATGGATGGGGAGCATCAACATCTTGAGCTTGTGCCTCGGCTTGTTCATGAGAGACATAAGTGTCTTCATTTTCAACTCTCTCATTCTTGTCATCATCTTGAGGCACACGTGATGAAGATGGTGGATCAACAATTTGTACATCATCATCATCATCTTTTGGCTTGATATCTCCCACCGGCATGTTCTTCATGGCCTCCCTCAAGGGTTCATCACCTACATCATCACAATTCTCAATTGCTCCTTGAGAGCCGTTAGATTCATCAAATTCCACATCATATGTTTCTTCAACCAAACCGGTGGCATGGTTAAATACTCTATATGCTTTGGACTTTGATGAGTAACCAACAAGAAAACCAATATCACAACGTCTTTGAAACTTCCCTAGGTGTTGACGCTTCTTGTAGATGTAACATTTGCAACCAAACACCCGGAAGAAAGAGACGTCCGGCTTCTTCCCATTAAGCAACTCATAGGGGGTCTTGCCAAGAAACTTTTGTAGGAAGAGGCGATTTGAAGCATAGCATGCGGTGTTGATTGCCTCGGCCCACAACTTCTCCGGAGTGTTGTACTCATCTAGCATTGTTCTTGCAAGGGTGATCAAAGTTCGGTTCTTTCTCTCAACTACACCATTTTGTTGAGGAGTGTAGGTTGAAGAGACCTCATGCTTGATTCCAATTTCATCACAATAAGCTTCAATGTTGGTGTTGTCAAACTCTTTCCCATTGTCACTTCTAATCTTCTTTATCTTGACTTCAAATTCATTTTGAGCTCTCTTTCCAAACTTCTTGAAGCAATTTGCCACTTCGGATTTGTCATGAAGGAAGAAAGTCTATGTATACCTTGAGTAGTCATCCACTATCACAAGACAATAGAGATTACCACCCAAGCTCTTGTATGTTGTAGGCCCAAACAAATCCATGTGTAGAAGTTCTAGCACTCTTGAAGTTGACATGAAAGCTTTGGTTGGATGAGTGTTTGCAACTTGTTTGCCCGCTTGACATGCACTACAAGGTTTGTCCTTTTCAAACTTCACATCCTTCAATCCTCTCACTAGTTCTTTCTTCAATAGCTTGTTGAGAGTGTTCATTCCAACATGAGCAAGCCTCCTATGCCAAAGCCAACCAAGTGGGGTCTTGGTGAACAAACATGTCATCAAATTTGCATCTTCGGAGGTGAAGTCAACAAGATAAAGATTGTTGTATCTAAAGCCTTTGAATATCACTTGCTTGTCATCTATCTTTGAAACTTCCACTTCATTTGGTGTGAACAAGCATTGGAAGCCAAGGTCACAAAGTTGCCCAACGGATAACAAGTTGAAACTCAATGAAGCAACATAGAGCACATTTGAGAGTGAGTGATCATGTGATATTGCAATCTTGCCTATACCCTTGACTTTGCTTTTTGAATTATCCCCAAATGTGATCTTCTCTTGACATATTCCATTCTCTTCAATGGTGGTGAACATACGAGGATCACCGGTCATATATTGAGTGCAACCACTATCAATAACCCAATGAGATCCACCGGTCTTGTAGTTCACCTACACACAAGAGATCAAGCTTTTTGTTTAGGGACCCAAACTTGAGAGGGGCCCTTGATTTTCTCCACTAGTGACTTGGCAACCCATATTTTCTTTGGCCTATTCTTGTTTGGGGGACCCAAAAACATGACTTTCATCTTTCCATTTGAATCTTTTCTTAGCATATAATGAGCATTGAAAGCGAAAGGTCTAGCATGCTTGGGCAAGGGTTGTGGTGGTGGAGTTTTGCATTCATGAGCAAAGTGACCTTCTTGACCACACTCAACACATCTCTTTGGCTTGGGCTTTGACTTGCTTTGTTGTTGTTGAGCTTTTGCTTTCTTCTCTTGATTTGCCAAGTACCCAATACCACTTCTATCCATATTCATTACGGTGTTCATGAGGAGCTCACTTTGCAAATATTGGCCTCTTGTGAACTTGCTTAGGCCGGTCTTGAGATGCTCTTTTTCTTGCTTGAGCTTTTTGTTTTCTTCAATGAGTGACTCATTTGTTGGTTGCTTCTCAAGAGCCATCAAACCTTTTAGCTTCTTGTTCTCATTTGCAAGCTTCTCATTCTCACTCTTAATCTTGGCATAATCATCATGGTTGCTTGACTCAACCACACTCTTGCCTTTGCTACTAGAACCTTGCTCAATGCTTTCAATGATCAAGTCATCACATGATGTAGCTATATCACACTAAACAACATGGTTAGTAGCATCATGTGTCTCAAGAGCAAGTTCATTAGCAACCACAAGACTATCATAGTCAATTTTTAAAGTGGTGTATTTGTCCTTTAGAGAATTATGTCTAGTGATGAGCTCATCATGCTTCTTCTCAAGTTTATCATGTTGATCTTTAAGCTCTTTATAAGAGGTTTTGAGCTCCTTGAGAGTGGAAGACATCACTTCATTTTGAACTCTAAGCTCACCACTAGTCTTTTGAATATTTTCAAGCTTGGATGAGAGTGATTCATTTTCATTTTGAAGATCATCATTTTCACTTCTAGTCCTTCTTATGATTTTAGTGTATTTGTTTAGCAATTTTACAAGTTCATCATAAGAAGGTGAGTCATATTCATCATCACTATCACTATCATCATCATCATCACTATCATGGTTTTGTACCTTTCGTTCACCCTTGGCCATAAGGCATAGGTGAGTAGTGGACGATGATGGTGAAGGAGGCGGTGAAGGTGGTGATGAAGATGTTGGTGAAGATGATGGCCCCATCACAAATGCGGCAACCTTCTCTTTCTCATCATCGCTCTCATCTTCGGAGAACTCACAAGATGATTCAATGTCGGTGAGCCAATCACCAACAATGTATGTCTTTCCTCCCTTCTTCTTCTTGTGGAACTCCTTCTTCTTGCCATCCTTCTTCTTGTATGGCTTGTTTTTCTTCTTCTCTTCTTCTTCATCACTTGAATCATTTTTCTTGCCCTTGTTCTTGTTCTTGTACTTGTCTTTTGGTGGTCTAGGGCATTGATGAGCTAAGTGGCCAAGTTCACCACAATTGTAGCAATCCATCTCCGAGATTGGCTTTCTCTTGCTACTTGTGAAGAATTTCTTCTTTTTGCCATCGAACTTGATGCCACTCTTGTTGAGCTTCTTTAGCATCTTGGTGGTCTTTCTCACCATGAGTGCAAGTGATTCATCATCAACATCACTTTCACTTGAGCTTTCTTGCACCATCATGGCTTGGCCCTTCTTCTTCTTCTTGTCATGACTAGCTTTGAAGGCCAAGTCTTTCTTCTTGGAAGATGATGAGCCCTCTTCCGGAGTGATATGCATGTACATCTCATGAGCATTGATTTTCCCTAATACTTGAGTCGGTGTTGCGGTGGAAACATCACTTTGGTGAAGCACGGTGACAATGTGACCATACTTCTCAACGGGAAGCACACTCAAGATCTTCCTTGCAACATCCGATTGGCTCATTTTGGTGAGCCCAAGAGCATTGAGGTCCTCTACAAGAACATTCAAGCGAGTGTACATGTCATTAGCACTTTCTTTGGGAAGCATCTCAAAAGAATTAATTTTCTTTAAAGCTATGTGATAGCGTTCCTCACGCTCACTCTTGGTTCCCTCATGGAGAGCACAAAGATTTTCCCACAATTCATGAGCGTTCTTTGCATTACGCACGCGATTGAAGATATCTTTGCCAAAGCCCCGGTAGAGTGCATTTTTGGCCTTTGCATTCCACCGGTCGTACTTCTCCTCGTCACCACTTGGGTTAGCGGGGTCCCTTATGGGGGGAAGCCCTTCGGTTGTGGCTCTAAGGCACCCAACATCTATGGCTTCGAGGTACGCCTCCATACGAATTTTCCAATATGGAAAATCGTCTCTCTCAAAAGTGGGAGGTGGTCCTTCCCCATTAGACATCTTGCTCTAGGCGGTAAAGCCTAAAAATAGAGCAACACGGCTCCGATACCAATTGAAAGGATCAAGATGCCCAAGAGGGGGGTGAATTGGGCTTTTCTAAAAAATTAAATGCAAGAATTAAATCCTACAAGCCGGAATTCACCCCTAGAGTCTACTTGTGTTCCTAGAGAGTCTACCGAAACAAAGTTTTGCACCCTAGTTTCCAATCCTAGTCTAGCATGGCAAGTCTAGGAATGTAAAACAAGCAATGAAAGTAAATACGAGAATGTAAATGCTTGAAAGTAAAGGGGCAAGGAACACGGCGATGTTTTTCTGAGGTATCGGAGAGTCGCCACTCCCCACTAGTCCTCGTTGGAGCACCCGCGCAAGGGTGAAGCTCCCCCTTGATCCGCGCAAGGATCAAGTGCTCTCTACGGGTTGATTCTTTGACACTCCGTCGCGGTGAATCACCCACAACCGCTCACAAGATGAGTTGGGTCATCCACAAGCTCCGCCGGATGATCACCGAACTCCCAATCACCACCAAGCCGTCTAGGTGATGGCGATCACCAAGAGTAACAAGCTAGAACTCTCACTTGACCACTACGAGCTCAAATGAGAAGGTGGATGCACACTTGCTACTCTCTAATCGCTAGTGAGGAACTCTCAAGCTTTGATTCTCAAATCTCTATCCTCACTAGTGCTCTTGCACTCCCTTGCACTCCAAAGGTGTTTATCAGCTGATCAAATGAACAAGAGACCTCTAAAAGAGGTGGTGGGGATGTATTTATACACCCCACAGACAAAACGAACCGTTACCTGCTGACTTAGCAAAACACGAGCTGACCGGACGCGCCGGTTGAACTGACCGGACGCGCCGGTCGCTCGTAACGGTCGAAATCCGAAAAACAACTGAGTGACCGGACGCACCGGTCAGGGGTGACCGGACGCGTCCGATCGTGCAGGGAGCATACTGTACTCGCACCGGACGCGCGACCGCGTCCGATCGGTGATGACCGGACGTGTCCGGTCGTCTCTGGACCTTACTGGACTGTGACCGGACGCGCCGATCACACCCAGGTCACGTCCGATCGGGTGTTTCCCTCAAGTGACACGTGTTGACTTCTGACCACCGCGTCCGGTCCTCGCGAGGACCGCGTCCGGTCGTCAGAGCTGAAACCCTAGCCGCAGAACTGTACTGACCGGACACGTCCGGTCATGCCGAGGACCGCGTCCGGTCAGGGGAAAACGACCTGAAACTCTCCGAAACGCGTCACAACTTGAACCAAGTTGCTTCCAACTGAACTTTGAGCTATTCTAGAGCTGCCTAGCGCCAAGTTTAACAAGTGTGCACCACACCTAAACATAGGACTCACCTAGGTCAAGCTACCCGCTCATGCCCCCCTTAATAGTACGGCCAAAAGAGAAAAACGAAGATCCTAACGACTATTCCAAATGTCTCTCAACACCTCGACATCCGGAACTAACCGTCCTTAATCTTGACGTCACTCTTTTGAAAACCGAAACGATCTCCATCAAGGGGCATGAATACCATGGTGCCCAAAGCAGTTAAAACCTCCATGACCTAACTTACCAAAGTTTCTACAAAACACACGTTAGTCATGGTAATAAAGCGTTGTCATCAATTGCCGAAACCAAACCTCGGGGCCTAGATGCTTTCACTATCCTAGTTTAAACTCTCCAAGCTCCATGCTCACCCGGGTGTTTGAGTCCTTGCGTGTGTGAAGATGTTATCTTGTATTGTTAGAACATATCAGTACATCTGTTTCAAAAAGAAATACGTACAATTCTAGAAGTAGTTAGAGTCAAAATATCATACTAAATACAACCATTATTTAAGTTTGACCAAATTCAGAGAATAGTATCAACTTATATATGACTCTAGATAGATGTATTACAAAAAATATATTTGACGAGTAATCTAATAATACTTATTTAGTATGACAAATATTCTTACTTCTTATACAAATGTAGCCAAATTATATCGTTTTATTAGAGAAAATTAGGGAGTAAGCCATAGGATCTCTAATCTAGTTGCATGAACACGTTAGTGGATTGATGACTAACCGTATCCCAGGATAGTCCGCCATCGGTAGTCATAGTAGAGGTTGTCGAGGGAACCGTTGACACCGCTCCCTTCTGGTCTTCGCTCCCTTCGGTCTTCGATGAGGAAGAGGAACCACGGTGAACGGGCGGTGGCCTTCCCGTCAATTCAACGCCCAAGGTTATTGGATCTTAGGAGAAAGATGGGTATGGCTGAAACTCTCTGTTTGACGCTAGAGGATGTCCGAATCACACACCAGCCAGGCTAGTACGTCCAAGGTTGCGATCAACCTGCAACACAGCAAGAACGCAACGTAATCAATGAAACCAATCTAGAGACCGTTTTGACCGATGTTGAGCCTGTTCTTGGTTAGATAGACTCCTGAACTTCTTCCGAGAAGACCCGCCAGGGAGGAGCACGTGGAGAATGCCCTAGGACCCCTAATCGACACATCTTTGCTACCAGCATGTATAACACATACAACCTGCTGGAGATGCCTATAATTCACCTTAGGACATTTTTTATGTCAACTCTCTCGGAAGGTTGGTTCCCTAGGAGTGGGAGCCATCATCTTATTAGCGCTGCATGACGAGGGGCCACAACCTCGTAACGTTAGGGTGCCCCCGATTACAACACATTAGGGGAAGTCACGCATTCCTCTTGACTCAGCCATAGATAGAAGCGGTTAGGCATCGGCCCATATAGCCCATGGGCCTGAGATCGCTTATTCCACCACGTTTGACCAAGAACTATTATATAATTTCTATAATGTGGGGGGTAATTTCTTCTTTGATACAACATCAGAACATTTTTAAACACGGAAACAAAAAAAGGGGCACTTTATATGGCCATCCATCAAATCAGATTGTACTTTAAGAGGGACTAATGTAGAGGTATTTTATTTTCCTGGCCAGGAATCGCCCTTTCCTGACAGCCATACTAAATCAGACCACGAGACCATGATACTGTCCTTAGCTAGAGTACTCAAAATAGCAAATATAAGTCTTCCTCAACCAGGAATAAATTGGAGGCCTTAAAGCGCCTCTGACACAGTTCAGCACTGTTCATTACGCGACGTTCAGCACTGTTTATGACGCGACATCGACATCTACTGTTTACTTTTTTTTCTTAGACAAATTTTAAATAATTTTTTCACTGTTTATCATGGGCACGGCGGCAGCGCGCCCACCCTGCTAGTTAATTTAATTGCTGCCTACTACTACTAGTTACCATGCAAGGCAAGCCAGAAGAAGATCTTCGCCTTGTGTTAAAACTAAAGATTCAAGATCACGTTCACAGCTGATCTGTTATCTGCGTAATCATATATATCATCTCCTGAATTTAGTATTCTGAATCTGTCACTAAACCAATGCAAGGCGCCTGATCATGATAATGCAGATTGCAGAGCGTGATGACAGTGCAGAGCCCCTCACGGTCGATGATGCCATGATGGCAACGAAGAAAGCGAGCTTATGGAGCCTTTGCATGGATTATGAACTGAATGGATTCCATTTCTTCTAGAGGTAACTTCAGTACGTAGCTCAACCGATGCAGACTAGCTTGGAGAGGAACCATCAGGTGCCTGCTGTTTGAAGGGTGCTCTGCAGTCTATGAAAGCATGCAGCAAGGATGGTGCAGGTGCAGGGCTGCCATAGTGCCATGCCAGAATTCAGGAGTGTGTTCAAAAGCAGGTGGTGGTGATAAGCTCATGGACGTTTCAGTTTCAGTTTCAGACCTGGAAGAGGCAATCCAATCCAACGATGATCAGTGTGTGCGCAACTTAACGAATCTCTCCCTGCCGTGGGTTTGTGAGATACCCAAGGATCCGATGGAGCTTTTGTAGAGACTAATGAACAAATCATTATAAGATAAAAAAGGTGAGCTTGTTTTCTGAAAATGTTGAAATGTGTAAGAAGAAATGTTGAGTGTAGACTAAAAAATGTTGAATGTACAAAATCCAAAACTCAACATTTTTAGTGGGCTGGATGGGCTTACATGGAAACAATCCATACATAGATATCCTCTTTTTAATTTTAAATTAATAAATACTATTATATTAACTTTAAATTGTATTCAGAATGAGTTGTGGAAGAATAGGTAGAAGTAGGAGTTACAAAGTGTTGCATATGCATAATAGGTGCTTTGTACGTACAGGCCGGTACAACAAAGACACTCTAAATTGTAGGTCATTTTAAGTTTGTCCTAAGTCAAATTTTGTCTAGTTTTAATAACAAACAATTATATGGGAAAGCATCTTGGCCCAAAGTGGCTCAGACGGACAACCTTATATTATGAGGCTCTCTGTTTTTATTAACAGAAGAGGTGAGCATATATCACCTGCGGCATATGAAACTAGGATTAATCTATTTTTCCTTACCGTCTCTAGAAATAGTTAGTGTAGTCCTTCCTCCATCTCAAATTATAAGACGTTTGACTTTTTTTGACTCCAAGTTTGACCACTTGTCTTATTCAAAATATTTGTGCAAACATAGTCAAATTTAAATTATTCTTGAAGAACTTTTATTAATAAAGCAAGCCATGACAAAAGAAGTGATATTTTACACAAAATTTTGAATAATGTCAAAAAAGTCAAACGTCTTATAATTTTGGATGGAGGAATCCAAGAATCTTGGAGAGTCAAAGGATCTCAAGTTTAACCAAATTTATATGATAAGATAATAATATTTATGACACCAATTAAGTATCATTAGATTCTTCATTAATTATATTTTCATAGTATACCTATTCGATGTTATAAATTTTTGTGATTTTCTCTATAATTTTAGTCAAACTTAAGATGTTTTGACTCTCAAAGATTTTTGGAATGACTTATAATTTCGAATGGAGGGAGTAAAATACAGTTTGGTACAGTATGGTTAAATAAAGTTAGAAAAGTTTGCCTTTAAAATAAAAACTAACACCCTGTTCGTTTGAGTTTATCAGTCAAATCAGCAGTCATCCAGCAGTGTTTTTCTCTCACAACAAACTAGCGAACAGTACTTTCAGCCACAATAAACCAGCGAAATGAAAAGGCTGTAAAATCGGACATACAGTACTAGTTTAGAACGGAAATGAGTATTATAATTAATTATGATGGACACCCGTGATGATGGATCCATGGATCCGACAAGCCACCACTGCCCACACAATACAGGGGATGGATCCATCAGCTCGCCGTCGCCGTCGCCGTCTCATTGACACCACGTACCTGCACCTATGCGTGTCTCGCCCATGCCCATTCGTTAGCTGCTGATGCGCCGCGTGGGGCTTAGTATATTACAAACAAAAGTTGCAACCATATTCTACTACAACAAGCCAGACAGGCAGAAGGCACATGCATTTATGTCAACGACGGCGACATGCGTCGGCGTGTCGTGCATCCTTTCCTCTGGCTCTGAGGCCCGTTCACTTCCCAAAATATTTCCTCTGTCATCCGTCACATCGAATCTTTGGACGCATGCATGGAGTATTAAATGTAGGTAAAAAAATAACTAATTGTACAGTTTGTCTGTAAAGGTCGAGATGAATCTTTTGAGCCTAATTAATTCATGGTTGGATAAATTTTGCCAAATAAGAACGAAAGTGCTACAGAAATATTTCCCCCAAATATTTCGGATCTGAACACAGCCTGAATTCTGAAAGATGCAAAAGCCTGTCGGCCTCCCAAGAGCCGATTGGGCCCACAAAGCGACTGGACCTGTCGGATCTCCAGTTGCCGACAGGTTGGGTTTTTTTTATGATGTAAGCCTATCGGTCGTTAAGTTACCGATGGGCCCTATCGGGTGATGACCAGCCGACAGGCTGCTATATGTCAAATTTTTTTACAGTACCTTCTAAATTTGTAATTAATCATAAAAAAATATTATTTAAAAAAAAGTTGGCACGGACCACAAGCTTGCATTGAGTCCCATCCCGTCCCGTCGGTCCCATGCACGGGCTTGCGGCCACTTTTTTTGGTGTGTCCTCCAGCTTTTTCCTCTCAGGCAAGCACACATAGAATGCAACGCAGCACCGTCTCCTTGGGCCATAGGAGTATACGTGCTTGTGCGATGCGCCTGCGTCGTGTGCATGTATCTGTGTGTGGAGCTGCATGCAGCCTTTGAATCTGATGAAACAGCTCAACCAAGCGGGCTGGCCCTGGCCGCGACATGCATGCACTATCTACGCGTACGACAGGTCGTACGTGTTCGAGTAGTGTGGTGCGCCCGTGGCATCCATATCGATCCCTACGTGTTCCGCTCGCCGGACATGCACGCATGGGCGGCGCCAGGGGTATTGCCATGTATTCCATGGAATATCCAAGATTTGGGTAGTAAGAAAAATAAAATATACATAATATACATGTACATCCCACTGTCTAGCTCGTTGGTCCAGAAGCCCACGGATGAGCAGCCCACAAGGCCACGAGAAACAGCCCTAGTGGCCAGCGTTGTTCTCTTTGCTGCTTGTTCAGCACCTCGCGTATTACATCGCAAGCTAGCGGCGGCGGTGGCGCATCTGCATGCGGAAGGGCGGATATTGCTGCGGACTGCAGTGCTGCCGGCCGGTGGCCAGCAACAGCTGAGCAGACGAGCAACGCGTCAGGGACTGCAGCGGCCGTCTCCTTCGATTCAGCCCCTTGGCGGTCGACCAAGCGTTGAAGGCAGCCAGGCACAAGTCCCCTCAAGATCCATGCACCTGGTGAAGATTCCATTTTCTTCTCTAATTTAGAATGAATCACAATCTTAATTGACGAAATTTAGGGAAAAGCACTATGTGCCTATGTGTTTGCTGCAATTTAAACAAGTTTTTGACCATGCTATTGCGTGCTACTTTGTTTAGTTTGGTGATGAAATTCTAGAAATAATTTTTTTTAGATTCTGTTTGTAAATTGTAATGTACATGAAAAAAAAGTGTGCTAGCACTAGCATATTGTGTATATTTGAATTGTAATTTTTTTTCTACATGAAATACCCTGCTGCAAGATCCTGGCTCCGCCACTGCATGCACGCACTGGGGGCATGCATGCACAAACTGCAGGTTAGCTACGAGCGAGTCACCGGGTCCAGTCTAAGGGGACGCATTTCTTTCCAAGTAGGAGTACACGTAACGTAGCAAGGATTTGATCACCCACCGACCGCAACAGAGTACGTACGTACTACTCTACGTAGGAGTGATGCGTTGCCCTATGCACCCATGCTTGTCTTGTTCTTCCTTCTCAGTTTCTCTACCACCACCAGCAGAGCAGTGTGTTGTGCCATCTCTAGGATTTTTTTTCCCCTCTCTTTTCGCTAATAGAAAAACCTCTACCCCCGTTTTACGATTATTACATGCATAATAGTTCTAGCTTTGTCTTACATACATCAGTTTTATAATGTAATTTAATAAAACAGGAGTAGCTTATTAATAGAAAAAAGTGGACCAGCACCGGCCATAACACATCCAAAATTAGCTTTGTTGTACGTATTTTTCCTCCCTGGAACATATTTCTATAGTGTAATTAATTTCTCGCTTTGTCGAGTCGCTGATGTGGCCTTTTGCTCGTGCTGGCTTACGCTGCGTCGACACGCCGACGTGCGCCCCGGGGCAGTGGGCACACGCTGCATCGATCGTGTAGGTATAGTAGCCACATGGAACCGCTTCGCCCTCAGACAAAACGCATTCATGGGAAAACGATGAGGGGGATGTACAAAGACATCCACGCTGGCCTCATGCTGCGCCCTCCATCCGTCTGGGAAAGTACGTGGTTCTAGCGTAGTCATCCCAAGCCAAAACGTTTTTCCAAATTATTAAAACAAGTTTAAACAAAAATATCAATACTTATGACACCAAATATTTGTCCCCTTCGGTTTGTATTAAAACATGTTTTCATATATAGTATACCTGTTTTGTGTCATGAATTTTAAATATTCGGATACGAATACAGTGCTACACGTGCATCGGTGCATGCATTGATCCATCATGCGCATGTATGTCAGGTACAAACTGAAACAAGCTCGATCATGGATCCACACACATTATTCTTTCGTTCATTCATGCACGGACTGACGGACACAACATAATAAAAGCGACGAAATGATGGATCGCACGGGCATATATCCATCCATCCACCCGTGGACAACGAGCATGCAACTTTACTCAGAAACGAGAAAGAATCTGTACCTACTTATACGTATATACTAAGTGACTCTACATGTATACGTTCCGTCGCGTGTGCATGCACTTGGGCTGTGGCCGGCATGCATGAATGAGCTGAAAACTGATGAGCCCGGCTGGCTGGGCTTGCTGCTGCCCCCTATCATTGCCATTGATTGCACGGCACCAGGACAACCCAAGGACGCACGGGCGCCGCTATGTACCCAACGCACCAATAATAATGGACGCTCTAGCTAGTAGCTAGCTAGCTCCACGGTAGTCTGTCAGTCAGTGGGAAAAAAATCGATAGATATGATCCTCGCAGATTAATCATGAACACTCATCGTAGATTCTAGGAGAGCTACAATGGTTGTTAAGGCCTTCATTAGTTTCGGGGGTGTAAAGTTTTAGATTGGCACATCGAATGTTTATGGGATGTTAAAAGAGGTGTTCAGATACTAATAAAAAAACTAATTACAGAACTCGCATGTAAACTGTAAGACGAATTTTTTAAGACTAATTAATTCATCATTAGCATATGTTTACTGTAGCACGCCATTGTCTAATCACAGACTAATTAGGCTAAAAAATCATCTCGTAAAATACACGTAATTTGTGCAATTAGTTATTTTTAATCTATATTTAATACTTCGTGCAGTTGTCTAAATATCCAATGTGATATGATATAAAATTTTGGGAGGAATACCCAACTTTTTTACTGGACCATTAGGCGTCGATCCCCGACCACTGACACATTGCTAGCTTGGAGTGCCCGTTAGCCAATCATACGGAGAGAGAATCGGAGAAACGGACCGCGCTAACGAGACTGCAAGCGCTAAGCTCGCACGCCATCCCATGAGTTTACTCTCTCACTCTTGCTCCCACGTTCTACAGATTAGAGTATCTTTGTCTGTTTTTTTTGTTTGTTTCTGTAACCTCCAATAGGCTGGCGACTTGGTTGCGTTGTTTGGGACGCCCTTAGGTATATATGCTGTATACATAGTTATATAATGTATAATTAATTAAGTCCTTCTCTGTTTTTTCCTTTGGAAATCAGCCGATGATAGCGTAACCAAATGTGGCATCGGAGGGAGGACATGGTCCTCTTCCTCGCTCAGTTCTGGTATACAATAAATTGAGTTTGTATCTTCTCCATTACAACTCATACATAGTAATGATAGCAAAACAGTACATGGCCACGCTGGCCCATCTGTCATACACTCATTCTATTCCTTACGAACACATACGTATTGGGTATTACCACGCCTCCACTTCGGAGATGTGTCGTGCTCCTTCCTCCCTGCCTCTGATGTGGCACTCATCTCCACGGCTAACCCTACATTGATCCGGCGACCGGTATCCAACGAGCGACGGCGGGCAGCCTAGCTGGGAGCCTAGCGCGGGTGGGCGACTCTCCTCGGCTCCTCGCTGTCCCCTTAACAAGGCAGCACAGCAGCCTTGGTAGGGAGGCGGCTAGGTACACTTGGTCATTTTTAACGGATAACCAAAAATCGAAATGTAATAACCAAAACTGAAACAAAAATAACCAGAACCAAAAAATAGGTTATGATCTTATTCGGTGCTAGAAATAACCAAGAAAATTTTGGTTCCTACTATCAGATAACTGAAATACATGAATTGTAACTCATTTGTATTTTGAATGACTATGTTTGATTTATTTGTGATGTCTCATATTGAATTGCTATGTATTTTGTTACTATATTGCTAATGTTCTCTTATCAATTATTATTATTATCTAAAATAAAGTTAGTGTCGTCTAAATTTGCTTTGTTAAAACCTATATATAAGTCTCGGTTAGAACAGGAATCGAACCAAAATAACCGAAAACCAAAATGTTTAATTCTAAATTTTTTCCTAGAAACCAAATTTCATCAATAACTAAGAAACCGAATCCCGCCCCTACGGCTAGGCGCTTGGGACCGATCCACCGAGGGTACATGTGAAGTGACACGTTTTCTGAATCCATAGTGGATTTCCATAGTTACTGTATGGGAACCGTCTCCGCTAGTAATTTTTTCCCCGGTCAGTAACCTGTCTACGTGCATGTCACACTGCCACCACCAAAGGATAAGCTTGGGAGTATGCATCTTCTATATATCTACAGTATATATCATTAATTCGTTGCATTGCAGGACAATCGTCGATGGCTGGTTGGCCTGCTGGACCCTGCTGCAGCCACCAGCACGACTGAGCCGTCTACGTGGCACTGCCTGCGCCGCTAGCTCAGGCCGAAAAGCAGTTGTCGCGGCCACGTAGACGGACTAACCACCAGCCAGCAGGCAGTAGCCGAGTGGTAGATGGAAAACAACGGAGTGGTTGGTGGCGGTGTTGTGTTGTGTTGTGACCTGTGTGCTCTGCCATTGTGAACAGGGGAAAATGGCAGTGGCCAGGAATGCGCTTTTGTTTACCAGTGCTAACTAGCAGCTACGTGCTTCACCTCGCGGCCACAAGACGTAAAAGAGCAGTTTAGTCCAACTGGACTATATTATTTTGAACTAAAATAAAAATGCCCGTCGTACCCTCTTACCAACGCAGAGTCATATGCAGCTGACAACGGCACTCACTCTATCCTGATTCAAAGTCTGATTCGATTTATAGAAAATATTATCAGCATTTATATCTTTAAAACATATCATAGTAATATGTGTAACACAACATAATTAAACTTATACAGGGACGTTTGGTTGCCTACCGAACTTTACTTAGCCTACTAGTTCGGACGAGGCAGTTCACACACACAAAAAAAAAGTCCGGACGAGGCAGATCTTGAATCCACAGGAGAGCAAAATTCTCTCTCTCTCTCTCTCATCATGTGCCAGCGAGGTAAAAACTAGCTAGCACATGCAGGCTACGACATAAGTTTTGTCGATCAGCAATCAAACCACATGCTTAATTAGCTCCAAATTCTTGTTGGGTAAGACTAGGCTGACTAGCTAGACAGGCTCGCTTTCCATAGAATCGTCCAAACTCGGCCCCTACCAACGTCTATATTATATATTATCTAAAAAAATTAACTACACAATGATGCAGCTAGCCGCCGCTCCTAATTAATTTAGAGGGTCAATCTCGTCTTCTCAGCTAACGAACACGTGAGATGTGCCTCCCGGTCCCCCAGCTACCTCGCTCCCTTAACAACACAGCACATACAATGCCTGCCGGGTGCCGCTCGCTGCCGCCATCTCCCTTTATATAAGGCTTCCCTCATCTTGAAAATTCTTCCTTCTCCTCTTCGACCCATCGATCAAGGACGACATAGTGACACACACAAGTCGTGGGCAGCGTGCAGGCAGCCACCGTGCAAGCCGACGACGCCATGGAGAAGAGCACTGGCGACGCTAGTGGCGGAGAGGCGGCGGAGGAGGCCAAGGTGCCTCTGCTGCAGCCAAGGGCGGCAGTAGGAGGAGGACAGTACGTGCAGGGCTGCAACCTTTGATTATCTGATAGTTGGGAACTATTTCCTTTCCCTTGGATAAATGGCTTCCGTTTTTTTCTTAAAAAGGAGTATATACGGTAGGCATCTACATGCATCGCACCCATGAAATTTCTTAGCTGCAACACGTTTGTTGCTTGAGTGAGCACCTGTTCAGCTGGTAGCAAATTTGGAATTGTACTCGTGATAATTAGAGAAGTTAAAAATTGTGGGCGGCAACCATGTTTATCTTTTAAGTTTCTAGCTTTAATTTCTGCTACTTCCACACCGACATAGCTCTTCCTTCACCTTCTCTCGAACCAGCAGCCCTGCTCTTATCTACCTCCACTAGTAGAGCACTAAGAGATCTTCAACAGCTGAGCAAGACCATCAGTACAAATATGTGCTTTTAACTAATTATTATTCTTCTGTTACATTTGATCTTATTTGTGAATTATCCTATGCTTTATTCTTGTTTTTTGGTGCTACAGAACATGATACGACAAAGAAGAAATAGTTTGGTTGCAATAGAACATGATACAGAATTGATGGAAATGCTTCACGAGTATGAGAGCGAGAAGATGGTTAGCTTGTTTGTGATAAGGCAGAGCGAGAAGATGCAAGACGCCTGATGATGATAATGCAGAGCGTGATGACAGTGCAGATCCCCTCACAGTCGATGATGATGATGGCAACGAAGAGAGCTTAATTATGGAGCCCTTGTATAGATTATTATTATGAAATATGAACTGAATGATGAATGGATTCCATTTCTGGAGGCAACTTCAGTAGCTCAATCAATCTGAGCCCTTGTATGCTGTTCACCGATGCAGACATCGAGAGCCACAACGGGTGCCTGTTTTAAGGGTGCTCTGCAGTGCTGAGTATGAAAGCATGCAGCAAGGACAGTGCAGGGCTGCCATGCCAGAATTCAGGAGTAGGAGTATGTTCAAAACCAGGTGGTGATAAGCTCAAGACGTTTCAGTTTCAGACATGGATCGGAAGAGGGATTGCATCCTCCAACGATGATCAGTGTGCGCAACTGAACGAATCTCCCTGCCCGGCCGTGTGTTTGTGCGATACCGAATGCAATTGGAGCTGCTGAGCTTCCTCTAGACTGGCTGCTCAGGTGGGCTTTTACCAGAGCTAGATTTTTTTTTTTAAAAAAAGAACATTTCAAAGAAACTAAAAACACTGCACCATTCAACTTGGCGCACGACGGAAACTAAAAACACTGTTGAGCTTCCTCTTTTTTTTAATTTTACATTAATAAATCTATATCTCTATATATACCTAATATTAAAGTGGCAAAATTTCTCTCTATCTTTTTTTTTGTCCACCTCTTCCTAATAACCTGGACAGTGGAGAGTTTCCACGTCACGCTTTTTTACTTTTCAAACTGCACTCACACACCCTCTATGTCTCGTATATGACCCGGATTCACGATCTCATACTCATACGAGTAAGGACAGCTCGCGTCTAGCGATGATGAATACGGACTTCAATTCTATTATATATTGGATCGCACCCTACATATTTCCAATGTGACCTTGACTCATGACTCGCGCTCATACAAGTTAGAATAACTCGACTCTAGCGATGTTACGGAGTCCAATTCTTATACGTATTGGACTCCATTGAAATGCACGGCACGTTTGCAAGTACTATTAACTTTAGAGAGGTATCTTATCAGTACATATTGAGAATGAGTTGTGGTAGAATATGTACAAGTAGGAGTTACAAAAATGTCGCACATAATAGGTGTTTTGTAGGTACTGGTCAACATAGACAACGCTCTAAATTGTAGGCTATTTTAACTTTGTCCTAAGTCAAATTTATCTAGAGCTTTAATAAACTTTATATACAAAATATATTAACATCTACAATATAAATTAATTCACTTCAAAAAAATATGTCATGATGTGTCACTACTACGAAAACAATTGACGACGAATGACTTGATTTATAGAGGTGCATATTTAAAATTTGGAAACATCTCAAGAAATCAATCATATAGAGGTTAAATGGATAAAGTCCGCCTCTATAAATATTTTTATATAGGGTCGTTTATGGAAAAAGACCTTGTTTTAGAGCCAGCCCACTTGAGAAAGTCCACCTATGAAAAAAATGAATAGAGCGACTGAATACCGATGGCCTATATACGTTTACAGAGTTATATATATATATATATATATATATATATATATATATATATATATATATATATATATATATATATATATATATATATATATATAAAGGTATTCTAAGAATCTTGAGAGTCAAAGCATCTTAAGTTTGACTAAAATTATAGAGAAAATTACAAAAAATTATAACATCAAATAGGTATACTATGAAAATATAATTAATGAAGAATCTAATTGTACTTAATTCGTGTCATAAATATTATTATCTTATCATATAAATTTAGTCAAACTTGAGATCATTTGACTCTCCAAGATTCTTGGAATGCCTTATAATTTGGGATGAAGGGAGTAGCCGGTAGCAATCACTCTTTTTTTTTTCTTCGGACTTGCTAGCGCCCAAACGTCCGATCCGGGGCGCTAGTGTCAGACGGTTCCTGCTCAACGAGTGAGCGAGCACCCCAGCAGCGGGCCCATGCTGCTAGTCGCTTCTCACGCGCATCCCATGTGCAACCCCGATCTGAAACATCGAGATGCAACAGTTGCATCATACAAAGAAGACAGATGAAATACTTAAAACATACGTCAGAAACATTTGCAAAAACACCTTAAAAACACTTGAAAACCATTGCAAACATATACAACATCCAAATGAAACACTTGCAACAGGTGTTTAAAACACCTGAAACCACTTGAAAAATACGCTTGCAATATATGCATGTATATATACACAATATCCATATCTACTTTTGCAACATCTAGATGAAAATACTTACAACATATGTCTAATACAGAAGAAACATTTGGAACATAACTTGAAACATACGTGTATAGCCATTGCAACGTGTGCAACATCCCGATTTACTTCTGCAACACTGATACGAAACACTTGCAACTTACCTCTAAAACATCTGAAACACCTTAAACATATGTTTTCAACATTTTTGACCGAAGTCAGTAGAGAAACCCCAACCTATTTTTTTAAATTTTCTTTTATTCTAGACCTTTTTAATTCGCTCCCACGGGGAGTCAAACTCAGGCCTGCTGGATGCTACTGAGGTGCTCTAACCACTAGGCTAGAGGCTCTTTCGCATATGTTTGCAACATTGCTTCTTGGGAACGGAGGTCTCCTTGCTACTTGGGAATGGAGTCTCGTCAGTGTGTGGAATTCCACGTTCACCGGTGTAGAGCTCGCCGGTGGCGTGGAGCTTGCCGCTCCAGTGGAGAAGGCCGCAACAGGTCCGGTGAAGAAGGTCACGGCGGGTCGCTCAGGTGAAGACGGACCGCGCGTTGTAGAAGGCCACGACAGGTATGGTGAAGAAGGCCACGACGGGTCACTCGGGTGGAGAAGACAGACCGCGCGCTGGAGAAGGCCGCGGTGGATAGGATGCGCCATGGAGAGGGAGGAAGACGGGCAGCCGCGCTAGGGCGCGGTGGAGATGATGGCCGACGGCCGGCGCCCAGACGCCATGAAGAACGCCGAGGTTGCACGACAGAGCGCTGTCACACACTATGATGGAGAGCCTTCTGGAGAGGATGAGTGGACGAGAGGTTTCTAGAGAGGACGAGTAGATAAGAGGATATGTTGGGCTAGTGTCACGGCCCGTGAACGGTGACGTCCGAACAATCGGACGCCCGGGTGTAAGCATTTCCGTTTTCTCTTAGCGTCCTCTCTCTCGACCTCTCTCCCTCAATCAGCATCTCCATATGCCTCTCTATCCCTGCTTTTTTTTAGCAGAGCCTCTCTATCTCTGCTTGGCAGCAGCGACGCAACCGTGGCACGGCCCACGGCCCTACCAGCGATGGTGCACGGACATTATGCATGTGGCAATGCATGGCCCACGGGAAGATCGACGGCCGCGCACAGACATACCTACTGTGCATGTTGGTGGCAGCTGTGCACGGCCCACGTGAAGACCTGACGATAGCGCACCACCCCACCATCCTCTCCAAGTCAAACTTTTTTCTAACAGTATGGTTAAATGGAGTTAGAAAAGTTGAACTTGAAACTAAAACTAAAATCGGTCATAGTTTAGAACGGAAATGAGTACTTATTAATTATGATCGACACCCGTGGTGGATCCACATGGATTCGGCAAGACACGCATCACTGATTCACTGGCCACATAATACGTACAGTACAGGCGCTGCCTTTGATGGATCCATCAGCTCGTCGCCGTCCGTCTCCATTGGCGCCTAAGCGTGTCTCGCCCGTTCCCATTCGTTCGTTGCTGATGCGGATGCGCCGCGTGGGGTGGGTGGGGCACACAAATAAAAAGTTGCAACCACATATATGCGTAGGCTGTGTTTAGTTTTTAAATTTGGAGTGCCAAAATTCACTGCAGTGATACTGTAGCATTTCGTTTGTATTTGGTAATAATTGTCCAACCGTTGACTAATTAGGCTCAAAACGTTCGTCTCGCAAAGTATAACCAAATTGTACAATTAGTTTTTGATTTTATACACATTTAGTACTTCATACATGTATCGTAAGTTTGATGTGACGGAGAATCTTTTTTTTACATAGTGCACTTTTCAATAGAACTAAACACACGCGTAGTACAAAACAAGGCCAGACATGCAGACATGCAAGGCATATAGTGTATACATGTACACATACACACGTGCATTTATGTCAACGACGACGTGCATGCATGATGCATCCGAATCCGATCCTTCCCTGGCCGGCAAGTGCCAAGGTGGCCAAGTGGGCAGACAGAAAGAGAGGCAGAAAAAGACGTACAGGCAGGGGAGGACTTGAGGAGGCGGCCGGACGACGGCATGGGTCTGTCGTCGGCGTGCCGCGTGCGTCGTGTAGGTACAGTTGCCACATGGAACCGCTTCGCCCTCAGACAAAACGCATTCATGGGATGCATGGGCCGGGGGTACAAGACACTGCGGCCTCCGTCTGGGAAAGTATGCGGTTGTGGTTGTAGCGTACTAGTCATGCCAAGTCATTTTAAATTTAACCAAGTTTAAACAAAAGCATCAATACCTGTGACGACACCGTACAGAATATTTGTCATATGGTTCGTAACAAAACTAGCTTTCCTAGTACTAGTATATACCTGTTTAATTTGTGTTATAAATTTTAGTACTCTGTACATTTTGTAAATTTGATCAGATTTCTGATAGTTTGATCAGGGAGAGATCTCGAATTGCATCTCTCTTTTTTTTTCAAATGGAGGTACTAGTAGCTACTAGGCAGTAGTGATGTGTCAATATACTGACTGGGCTAGGATGGGGGTAGCATGAGTGTGAGAATCTTTGACCAAGTCCAGAAACCCGCTAATAACCATCCTAATTGAAATCTCAACATCGGAGTATGCTTACCAGGGATGGTTCTCGCCATGTCCATAAGAAAAAAAAGGAGTATAACATGAGACTTCTTTAGATAGTACTTTTTTAGATTACACAGTAAAATGCAGGTGCTCACGATACACACGCAGACTCACTCCTATGAACGGACGCTTCAAACTCAGATCACCACATGCGCACCTCGCTATCGACGAGAAACCCTATGAACACACGATCGAAACCAGGTCACCACAGGCGCACCTCACTATCGACGGGAAAAACGTTGTCGTTTACCTATGAAAGCACAAAGCCGTTAAATCCTTTGAAATTTTTCGCTTCCACATGGTCGAACCCAGGATCTCAGGTGCTACTGAGGTTCCCACTAGGCTACATGCAAGCCTTTTGGCACCTGAGGCTCCCACTAGGTTACATAAATGGAAAAAGTCTACTTGACCCCCCAACTATGGGGGTCGTCTACTTTACCCCCAAACTATGAAACGGTCTAATTTACCCCCTGAACTTTGCAAAACCGGCAAATCACCCCATCGAGCGGTTTTGGGCGGTGGTTTTGCTACAGAGTTTTTGGGCAGTGATTTGGCCGGTTTTGCAAAGTTCAGGGGGTAAATTAGACTGTTTCATAGTTTGGGGGGTAAAAGTAGACGACCCCCCATAGTTGGGGGGGTCAAGTAGACTTTTTTCTTACATAAATGCATTTTCGCTTCTTTAGAAAGTACTTGACCGACGGTATATGGAAATTTCATCTTGACGTGAATATAAGAGGCGTATGTATTGAAGGACAATATTCTATAACCCTGTAGCTAGCTACAAAATAACTTATTCTGTAACCATTTTGAGTTACGATAATTAGTATGCTAATTTACGAGATTATATTAACTCCTTACTATGTGATTTACTATAACGTTACGGTAAATATCCCCATGTGTAATAGTACTCAACTATCATAAATATATATTGACATTATCGTAAATTAGTATATAAAATTATCGTAAATGGAGGTGGCTACAAAATAACTTATTTTTGTAGCTGGCTACTAAATATACTCTCCCTATATATACACACACACACAATTTGGGAAGGAAGGAAGGAAGGTAACGGCCTGGTGGGTACACATGCATGTATTGATGCATCATGTCAGGTACAAACTGAAACAAGCTCATGGATCCACACACATTCTCTCTTTCTTTCATGCACGGCCTGACGGACACATGCATAATAAAAAGCGACGATATGATTGATCGCACGGACATCCATCCACCCACTCGTGAAGAACGAACATGCATGCAACTTCACTCAATTCAAACGACAAATAATTTGTACGTACCTACTACGTTCCGTCGCGTACGTGTGCATGCATGTGGCATGTGGGCTGGGGCCAGCAGCATGAATGAGCTGAGGCCTGATAGATGAGCCCGGCCGGCTGGGCTTGCTGCTGCGTGCTGCCCTATCGCTACCCGTGATTGCACGGCACCAGGACAACCCAACGGATCCAATAATGGACGTTCTAGTCAGCTCCACAGTAGTCCGTCAGTCAGTGGGGAGAAAAAGTTCGGTAGAGATGATCCCCATAGATTAATTAATCATGAGCACTCAACGGATCCAATAATGGACGCTCTAGCCAGCTCCACACAGTAGTCCGTCAGTCAGTGGGGAAAAAAAAAGTTCGGTAGAGATGATCCCCATAGATTAATTAATCATGAGCACTCATCCTAGATTCTAGGAGCGGAGCTACAATGATTATTGAGTATTACGAGGAATACCAAACTTTTTGCTAGACCATTAGGTATATACTATGTATACATAGTTATATAATGTATAATTAAGTTACCTGAGAGAGAGAGAAATCACTACCGGAGACACGTTCTTTGCCTAGTGTCACATGTTTTGCCGAGTGTATTTCATCGGGCACTCGGCAAAGAGGCCGGTTTGCCAAGTGTCGCACTCGACAAATAAATACACACGGCAAATCTGTGGTTTGCCAAGTGCCTAACACTAGGCAAAGTTAGGCACTAGACAAACATGCAGTTTCCCTAGTGTCAAGCACTCGGCAAATAATTACACTCGGCAAACTCTAGCTTTGCCTAGTGCCTGACACTAGGCAAACTGTTCCACTCGGCAAACCGTGACAGAGCCAACGTCCGCTAGCATGCCGTTAGTATTTGCCGAGTGTTTTCACCAGATTCTCGGCAAAGTGAGAACTTTGCCTAGTGTTTTCACTGGACACTCGGCAAAGTGACAACTTTGCCTAGTGTTTTCTCTTGACACTAGGCAAACTATTTTTTTTCATCTTCTAGACTCCAAATTTTTTCCGCTAACATCATACAGTAACCTTGACTCCATGTTAAAGTTTGGTATCTTTCTCAATCTATTTGTTATATTTAGTAAATTTATCTCATTTAATTAAATTTTTGGGGATAACTTAAATTTGAACTGCAGGAGGTTCAAATAATTGAAAAAAATGAGTAGAAAATTGATATTCATGTTATTTGAAATAGAAGAACGTTAAAATCCTTGAAGTTACATCAAATTTCGAACATCTTCCTCATGAAACATGAGCACGAACTTCTCACCAAATTGTTTTTAAATGATATAAAAAGCAAACGAAGTCTGAAAATCACAAGATTTGTCAAGATGTCATGATATCATATGTCGAGGCTGTGATAAAAAATTTGAGAAGGTTTCATGAAAGCTGTCACGTACAATGCTTACAAATCGGAACTTCTCTATACAAGTTTCAGAGAGTTGAGAAGGATCCAATAAGATCCGGTGTCAAATTGAGTGTCGAGTTGGAGTTTCACTTCAAACTTTTTGTATAGTGAATAGATGATAGAGATTGTTTCATGTGAAATATTAGTAATTTTTTGGTTCCATTTGCTAATTTTAATTTGTTAACCGCAATTATAGAATTTTATAATTTCGATAAATAGAATTTGAGCTATATATAACTGCATTAAATAATGTCTAAATATTCATGGAAGCATCGAGCATACAGTGTAGAGTGCATTTAAGAAAGTATTTTAGAATTTGATTAACTAGAACAAATTAGCATCTAGTTGATATAATAATACGTCAATATTTATTTGACTTTTTAAAATTTGTATATGATTATTAAAATAAAAATAGCATTAAAAATACATCTATAAACTTTTTAATAATACGTCTATAAGCTCTAGAAGTTGATTTTTTAAAATCTGTACATGATTTTAAAATTAAAAAAAATCACATTGACTTTGCCGAGTGCCGGATCCATGGCACTCGGCAAAGTTTTTTTTATAATAATCTGGACGTGATTTGAAAAAAAATAGTTTGCCGAGTGCTAGATCTACGGCACTCGGCAAACCGCCGAACACACACCTAGCAGGCCAACACACACATCCGCCGCCACCACACACACACCAGCCACCACACACACCGACGCACACGAGGCCGCACCAGCGAACCCATCGGTGAAGGAGCCGCGCTGCCTCTGGCGCAGGAGCCTGGCCGCCACCCGCCCCGCCCCACGCCACCGGACGCGCCCCGCACCGCCACCTGCCGCGACCCGCGCCACCGGCCGCGCCGCCACCGGGCGCGACCCGCGCCGCCACCGGCCGCGACCCGCCACCGGGCGCGTCGCTGCTCCGTGCCTCTGTCACGCCAGGAGGTCTCGAGGCTTCGTTGGCCCCTTAGTCAGGTCCTCTGTCAATCCAAAATATATGCTTTATTCAGTTTCAGTTATAGAAGGCTCTGAAAGTCTCCTTAGTATTTTTGCCACGGATCTAGATTCTAGAAACAAATTTGGTTGCAATGGGAAAGATTTCTTACTGCGGTCTAACATAAGAGCGGAACAATTTTGAAATTGCTAGCTTACTCGCTACTCACCTGTATGGCAAATGAGAAAGCAAAAGGCATCACAATGCATATTGATAGTACTGAACCACAGTAATATAAATCATGAAGAACAAGCTCAGATGAGCGAAAGCCCTAAATGGAATTCCAAACATACATATATAGAACAAACATTGTTGATTTTTAGGCAGAACCTATTGCTAAGGTATGTTATTCATGACAGGCAATATAGTTGTTGGACCAGCATAAAGATCAGTGCTCATGAATTGAGGGAGGCAATCAAAAGTGATCACGAATTTATTATCTTACCCATGTATCAGCTTAGCTACCTAAATTTGTTTTCAATATTGAAATTAGACTAAGCAAAAGATTGCTCATATATAACTATTTCACTGCCCTTGAAGTTCTTATCTGGAAATGTAAGTGAACATTCTCACAGGGACTCCCTCAGCAAGAGCATTAGAGCTCTGGTGTATTAGCAATGTAAAGCAAATGAATTGCCATGTAAAGTTCTGAATGGTGCGGTCACCAATATGATTTTGAAACAATCTGTTTGTCTCAAAAAATTAATTACACATGGACTACAGTCAAGTTTCAGATGATACCCTCTTTAAGCATCAGTGAGACTGAGAGAATGACCTTGCTGACTATCAGGTTTTGTGGATATTGTAGTTTTGGTAAACAAGGAGCCAAATGGTGATTTCACGCAAAGGGAAAATTTATAAATTCTCTACTGATGCAAACTTGGCTTGAGGTTCCAGCTTTTTCACTTGTTCTTCAGGTTTTGCTAGGACACAGTCATATGGTTGTTCCTTTCAGCCAAACAGAGAGCGCTACATTAACAATACTGGCCTGAACTTTGTTAGATAAGTAGATGATTAGTCAAGTAGGTTATATATAGCATATGGGTAGCAGAAAGGCAAAACTGAACCAAAGCAAAGTTCAGAGTCATAACTGATTGCCTAGATGGTGCAGAAAATCCATTCATCTAATAAGACCTAGCTGGCAGGCTACTGCAAAGCTAAAGCTATAGGTCCATGCTGATGTATACAAGCTCACGGTTCAGGCACAACAGCATCGTCACTGCACCGACCCGTCACGGCCCCGCTAGCCTGACTCCACCGCCACCCAAAGTATAACCTCTCTTTCCGTATCATGGTTGTGTATCGCATTACCCAGTTAGGCGTCTCCCGTTCAAAAGAGATATGGTTGAAAATATGCAAATCTTTGCATATCTATAACTGTATCTGCTTTGAATTGTCCACGTTTTTTGGATAGCCCGCGGATGCGTAGATGGGATTAGTTTCCATGGTCTGCTCCGATTCGAGACAGAGTTTCGGCATCATCTCCCCGTTGTTCTCCGGATACACACTCTCCCTGCCAGGACATGTATCTGGAGAACAGCGGGGAGGTGCTGCCGAAATTCTGTCTCGGATCGGAGTAGAGCATGGGAACTAACGTCTGAAAGCATCTAGGCCCCGAGGTTTGGTTTCGGCAATTGATGACAACGCTTTATTACCATGACTGACGTGTGTTTTGCAGAAACTTTGGTAAGTTAGGTCATGGAGATTTTAACTGCTTTGGGCACCATGGTATGCATGCCCCTTGATGGAAATCGTTTCGGTTTTCAAAAGAGTGACGTCAAGATTAAGGACGGTTAGTTCCGGATGTCGAGGTGTTGAGAGACATTTGGAATAGTCGTTAGGATCTTCGTTTTTCTCTTTTGGCCGTACTATAAAGGGGGGCATGAGCGGGTAGCTTGACCTAGGCGAGTCCTATGTTTAGGTGTGGTGCACACTTGTTAAACTTGGCGCTAGGCAGCTCTAGAATAGCTCAAAGTTCAGTTGGAAGCAACTTGGTTCAAGTTGTGACGCGTTTCGGAGAGTTTCGGGTCGTTTTCCCCATGACCGGATGCAGTCCTCGGCATGACCGGACGCGTCCGGTCAGTACAGTTCCACAGCTAGGGTTTCAGCTCTGACGACCGGACGCGGTGGTCAGAAGTCGACACATGTCACTTGAGGGAAACACCCGATCGGACGCGACCTGGGTGTGATCGGCGCGTCCGGTCACAGTCCAGTAAGGTCCAGAGACGACCGGACGCGTCCGGTCATCACCGATCGGACGCGGTCGCGCGTCCGGTGCGAGTACAGTATGCTCCCTGCACGATCGGACGCGTCCGGTCACCCCTGACCGGTGCGTCCGGTCACTCAGTTGTTTTTCGGATTTCGACCGTTACGAGCGACCGGCGCGTCCGGTCAGTTCAACCGGCGCGTCCGGTCAGCTCGTGTTTTGCTGAGAAAGCGGGGTAACGGTTCGTTTTGTCTGTGGGGTGTATAAATACATCCCCACCGCCTCTTTTAGAGGTCTCTTGCTCTTTTGATCAGCTGATAAACACCTTTGGAGTGCAAGGGAGTGCAAGAGCACTAGTGAGGATAGAGATTTGAGAATCAAAGCTTGAGAGTTCCTCACTAGCGATTAGAGAGTAGCAAGTGTGCATCCACCTTCTCATTTGGGCTCGTAGTGGTCAAGTGAGAGTTCTAGCTTGTTACTCTTGGTGATCGCCATCACCTAGACGGCTTGGTGGTGATTGGGAGTTCGGTGATCATCCGGCGGAGCTTGTGGATGACCCAACTCATCTTGTGAGCGGTTGTGGGTGATTCACCGCGACGGAGTGTCAAAGAATCAACCCGTAGAGAGCACTTGATCCTTGCGCGGATCAAGGGGGAGCTACACCCTTGCGTGGGTGCTCCAACGAGGACTAGTGGGGAGTGGCGACTCTCCGATACCTCGGAAAAACATCGCCGTGTTCCTTGCCCCTTTACATTCAAGCATTTATTTTCTCGTATTTACTTTCATTGCTTGTTTTACATTCCTAGACTTGCCATGCTAGACTAGGATTGGAAACTAGGGTGCAAAACTTTGTATCGGTAGACTCTCTAGGAACACAAGTAGACACTAGGGGTGAATTCCGGCTTGTAGGATTTAATTCTTGCATTTAATTTTTAGAGAAGCCCAATTCACCCCCCCTCTTGGGCATCTTGATCCTTTCAATTGGTATCAGAGCCGTGTTGCTCTATTTTTAGGCTTTACCGCCTAGAGCAAGATGTCTAATGGGGAAGGACCACCTCCCACTTTTGAGGGAGACGATTTTCCATATTGGAAAATTCGTATGGAGGCGTACCTCGAAGCCATAGATGTTGGGTGCCTTAGAGCCGCAACCGAAGGGCTTCCCCCCATAAGGGATCCCGCTAACCCAAGTGGTGACGAGGAGAAGTACGACCGGTGGAATGCAAAGGCAAAAAATGCACTCTACCGGGGCTTAGGCAAAGATATCTTCAATCGCGTGCGTAATGCAAAGAACGCTCATGAATTGTGGGAAAATCTTTGTGCTCTCCATGAGGAAACTAAGAGTGAGCGTGAGGAACGCTATCACATAGCTTTAAAGAAAATTAATTCTTTTGAGATGCTTCCCAAAGAAAGTGCTAATGACAAGTACACTCGCTTGAATGTTCTTGTAGAGGACCTCAATGCTCTTGGGCTCACCAAAATGAGCCAATCGGATGTTGAAAGGAAGATCTTGAGTGTGCTTCCCGTTGAGAAGTATGGACACATTGTCACCGTGCTTCACCAAAGTGATCTTTCCACCGCAACACCGACTCAAGTTTTAGGGAAAATCAATGCTCATGAGATGTACATGCATATCACTCCGGAAGATGGCTCATCATCTTCCAAGAAGAAAGACTTGGCCTTCAAAGCTAGTCATGACAAGAAGAAGAAGAAGGGCCAAGCCATGATGGTGCAAGAAAGCTCAAGTGAAAGTGATGTTGATGATGAATCACTTGCACTCATGGTGAGAAAGACCACCAAGATGCTAAAGAAGCTCAACAAGAGTGGCATCAAGTTCGATGGCAAGAAGAAGAAATTCTTCACAAGTAGCAAGAGAAAGCCAATCTCGGAGATGGATTGCTACAATTGTGGTGAACTTGGCCACCTAGCTCATCAATGCCCTAGACCACCAAAAGACAAGTACAAGAACAAGAACAAGGGCAAGAAAAATGATTCAAGTGATGAAGAAGAAGAGAAGAAGAAGAACAAGCCATACAAGAAGAAGGATGGCAAGAAGAAGGAGTTTCACAAGAAGAAGAAGGGAGGAAAGGCATACATTGTTGGTGATTGGCTCACCGACATTGAATCATCTTGTGAGTCCTCCGAAGATGAGAGCGATGATGAGAAAGAGAAGGTTGCCGCATTTGTGATGGGGTCATCATCTTCACCAACATCTTCATCACCACCTTCACCGCCTCCTTCACCATCATCGTCCACAACTCACCTATGCCTTATGGCCAAGGGTGAACGAAAGGTACAAAACCATGATAGTGATGATGATGATGATAGTGATAGTGATGATGAATATGACTCACCTTCTTATGATGAACTTGTAAAATTGCTAAACAAATACACTAAAATCATAAGAAGGACTAGAAATGAAAATGATGATCTTCAAAATAAAAATGAATCACTCTCATCCAAGCTTGAAAATATTCAAAAGACTAGTGGTGAGCTTAGAGCTCAAAATGAAGTGATGTCTTCCACTCTCAAGGAGCTCAAAACTTCTTATAAAGAGCTTAAAGATCAACATGATAAACTTGAGAAGAAGCATGATGAGCTCATCACTAGACATAATTCTCTAAAGGACAAATACACCACATTAAAAATTGACTATGATAGTCTTGTGGTTGCTAATGAACTTGCTCTTGATACACATGATGCTACTAACTATGTTGTTAAGTGTGATATAGCTACATCATGTGATGACTTGATCATTGAAAGCATTGAGCAAGGTTCTAGTAGCAAAGGCAAGAGTGTGGTTGAGTCAAGCAACCATGATGATTATGCCAAGATTAAGAGTGAGAATGAGAAGCTTGCAAATGAGAACAAGAAGCTAAAAGGTTTGATAGCTCTTGAGAAGCAACCAACAAATGAGTCACTCAATGAAGAAATAAAAAGCTCAAGCAAGAAAAAGAGCATCTCAAGACCGGCCTAAGCAAGTTCACAAGAGGCCAACATTTGCAAAGTGAGCTCCTCATGAACACCGTAATGAAGATGGATAGAAGTGGTATTGGGTACTTGGCAAATCAAGAGAAGAAAGCAAAAGCTCAACAACAACAAAGCAAGTCAAAGCCCAAGCCAAAGAGATGTGTTGAGTGTGGTCAAGAAGGTCACTTTGCTCATGAATGCAAAACTCCACCACCACAACCCTTGCCCAAGCATGCTAGACCCTTCGCCTTCAATGCTCATTATATGCTAAGAAAAGATTCAAATGGAAAGATGAAAGTCATGTTTTTGGGTCCCCCAAACAAGAATAGGCCAAAGAAAATATGGGTTGCCAAGTCACTAGTGGATAAAGTCAAGGGCCCCTCTCAAGTTTGGGTCCCTAAACAAAAAGCTTGATCTCTTGTGTGTAGGTGAACTACAAGACCGGTGGATCTCATTGGGTTATTGATAGTGGTTGCACTCAACATATGACTGGTGATCCTCGTATGTTCACCACCATTGAAGAGAATGGAATATGTCAAGAGAAGATCACATTTGGGGATAATTCAAAGAGCAAAGTCAAGGGTATAGGCAAGATTGCAATATCACATGATCACTCACTCTCAAATGTGCTCTATGTTGCTTCATTGAGTTTCAACTTGTTATCCGTTGGGCAACTTTGTGACCTTGGCTTCCAATGCTTTTTCACACCAAATGAAGTGGAAGTTTCAAAGATAGATGACAAGCAAGTGATATTCAAAGGCTTTAGATACAACAATCTTTATCTTGTTGACTTCACCTCCGAAGATGCAAATTTGATGACATGTTTGTTCACCAAGACCTCACTTGGTTGGCTTTGGCATAGGAGGCTTGCTCATGTTGGAATGAACACTCTCAACAAGCTATTGAAGAAAGAACTAGTGAGAGGATTGAAGGATGTGAAGTTTGAAAAGGACAAACCTTGTAGTGCATGTCAAGCGGGCAAACAAGTTGCAAACACTCATCCAACCAAAGCTTTCATGTCAACTTCAAGAGTGCTAGAACTTCTACACATGGATTTGTTTGGGCCTACAACATACAAGAGCTTGGGTGGTAATCTCTATTGTCTTGTGATAGTGGATGACTACTCAAGGTATACATGGACTTTCTTCCTTCATGACAAATCCAAAGTGGCAAATTGCTTCAAGAAGTTTGCAAAGAGAGCTCAAAATGAATTTGAAGTCAAGATAAAGAAGATTAGAAGTGACAATGGCAAAGAGTTTGACAACACCAACATTGAAGCTTATTGTGATGAAATTGGAATCAAGCATGAGGTCTCTTCAACCTACACTCCTCAACAAAATGGTGTAGTTGAGAGAAAGAACCGGACATTGATCACCCTTGCAAGAACAATGCTAGATGAGTACAATACTCTGGAGAAGTTGTGGGCCGAGGCAATCAACACCGCATGCTATGCTTCAAATCGCCTCTTCCTACAAAAGTTTCTTGGCAAGACCCCCTATGAGTTGCTTAATGGGAAGAAGCCGGACGTCTCTTTCTTCCGGGTGTTTGGTTGCAAATATTACATCTACAAGAAGCGTCAACACCTAGGGAAGTTTCAAAGACGTTGTGATATTGGTTTTCTTGTTGGTTACTCATCAAAGTCCAAAGCATATAGAGTATTTAACCATGCCACCGGTTTGGTTGAAGAAACATATGATGTGGAATTTGATGAATCTAACGGCTCCCAAGGAGCAATTGAGAATTGTGATGATGTAGGTGATGAACCCTTGAGGGAGGCCATGAAGAATATGCCGGTGGGAGACATCAAGCCAAAAGATGATGATGACGATGTACAAATTGTTGATCCACCATCTTCATCATGTGTGCTTCAAGATGATGACAAGAATGAGAGAGTTGAAAATGAAGACACTTATGTCTCTCATGAACAAGCCGAGGCACAAGCTCAAGATGTTGATGCTCCCCATCAACCTCCTCAAGTGGTTGATAGAAGAAACTCACCACTACTTCAAGCACATCCACAAGATCTCATCATAGGGAGTCCTACAAAGGGAGTAATGACTCGATCTCAAAAACTAGCTTCTTTTGTTGAACATCACTCTTTTGTCTCTTGCGTTGAACCTAAGAATGTAGAAGAAGCTCTTCAAGATCCGGATTGGGTGAATGCAATGCATGAAGAATTGAACAACTTCACCCGCAATCAAGTATGGACACTTGAAGAGCATCCTAAAGGTGCAAGAGTCATTGGAACCAAGTGGGTGTTCCGAAACAAGCAAGATGACCAAGGCATAGTGGTGAGGAACAAGGCAAGACTAGTTGCAAAGGGGTTCTCTCAAGTTGAAGGTCTTGATTTTGGAGAGACCTTTGCACCCGTTGCAAGACTTGAAGCCATTCGTATCCTCCTTGCATATGCATCACATCATGATATGAAACTATATCAAATGGATGTGAAAAGTGCATTCTTAAATGGCTTTATAAATGAACTAGTCTATGTTAATCAACCTCCCGGGTTTGAAGACCCTAGATATCCTAATCATGTTTATAGGTTGTCCAAGGCGTTATATGGGCTCAAGCAAGCCCCTAGAGCGTGGTATGAGCGCCTCTGGGATTTCCTCATTGAGAAGGGCTTCACCATTGGGAAGGTCGACACCACACTATTCACCAAGAAGTTTAATGGGGAGATCTTTATTTGTCAAGTATATGTTGATGATATCATCTTCGGATCAACAAATGAAGATTATTGCAAGGAATTTGGTGAATTGATGTCGAAGGAGTTCGAGATGTCAATGATTGGTGAGCTCACATTCTTCCTTGGATTTCAAGTAAAGCAAATGAGAGAAGGGATTTTCATCTCTCAAGAAAAGTATACCAAGGATCTTCTCAAAAGATTCAAGATGGAAGAATGCAAACCAATCAAGACCAATGCCATCAAATGGACATCTCGACCTAGATGAGGGAGGTAAACCGGTTGATCAAACTCTCTACCGTTCTATGATAGGTAGCTTGTTGTACCTTATCGCATCTAGGCCCGATATCATGTTTAGTGTGTGCATGTGTGCCCGCTTTCAAGCGTGCCCTAAAGAACCTCACCTAAGTGCCGTAAAAAGAATCCTAAGATATCTTAAGCTCACCCCAAGCATCGGTCTTTGGTATCCCAAAGGAGCTAGATTCCAACTAGTTGGCTATTCCGATTCGGACTATGCCGGTTGCAAAATTGATAGAAAAAACACATCCGGAGGGTGCCATTTGCTTGGAAGATCTTTAGTATCTTGGTCATCTAAAAAGCAAAATAGTGTGGCTTTGTCCACCGCCGAGGCAGAATACATTGCCGCGGGGGCTTGTTGTGCACAAATCTTATATATGAAACAAACCCTCCTAGACTATGGAATTGTTCTTGAAAAGGTGCCACTTTTATGTGATAATGAAAGTGCCGTTAAAATTGCTAACAATCCGGTACAACACTCTCGCACCAAGCACATTGATATCCGCCATCACTTTCTAAGAGATCACGTTGCTAAAAATGACATATCACTAGAAGGTGTAAGAAGTGAAAATCAATTAGCGGATATCTTCACTAAACCTTTGGATGAGGCAACCTTTTGTAGGTTAAGAAGTGAACTCAATGTGCTTGATTCTAGCAACTTTAAAAAATGAGCGTGTGTTGTCTCTTGCATTGCATTGTATAATATGCCATGTTTATTTTATCGCAATGCTTTTAGGGCTTGGCTAACACGGTTACGATAACCCTTCTTTGGAGGAGTGAAGAAGTCTAACCGTGGATCAAACTTGACAAGCATTCTAGATTTACCTTCTTGTATTGCATTGCATATGCATGGTTGTTGTTCTTGTTGTTTCTTTTCGGTTAAGCTTTGAGCAACCTCTGTGTTCATCCATGGATAGAGAGAGCATTTTGACGCTCCTAAAGGTTCAAAAACTCTATTGCATGGCCATACGTTGCTCCTTGGGTGTTTATTGCCTATTTTCTTAAAAATAATACTAGCCTAAGGCAATCTATGTTGAAAAATTTGAGGGTTTGAGTGAGGTCACTCATATCGTGTTCCAATTGGTGTTTATTTGTGTCTTCTTTGATTGGAACCTGATTGGGAGAAGTCGCGTCGTTGTTCGGAACGAAGAAGGGCGAAGAACAGTGACCGGACGCTGGACCGGACGCTGCACCGGACGCAGTGATGCATCACCACTGCGTCTGGTCCTGGCGTCCACCAGCGCGTCCGGTCATCCAGAAGACCAACTCCAGATCTACTGATCGGACGCTGCACCGGACGCGCCTCTGTTGACCACCGCGTCCGGTCCCGGTTACCACCACCGCGTCCGGTCATTCACGACGATTTCCCGAGCTCCCCTCGACCGGACTCTGACCGCGTCCGGTCAGTCCTCACCGGACGCATCCGGTCACTCTAGGAGCTTACTGGAGTGTGACCGGACGCTGCACCACCGCGTCCGGTCATAATGACCACCGCGTCCGGTCATCACGCATCGAGCGGATCTGACCCTTCATATATCGGTTCGTCCTCGGCCGTATTTTCTAAATCCACCCGAGCCTCTTCCGCCGCCGCCTCGCCAAATCCGCCGGAGCCGCCACGTCCTTGCTGTCTCCCTCGCCTCCGGCAAACCCAGCCGCGTCTCCTCGCCCGCGCTAGCCTCGCTCGCGCGCTCGCTGCCGCCCTGCCCGCAGCCGCGCCTCTGCCCGCGCTTGCCCTCGCCAGTCGCGCAGCCGCGCAACCGCCGCCCGCTCGCACCTCCGCCACCGGTGAGCCGCGCCCTTGCCGCCGGTGAGCCTCGCTCTCGCTTGCCAGCATCTCCTCCGGCAGTGGACGGCCTCACGCTTGCCTCCGATCGGTCTTCGTCGAGTTGCCCTAACCCTAACCCTAGGGTTCGCGTAACGCCGTTCGATCGTTCGTCGTCGAGGTTTTGCGTCGTCTTCTTCGCGAGGTTGTTTCGCGTCACCTTGACCTCCTCGCTAGGGTTTGCCGTAATTCTTTCTTTTAATCCTAATTGCATCATGTTTCGGCAAATCAGAGCTCGTCCGGCGATTTCGGGGAATCTCGCGATTTAGGTCATCTCTTCTTGTCACCATTGTCTCGTCGATCCGAGGTAGCTTCGCTTTTCGATTCACATCGTATCTCATATGCTTGCTATCTCTAGGGTTTCGTACCTTTTAGTTATATATGTGCTTATAGTAGATCTCTCTATTCCGTCGTTGCAGCGAGTCTGTCCGTGTGTCAGGGTGAGATCAGTTTGCTGAATCCGAGGCCAAGCCTGCGGATACGGATTGAGGCCAAGCCTCTCGAGTGACAGTTCACCATCTTACAGAGGTTTTCGGTCAGTTTGTCAGCATGGTGCGTTGCAAGAACGCCGGTGGTGCTCCTGGTGACGGGGACGACAGTCCTCCTCGTCGGTCTGAGATTGCACGCGGGAAGCGTATCAAGATCTTGGCCAGAAAGAAGAAGAAGACACTTACAGAGGCAGAGATTGCTCAGGCCGTGGCAGATGCAGCAGAGCAGGCAGAGAGAGGTGGCAGGAGCAGTGGCATACGCATAGGCGAGCGTCGCTTTCATCTAGAAGGTCGATAGCTCGGCACAGAGGCCACTGAGGGTACTGAGGATACTGGAGCTACAGAGGGTATGTCAGTTGATCCACCCCCCAGAGGCCACAGAGGCTCCAGAGGCTACAGAGGACACAGAGGAGCAGCCAGCTCAGTCTTCACCACGTCGCCGCTCCACACGCGCACGTACTCAGGTGACTCCTAGGCCAGAGGGCCAGCGTCGTGGAGCACGTCCTCCACCCAGAGCTAGAGGTTCACCCCCGGTCGAGCATTTTGACTTGAGGGGTGCTACGGCACGTCAGGTGCAGGGGTTGAGGTTCGTGGAGGTCAGTCGGTGGTTTCCGCCTGTGAGGGATCCCAGAGCTTCAGAAGGCTTCTATACCCCACTTCAGGAGGATTTCTACAGGGCTCTAGTTGACAGCGGTATTGCTTTCCGACCACAGAGGGTCTGTCGACTTGAGTCACTAGTTGAGCTTGTGGGAGAACAGCTACGTCCGCACCTGTCCTTTCTGCCAGGCTTGTCAGATCTTCTTGGACGGACAGGTGCATACTGCGGCACATGGGTCAGAGAGTTTTATGCTTCACTATGGATTGATCCTGCCTATGATTTCATTCACTTTGCATTCCGAGGCCGCGATCACCGTCTATACAGCACCAGAGTGCGGGAGATTCTCAGACTCCCAGCTTCCAACACGAAGATACATCAGCTGTGTTTTGGTCAGACTCCTCCACCGAGACGCCCTCACGGCGGGGCAGTGCCACCTACAGACTTGGTTCGACCCTGCTTCCGTGAGCCTTTTGGCGAAGGGTCTCGTCGCACGCCTGCCAGTTTGACACCTCTTGCCAGAGTTCTGGATGCCATAGTCCGACGCACTCTACTTCCCCGACTTGGCTACAGAGAGGGACTGACTCGAATGCAGCTATGGGTTGTTTACCACCTCCTCTCACAGACACAGTTTGACATTTGGGATCTCATACTTAGTGAGATGGAGGACACCATAGCTGAGGGCTTCAAGGGTAATCGTCAGCTGCCCTATGCACATTGGATCTGCTTCATCATTAGATCATCCATTCAGTTACCAGCAGAGATCCGAGCTGAGATATCAGATACTACTACTGCTTTCCCTGAGTATGATATCCGTCAGCTTTGGGCTTCAGTCACTAGAGATCAGGCCCTAGTGCCAGGACAGCGTGTGCGACCTGAGGTTCCTGAGACAGCAGCTGAGCAGGACGCCACAGTTGATGAGCTTGCAGAGGCAGAGCTTGCCGATCTTGACGCTCAGCCTGCTAATCTTCCTAAGGATGTGACATCTGACAGCACTGATGAGGACTACCAGCCCATCCCCAGGTACCGGTCTCCTCGGTCTCACGACCACGAGGCCGGTGGCTCTGGTTCAGCCTCCCGCACAGACCCAGCCATGGTGGCGATACTTGAGAGGTTGACCTAGGTACAGGAGCAGCAGCAACAGTAGATACAGCGACAGGCTCAGGACACAGCTGCAGCACTTGCACAGATTCAGGCTCGTCAGGACGAGTTTCAGCGTTAGCAGCTTGAGATCCAGAGGCAGCAGGTTGAAATGCAGCGACAGCAGTACGAGATTCAGCGACAGAGTGCAGCTAGTCAGCAGCAGTACTTAGATCTCCTGCGCCACCTAGTCACTGTTGGGGTTCCTCCGCCTGCTTCTGTCCTGACTTCTGCTTTACAATCCAGTGATCCATCGAGTCAGGGACAGCCGGGTTTCCAGTTCACATCTCCACAGCAGCAGGTTCCCCAGTCATTCTAGTCCCCGAGCTTCACGCCTATTCACACGGGGTTTACACCTTCAGACCAGTCTCGCCCTCACCTCCTGACAGGCACACCCTTCGGTGATTACAGTGCTACCTACAGCGAGTTGACTGGTCAGCCGACGCCCTCGCACACTACCTTTGCTACTTCTTCAGGGTTGTCAGCTTCCGAGGCAGCTATTCCTCCAGTGACAGGGACCGGTACTACAGAGACTCTTCCTTCGTCAGTTGCCTCGACAGATCCTCCTGCTATTGGCTCGCTACAGGCTCAGGTCACTCAGACGGATCCTCTTATTGCTACTACGTCAGTACCTGTTCCCGCAGCTCAGACCCAGACCGCCTCACAGCCACGTGATTCTTCAGAGGGTCAGCCAGATAGCTCAGATTCCGAGGGAGATTCTCTACACTTCGTGATTACTCCGCGCACCTCGGCACCCGACACGACTCCGTCTGTCCCCCCGTCAGATCCTTAGATTAGTTTTTTTTGACGCTTGATGCCAAAGGGGGAGAGAGTAGTTTCAGGGGGAGTTTTGAGAGAAGGTTTTTTGTTTTTTCTTGTGTGCTACTTTCATGCATCATGTTTACTTTTCAGTCATTGCATTCGTGTGACATGTCGTCGTGTGATAAACCTTGAGTCTTAAGTTTTATCTAGTCGCAGTGTTGTTAACACTTGTCACCGTTTTTAATTATAGCTCTAAGGTTGTGCTTCCGTGCCTTACTCCGATTTCTTATGAGCTATATCTGTATGTGTACTAACGTTCTTTGTCTTATCTCTTGAGTACACTCTTTTGGCTTGGGGCACATAAGCAATTCCTAACCCCTTGTGCTTTATTGCTTTTTGCTTATGTGAACCATGCATGCTCGAAAACCTCAACTCAAATCTTTTATATCTTAGTGTTGTCATCAATCACCAAAAAGGGGGAGATTGAAAGCATCTAGGCCCTGAGGTTTGGTTTCGGCAATTGATGACAACGCTTTATTACCATGACTAACGTGTGTTTTGCAGAAACTTTGGTAAGTTAGGTCATGGAGATTTTAACTGCTTTGGGCACCATGGTATTCATGCCCCTTGATGGAAATTGTTTCGGTTTTCAAAAGAGTGACGTCAAGATTAAGGACGGTTAGTTCCGGATGTCGAGTTATTGAGAGACATTTGGAATAGTCGTTAGGATCTTCGTTTTTCTCTTTTGGCCGTACTATAAAGGGGGGCATGAGCGGGTAGCTTAACCTAGGCGAGTCCTATGTTTAGGTGTGGTGCACACTTGTTAAACTTGGCGCTAGGCAGCTCTAGAATAGCTCAAAGTTCAGTTGGAAGCAACTTGGTTCAAGTTGTGACGCGTTTCGGAGAGTTTTGGGTCGTTTTCCCATGACCGGACGCGGTCCTCGGCATGACCGGACGCGTCCGGTCAGTATAGTTCCGCAGCTAGGGTTTTAGCTCTGACGACCGGACGCGGTCCTCGCGAGGACCGGACGCGGTGGTCAGAAGTCGACACGTGTCACTTGAGGGAAACACCCGATCGGACGCGACCTGGGTGTGATCGGCGCGTCCGGTCACAGTCCAGTAAGGTCCAGAGACGACCGGACGCGTCCGGTCATCACCGATCGGACGCGGTCGCACGTCCGGTGCGAGTACAGTATGCTCCCTGCACGATCGGACGCGTCCGGTCACCCCTGACCGGTGCGTCTGGTCACTCAGTTGTTTTTCGGATTTCGACCGTTACGAGCGACCGGCGCGTCCGGTCAGTTCAACCGGCGCGTCCGGTCAGCTCGTGTTTTGCTGAGTCAGCGGGTAACGGTTCGTTTTGTCTGTGGGGTGTATAAATACATCCCCACCGCCTCTTTTAGAGGTCTCTTGCTCTTTTGATCAGCTGATAAACACCTTTGGAGTGCAAGGGAGTGCAAGAGCACTAGTGAGGATAGAGATTTGAGAATCAAAGCTTGAGAGTTCCTCACTAGCGATTAGAGAGTAGCAAGTGTGCATCCACCTTCTCATTTGGGCTCGTAGTGGTCAAGTGAGAGTTCTAGCTTGTTACTCTTGGTGATCGCCATCACCTAGACGGCTTGGTGGTGATTGGGAGTTCGGTGATCATCCGGCGGAGCTTGTGGATGACCCAACTCATCTTGTGAGCGGTTGTGGGTGATTCACCGCGACGGAGTGTCAAAGAATCAACCCGTAGAGAGCACTTGATCCTTGCGCGGATCAAGGGGGAGCTACACCCTTGCGCGGGTGCTCCAACGAGGACTAGTGGGGAGTGGCGACTCTCCGATACCTCGGAAAAACATCGCCGTGTTCCTTGCCCCTTTACATTCAAGCATTTACTTTCTCGTATTTACTTTCATTGCTTGTTTTACATTCCTAGACTTGCCATGCTAGACTAGGATTGGAAACTAGGGTGCAAAACTTTGTATCGGTAGACTCTCTAGGAACACAAGTAGACACTAGGGGTGAATTCTGGCTTGTAGGATTTAATTCTTGCATTTAATTTTTAGAGAAGCCCAATTCACCCCCTCTCTTGGGCATCTTGATCCTTTCAACGTCATCTATGCATCCTCGGGTGGCATTAGGACCTATCCTCACCTATTAGATGGTAGGAACATCGTGTAGATGCAATTGGTGGTTATATTACTCTATGATATATATGTTTTAGGATGGAAGACCGTGAGTGGATGTACACGGGCCGCTTAAGTCAGGGTCAGGTCACCAATGAATGGATCAACAAGACCGATGAGTTCTTGGAACTGGCATTTGGCGAGGCTGCTAAAGGAGCGAGTAAAATCTTTTGTCCCTGCAGCAATTGTGCAAACAGGAAAAGACAAACAAAGATGGTCATGGGGCAACATCTTTGGAAGAATGGATTTACGTCAGACTATACTCTTTGGGTCTACCATGGTGAAGCTGATCGTATAAGAGAGGAGGTGGTGAGACCACGCGTCGAGCATTATGATGCCGATGTCGGGGTAGCAGATTGGTTAGATGACTTTCATGAGGCACAATTCGCTGAAGGACGTACAGAGGAGGAGCCAGAGGCAACCGCAAAGGCGTTCTACGATATGTTTTCTTTGGCACAGAAACCCCTTCACGACCACACAAAGGTTTCTCAACTGGATGCCATTGGACGCGTAATGGCGTTAAAGTCTCAGTGTAGCATGAGTCGAGACGCCTTCGATATGATGTTGACAGTTATTGGCTCCCTGCTTCCGGAGGGTCATATTCTGCCAAAGAGCATGTACGAGTCACAGAGACTCCTTCGTGCACTTAAGATGCCGTATGAGCAGATACATGCTTGTCCGAAGGGGTGCGTCCTATTTAGGAAAGAACACATGGAAGCAAAGTACTGTCCCAAGTGTAAATCCTCTTGGTTCCTGGAGGTAGACTCTGGTGATGGCAAGAAGAGGCAGCTTGACATCCCCGTGACAATCTTACGGCACCTTCCATTCATACCGAGGATCCAACGGTTATACATGACCGAGGAATCCGCGAAACAGATGACATGACACAAAAATGACAAACGATACAATTCTGACAAGATGATACATGCATCCGATGGTGAAGCATGGACCAGCTTTGATAGCATTCATCATGAGAAAGCTAAAGAGGCTCGTAATGTACGTGTTGCGCTGGCAACAGATGGGTTCAATCCTTATGGAATGATGGCTGCCCCATACACATGTTGGCCCGTGTTCGTTATCCCCCTCAATCTCCCCCCCCCCCCGGCGTATGCTTTCAACGACAGAACATATTCTTGTCATTGATAATTCCTGGACACCCGGGAAATAATATGGGTGTGTTCATGGAGCCTATGATTGATGAATTGGTCCGTGCATGGGAGGAAGGGGTATGGACATACGACCGGGCTACAAAGACAAACTTCAAAATGCATGTTTGGTACCACTACTCCCTTCATGACTTCCAGGCGTATGGGATATTCTGCGCCTAGTGTGTTCACGGGAAGTTCCCATGCCCAATATGCAAGGAGGGTCTGAGGTTCATTTGGTTGCAGAAGGGTGGAAAGTATTCATCGTTCGATAAACATCGACAATTCATCCCTCTTGACCAAACATCCTGGGTCTGAGGTTCGTATGCTATTTTCTAATACGTCTTGTTTACTCTTTTTAATTGCAGGTGATTGAACAAAGATGGTGGGCGGTAGTCAGAGGAGGGTGTACTCGATTTACCAAAGAGCACGCTCTGCAGCGCCTGCTGCAGATGAGGAGCCATCGCAGGGGAGGAGGAGGAGGAGGAGCAGCCGCAGGAGGGACCCATCGCCTCCTGCCCCGTCACGTGAGGAGGACGAGTAGGTGACGCCCGCGGACAGGGAAGAGGAGGAGGATGTTTCGCAGGGGGACGACGAGGTGCAGCACGGGGACGAGGAGGTGGAGGAGGACGAGGCGGCAGGAGGGGGTCCACTTCCTCTGGCGACGCAGGTATCTACTTGCGAGGTCCCGCGAGCCTCCCTCAGTGACCGATACCTCCTCACAGATGGCCGGGGATTCGACCTGATGGGGAAAGGTAAGTAACTTAGGATGTTATCACTACTTCATATGATATGTTGAAAATCACAATACAAAATAATAGTTTTTCTTAAACACTTGTGCAGGAGTTGGACGATTGTACAGTATGCAGGCTTTCACACACGCAAAGTCAATGGCATCCTGGGGCTTCTGTGCAAGGAGCACTTTCCTAGCTTCGTTGAGTACGCCGGAGTGATGACGCCGACCACCACGTTCGACCACTACACCGCAGCCGATGATGCTATAGATCGGGATGGCAGGCTATTCAACAACAAGGCGGAGCGGGTGAAGGAAGAGCTGTGGGTAAGTCCTCCTCACACTACATTGCTCAATACATTGCATTCATTGGACATTCTTCTAATAATGAATAGATACCTCACGTCTATATGCAGGATTTCTTCGGATGTGAGGAGGGAATGGAGGATAGGGCGGATTTGGTGGCTACAAAAGTCTGTAAAAAACTCATGAAGGACTTGCATTACGAGGCGCGCATCCATGCTGTCATAACATACCACGGGTTGTACCTTCGCACGAAGATCTCCAAAACTGACGCAAGAACGATGACGCTGACCCGACAACAGTACATAGAGGTAAATATAGAATATTAATATTGATTTCTTTTGAGATTAAGTAGGCTTAATTTGATCTTCTTATATGTCACATACTTGATGACGTGTAGGTGATTCCGTCTTGGTGCACCCAGCACACCGCGTGCTGGGCATACATGGTGGACAAGTGGTGCGCCCCCGAGTGGGCGGAGATGCACAATGCTTGCCGGGAGCGCCGTCTGATGATGGAAGGTGTACCACACCATCAAGGTAGGCGCTGCCTCAGCGGATACGCACAAACATGGGTACACGAATTCATTTATTTATTCTAACGCTCAATTCTGCATGATTTCTAATAATCTTGCTGTTCTTCTCATAGTCGTCGTCACATGGTGGCCAGCCTTGCTCCCAGTTCAAGGCATGGGCTTTGGACCATAAGGGCAAGGCAACGTCCGACGTCGACTACAACCCGGAGGATCCTCCCTCGGCGTACAGCAACGCGTCCGTCCACAGCCGCCTTAGTGAGTACATTGAGATGGCAAGGTCGGTCAATGGGCCAGAGTACAATTCGAGCACCTAGGACTTTGATGGAGAACTCGTCATGAGGGCGGGAGAAGGCAAGAAGCATGGGCGGTACTACCTCGGCGATGGCATAATCGACACTGGCTCTACTCCCACTCTCTCCCAGATCCGGGCAAGGAGCACCAGCGCAATTCCGGCCATACGACCTCGGTCGGACACTGCACAGCGGCGGATAGAGGCACTCCAGGTTATTCCTGTTTTATTCGTCGTTCATTGATTTTTACATACCTTAGCTTTGCATTATTGTAACAATATAGTGAAATATTGTAGGCCCAACTGGAGGAGGAGAAGAAGCGACGGGAGGAGTTGGAGGCAAGGGTGGCAGCCGAGCGGGCCGAGCGGGAGGCCGAGCAGCGAACGATGGCGCAGTGGTTCTCCTATGTGACTAGTCTTGGCGCCGCTGTGGGTCATCAAGCTCCGCCGCCGCTATTCGCTCCACCTCCACCTCCTAATACAACTACTCCTGTGAGTATGAATGTTTTAGTTTGTATGTTCATGCTTAGAGTCAAACCATAACGCTACTTAAAACCTAGGGGAGTATAAATGTTTTAGTCAAGTATGATATATATTTATCTTATGTCACACATGCAATATCTTCTCCTTTGTGCAGAATCAATCGGCGACATCGAATGACGTGGCTCATGCTTCACCAAATCCTTCACCAAATCAGTCTCGTTGGCCGCCAGCTTGATGACGATATTTGTGGTTGTTAATGGTACTTCTATTTGCATTTGTGGTTGTGATTGATGGAGCACTTGGATTACTTGTGAACTTATTGTGATGATATATTGTGTGACATTTGTGATATGTTTGTGATGTATATATATATATATATTGTTAGTGATATATAAGTGATGTTGGTGATATATATGTGATATTGGTGATGTCTGTTATGTACATATTCTGTTTGTTTGGATGGAACGAAAAAAACAAATAAAAATGACAGTTTTAGGTCAGTTTGCCTAGTGTTACACTCGGCAAAGAGTGAATTTGCCGAGTGTACAGGTCAAAACACTCGGCAAAGGGAGCGTACTGAGCATTTCTGAAAACCTGATTTGCCTAGTGTCTTTGAGTTTGCCGAGTGTCATGACAAGAACACTAGGCAAACTTCAAAGGTTTGCCGAGTGTCACGGCATGAACACTCGGCAAATTTCAAAGGTTTGCCGAGTGTCATGACAAGAACACTAGGCAAACCAATTTTTTTTAAAAAAATAATTTTGCCGAGTGCTGACACTAGGCAAAGAATTTTTTTTAAATGGTTTTGCCGAGTGTCGACACTAGGCAAACTATATAACGCCGTCTCGCATCCGACGGCGACTTTTGTTTGCCGAGTGTCAAACGGACACTAGGCAAAGAGTTTGCCGAGTGCCCGAAAAATGACACTCGGCAAAGCTACCTTTGCCGTTAAGAAATTTGCCGAGATGGCTTTGCCGAGTGTGGCATTTGGCAAAGGGTTTGCCGAGTGTTTTTCACCCTTTGCCGAGTGCCATCGACACTAGGCAAAGCGCTCGATTCCAGTAGTGAATAGATCTGGAGGGCAGAGGGAGGACATGGTCCTCTTCGTCGCTCAATTCTTCTAGTATATATATTCAATAAATTGAGTTCGTATCTTCTCTATTACAACTCGTGTACATGCTCTATCCGTTCCTAAATAACTGCCGTTTTCGCTTCTCGAAAAGCATCTTTGACTAAATATATATAAAATAATAATATTTGGTACAAAATTAATATAATAGATAGATCGCTAAATCTATTTTCATAGTAAATTTATTTAGAATTACAAATGTTGCACGTATTTTTTATAAATCTAATCAAAATTATGGCAAAAAAAAACAAAGCGAAAGTTGGGGACGGAATGAGCAAGTAATAGCAAAACAGTTCACGGCCAGGCTGGTCCACCCCTCCTATATACACTCATTCTATTCCTTACGAACACGTATTTGTGTATTATCACCTCTTCGTTCGGTCTGCACAAGCCTCCATTTCAGAGATGTCGTGCTCCTTGATCACTGCCTCCGCTGTGACACTCATCTCCACGGCTAACCCAACACTGACCCGACGAGTGGCGACGTGGTCGCCTAGTCGCCTAGCGTAGGCGCGCAACTCTCCTCAGCTCCTCGCTGCCCCTGCAAGGCGTGTGGCACAGCGGCCTCGGCAAGTAGGTGGCTAGGCGCTTGGGACGGATCCATCGAGGGGTAGTGGCTAAGCGGTGGGCCACTGACCGCTAGGACAGGAATATCCAACTCCCGAATTCTGGCTTCGCCACTGGTGTATTCGTGACACGTGTCTATACATATATGCGTCTAATGTACGAGAGATTTATAATTTTTCTATCTAACTATTTCTCCTAATAATAAATAAAAGTAACAGTACCATGTTTTTTTATAATACGTATATGTATTTTAAGTAAGGAAAACAAGCGTACAGCACATATAAGGATACGAATACAGCTGTCTCAACCAAACTTCAGTAAGGACCCTAAGAAAAAGAAAAATTACAACATAAACCCTGGATCCTTCATGAAGCTTCCGAAGTCGACCACCTTGTCACCGGACATCGCCGCCGTAGAAGAAGACGACCATCGCCGTGCGCTGGAGACGCCCCTTCGCCAACTGGCTTTGAGTGGAGTCGAAATAGACACCCGTCAACAAATATGGGATGGAGCCAACGGCGGAACCACAACCACCAGGGCCGCGCCTCGACATCCCCAGCACCCAGATCCGAGCTCGCCGACGGCGACCACCGTCACCGCGGAAAGACCGAGCCAGATCTGACCAACCTCCGTCCACAACACCCACAGCAGCATTGCATCCAAGCAAAAGGAAAGGGAGGCCAACAAACTCACCAAGCCTCGACCTCCAGAAAAAAGAGATGCGCAGGATCCCCTTCTCCCCGGCCTCGCCGATGGCGCTGGAGGGAGACGCCAAAGGGGCGAGGAAGAGGCCTGGAGAATTTATTCTCCCGCGACGCCAACGCTAACGCCTCGCTATCGTCGCCGAGAAGACCTAGCCGCAGAGGAGGGAGCTCCCCTAGCAAACCCTAGCTGCACCGCCACCTAACAACGGCGAGCAAGATTTAGCCCTAGGCAAGAAACTACCAACGCTATATACATCCGGCCGACAGATTCGCCGCCGAAACCCGGCGTCGCCTCCTTTTCGCTCTCTGTACCAGTAGTAGAGGAAGAGGGGAAGAAGGAGCGAGAAGCCTAACAGTACCATGTGTTGAATGCATGTGAAGGGAACCGTCTCCACTATTTTTTCCCCGGTCAGTAACCCGTCTACGTGCATGTCACGCTGCCACCATCATAGGATGAGGAGTACTATCTAAAGTATATCATTAATTCATTTCGTGGCAGGACAAACGTCGATGGCTGGTTGGCCTGCTGGACCCTGCTGCTGCCACCCGCACGACCCAGCCGTCTACGTGGCACTGCCTGCGCCGCGAGCTCCGGCAGGAAGCAGTTGTCGCGGCCACGTAGGCGGACTAACGACCGGTCAGCCCTAGCTTGGAACAGTCCGGACCCCGGAGTGTTAGATGGAACAGACAACGAACGGATCGGACATCGGAGTGGTTGGTGGCGGTGTGGTGTTGTTTCTTGTGCTGCCATTGTTTTTTTATGAAACTTGTGCTGCCATTGTGAACAGGGAAAATGACATAGTGGCCAGGCATGCGCTTTTACCAGTCGTATATACGTGGAAAAGCCTGAGACAAGTTCACGAGTGCTAACTTCTACGTGCTTCACCTCGCGGCCACAAGACGTAAAAAGCCAGTTTATTCCTTTTTTTGTGTGAACAAAAAGCCCAATTTAGTCCAACTGGCCTATTATTATTGTGATGAACTAAAATAAAATGCCCGTCGTCATACCTTCCTTATTGTAGAAAATATTATCAGCATTTATATCTTTAAAACGTATCATAGTAATATGTGTAATAACAAAACATAAACTTGTACAAGGACGTTTGGTTGCCTGGCGAGCTTTACTTAGCCTACGACGAGGCAGTTGACACACACAAAAATAAAGTCCAGACGAGGCAGATATTGAATCCACACTTCCACAGGAGAGCAAAACTCTCTCTCTCTCTCATCATGTGACAGCAAGGTAAAAACTAGCTAGCACATGCTGGCTACGACATAAGTTTGTCGATCAGCCAATCAAACCAGCGTCCCCAACAGAAGATCAGTTCGCTAGCACATAATATTTTCTATTCCACGTGGATGAGAGAGAATACACAAAGTGGACTCGCTAGCGACTCGGTAAGCACTAGGGTAAGACTACCCGGAGTGGTACTCTAAAACGATACTCTAAAGGTTTAGAGTATAAATATAAAGTAAAAATTGTTGTACTGTGTACTCTAAAACGATACTCTATTATTTCTCTCACTCTATATTTAGAGTGGTACAGTGCTTACTCTATACTCTATAGTGACGGGCCCCACTAGCTAAACAAAGGAAAAAATATTATAACTCACAAACCAAAAATCCAAATTAAATTTCGATTGCACCATTAAATTCGTCTCAACAAATCCTTCAAAACTAGATCACACGTGGATATATTTAGATAAAGTGACAAGTATGTCCCACAGTAGATAAAGTGGATAGAGGATGATATAAAGGATGGATGAGTGCGGGAGAATTGAGTATAAGACTACCCGCACTCATGGACCTCTATATTCATCCTCTATTCATCCTAGTCAGCAAGATTCTCTCCTCTATACTCAACTCTCCCGCAACCATCCATCCTCTATATCATCCTCTATCCACTCTATCCACTGTGGGACCCACTTATCACTTTATCTAAATATATCCATGTGTGATCTAGTTTTGAAGGATTTATTGAGACAAATTTAATGGTGAAATCAAAATTTAATTTGGATTTTTGGTTTGTGAGTTATAGCATTTTTTCCTTTGTTTAGCTAGTGGGGTCTGCCATTGTAGAGTATAGAGTAAGCACAGTACCACTCTAAATATAGAGTGAGAGAAAGGATAGAGTATTGTTTTAGAGTACCCAGTGCGGCAATTTTTACTCTATATTCATACTCTAAAGTTTTAGAGTATCGTTTTAGAGCACCCACTGCGGGTAGTCTAAAGGAGAGAATCTTGCTGACTAGGACGTATAGAGGATGAATATAGAGGTCCATGAGTGCGGGTAAGCACTAGGCTCGCACGGAAACGAAAAGCTGACAGTCACTGATGCCTGCTCTCTTTTCGCCCATCATGCATGCGCAGCGATTCCTACCAGCCCTTGCTTAGGCCTGGTTTAGATGGCCGATTCAGGGGCATCCTAAATTACTGTGCTGCACTGTGATGTACTGTAGTAATTTTGTTTTTATTTGGTAATAATTGTCCAAACATTGATTAATTAGGTTCAAAATGTTCGTCTCGCAAAGTACAACAAAACTGTACAATTAGTTTTTGATTTCATCTACATTTAGTACTCCATACATATGCCGACATTTTGATGTAATGGAGAATCTTATTTTTGCATAGTAGAATTTGGGGGTGAATTTAGGCATCTAAACAAGGCCTTAGTTTCAGCGGGGAAAGTCCTCGAATGTCACGTTGGCTGTCACACGAGGATGTCACAGGGGGTGTATAAATACTAATAAAAAACAAGTTATAGAATCCATCAGTAAACCGTGAGACGAATTTATTAAGCCTAATTAATCTGTCATTAGCACATGTGTTACTGTAGCACCACATTGTCAAATCATGGACTAATTAAAAGATTCATCTCGCAAAGTAGTCGTAATCTATGTAATTAATTATTTTTTAGTCTATATTTAATATTTCATATATGTGTCAAACATTCGATGAGATAGAGCGTAAATTTTTGAGGTTTCTTTGCGCTCTTCTCGCTATCGATTTGAAGGGGTCCATGGGGGACGCCCTTAGCTCCAAATTCTTGTTAGGTAAGACTAGCTAGGCAGGATCGCTTTTCCATAGAATAATCATCCACACACGGCCCCTTCCTACATCTATCTATATCTAAAAAAAATTAAGGGAGTGTTTAGTTCTCACCTAAAAATTTTTCATCCCATCACATCGAATGTTTAGACACATGTATGAAGTACTAAATGTAGACGAAAAAATTAATTACACAATTTGGTTGGAAATCACGAGACGAATCTTTTAAGCTTAATTAGTCCATGATTAGCCTTAAGTGCTACAGTAACACACATGTGCTAATGACGTCTTAAATAGACTTAATAAATTCGTCTCGCGGTTTCCAGACGAGTTATGTAATTAGTTTTTTTTATTAGTATCCGAAAACCTCTTTCAACATCCCATAAATCATCCGATATCACACAAAAACTTTTCACCTGGCTACTAAACACCAGCTAGCTAACATAATGATGCAGCAGCCGCTCCTAATTTAGAGGGGCAATCTCGCCTTCTCAGCTAACGAACACGTGATGTGCCCCGCCGGTCCCCCAGCTACCTCGCTCCCTTACCCAAAAAAAAAAAGTACACACGATGGCTGCCGGGTGCTGCTCGCTGCCGCCATCTACCTTTTATATAAGGCAAACGTTCACAACTGGCTTCCCTCGTCTTGAAAATTCATCGTCCTTCCTCGCTCCCCAACCATTGACTTCGTTCTTCGATTTCTTCTTCTCCTCTCTTCGACCATCGATCAAGGACGCACACACAAATTGTCGTGGGCACGCGTGCAGGCGGCGGCCACCGTGCAAGCCGACGACGGCATGGAGAAGAGCACTGCAGGCGGCGCTAGTGGCGGAGAGGCGGCGGAGGAGGCGAAGGTGCCTCTGCTGCAGCCACGGGCGGCGGCGGCGGTGCCGGAGGAGCACCACCACCACCATGGAGGAGTAGGAGGAGGAGGAGACAGCAAGGCGGCGGAGGAGGAGGAGGAAAGGGAGGCGGTGGCGGTGGCGGAGACGGAGTGGTCGTCGCTGCCGCTGCGGCGGCGCGCGTGGGAGGAGAACAAGAAGCTGTGGGTGGTGGCGGGCCCGTCCATCTTCACTCGCTTCGCCTCGTTCGGCGTCACCATCATCAGCCAGGCCTTCATCGGCCACATCGGCGCCACCGAGCTCGCCGCCTACGCGCTCGTCTCCACCGTCCTCATGAGGTTCAGCAACGGCATCCTGGTACGTATACATGCGTGCTAACAATCCATTCCTTCTTGATTCTTGTTCAAATCTATATACGCACGTCCTCATGATTCCAGCTGTTGCGCCAAACACTCCTCTCTTAATGTCCGCTAAAGAGAAAGACAGAAAAAGCACAACTCATGTTGTGGATCTACATGCATGCATGATTCATCAGCTAGCAATTCTAGCTCTGTTAGCTCTGTCAGGCCACACACAGTTGCAATCATTTGAATAAAATTCGCCACCAGCTCGTATCGATCGCAACAGATTCGTGTTCCATTTGCTCTGTTCTTCTTCTTCCCTCTTGCCGCGCGTCGGCGAAGGAAATGGCGACTGACGACTCCATCCCAACCAGTCCCCGTCGTCGATTGAAAAGTCAGTGTCCTGCGAGCACCAAAGTCATGGTAGAAAATGCATGTGGTGAACAGAACTCCAGCAGTAATAGCAAGACTTCAACTCTTGACCGGCACAAACACTTCTCCCTCTTTTTCTTTTCTCTCTGTGTGTGTGTGTCACCGTCGACCAAAAAGCAACCTGTCAAAACATAATTAGCAGCTCAAAACAACATCATCTCAATTGGGTACACCAATGTAACAGTCTACTACTATCTGCTTCAGTAACTAACCGTGACGACATTACCGTCATGACGACGAACCACTACTGCAGCTGGGCATGGCGAGCGCGCTGGAGACGCTATGCGGGCAATCCTACGGCGCGAAGCAGTACCACATGCTGGGGATCTACCTGCAGCGGTCGTGGATCATCCTCTTCGCGTGCGCCGTCGTGCTGCTGCCCGTCTACCTATTCACAGAGCCACTGCTGGTGGTGCTGGGGCAGGACCCGGAGATCTCGGCGGTGGCGGGGACCATCTCGCTGTGGTACATCCCCGTCATGTTCTCCTACGTCTGGGCATTCACGCTGCAGATGTACCTGCAGGCGCAGAGCAAGAACATGATCATCACCTACCTCGCCGTGCTCAACCTCGGCCTCCACCTCGTCCTGTCATGGCTCATGACCGTCAGGTTGCACCTTGGACTCGCCGGGGTCATGGGGTCCATGGTCATCGCCATGTGGATCCCCGTGTTTGGGCAGCTCGCCTTCGTCTTCTTCGGCGGCTGCCCTCTCACGTGGACGGGCTTCTCGTCCACTGCGTTCGCTGACCTAGGTGCCATCATCAAACTCTCGCTATCTTCTGGTGTCATGCTCTGGTAAGCCAGCATTAATGTTTCAGTACGCGCATAAGTTTCATTCAGATAAGAAGAACACTCTGGAATTATCAAGATTGTCATGATATAATAATACATATATTCAGTCAATTCTCTGCTTTGCTGTTTCAGTTTGGAACTGTGGTACAACACCATATTGGTGCTCCTCACAGGATACATGAAGAACGCAGAGATTGCACTTGATGCCCTTTCGATATGGTAATGTTCAGATCACTCTGCACTTCACTTGGTAGCTGTCATTCCTACTTTAGTCTTTCCACCATAATTGGCTGCATGTCATTGTACTGGTCATGATATTCCCTTTGTGGTCACAAACAGCATAACTAAGGGGTGCTGTACCTATTTACTAAATGTGCAGCCTTAATATCAACGGTTGGGAGATGATGGTTTCTATCGGCTTTTTGGCTGCAGCAGGGTACATAATCACTTCAGCTTTAGCCTTTTATTCATTTATTTATGTTGGACTTTCCACAGTTTTGAAGTTAACGCAATGTATCTTCAGAGTGCGAGTGGCAAATGAGCTTGGAGCTGGAAGTGCAAGAAGGGCCAAGTTCGCGATTTACAATGTCGTCATCATTTCTTCCTCGATAGGATTTGTGTTGTTTGTGCTCTTCCTTTTCTTCCGTGGAAACCTTGCCTACATATTTACTGAAAGTCAAGCGGTAGCTAAAGCAGTCGCCGACCTTTCGCCTCTGCTAGCCTTCTCCATATTGTTGAACAGTGTTCAGCCAGTGCTATCAGGTATCCTTCTCGGTTCTACTGATGATAGAGACTGCTACACTGTACAACCTTGTTTTGTTGACACTAAAACATCATTTCATCATCTATAGGTGTCGCAGTTGGTGCGGGCTGGCAAAGTGTAGTCGCGTACGTTAACGTTACATCATACTACCTGATTGGCATTCCTCTTGGAGCAGTCCTGGGCTATGTGATGGGGCTTCATGTAAAGGTGAGACGTAGAGTCTGGTATTTACCATTGTGTCTAGTGCAATCCCGGCTTTAAGTTGTTCCTCACTCTTCTTGGCGGTTCAACGTATCAACAACAGGGCATTTGGATCAGAATGCTGCTCGGAACACTAGTCCAAACTATTGTGCTTCTCTTCATAACATTAAGGACCGACTGGGAAAAACAGGTTTGCCCAGTGTTGTGCTTAACAAATTGCAATATTCACAGAATACGTGGACAGCTACAAGGGGCACAATATGCTGAATTATTCTGAACCCCCTATCTGCAGGTGGTGACTGCTCAAGAGAGACTGAAGAAATGGTACATGGAAGAGAACAGAAGAATGCAGGCCTCGAGGAGAAATCCTTGAACTGGCCCTGCTTTGCAGGTTGTTAATTGACACATTTACTAGGCACCTTGATTCTATTCACCATCTCAAGATCAAAATGAGGGCATTCCAGATTGTGTGCTCCTCAAGCCAAGCAATGGAAGGCACTATCAGCAGCAGTAGAAAAAAAAATATTGTGTTATTGGCCAGTGGCAGGGCATATGTGAGAGAGCCTATGTTGGCTAAGTCAGAGTTTGACTCAATTTTGTGCGTATGCTAATGTTCTCATCAGAGCAGTGGTTGAGGTTTGGGCTATCCATAACTGACTGTATCTGTAAATTTTCTTATAATTAGTTGGCGTTGGGCATGTGAATCCATTGAGCTCTTGTTCTAGTTTACCTACCTTTTGTTGACTTCAAATCAGTAATCCTACTTATTTCGGCCAAACGAAATGGATGAGCATGGTGTGCATAGGTTATTTGTTTTGCAATCTGGCACTCCAGTGTTGATTTCAAATGGAATCGGATCATTTTTTTTACATAGTAGTAGTAGAACTCACAACTGCACGGCACTGTGATTCAGTCCGAGACAGAATGAGGCAATGAGCAAGCAAAATCGAATGCGAGATAGGAGGGCATGAGAGGACAGTGGGGGAGAGGGGAGGAGACGAACCCAGGTGAACCGCCGGCTCGTCCGCTAACGTCGCCGGAGCGTTGCCTACTCCCCTCCTCGATTTCACCCGTGGCTGCAGATCGACGCCCGTCCGCCGGTGTCTAGGGCTCATCCGCCGCCGCCGCCGCAAGCAGGAAGCGACGGCAAGCTTGTCACGCGTCGATCTGCCGTAAAAAAAAACTGAGTCTATGATGAACTGACAACATGGTCCCACGCTTCTAGTGGTGGCTGATTCAGCAGGGTCCACACTTTGGGCCCACACGCCAGGGAGAGAAGCAGGAGCTCCGGTAGTGCGAGTACCACCCACACGAACACATCACCACCTCTCCCTTTCCGTCGCGTCACAGGCCACGCGGGCGGCGGCGGAGGCTTCCGTGCGGGCTCTTGCCGGATTCAGCGGCCAGTTGAGGTGCCCCGGTTCCAGCCGTCCCTACATAGGCCCTGCTTTCCTCTCGAACGAATCCAAGTTGCGCAAATGCCGACGCCGGTGAAGTCGGTGCTCCCCGTGGTGCTCCTCGGCTGCGGCGGCGTCGGCCGCTACCTCCTCCGCCACATCGTCTCCTGCCGTCCCCTCCAGGTATCGCTCCTCTCCTTCCCCGTGTCCGCGGGTACGTCTGATCGATGCGGCGATCACTGATTCACTGGCTGTGGCTGACGATAGGGCGTGGCCATCCGGGTGGTGGGCGTCGCCGATAGCTCCTCCCTGCTCGTCGCCAAAGATGTCCACTCCACCGGCCTCGATGACGCGCTCCTCACCCAGCTCTGCGCCGCCAAGTCCGCCGGCTCTCCCCTCTCCTCCCTGCTCGTCCAAGGTAGACAGATGTTCCCCCATTTGATTTTGCCCATTTTCCGATGTCCGCGCTCCATCGTTTTCGTTGACATGTAGGATGATAGATATGCTTGGATGTGCAATTTCAGGGCACTGTCAGCTGTTCAAGAACCCTGAGGCCAGGGGCAAAGTCATAGACGCCGCTACCACACTTGGAAGAACAACTGGTTCGTGGTTCTGTGCTCAATTGCACATACATCTTCTGATCTTCCAATCAGTAGAGCATAAAAAAGCTTACATCCTTGGTGTTTTGTCTATGATAAATTTCAGTTGTATTTCTGATTTTAACACATTTCATCATTACACGCCTATTCTCAGGTCTGGTGCTAGTTGACTGTTCTGCTACTTATGACACTGTTAGTCTGCTGAAAGATGCCGTGGATCATGGATGCTGTATTGTGTTGGCAAACAAGAAACCTCTTACCGGTGCTTATGTAATACTATTTGACTTACTCTTATCTGATAATAGTCTTTCCTAATGCTGGAATCGCACTGTCTCATGTTGTTCAACAAAGAGTAGCTATCTGATTAGTTAACAAATACATTTGTTGCTGTCGCAGGAGGATTTTCAGAAGTTGGTCTCCAACTTCCGTCGGATAAGATTTGAATCTACTGTATGTTTGTGTTTGGTTTTTTTTGTTTCCAGTTTGATGCTTGTACATTTGTGCAAACTGCTGCTTTGCATTTGTTCTAACTACTGCTGTCCATGACCAAAGTTTTGCTGTTATGGTTTATATCTCATAACCGTGCCTTTAAAACGTTGAATAATGCACTGGTGCATAAATAAGTTAGCTACACTGTTGCAATTCCATCATTTCAATCTTTGCATTGAGTTAATTTGTACTGGTTCGTAACATTTGCTTGACATCAGAAGATAACAAACATATACATGATAGGAGTCAGGACATACATATAAGACAATTTCACGTTTTTCTCTCCTTTATGGTGTTTTAACTTTCACTTAGGTTATACTTTCAGGTTGGAGCAGGTTTGCCTGTGATAGCTTCTGTAACCCGTATTATTGCATCTGGAGATCCTATTTCTCGTATTGTTGGCAGCTTGAGTGGTATGCAATTATTAGTCTTTTGTGTAAATTGTCACAGTTTTATAAATAAATTATCACAAGTTTTTTCCTTCATATGGATTTGTAGGTACACTTGGGTATGTGATGAGTGAGCTTGAGGACGGAAAGAAATTTAGTGAAGTCGTAAAAAATGCCAAGTCTCTTGGCTATACAGAACCAGGTCTTGCACATATCTTTTGATATATTTTCATCGCAATTGTTATATGTGTCAATTTCTAGTACATCTTGTTTTTGAGGCAGAGCTCAAACAGAAAACTCTACTAATATGAATGATCTAAGCACTAGAAACACAACCGTATTACTTATTGCTTTACATGTTTGCAATATGTATTTATTGAAGTGTTTATTTTTGCCAGATCCACGTGATGATCTTGGTGGAATGGATGTGGCTAGAAAGGTTAGATACCTCACAGTTTCGCATTCAATAAATTGTATTCTGTTTTCTGTTTCTTTTCCTTGCCTGTGTATTGCATGAACTGGTGCAGTGTTGAGTTTATTTGTGTCCTACTAGAATTTGATGTGAAAATCATGTAAACATAAACATTATCAAAAAACTCGGCCGGTAGGGGAAAGACCGCCCCCACGGTGTTGTACTTAAGATAGAAACCTCAGTACCCCGGACCGAGAAACCCCCCGAACCCTGGCCCCGCCCCGACACTAGGGGCGGACACCGTGGGGACCGTTACCTGGGCCGGGACACGGCCGGGGCTCCGTTGCCACCTTGGGCCGGGCCACCGTTACCAGTATCACCGTTGCCACAAGCCGGACGGGCCGCCACCGCTAGCGCTTTGGCACACGGGACCAGCGAGGGGGATTTTTTAACCCTCAGGCGAAATTCGCTCCCACTGGGAGTCGAACCTGCGACCTGAGGGAGTGCCGCCGGAGTGCAGACCATTATCACAAACTGGTCCACCTGTTGAGGTAGGTTGTGTTGTCCAGTGTTCATATTCTCATTTAATACCTTCATTTTGAATGCAGGCGTTGATCCTGGCTAGGCTTCTGGGGCAACAGATAAGCATGGAGAATATCAATGTATGCCTGTCTGTACTATTTCTTGAGAAGTTGACGTTATTATTTTATATTTGATAACTTGTTATATAGACATGGTGCTCTGTGCACTGGGTGATATTTTAACTGTTATAGCTTATAGATGTGGGTGTGCTACTTCGCTGTTAGTTCACTGCTAACAATAATCAAGTAATTTCTGGGCAAAGTAATCCTGTTCACATATTGTAGTTGTGGAAGGTCTGCCTCCTGTTTATTTGAATGATTACATGGAGCCATCTTTTAGGCTTGTGTTCTGTTTTACCGAGGCATAGATTGACTTGTCTTAATTTGTTACATCAATTGTACACTAATATGCTAAATCTGTAAGAGTAGACTAATAGTCCCCCAAACTTGTAAAGCTGTCGTATAGCTGATTGATTGCACCACCTGTTTCTTGTGGTAGCTGCCAGTTTGATTCTTTTATATGTCATGAAAGCTTTTCTTTTGACTTTATATGATGTGAGGGAGCTATTAATTTGAGTATTTTAATGCCAAAATCAACGGTTACTTTTAATTCCTTTCTCTTATACAAAGCTACATCATTAATTTTATTGCCTATATAGTCAGTGACTCAGTTACACTGAAGATTTTGTATTTCTCTTTGCCTCAGGTTGAGAGTTTATATCCTAGTGAATTAGGACCTGATGCAGTGTCCACAAAAGACTTCCTTGAAAGTGGTTTAGTGCAACTTGACAAGAGCATGGAAGAAAGAGTCAAAGCAGCATCTTCGAGAGGAAACGTTCTTCGCTACGTCTGTGAGATTGAAAGCACAGGGTATGCATCCAGCCTAGGCCCTGGTGTGATAGTACTGTGCAATATCCATTAGCATAAAAAAAATCAATCTTTCTTGGTTTATTGATATTGTCATTGTTCCAAAATCTCGTTGTCGGCCACTTGTTTACTAGTTTGGAACTTCTTTCTGGCTGGTTTTCAATCTTTCTATTGTCTAACGCCTCAGTTTGCAGGTGCCAAGTAGGCCTTAAAGAGCTCCCAAAGGATTCTGCGCTGGGTAGATTGAGGGGAAGTGACAATGTGGTAATGTCACACTTCTTTCTCTTATTTTCTCTCCCTTCGTTTGATCTTCCTTTATGTCACCAGACTGTTGGTTCCTATTCATAGGGAGCAAACATGTTTTATCATGAATGTCTTTACGAGCACAATCTCACTCTAGAAAATACTTTTTCTCCTCTCATCGATTTTTACCCCAAAAAAATGTTTTCTGTGCTGCGATCAGGTGGAGATATACAGCAGATGTTACCAGAGCTCCCCTCTGGTGATCCAGGGCGCAGGAGCTGGCAACGACACCACTGCCGCTGGCGTCCTTGCTGATATAATTGATCTCCAAGACCTCTTCCTGACGACGACGGCATGATCGTTGATTGGCATCCAACATCCAACACCTTCTTGATTCTTGCAAGGCTGCACCAGGGCGTTTGGTACTCTGATCGGTGGTACTGTCTGTCCGTCAGGGACTCGCGTGCGCTTTTGGTTCACTTCAGTCGTGTGTGCATTTGGTTCCTTCAGCCGCTCAACTGTACGGGATTGTTGTCAAGCTGAGACACGTCTGACATTCGAATAGGATTTGAATTTTGAGCAGGCATGTGGGGGGTTTCTTTACAGTTTACATAGAGGAAAGCTTTGTTTCAGTGAAATAATGGTCATGTTCATCTGGCTTATAATCCGTCTTATTCAGCTTGTTTTTTCAGCCGGAACAGTATTTTTCTCTCACAAAAAATCAGCCAACAGTGTTTTTCAGCCGGTTTATAATTCCAGCCGAACGAGGCCAATGTCGCGGTCTCTACATTAAACAGTCAGAGTGATGTTGCTGCTATCTGATAGTGAATTAGTGATAGACTTTTGATTCGAGCAATTCTGGTTCTGGATGATGAAATCGTGGCCAGACCCTATAAGCTGTACTTTTTCAATCAATGAACAGTGTTTTTCTTTCACGATAAATTAGCGAACGGTACTTTCAGCCATGACTTTTCAGCCAAATAAACAGGTCTACGCCATCGTGTGCACGATTCTACGGACTTGCAGAGCAACTGACCATTGTCTTCGCAGCCGGCAGCCGGCCGGCGGACAGACAGCGGCGCTTTTGCCGTTGCCACCGCTGCCCCGCACAGGTGCGGTGCAGTGCAGGGAAGCCCTGGCAGGTGGGGCCTTATGGTGGTTGGTGGGCCCCACCTCTCTGGAGCACGTTAACGTTTCCCGTCCCCGCGGCCCGGGGAGCGAGATGAAAATTTGAAAGTGGGAGGAAGCCGACCACCCCAAATCCATCCTCGTTGCTCCTGCTCCTCTTGTCGGCAGGCCGCCAATCAACCCGATCGATCCAGTCCGCCGATGGCCGCCGCCGCCGCCGCCGAGGATGCGAAGGAGAAGGAGCTCCTGTCGTCGGTGGTGGGCGACATCCGGAGCTACTCCGGCTCCGACCCTCTCCGCCCGTGGCTCCGGTACGGCACCCGCACCCACCGCTCTTCTTTCCTTCCTTGCCTGTTCTCGGCCTCCCCGCATCGCTTCCTTCGCCCCGCCGATCGGTTGATCCGCCCGCCCGCTGTCTGCTAGGGGGATGCGGAAGATGGAGTGGGTGCTGCCGCCGGCGACGCTGCGGGAGAAGCTGCCCAGGTTCCTCCAGAAGTGCGCCCAGGAGTTCGAGGACGACGCTCGCTTTCGCGACGACCCACGGTACATCCGCGTCTGGATCCAGCTGGTCAGCCACCACACTAGCCAACTTTAATCTTCCCTTGTTGCTGCTCACTTCTTGTGCTTCACTCGGGATCGATCGAGAGGTGACGGCGGTTGATGATAATTCGATGGCGATGGGGGCTTTGTGGGTTTTAGGAGCGAACTCCAGAATCTGCACCTGTTCAATCAATTGAATTTTCTGTCTGATGCATATGTATTGACATCAAGATACTGCTTTTTGTTAGCTAGATCATACCGTAGAGTGTAGATCTCATCATATCTTAGTGTGAATGTTGTCCTCGAGTAAAACAGTGCCTCACTGGAAATTTGTAATGTAAATAGTGCTACGGTGGCTCTTGAGGAAATGGGTAAACCATATTCAGCTTGATTTCTTTTTGGATCCCTTGTTATTGTTATAATAAATGATCTTGTTAGGTTTTTTTTCTAAATCCTGTAGATGGACTACGTGACGGATGCAAAGCCATTGCTCAAGAAGATGGAGAGGAATGGAATAGGCCTCAAAAGAGCTTCATTCTATATGGCTTATGATATTATGAGAAGCACAAGAGGTTCAATCATGCAGAGAAGATGTACCATTTGGGAATCCAGAAGTAAGCTAAGCTCTTAATACCCCCACTACCAAGCCAACCCACCCACTTCTTTTTTATTTTAACTGGACACCACACATCTGCTATTAGAACTGTTATTGTTGTGCAAGCTCAATACGCCGCCAACCTGAACAACTCTGTCAAAAACAGTAGTGCACGGTTATGCAATACTGAACAATTTAGTCGATTAGATAAGAAGGATTACGAATGACACTTCATGTTAAAATAGATCTCAGTTTGTAGTTCCTTTGAGAGGAAAGCTGGTTTCTTACTGAAATGTTTAATAGCCTTGCAGAGCCTATTGGGGAGTTGCACAGAGCACATGAACAGTTTGATTTTCGCATGGAATCATACAAGAGGAAAGATAAAGTATAACTCTCATTTCATTTGTTACTTCAGTTTAGATCATGGCCAATGTTGGGTTTGTTGACATCCATTCCTTACTTTATTCATGCGCTTTAACTGCAGGAAAGAATGCCTAGGAAAGCTGGGTCTAGTGCTACATCTATGAACCAAGTCAAAGGTAGGCCTGTGTAGAGAGGGGTACACATATCAGTTCTTATTGTAACCGATGTTGCCTTTGACATTTATATCTCTATTAAAATCTTATTGACCAATCTTTCCCCGCAAAAAAAGAAGCATTATTTTCTTGTCAATCCATAGCTAGAACTTTCCTTTGCAAACTCATTTTCTGATTTAGTTGACACAAAACTATAATGGGTGATTCCTTTCTCAAAATAGAAGCATGCTTCTGCTTGCAGATCCGCACCTCGAACTTCCTTTTTCAAAGCACATTTTCTGATTTTATTTACACACAGTTATAACGGGTGATTTTCCCAGTGGTACCTTACTGGCCCTTTGAATATGTTGCAGGTGAAAGCAGAAACGGTAAAGAACTGAAATCCAATACAAAGCAAACGTCAGGAAGTAGTTCTAATCCTTCATTAGGCTCTTATCCTCCATTAGGGCCAGCTAAAGTTGGTATGCTCTCCAGAGGAAACTCAGGAGCAAACAAGAATTTGTCCCGTTGTAATAGTGACGACACTGTAGTTGTACGGTTCATAGGCTCTGCTTTGGTTGGGAAGTCAGAGACTGAAGACGCCTGTCACCATGGCCTAGTTGAGCCAACTATAAACACTAAGGAGGCTTTGGATGCCATCAATAGCATGTTTATGGAGCCACTGGAACCTGAAACTATTCTCAAGAGACGATCAAAGCACAATAACCCAAATCATAATCAGCAAACAAGTGCATTTGATATCTTTGTTGATGAAGATGAACCTAGTGGCAATGATACAAACATGCTACAGAACAATAGCATGAAGCAGGGCCATACAAAATTGAGTCAGCAAACAAGAGGATTTGAGATCTTTGTTGATGAGGATGGTCCTAATGGCAACGACCAAAATGGAACGCAAAACAGGAACTCTAGAAAGGAAAACATGAAGTTAAATCAGGAAGAAAGTGGGTTTGAGATCTTTGTTGATGAGGATTGCCCTAATGGCAATGACCAAAATGCGGGGCAAAACAGGAATTGTGGGAAGGAAAACATGAAGTTAAATCAGGAAAGAAGTAGGTTTGAAATCTTTGTTGATGAAAATGAGGCTAATGGCACTGTCCAGAATGCTATGTGCTACAAGAGTAATAGGTGTCCTCCAAGACCATTATCTGATTCATCTAGGCATCAAGGCGAAAGTGACTTCCAGAAGCCATTTGTTGGAGGGTTTGCAATATTGCCAGATGATGAAGAACAATGTGAGGAAAGTTATGGTGGTGCTAATATAACTTCCAGAACTGTGCAGCCTACTCATGATACCAGTACTTTGCTCTGTCCAGTTCAAGGTAATTCAGGAACAAGGAATCGTGAAGGTCCTCATCCTGTGACTTCTGGGATTCGAGAAGACACTGTCATTCGTAGGTTTGTTGGTTCCACTATTGATGATGAGCCTAAGGTGGAAAATGCATGCTACCATGGGTTAGTTGATCCAACTGTCAATCTAAAGGAAGCAATGGATGATATAAACAACATGTTTGGAGAACCACTGAACTTCAAGGGTGAAAGAACAAAGAGGAAAACTAATGCACAGTCAGATGGAAAAGTAGCTCCAGTTTCTGGTTTCTCCATATTAGCTGATGATGACCTAAAAGAGAACTCCACCAGCAAAGCCAGCCAGAGTAATTCCTGCAAATTTGGGGATGAGAACGGTCTATTTGAACCCACAATCACCACTCGTGATGTCATGGCAGAGATCAACTATATGTTTGGAATGCCACTAGACTTGTAAGATGCATGTTTAGAGTGAACTGAATAACTCAACTGCTAGTTGGACAACTGCTTTCACCTTTCAACTCTCCCCTTGAGAAATGTGCAGTCTTGCTGATGCGAAGAGCATGGAATCAGTTCCCTTATTTGGTGCATAGATGGTGAGCATTTTCTTAAATTGTGGTCAAATATTTATTGTTCACATTGATCAATCTTTAATGTGGTATGTGTCTAATTTTGCCATTAAATTAAGTTGTCTAAAATATAACTATAAAATTGCTGCTTTGTTTTTGCTAGTTATATTTCTTTAACGATTACTCTTAAAATATTATGTGATTTGGTGATTGTTGGTGTGAAACCTTACAACTGCACTGCTTCTCCTGGCATAGGTGGAGATCACAACAGAATGTTAGGATTCTCAGGTCGTTCAGCCGCAGAGAACTGCCGAATATACCACTTCTTGTGGAGTTGCCACTTGCAACTTTTAGAATTTATCTTCTCAAAAGTGAAGGCCACCAGGTGATTCCTGTTGTGCTGTCACATAACGCCGACATAGTGATTTTGGCTTACATGTTGGCTCAATTTTTTTTTCTTTTTTTTGTGCTGAAAAAACTGAGACCTGTGTATTTGATGGAAATTGTAGCAAGCATGGGTGCATATTGTTGCTCTGTTCATCGTGCTCATAAAAAAACCCATTGTCTGATGTCCATTTTAATTGTTTCGACCATTCTAGCATCTCAGCATGATTTAGCAGATTTAGCAAGACCAGCAAGACAATCTTGCAATCTTGGAGGTAGAGACAAACATCAGATTTAGCAGATAAGTGTTGCATCGTATATGTACAGCTTCAACAGGCATCAAAATCAGAGGACTGAAGATGACGACAACGGTCTAACTGAAAGCCTGAAACCTAACGGCCGATGCTGAGCTGCGCCAGGCGCGCGGCGATGTCCACCCCGCCGGGCGCCGGCGCGGCCTCGTCCCTCGCGACGCGCAGCCCCGCCAGCCTCTCGGCGATGCCATCGACCGCCGCGGCGGGGCTCACCATCGTCGACGACGGGGAGGCGGAGATGGCCCCGCAGACGGCGGCGCACGCGGCCTCGTCGGCGAAGCAGAGCGCGAACTCGGCGCCGGACTCGGGCTCCGCCCACGACAGCGTCGCGCCGTCCAGCCTCTCGAAGGCGTCGCCGGGGAGGATCGGGTACACCAACACGATGCGTCCCCGCGGCTGCGGCTGCTGCTGGCACTGCTGGCCGTCGGCGTTGGGGCCCGCCGCGTACAGGACCAGCGACTGCCCCTGCGGACGGAGGAACGTGACGGCGGCGTAGGCGGCGCCGAGATTGCTCCAGTGGGCGCCGCCGTCGCCGGGGAGGTGGAGGACCTGCACGGGGTATGCGCCGCCGCTCGCCATCCGACTGGTTCAATCTTGGGGGTAGGACGGCGGAAAGGAGCAGGGGAAAGGTTGTGGTCTTTTGTGTGATAGTACCAAATTAGCAAAATTTGTAGTTCATTTTACTGTACATCGAGATATAATATATGTCTGGATAGAAGCAAATTTTATGAACTAAAAAAGTTAAAACAATTTATAATTTAGAATAGAGAGAGTAGTTAAATTTAACCCGTCAAACCTGGAATTAATAATTAGAATAACCAAATCATGAGCAACCACAAACTCTTTAAATTTCGTACATTCCTTTTAACCAACGTGGCTACTTGTTTGTTTGCTAATGAAAAACATGTAATAGACACGGTCGTGAAAAAAACACATTTTCTACATTTCAGTCGTCTGGTTTTGGGCTACATTCAGGTGACGCACCGTGATTTCCTCTTCCCTGCACATGTCTTTCTTCTCTTTGGCGTGACGTGGACGGCAGAGGCAGGGACGACGGGCTTTTAGAGATCTTTGGCGATCTTAGACAAAGAAGGGGCCTAGGGGCAGGCGGCCGGATAAGTAGTGATGGCGGGTTGGATGGTGGGGAACCGCAACCGCCAAGGGGGCGGGGTAGGACTCATCGGATGGGAAGTGTTGGCGGTGGGGGTGAGGGCTCGACAATGGATTCACGGGTTGGGATTAGGGGAGGGCGGGGTCGGCCCGGTGGCTGCGGTTGGTGGGCAGTGCGGCGGCGGCGGGACAGTCACTGGTCGAGGCAGCCAAAGAGGTCGACGGCGGGAGCTGGCTGGTGCGGACGCGAGGATGAAGAGAAACAGTGCGCGGATTGGGATTAGGGAGGACGGGGTTGGTGCGATGGCATCGGTTCGTGGACGTCGCGGCGATGGCGGTGTGGGAGCCGCTGGCCGGGGCGGCGGGGGAGGTCGGCAGTAGGAGCTCGTTAGTGCGGTTGCGTGAGGAAGGAGCTGAATAGTGCGAGATCTAATCTGGAGTGTTCGTTTTGTATGCAATAGCCGTCGATCGTCGCCTGAAAAGAACACAAAAATCAGACGCTTGAAGAATAGCAATTCCTCCGCCCCCACAAAAAGGAATTACTAGCGCCCGGACATCTGGAGAAGATGAGCGCGTCCGGACGCCTCGTGCATACTGCTGCCCAGCCCATCTGCCCGCGCCTGCCATTGCGCCATATCACTACTGCACGCACACGTACGCCCCCCCATCTGCCTCGCCCCACCCCGTCCACCTCGCCCTGCCCTGCATGCGCACCTTGGCTGCGCCTACCACTCCTTCCCCTGACCCCTCCTCTCCCCGCTCGGGCGGGACCCGAGAGCCCAAATGAGGACGAGCACGCCCCGTCCGTAGGACCCCAAGCACGGCGTGCGCCCCATTTGTCGCCCCCCGGCTCACCGCACCTTCCCAGTGCTCGAGCCATGCCTCATGACTCTCTGAGCATACCTCTCAAACACGAAACACTTGCAACATGAAACACTTGAGTGCAATACAAGTCTGAAGAAGATAAAACATTTGGAACGTACACTTGCAACATATGTGTCAAACATATGCAACATTCATATAAAACATTTGCAACATGAAAACACTTACTGCAACATAAGAATAAAACAACTGAAATATTTGGAACGTACTCTTGCAACATATGTGTAAAACATATGCAACATCCAGATCAAAACGCTTGCAACATAGTCTAAAAACAGATGAAACACTTTGAACAAACGCCTGCAACATGTCTCTGAAACACTTGCAACATACCTCTAAAATATTTGAAACACTTGAAACATACGTTCGCAACATGCACTTTCAGTGCAACATTTCCTTGTTGCTTGGGAACAGAGGCTCATCGGCGTGTCGAGTTCACCGGTGTAGAGCTCGCCAGTGGTGCGAAACTCGCTGCTCTGGTGGAGAAGGCCACGACAGGTCCCGTGGAGAAGGCTGCGGTGGGTCCGTGCGCCGGAGAAGATCACGGCGAGCGGGAGGTGCAGTGGAGAGGGAGGAAGACGGGTTGCCGTGCTCTGGTGCGGAGGAGATGCCATTCAGCAGAGTGGAGGCGCGATGGAGAGAGAGGCGCGGTGGAGAGCGCCGTCGCCGAGGCGCCGCGGTGGAGCGCAGTCGCGGAGAGCTGTCGCGGCACTGCGGTGAGGTGTGTTTTTTTTCTTTCTTTTTAGAACGGTTGGTGGCGAGTGGATGAGGAGATAAGAGGCGGTCGTTGGGTTGTGTCGCGGGCCACCATCGGCACGGTCCGGGCCCTATAAATAGAAATGGCTACTTGTTTGCGGTTCCTGACCTGTACCTAAGAAGAATGGCTTCTCATAAGGGCGGCACCTGTGCCTCGTTCGTGGTTTTGCAGGACCAAAAAAAAGGAGTGAAGAAAAAAACCAGCACAGTAACTTTGCAATTGCCTTTCTCGGTTATTAGAGGAGTGGTAACAATTAAATATACCAACCAACAAAAGTTGGAATTAGTCATTTCGATCAAATGAGTCTTCTTGAAGAAACAATGCATGAAGGAGGGTTGTTAGCCTTGGCATACCACTGTTGATGCATTATTTCTTACACGAACATTATTATTTGCTACTCTGATTTAATAAAGAAGACTAGAAATTACTCTATGACACATAACACAATTCTATGGCCTATGGGTGCCCAGCCCGATGAAGATGCAACACAATTGGAAGGTTTTGTGATGAACGTAACGACCCAATGGAGCTGGCTAGGGCTACCACACTACTGGAAACGCGTGCTCCATTTTGCCCTCGGCAAAGGCACTCGACAAAGAGTACACGGCAAAAAATTCGTCGGCAAAGACCTCTTTGCCGAGTGTTTTTTGTCGGGCACTCGGCAAAGGCTTTGCCGAGTGCCACGACAGCACTCGGCAAAGAAAAGTTACCGTGACGAGGCAGATAACGTTAACGGGTATTTTGCCGAGTGCCCCACCGCTGGGCACTTGACAAAGAAAAAAATTTTGAAAATTCTTTGCCGAGTGCCCCTATGCGTGGCACTCGGCAAAGAATTTTTTTTTGAAAATTCTTTGCCGAGTGCCCCTCTGCGTGGCACTCGGCAAAGAAAAAAAAATTTATCTCTTTGCCGAGTGCCATGCACAGGGGCACTCGGCAAAGAATTTTCAAAAAAAAAAAATTCTTTGCCGAGTGCCACGCAGATGGGCACTCGGCAAAGAATTTTCAAAATTTTTTTTTGAAAATTCTTTGTCGAGTGCCCCTCTGCGTGGCACTCGGCAAAGAATTTTTTTTAAAAAAGTTCTTTGCCGAGTGCCCCTGTGCATGGCACTCGGCAAAGAGATATTTTTTAAAAAAAAATTCTTTGCCGAGTGCCTTCCTCCCTGACATTCGGCAAAGCTGAGAAATTTGCCAAAATTGGCTTGCTTTTCCGAGCTTTGCCGAGTGTTTTTGTGATTGCACTCGGCAAAGGCTTCCTTTACCGAGTGTTACACTCGGCAAAGTGACCATAACCGCCCCATTTTTTTGAAATTTTACATTCCATCGCGATAAAAATAATATTTCACATATATATCAAATCCATCACATATATTTCACATACATCATAAATATCTCATATAGATCAGATGCATCACAACATATATAACCATAAGTGCATCATAAGTCCAAATAGCTAACACAAGTTCATCACAAAGTCCAAATAACTAACACTAGTGAATCACAAGTCCATCACCAAGTGAACAACAAATAGAAAGACAACTACACATATCCCCAAGCTCCCCACTAAGACTGTGGTGTACCATGAACTGGATCATTTGAGGGCCCGGGAGGTGGATTATTCGAACCCGCCGATTGAGGTTGCACAAAGGAAAAGACATTGCATGTGTCAGGTAATAATCCACTAGGCTACAAGTATTGTTACGGTTTGACCCTAAGCATGAACATACAAACTTAAACAATCATATTCATACTTGCAGGAGTAGCGTGCCCGAAAGGTGGAGGTGGCGGTGTAACGAATAGCGAAGCTGGCGGAGCTACACCCGTCTTTTGCCCAAGAGCTTGCATGTACTGGAGAACCTCCGCCATCTGCTGCTGCTGCCTCTGCTCCATCGCAACGCGCTGGGCCTCCATAGCCTCCGTCCTCTGGCAATCGGCCTCCCGCAGGACCTCCAATTGCTCGATCTGGGTCTGCAATATTTCACCACAATGTTTAAACAATGCAAAGCTAAGATATGTAAATGTCAATGTATGACGAAAAATAGGAATCACCTGGAGTGATAGAATCCGCTGCTGTGAAGTCTCCGGCCGTGGGCGTATGGGAATGCTTGCGTCCGTGCTCCGTGCTCGGGTTTGGGAGAGGGAGGGAGTAGAGGTAGCGTCGATGACGCCGTCGCCACGATAGTACCGCCCATGCTTCTTGCCTCATCCAGTCCTCATGACGACCTCTGGATCAAAGTCCTAGAGCTCGGGTCATAGTCGTCTCCATGGAGAGACCTTGTCACCGACGTGTACTCATTGATGCGAGTGTAGACGGTCAGGTTGCTATACGCCTCGGGCGGGTCCTCCAGGTTGTAGGAGACGTTGGACGTCGCCTTGCCCTTGTGGGCCATAGCATATGCCATGAATGTGGTGCACTCCTGGCCCATATGTGACGCCGACTACGAGAAAGACAGCAAGATGATTAGAAATCAGGCAAAATTGAGCATTAGAATAGAGAAATGAATTTGAGTACCCATGCTTGTCCGCATGTGGCGAGGTTGTGGCTGCCTTGATGGTGCGGTACACCTAGCATCAGCAATCGCCGGTCCTGGGCAGCGTTGTGCGCTTCGGTCCACTCGGGGCCGCACCACCTGTCCACTATCATTTCCCATCACTCGGGATACGCGACGCACCACCAGGGACACATCTGCATGTCATCAAGTATTTGACATATAAGAGGAACAAATTAAGAGTACTTAATCTCAAAAGGAATCAATATTAATGTTCTTTATCTACCTGTATGTACTGGTCCCGGGTCAGCATCATTCTTCTTGCTTGTGGCTTCTTAACATCCTCTCCAAGGATCGACCTATGGTAAGTGACGACAGCCTGGACGCGCACCTCATAATGGATGTCCACGACGAGCTTTTTGCAGGCTTTGGTAAGCACCACCTCCGCCCTGGCCTCAAATCCCTCCTCGCATATGTAATAAAGCTGCATATAGACATGATGTATCCATTCATTATTTCAAGAAAAGTCTAATGAATGTGATGTATTAAGCAATGTGGTGCGATGAAGACTTACCCAAAAGTCTCACTTCACCCGCACCATCTTGTTCTCAGCCTCCGCGTCGAGGGCGTTGGTGTAGTGGTCAAAGGTGTAGGCTGGCTCCCTCTTTCTGGCGTAGTCAACTAGGCCAGGAAAGTGGGTCCTGCACAGAAGACCTAGGATGCCATTGACATGGCGTGCGATACCACCACCCGACACAACGGTCCAGTTCTTGCATAAGTGATTAAGAAAAAATATTAGTTTCTACTTTAATTTTCGACATATCGTATGAAAAAGTATTGATAACATATTAATTTACTTACTTTTGTCCTTCGGGACGAATCACCGGGCGTCGATGAGTTGCCGGCGGAGGAGGGAGGCTCGCGGGACCTCGCAAGTAGACACTCGACGAACTAGAGGAAGCAGAACCCGTACCTACCACCTCCTCCTCGTCGTCCGAGTCCCCACCTCCCCTCCTCATCCGTCTGCCAAGCCTGCTCCTCCTCGTCCCCGTCTCTGTCCCCGGCCTCCACCTCCTCCTCCACCTCGTCCTCCACCGGCGTGGGAGGACGAGCCTGCCTCCTGCTACTGCTCCTTCTCCTGTCCGACGGCTCCTCTTCTGCAGCCGGCATAGGGCGTGTCCTTTGGTAAATGGAGAACACGTTCCTCTGACGGCTGCCCACTATCTTTGTTCAATCATCTGCAATTGGAAAGAATAAACAAGAGCTAATTAGAAATTAGAAAGAATAAACAAGAAGTAATTAGAAATAGATGCAAAATAAACAAAATATAATTACAAAATAACATTGTATTACATGTATTAGAAATAATCTGCATGATCGGGATTAGCTGGATTATAAGTCTCATCATCACTATCAACCATGTCGAAATAATCAACACTATCCGAAGGAGGAATGTTGTCTTCATTGTCATTGCCTAAACGTAATCGCTCAAGCATTTGTAAGTCCTTCACATCTTGCACGTCATCTCCATCGTCCTCGTCATCAACCCAATCATTGTCTACATCCATTCCTATCGCTTCGGTTAAGTCTATCTCGAACCTCCCTTGTAGCCCCTCTTCTTGATAGAACTCCCCGTCATATGTGTTTGTGTTGAAGTTGTAATCTTCATCATTTGGGACAGGTAGTTTACTGTGTGGCGATACCTTGTGCACAATAGACCAACCCTTAAGATGCTCTTTGGTTTGGCATGCGTATGAGGTATAATAAACCTGCGTGGCCTATTGAGCCACAATATAGACATCATCTCCTGGATAGACATAATCCTGTCGAATTTCGACTAGCCCAAGATGAGGGGTCCGTCTCGTTACTCCAGGATCAAACCAATGGCATTTGAATATGATAGGACTAAGAGGTTTGCAACCGATGACATTTACAAATGAAAGTTCGTATATTTCTTCAATTCTTCCATAATAGTCGAGGCCATCAGTGTCGGGGGTAAAAACTCCGCTATTTGTGGTTCTTCGGTTGGGCCGACTCTGCTCGTAGCTTGCTGTGTAAAAGCGATATACACTCACATCATAACCGGTAAATGACTTGACCCTATAGGCACAGCCATTTGCAACCTGTCTCAGCTCGCCACTGATAGACGCATCGATTTGGGCCTGCAAGCTCGAGCAGGATAGATCATTATATTATTTCAATGTACGAGCAACTTGGAAGGTCGAACTAAGTATGAGCTAAATTCGAAAGTACCTTGTTTTTAAACCAAGAAATGAAAATCGGGCCTCCCTGGTCCCGCACCCTTTAAAAGAAGGGTATCAGCTTCCTGTGAGGTAGGATCCCTTGATTGATTCCAGAAGTGATGAATAAATTCCCTATACCAACGTAAAACAAGGGGTTGGATGAGGAACAATGATGGCGTATTGAAACAAGTTTATTGAGAACTTACCCAATGTATGGCGCCACCTCGTCAAGGTCATTCAACACATATATCATGATGCAACGCCACTCTTTATGTGTCAAGGTCTTAGTGGTTGATGCACTTGCGCTTCCGAGTTGCCCTCAAAAAAGGCTGAGGTTCGATTCATTTTCACTAGCATTGTAACGAGGGGGTGGATTATGCACGCTAGGAAGGTTCTCGGCGTAGTATTTTTCTGTGAAGTTTGACACCTCCTCTAGAATGTATGCCTCTGCAATAGAAGCCACAATTTTCCCATTATTTCTACATTTTTTGCGAAGAGTCTTTAGACATCTCTTGATTGGATAGCACCAACGGGCCTGCACGGGCCCCCCCATTCGTGCCTCATACGGGAGGTGCAATATCAAATGCTGCGTCGGAGTGAAGAAGCAGGGTGGGAAGATCTTCTCCAACTTACAGAGCAACACATGTGCCTCATTTTCCAAGTCATCAATCATGGTCCGAGATAACTCCTTAGCACAAAGCTGACGGAAGAAGTAGCTTAACTCTACCAGCGCTAGCCACACATGCTCAGGGACATAGCCTCGAACCAGCGCCGAAAGAAGCCGCTCAAGCCATATGTGGTAGTCATGACTCTTCATCCCGTTGACTCACAGAGTAGATAAGTTCACTCCCCTCCTCAGATTCATTGCATACCCATCAGGAAACATTAGCGTCTGCATCCATTCAAGTACTTCCCTCCTGTATTTCCTAGCCAAGACAAAATCGGCCTTAGGCCTTTTCCATGTCTTGCCGCCTCTAGGAGGCTGCATCTCTTGCTTTGGTCTATCGCATAACATTGCCAAATCCACTCTAGCCTTAGGGTTGTCTTTTGACTTTTCAGTTTTCATGATGGTTCCCTAAAGTGCCTCAGCGACATTCTTTTCAGTGTGCATTACATCAATGTTATGTGAGAGAAGGAGGTCATCAAAATAGGGGAGCCTCGTCAACCCTGACTTATGAGTCCACATGTGTTCCTCACCATACCCCACAAAACCACCACCTTCTTGATTGGCCACGAGAGCATCTATCTGAGCATGAACCTCGGCACCAGTCATCATTTGCGGTGGAGGGTCTTTCACTATGACACTTTTTGTAAAGTTCTTGATGTCTTGTCTGAATGGATGGTCAAGAGGGAGGAATTGATGATGTTTGTCGAACGACGAATACTTGCCACTCTTCTGCAACCAAATGAACCTCAGACGTTCCTTGCATATTGGACATGGGAACTTCCCGTGAACACACCAGACGCAGAATATCCCATAGGCCAGGAAGTCATGCAGAGAGTAGTGGTACCAAACATGCATTTTGAAGCTTGTCTTTGTAGCTCAGTTGTATTCCATACACCTTCCTCCCAAGCACTGACCAATTCATCAATCACAGGCTCCATGTACACACCCATATCACTCCCCGGGTGTCCAGGAATTATCAATGACAAGAATATATTCTGTCTTTGAAAACATACACCGGGGGGGAGATTGAGGGGGATAATGAACATGGGCCAACATGTGTATGGGGCAGCCATCAATCTATAAGGATTGAACCCATCTGTTGCCAGCGCAACACGTGCATTACGAGCCTTATCTGCTTTCTCACGATAAATGCAATCAAAGCGGGTCCATGCTTCACCATCAGATGGATGTACCAGTTTGTCAGCATTGTATCATTTTCCCTTTTTGTGCCATGTCATCTGTTTTGCGGATTCCTCGGTCATGTATAGCCGTTGGATCCTCGGTACGAACGGGAGGTACCATAGGATCTTCACGGGGATCGTAAGCTGCCTCTTCTAGCCATCACCAGAGTCTACCTCCAAGTAACTGGATGATTTACACTTTGGACAGTAATTTGCATCCTTGTGTTCTTTCCTAAATAGGACGCACCCCTTCGGACAAACATGTATCTGATCATACGACATCTTGGGTGCACGAAGGAGTTTCTATGACTCATACATGCTCTTTGGTAGAATGTGGCCATTCAAAAGCAGGCTGCCAATCACGGTCAACATACCATCGAAGTGTTCTCGACTCATGCTACACTCGGACTTGAACCCCATTAAACGTCCAATGGCATCTAGTTGAGAAACCGTTGTCTGATCGTGAAGGGGTTTCTGTGCTGAAGACATCTTGTCATAGAACGCCTTTGCAGTTGCCTCCATCTCCTCCTCCATACGTCCTTTAATGTATTGTCCTTCTTGAAAGTCATCTAACATGTCTGCTACCCCAGCAGCAGCATCAAAAACCTCGATGCGGGGTCTCACCACTTCCTGTCTCAGACGATGGGCTTCACCATGGTGGACCCACCGAGTATAGTCCGGCGTAAATCCATTCTTCAAAAGATGTTTACCCATGTCCACCTTGTTTTTCCTTTTTGCATTTGCACATCTCTTGCAGGGACACAAAACTAGAAACGCTCCTTTAGCAGACTCGCCAAATGCTAGTTCCAAGAAATCATTGGTCTTCAACATCCATTCAATGGTGAAATCACTCTGACTTGAGCGGCCCGTGTACATCCACTCACGGTCATCCATCCTCTAACATATATACCAGCGAGCAAAGTAACCATCAATTGCAGCTACATGTCGTTCGTACTGTCTAATAGGTGAGGATAGGTCCTAATATCACCCGCGAATGTGTAGATGAGGTTAGTTTCCATGCTCTACTCCTATCCGAGACAGAATTTCGGCAGCACCTCCCCGTTGTTCTCCCGATACACGTCCTAGCAGGGAGAGTGTGTATCCGGAGAACATCAGGGAGATGATGCCGAAACCCTGTCTCGAATCGGAGCAGACCAAGGAAACTAACTCATCTACGCATCCGCGGGCTGTCCAAAATACGTGGACAATCCAAAATAGATACGATCGTAGATATGCAAAGATTTGCATACCAATAACCGTATCTCTTTCGAACGGGAGACACTTAACTGAGTTACGCGAGCTACGACTATGATAAGGAAAGGGGGTTATACCTAGGGTGTCGGTGGAGTCAGGCTAGCGGGGCCGTGGCGAGGTGACGCGGTGCAGGCAGACCCGCAACGCCGACAAAGACGATCGGCGTACTCCGGCTCCACTCCGACAGGCTCTTCTCTGCAAAAAAGAAAGAAAAATAATACTGTTAATTAAAAATTCGGCAGAACCTCCCCTGCACGGGGAGGTTTCGAAGACCTGCAAAAAATAATAGCACGATGGCCGACATCCACATATGACGGCTCGATGGCCGACATCCACATACAACGGCTCGATGCCCGACATCCACATACAACGGCTCGATGTCCGAAAACCACATACAACGACAACACATACAACAACAATTAGTACTAACACGACTACTTCTCGCACTGCACGAATTGAATAGAAAGGGATGGGCGAACCTAGTGTGTGCTCGTCGGCGGTGAAGATGCCAAGGCGTCGCGCGAAGGGTGCGGGCGTGGGCGGGCGAGCGGCCGGGCAGGCAGGCTCGGCGTGGCCGGCGCGGGCGTGGCCGGGCTCGGGCGCGCGGCCGGGCGGGCGGCGCGGGCACGGGCACGAGCGCGGCCGGGCGGGCGGGCTCGGTGCGGCCGGCGCGGGCACGGGCGCGGGCGTGGGTGGGCTCGGGCGCACGGCCGGGTGGGCGGGCTCGGCGCGGCCGGCGCGGGCACGGGCGTGGGCGTGGGCGTGGGCAGGCTCGGGCGCGCGGCGGGAGCAAGCTCGCGGGCGTGTGCATGTGTGTTGTGCGTGTGTGTGTGCGAGCGGCCGCGAGTTTTATTTTCTTTTTAATGCTTTGCCGAGTGCCCACTATTTGGCACTCGGCAAAGGTTTTTTTTAAATACTTTGCCGAGTGCCCACGATCTAGCACTCGGCAAGGGTTTTTATTTTTTTTAAAAAAAAATGCTTTGCCGAGTGCCCTCGATCGGCACTCGGCAAAGAATTTTCGTGATTTTTTTTGTAATTTCTTTGCCGAGTGCCACGAAGCTGGCGCTCGGCAAAGTTTTTTTTTGTAATTTCTTTGCCGAGTGCCAGGACTCTAACACTCGGCAAAGAACTTCTTTGCCGAGTGTCAGGATCCTAGCACTCGGCAAAGAATTTTAATTTTTTTTCTTTTTGCACCCAATTTTTTTTGCAGCCCTACTACAGTACTAGGAGCTAAATTTTAAAATTTGGTAAATTTTTTTTATGTTTTTTTCCTCTATTTAGATAATTTGTTTCATTTACTTGAATTTTTTCGTAAAAAGTAAGTTTGAACTGCAGGTGCATGGAATATTAGAATTTAGCCATTCAAAAAACGATATTCATGCTTTTGAGCGTATTGTGAGGCGCTATCCAGGAACTCACCCGAAATTTCGGACATCGTGTTCACGAAAGTTGGCCACCGACTTGCGGGAGATTTGTTTTTAAATTCTATTAAATGCAAACGAAGTCCGAAAATCATAAAAATTGCCAAGATATCATGATATCGCATGTGGAGGTTATGATAAAAAAAATTAAGAATGTTTCGAGCAAGTTGTGACGTACGTGGAGATTAAGAATTTTTGCTGATATGTTATGGGCCACAATGGGCTAATTCTACTATGCAATTGGGCTAGCCCAATAGGTGTACTAAAATATGGGCCCAACTAAATCTAAAAAAATACACAAAATATGGGCCTAATTGGAGAAAATGGGCCATATAAAGCCTATTGATGATGTGGCAAGGTGGCAGCCACATCAGATCCAACATCACCAAATGACATGGCAACAGCCGATGTGGCAGCAAAACCATGACGGTTCAGTTCATCACCATAGCCTCTTCCTATAGTTGCCCTTCGGTTTATCCATGACGATCCAAAAAAAACTAACCTGTGACGTTCTATTTTAGTCCAAAAAATGTATGACGCGGGATAGGTGACGTTTTACTGAACCGTCATCGATAGTTAACCGTGACGCGTTTTCGCTTGTTCATGACTAAATCAAAATGTCATGTAAAGCCAAATTTCTTGTAGTGTGCTTCAAACCCAGACATCTCAACATGTGATAGTGTGATAACACTTCTACGCGCCCTGGGTGCAGTTCTTGTAGCAGGTGTTCCCTTAGTCGATCATGCAGTACCCCCACAAGCCTTGTCGTAGTAACGCAAGCAACTCTGGTACTGGGGGTATACACCGTTGCCGCACCCTTGGCAGCAGCTGGTTGCGTTGGCGTTGTCGCAGGGGCAGTGGCTGAAGCCGCAGCCGCTGTTGGCGCAGGAGTCACCGGGGCAGACGTGGCTAGTGCAGACGTCGTAGCACGTGTTGAAGTTGGTGACGAAGTCGCTCTCGCACTTGGTCATGCCGGCGTCGCGGTTGGCATAGCAGATCGGGCTGCAATGCGAGGCGCAGGGACTGTAGCTGCAGTTGACGGGCGACGGCGCCGGCGCCGGCGTGGGTGTTGGCAGTGGCACTGGTGGTGGTGGTGGCAGCGTCGGCGCCGGCGTGGGCGTTGGCGCTGGTACTGGCGTCGGCGTCGGCGACGTTGGCACCGGCGAGGGTGGTGGCGGTGGCGGCGGCGACGTTGGCACCGGCGAGGGTGGTGGCGGTGGCGGTGCTGCCCCGTGTAATGGCAATGCGGTGGAGGCGGCCGCCGTGCGACTTGGGCGGCTGATGTCCCGCCGAAGAGTGGAGCAGCAGCACGACGCACGCGGTGACGACCAAGGCCTCCTTAACAGCGCTAGCGGCAGCAGCTGAAGCCATGCCTTTCTTGGATGGAACAGCAAATAGCTAGTACTAATAAGCAAGCTTGAGAGGTCTATGCAGGACAAAATTAGCTATCTTAGCTAGAATGAGTACAGAATTAAGACGAGATGCTATATAAATGGAGACAATGGGCAAACAGCTCAATTGACAATTTATAGGCACCCAAGACCGAACTTCCGGTCCGGATCGATCGACGACCATTAGCATTAGGGGCCCTAGCTATAGCTAGTTTATATATTATAAGATATATAGAGAGTACATTTGAGACTTTACCCATGGCATCTTGCAACATGTAACAAGTTGACATAATGCAGCAGTTGACGTTCCTTCAGATTCACACATATGCTGTACTGCTCAGTGAACCTCTGCGTGCATGGTTTATTGGTACTCGAGGAAGAACCAGTCAAGGGCATGGGCCTGGGCACTGGTACGGTGATTATATTGATTCTCTGTTCGAGATCGGGAACGCTCTTCATTAGTGGTAAACAAAACATTTTCTACCATGCAAACTAGCTGCAAAAATGGACAAAAGGGGTCTGATCCCAGATTTGTTGAGATAAAAGGGCAAATACAATGCACAATTAATCCCTCGTCTTGTGATGAATCATGAGAAGAACATCTACCATCAGATCAACAGAGGAAATTAACAATCCCATGCACAATAGACATAGCGATTTACATGAAAAACCTCCTCAAGGTGAGTAAAAACCACGGGACCAACCGGTCCACTCCAAATATCCACTATAATCAAGAAGGGATAAAAGGATTCTTCTCTAAAGAATCTAGAGGATTACACCAATAGCAACATATTCATCAAGTTACAAACTTGGCATCAACTACAACCACAACCTTCTAATAAGAGGAATAACAACAGCCAAATAGAGAAGTCACAGATTATGTCCCCCTCGGTAATGATCAGTTCATATATCACAAATAACAGCTCCACTGTGCACGAATTTTGGTAGGCAAGTATATCCACGAGTCCCGAATGACCAAATTTCAGCTCTATCTGACACGGTTTGACCACCCAAAACAAATCATCTACCAAAGTTGCTTTGTTCTAAAACTGCAGTGACCCGAACTGACAAAACTCCTCTCAAATCTATTGCTCTACTCAACCAATCATCAAACCAACTTAACAGATTGAAGTACTCTAAGTGAGGAATGAGCTCACCAAGTTTAGTGCTAATCCAACCATGTTTGAGCCTCCGATCACCGGCTTGAAGATGATCGGTTCAGAGCCAACAAATCTAGATAGACTTCCCTTCTCCTTCTTCCTCTCTTCTCATGCTGTCAGAATGGAGGCTAGGGTTTTCACTTTTATGCTTTTCAAGAAGCAATTCAACTGTTGATATTGCTCCGCGCTAGCTATCACGCCTGTGCATTCAACCCAGCCAATGCCGCCTTCTCGACAGTTCTTTGAACAGTAGAGAGTGGCGATTTTTTCTCCCCATCAAAATCCATCTCCTTGAGATCGCGATTGAGGCTGGGAGATCCTGTGTGTGTTCGTGATCTTCTCGCGGAGCACTTTCTCTGTTCCTCCCTCCCAACCTAATTCCCTCTACTCAGCCACTCCTGGTTCTTGTCTGCTGGGACTCGGGACGACAAAGGGGTGAACTTTAGCTTCACTGCCCGCCCTTGGTCTGTTCTGCGGTGGGGATCTGGAAAGGGTTTGGGATTAGAGGTAAGGGAAGGGGGAGTCCACAATTTGGAAGCTTGTAAAGCTTTCAATCGAGCAAGCATGGTGAGTTACCAGTTGCCCCTGGAGATGTCAGAGCATGCTTTGGGCGAGGGGATTGGTGACGGAGTGCCAGAAGATAAGATGGCCGACCTAATCAGCCGCTTGCATCTCACCTCGGAGGAAAGTGACGCACCTGAGGTAGCGGATGATGTTGAAGAAGGCTTGGCGACATTAGACTGTACTATTATTGGTAAGGTATTGTCACATGGGGTCTTGCACATTCAAACAATTATGGTAGCATTGAGAGTTGCGTGGGGAAATCCTAAAGGTTTGCTACTGAAAACTGTTAGGGATAACCTGTTTATAGCAGAGTGGCTCAAAGCAGGACAAAAAGTTTTGGATGGTTCCCCATGGACTATTGGTAAGCGAGCTGTTTTAACTCAGGATTTTGATGCTTCTATGAGGCCAACTATTTCGATCAAATGTCGATCTGGGTGAGAATTCATAATCTACCTTTCGGACTCATGAATGGAAAGTGGGGATACGAGATAGCAAAGAAAATAGGACCAGTAGAAAAACTTGATGTGGATGCTCAAGATCGTGCTTGGGGGGCTTATCTTAGAGCAAAATTGAGGATTAATTGAACGGTGTATCATTTTTCTCGGCCAAAAGAAAAACAATGGAGTGGTATGAACTATATGAAGTGCGCTATGAGAAATTACCAAGTTATTGTTACTCATGTGGCATTATTGGACATTCTTCGATGGAATGTCCTACTCCTGCTGAGCAAGACGTGAATGGTTTACTCCCTTATGGCATTGATTTGAGAGTCCTGGATGATAGAAAAAAGAAGGTACCTGATGAAGTGAAGGTCTATAATTCTGTTTTAATAGGAAAAAATAGCGGCTCAGCAAGTTATCGTGACTCAGTGTCAGGGGGCTCTACTCCATAGTCCTCAAATAACCTTACTAATGGCACTAGGAACTCATACAGCAGGTCGGGGATTCAGAAGATATAAAGGTTGATGAGATCATACCTCCCAAATCTTGTAAGAATACTAGAGGTACAACCAGTACTACTAGAACAAGATCCAAGCTCCCAAGAAATCCAGCAAAAAACAAAAACCAGGACAAAAGTTCAGCTTCTTCAGACCTGGGTAAAAAAAGGAAGCAAGTGCGAAGTTCCTTTGAAGATGCAACTAAGGGCTTGATTTCAGAGGAAGCTGAAAGAGTCGATCCCATGCAACTGGCTTTAGCACTGCCCCAATCAACTGATCTTCCTAAAATTAATTTGCATGATGAGCTTGTTGCACTATTTGTAGAAGAAAGAGAGCCATCAAAAAAGCAGAAAAAAGATTAGTAGCTCACCCCTACATCGGTGGAGGCTAGGACCCAGCCACGCCGAGGGCCATGAATCTCTTGTGTTGAAACTGTCGAGGCTTAGGGATGGACTTGATAGTTGGAGAGCTTCGCCGCTTGGTGAAGCGTTATCGTCCCTCCCTCCTATTTTTATCAGAAACTAAAATGAGGGATACCAAAGTGAGAAAGTTTATGTGGTCTTTTGGCTTTTCTGGTTGCTTTGCGGTGAGCAGTGATGGAAGAAGTGGAGGTTTGACTTTATTTTGGGTTCAAGATTGCCCAGTTTCCTTGAAACATTATAATTCCAATATTATTGATGTGACAATAGGTTCAGACCCAGAGCATATGTGGAGAGCTTCTTTTGTCTATGGTGAGCCCAAAGCGGGATTGCGTCACAATTTATGGGATCTTCGACATTTGGTACGCACAGAATGGTCTGGACTTTGGATATGTGCTGGTGACTTTAATGAAATATTAAGCAGAGATGAACATTTGAGCCGGAGGGAAAGAGGTGAACAACAAATAAGATTATTTAGGGAGTGCCTTGAGTTTTGTAATTTGGTTGATCTAGGATTTTCAGGCCCAAAGTTTACTTGGAATAATAGGCAGGAAGGAAATGATAATGTGAAGGTACGCTTGGACCGAGCAGTGGCAAATGGAAAATTCAACCAGCTTTTTGATGATTGTCACGTGGAGAATGTCCTTACATCTTCCTCAGATCACTATGCCATTTTAATATCAGTTAATAAAAAACCATGGCACAGTGAGAAGAACTATTTCAAAAATGGACTTAAATATGAAGCAATGTGGGCATAGGATGAGGTTGTTGAAAAGAACTGGAACAATGGCTTCGAAGGTGCAAGAAATCTTCATTCTATTTTGACTAATCTGGGCATGGCCACTTCGTTCAACACAGTGGAGTAAAGGTACTTTTGGATCAATCCAAAAGAAGATAAAAAAAAAACTAGAACAACAACTAGCAATGCTTTGATCCTATCGAGCTCTGTTCCAGCCACCTCAATAGAGGAGAGAGCGATTGAATGGCAACAATGTCACTTGTTTGAATGTGAAGAAATTATGGCTCGTCAATGTTCTAGAGTGGATTGGCTACAAGAGGGTGACCAAAATACTTCCTTTTTCCATGCTAGAGCATCTGCCACGAGAAAACAAATAAAATAGTGTATCTGTTGAAAGAAGATGGTACAAGGTGTGAAAACAAAGATGATATCATCGGTATGGCTCGTGATTTCTATGTTCACTTAGGTGCTGTTTGGTTTCTCGTTTTCAGCCCGTCAACCGTTTACTGTGTGAATGGGTTACATTACTTTGTGTTTGGATGGACCGGGCGGTTACAAATAACAGTGTTCGATGCAGCCAAATAGAACCCCGTTACCCCTCCCCTCCCACTGGCAGCGGATCCCATCGTAGAGCCGCAAAAGAAAATTAACGCCGCCGCCGCTGTCCTCTGCTTCGCAGCTGCGCTCGGCCCCAATCTCTCCCGTGTCGCCTGCCGCTGCATCTGCCACCCCTGCGGCGACTGCCGTGGCCGCGCCCGGCGAGGCCGCGAGCTCGCGAGCTGCAGCCACGCGATGCCCCCCACGAGCGCCTCCTCTGCCACCACCATGGCCGCGCGTGCTCGGCTCCGGCGAGGCCGCGGGGCCGCCCGCATCCATCCCGTCGCCCTGCCGCGCCCGTCCCGTCGGCAAGGAGAAGCCATCCTCTTCCAGTCTTCCTCCGAGGACAAGAAGAACAAGTACCGTTCACGGTGCGAACCAAACAAATCGCGTTTATGGTTCCCCTGTAACAGCTTGCTCCGGCAATTGATTCCATTAACGTTCCCATATTCATCGCTGAACCAAACAGTACCTTATATTATTCTAGTAAGCCAACTGACCAGATTGATAATATTCTTGAAGCCATCCCATGCAAGATAGATGAAATTACCAATGCAATGTTATGTAAGCCCTACACAGTTGAGGAGATCCATGAAGCCTTATTTCAAATGGGTCCAACCAAGCACCTGGCCTGGATGGTTTCCCAGCACTGTTTTATCAGCGCCGTTGGGATTTTTTTAAACCTGATATTTGCTCTGCAGTGAGGGGCTTTTTACAAGGTGACACTATTTCACATGGTCTTTGTCATACAACTATTGCCTTAATTCCTAAGATCTCCAATCCTGAGAGGCTGCTTAATTTTCGTCCAATCAGCTTATGCAATGTGCTTTATAAAATTGCATCAAAAGTCCTAGCAAATAGATTGAAAACTCTCCTTCCTGACATTATTTCCAATGAGCAAAGTGCTTTTGTTCCTGGGCAGGCTTATAACAGATAATGTGCTAGTTGCATATGAATGTATGCATACCATCAGAAGACAAAAATCTAAACGCCTTTTTTTCTTTGAAAATAGATATGATGAAGGCTTATGATCGAGTTGAGTGGAAGTACCTTGAAGGGGTTATGAACAACATGGGCTTCTCTGATGACTGGATCAAAACTGTAATGAGATGCGTGACAAATATGCAGTATGCTATAAAGATTAATGGAGAACTCTCCCAACCTTTTGTCCCAACCAAAGGCCAAAGGCAAGGAGATCCTATCAGTCCATACCTCTTTCTTCTATGTACCGAGGGGTTATCTTGCCTATTGAAAAAAAGGAAGCTGAAGGTAAACTTAAAGTTGTGAAAAATGGCAATAGTGGACCACCCATATCCCATCTTCTATTTGCGGATGATAGTATTTTCTTCACCAGAGGAGATGCCAAGAACCTTCAAGCTCTAAATGAGGTGCTGCAAACTTATAGTGAAGGATCGGTCTAGCGAATTAATTTTGAAAAATCTTCAGTTTTCTTTGGTGATCACTGCCCAGAGCATAATAAGGACAGAATAATGACATGTCTCAATATCCGTTGTGAGGCCATACAAACCAATTACTCGGGCATGCACTACTATAGGAAAAATTAACCGAGGCATTTCACTTTGGGGCTTGGAGGCGGGCGGGCTGGTTGCCTGCCTCCATTATTCGGTGGCCGGCAGCTTGCCCAGCAACCACCTCTGTTAATCATTAACCGAGGCGGGCAACCTAATGTGACCGCCTCAGTTAATATAAGACAACCGCCTTGGTTAATCATTTACCGAGGCGGGCATTCTAACACAACCACCTCGGTAAATCAGGCCCAGCCCGCTAGCCCACACCAGCCCACTATCATCTCCAGTATATAAACAAAATCTTCAGCAACCCTAACTCTCTCCCTCACCCCTCCCATCAGCCGCACTCTCCCTCACCCCTCCCCTCAACCGCACGTCCGCACTCTCCCTCGCGCTCCTCCCCTCGTTCTCTCTACAACGCAACCACGCTCCTCCCGGCATCTCTCCTTTCCCTCAGGTGCGGCGGCCTCCTCCTCCAGCGACGGCGCCCCTCCTCCCCTCAGGCGCGGCGGCCTCCTCCTCCTCTGGCGGGGCGCGCGCGGTTGCCTCCTCCTCTGGCGGGGTGCGTGCAGCCGCCTCCTCCTCCTCCGGCGTGGCCGCGTGGCCCCCACCTCCGGCAACGGCGCCCCTCCTCCCCTCTGGCACGGTGCCCTTCTCCTCTCCCTCTCTCTATCTTAGGCCCCTCTGAAAGGTCTTGATGGCTAGAGGGGGGGTGAATAGCCAATTAAAATTTTCTACAAAGACAAGCTAAACAAGTTTATCAATAAAACAAATAGCGAGATGCGAGTTTTGCTTAGCCTACGGGTGTTTGCAAGCCACCTAACCAATTCACAATTCTAGTAATTGCACTCAACCGCACAAGTCAAACCGAGAAGGAAACTACAACTAGCAAGCTACACAAAGAAGCTACTCTAGCAAAGCTAACTAGCTAGCAAAGATAACTAAGAAAGTAATGTGGAGTTGAGTTAGGAGGGTATCACCGAGGGGCGAAGTATTGAGCCAACTAATATGATCAACAATGAATACCAAGATAACCGAACACCGGGATCAATCAATCACAATATGAAAGTGATGACACGAAGATTTATCCCGAGGTTCACGTGCTTGCCGGCACGCTAGTCCCCGTTGTGTCCCTCTTCACCACGTGGTTCGGTGGCTAATCGGTCACACACCGAGCCTCTCAAAAGGCGCCACAAGAACCTACCATATGGCAAAAGGTTGCAATGACACGAGCAATATACTAACGTTGCCTTTGGCGCTTCGCCGAGGTAGGCACAAACCCCACCGGAGGTGGCCAAGAACAATCACCAACTCTTGCCAACGCCTCCAAGCTGCTCCAAGCCGTCTAGGTGGCGGCAACCACCAAGAGAAACAAGAATCCCGCAGCAAATCAACCACCAAGTGCCAACTAGATGCAATCTCACAATACAAATGCACTTGGATCACTCAATCTCACTTCGAATATGCAAAGAAGCAAGAGAGATGAGTGGGAGGGGAGTTGCTTAGCTCAAAGTGCTCACAAGTATGTCAAATGTTCGAGAGAGAGAGAGAGCCTTGAGCCGGCCAACGAGTATTTATAGACGTACCCCTTCGAATATAGCCGTTAGAAATTTGAACAGACGCAATTCGCGCTGACCGGACGCGCCGGTCGCGCAACGGTTCTTTTTCGAAATACTGACCGGACGCGCCGGTAGCAACGACCGGACGCGCTGGTCACGACCGGACGCGCCGGTCCCGTGACTGACCGGACGCGCCGGTTAGCACTGAGTCGCGCAAAATGAACCAGCGACCGGACGCGCTGAAGAACTGACCGGACGCCACAGTACCCGCGTCCGGTCGGAGTCCAGTAAGCTCCCTGGACGACCGGACGCGTCCGGTCGCCTGTGACCGGACGCGCCTCGCGTCCGATCAAACAACTGAAAAACGCGCAGACACTGGACACTGACCGGACGCGTCCGGTCAAACAGTGACCGCGTCCGGTCCAGCGTCCGGTCACCACTGTGACCCCCGTTTGCCTCCGTTTCTTTTTCCGACTTCCGGCATAGTGGAAAAAAGGCATTCCATTTCCCCAAAATTGCCTGAATCCCGCGCTCGCACGCTCGGCGGGAGGGAGAGATGACCCCAAACCCTCTCTACCGCTCAAGCTCCACCGCCGTCGCAAACGTGCTAACACCACCAAGTGATCTTCATCATGTGTGAGTGTGTTAGCATTTTCACAATCATTTTTCGAGGCGATATTAGTTCTATCCAAATGCATATGATCATGAAATGCACATCTAGAGGCACTTAGGAGTTCAATAGCCGCGTCATTCCCCTCTTTATAGTACGTCTATCTATCCTATAATGTAACCACACCCACTAGGTGTCTTGGTTACTAAAACACAACCCTTAAGCATATACCTTTGCCTTGATCACATAGGGTTGCGTCCAAATCCAAGTGTGGCCATCATGATCACCATGTCCATCTTGCCACCAACCTTGGAGTGTACTAATCCTCATATGCTACATACAACTTAGGCATAGGATTAGTACTTAGGCATTGTCACTAATTACCAACACCAAACATAGGACTTTCAATCTCCCCCTTGTTGGTAATTGGTGACAACCCTTTCACAAAGATGTTATAATAAAATTTTGATTGAATTCATGTCACATTGTCCAAGTATATTACCATGTGTAAGAATTATGGACATGTGATCATGAATTCAAATTGATAGCAATGGCTCCCCCTACATGTATGCTATATGTTTGGATTTTGGAAGCATACATGTTAGATAGGAAAGATTAGGAGCATTGTCTACCAATAGGTGCTAAGTGTTTTAGATTATAGACCTTTGAAGCGTGATACCATCGAAGTAGCGATAAACACCATCTTAGCACCTTGTGTAGTTAGATTCCACTTGGAAAAGCACAAACATAACTAGAAACCTCGTGAGATCAACATTATAAGCAAGGCTCTAGTACCACTTTGAAAAACATGAAGCAAGAAAAATCTAACTACTTCCTATTCATGCTAGTATCTCAATGCATCATTCAAATTATACTAGCAAGTCACCACACAAGCAATGTATCGGAGAAAACGAAATGCATAACTATACATCATACATATGAAGTGCACATAGAAATGCAACATTCATGTTTAAAGAGCTTGCTCCCCCTACTTGTGTGCTCAAAATTTTAGTTGATCCCCTTCTTTTATCAATTCTCCCCTTTAGGTTTTCTCCCCTTTTAGAATCTATCTTGTGAACAACATTTTCTCCCCCACAATATTTTCTTCCCCTTTGAGTTCTATCTTTGTGAACAATATTTTCTCCCCCTTTGGCACCAATTGACCACAAGGAGCAAACTTTAGATAGATTATCATGTTGAAATATGGGGTGAGGATCAAGTTTATGATTCAACCTAGATTGCTTGCATAAATAAAATACTTCGGTTTGATCCAAGGGCAAGCTTCTTCACACCTCACTAGAAGGGTTATCATGCACCATGTTGAAGCAAATATTTAGACAAGTGATCTAGATTAAACACTTAGGATCACAAGCTACTTAAACAAGTTATATGCTACCACTAGATCATACAAGTCATGGAAACAATAGTGGCACCATATAAACTTCAAATTCATTTGATTTTCATGAATGAGCCTAGAACATATAAATTATGGCTAGATGCACTAAACAAGTCCTTAGCATAGAATGTATGACATGTCAACCAATTGTACCTTGGGGCTCGAAGGAGAGGCATGTCATATATGGGGTGCATCAACTCATGTTGGAGAAGTCAAGTATGTTCAACTCATTCTTTAGCTTGTGAAATCTCTTCTCATCAAGTGGCTTGGTGAATAGATCGGCTAATTGATCTTCGGTGCCCACACTCTCAATGGCAATGTCACCCTTTTGTTGATGATCTCTAATAAAGTGATGGCGAACATCAATATGCTTTGTTCTTTGATGTTGAACCGGATTGTTGGTTAGCTTCACGGCACTTTCATTGTCACATAGCAATGGCACATTCTTGAAATTGATTCCAAAATCCTTCAATGTAGCCTTCATCCACAAGATTTGTGCACAACAACTACCCGCGGCGATGTATTCGGCCTCGGCGGTAGATAGTGCAATACTATTTTGCTTCTTGGATGACCATGAGACAAGTGATCTTCCCAACAATTGACATGTCCCGGAAGTGCTCTTTCTCTCCACTTTATCACCGGCATAGTCGGAATCCGAATATCCAACTAGCTCAAAGCTTGCACCTTTGGGATACCATAATCCAACATCTTGTGTATGCTTTAAGTACCTCAGTATTCTCTTTGTTGCCTTCAAATGACTTTCTCTTGGTGAGGCTTGAAATCTTGCACACATGCATACACTAAACATCACATCGGGCCTTGATGCCGTCACATAGAGTAGACTACCAATCATCGATCTATATAGCTTTTGATCCACCATGTTGCCACTCTTGTCACTATCCAAACTTCCACTAGTGCCCATTGGGGTTGTAATACTCTTTGCATCTTCCATGCCAAACTTCTTGAGCATATCTTTGATGTACTTAGTTTGGCTCACAAATGTACCTTCTTTCATTTGTTTGATTTGAAGTCCAAGGAAGAAACTAAGTTCACCAATCATTGACATTTCAAATTCTTTTGCCATCATTTTTCCAAACTCATCACAATAATCTTGATTGGTTGAACCGAATATGATATCATCAACATATATTTGCAATACAAATAAGTCTTTCCCAATCTTCTTGGTGAATAGTGTTGTATCAACTTTGCCCATGACAAATCCTTTGGATAGCAAGAAGTCCCTCAATCTTTCATACCATGCTCTAGGTGCTTGCTTTAATCCATACAAAGCCTTCCTTAACTTGTATACATGATTGGGTTTCTTGTCATCTTCAAAACCGGGAGGTTGCTCCACATACACCTCCTCTTGAATGTACCCATTGAGAAATGCACTCTTTACATCCATTTGATATAGCTTGATATTGTGAGCACAAGCATAGGCAAGTAAGATCCTAATTGCTTCTAATCTTGCAACCGGGGCATAAGTTTCACCAAAGTCAAGACCCTCTATTTGTGTGTAACCTTGAGCCACTAGTCTTGCTTTGTTCCTTACTACTATCCCATCTTGATCTTGCTTGTTGCGAAAGACCCATCTTGTTCCAATGACATTGTGATCCTTAGGCCTTTCAACTAGTTCCCATACTTCATTTCTCTTGAAGTTGTTGAGCTCTTCATGCATTGCATTTACCCAATCCGGATCTCTTAATGCTTTATCAATTTCCTTGGGTTCTTTCATTGACACAAAAGATGAGTGAGCACAAAATGATGCCAATCTTGATCTAGTTTGAACTCCTCTTTGTATGTCACCAATGATGGAATCCAATGGATGGTCTCTTGCAATATTAGTTGGTTGAAGCACTTGGACTTGATTGCTTGGATGTTGATGTTGATCATAAGTTGGAGATGATGAACTAGCCACTTGTTGATCTTGTTGCACTTGAGATGATGTACTAGCTTGATTTTGCATTAGAGAACCACTAGCTTGAGTGATTGGACTTTGGAGCACTTGATCTTTGTTGTCATCTACATTAATAACTTGCTTTGGTCTAATATCACCAATATCCATTTCTTTCATAGCATTACTCAATTGAGTTCCTCTCACATCATCCAAGTTATCTTCTTCATCTTGAGAGCCATTTGTTTCATCAAACTCAACATCATGCACTTCTTCAAGTAAACCACTAGTCAAATTCCAAACTCTATAAGCTTTGCTATTAGTTGAGTAACCAAGTAGAAATCCTTCATCACATTTCTTCTCAAACTTGCTCAATCTAGTGCCCTTCTTCAAGATGTAGCATTTGCAACCAAATACCCGAAAGTATGCAATGTTGGGCTTTCTTCCATTTAAGATCTCATATGGTGTCTTCTCTAGAAACTTGTGGCAATAGAGGCGGTTGCTATAGAAGCAAGCCGTGTTGATTGCTTCGGCCCAAAATGAATGACTTACATTATACTCATTCAACATTGATCTTGCCATATCAATTAAGGTTCTATTTTTCCTCTCAACTAGGCCATTTGATTGAGGTGTATACTTGGCCGAGAATTGATGTTTGATTCCAAGCTCTTCACATAGCTCATCAACTCTTGTGTTTCTAAACTCACTTCCATTGTCACTTCTTACTTTCTTGATTGTGGACTCAAACTCATTGTGCACTCTCTTGATGAACTTCTTAAATATGTCAAATACATCACTCTTGTCCACAAGAAAGAATACCCATGTGTATCTAGTGAAATCATCCACAATCACAAAACCATACTTGTTGCCACCAATGCTTGTGTATGTAGTTGGCCCAAATAGATCCATGTGCAACAACTCAAATACCTTGGAAGTACTCATAATGCTCTTCAATGGATGAGTGTTGCCTACTTGCTTTCCGGCTTGACATGCACTACATAGCTTATCTTTCTCAAATGTGACATCCTTCAAGCCTCTAACTAAGTCATGCTTTACTAACTTGTTCAATTGCTTCATGCCAACATGACCAAGTCTTCTATGCCATAACCAACCCATACTTGATTTGGTGAGCAAGCATGTTGAAAGTTGAGTGTCACTAGCATTGAAATCAACCAAGTATAGATTCTCATATCTAAAGCCTTTGAAGATCAAGTTAGAGCCATCAACACTAACTATCTCCACATCATCAACACCAAATATGCACTTGAAACCGAGATCACACAATTGAGCAACCGAGAGAAGATTGAAGTTCAACTTTTCGACTAAGAGCACATTGGAAATGCTATGATCATTTGAGATTGCAATCCTTCCAAGAGCCTTTACATCACCCTTGCTATTGTCACCAAATGTGATGCTATCAATGCCACTATCATTTGATTTGAGAGAGTTGAACATTCTTGAATCACCGGTCATATGTTGAGAGCACCCACTATCAAGCACCCAATGCCTTCCTCCGGCCTTGTAATTAACCTACAAAACAAATTAATGTTTCTTAGGTACCCATACTTGCTTGGGTCCTTGGAGGTTAGTCACTAAGCTCTTTGGTACCCAAATGGCCTTCTTCTTTGGGCCCATAATTGGTGTACCAACAAACCTAGCATGCACACCTTTCTCACCCTTGGTAAGCACATAACAAGAATCAAAAGGAATATAAGGTACATTAGCATTTTTCTTGTTCTTGTTCATTTTATTGCAATTAATCTCTAGATGCCCAACTTGCTTGCATCTATTGCAATAACGACCATTGCCCTTCACAAAGCGAGGCTTTGGAGTAGCAAAGGCCGCCTTGCCCTTCTTGGGAGTATAGCCTAATCCCTCTTTGTTAAGAGAGAACCATTGGCTACCTAAGCATTTTAGCAAGCGGGCATCCCCACCATAGGCATTGCCTAATGCGCGGGTGAGATCATCCACCTCTCTCTTGAGAGTCTCAACCACAAGTGATGAATCACTAGTAGTAGAGGTAGAGTTGGTTGTGGTGGATGATGATGAGCTACATGAAGCATTAGTAGGACTAACAAATAAAGAATCATCAATAATATCACATGTTAGTCCAATATCACAAGTGACAATCACTTGCTCCTCCTTAGCTTCCTTCATAAACTTTTCCAACTTAAGGTCCTTTTCCTTGATGAGCTCAAGTAGAGTGGAGTGGGCTTCCTTAAGCCTAGTGTGAGCAATTTCAAGATCCTCGTGGTCTTCCTTTAGACACTCACGAGAAGCCTCTAGCTCATCAAAGGATTTCCTAAGAGCTTTGAGCTCTTGTTCAATTCCTTTGCACTCCTTACTCTTTTTGAGAGCAACAAACTCCTCCATCAAGGCATCATTTTCATTGCTCTTGGCAATGAGCTCTTATTCCAAGATTTTGTATTTCTTGGTTGTCCTCTTGTAGCCCTTGCTCATTTGATCTATTATGCCTAATAGATCATCCTTGGAGTAGTCCTCATCCTCCTCATCATCACTCCTACAATCATCACTAGCACAAGAATCATCATCATTATCATCATGTTTTACCTTGGTAGGCTTGGCCATAAGGCATGTTGATGTAGTGTCGAAGATGGATGGCTTGTTGGAGAGGGTGATGTTTACAGTGGCTCGTCGAGTCATCCTCTCATCATCACTAGAGCTTTCATCATCATCACTATCGGAGTTGTCACTATCCCAAGTGACTACATAACCACCACCCTTCTTCTTCTTGTTGAAAGTGAAGCTCTTCTTTACTTTCTTCTCATTCTCTTTCTTATCCTTCTTGTTCTTCTTGAGCTTCAAGTCCCCATTATGAAATCTCTTATCTTCATAGGGGCAATCCGCCACTATGTGATCGGGGCTATTGCAATTGTAGCAAAGGGTCTTTGCCTTTATAGTGTCTCTCCTCTTCCTTGCCCCATATCCTTTCTTCTTCATGAACCTTCCCATCTTGTGCACAAGGAGGGCCATGGTCTCATCATCGAATGGATCATCATCATCACTTTCTACCTTGCTCTTGCCCTTAGAGGATGAAGCCTTGAATGCAATGGGCTTCTCTTGCTTGACCTTGGTCTCCTTCTTCTCTTCTACCTCATCTTCATCATCATTGTATTGGGCATCGGTCATTATATCTCCAAGCACATTGGTTGGTTTGACCTTGTCCAATCCCTCTCTAAAGATCATTCTTCTCAAGGTGGCAAACTTCATGGGTAAGCACATCAAGAACTTGTGTGAGAAGTCCTTGTCCTCAACCTTCTCCCCAAGCCCCTTGAGATCATTGACAATGACTTGGAGCCTATAGAACATCTTCGGGATAGATTCATCATCCTTCATCTTGAATGTGGAGAACTTGTCCTTGAGCATATATAGTTTGGCACTTTTTACCGTTGAAGTACCTTCATATGTTTCTTCAAGCCTTATCCAAAGCTCATTTGCCTTTTCAAGATCTTTGATTTGCTCAAATACTTTATCATCAATGGCACGATAGATTGTGTCAAGTGCCGCCGTATTGCATTGTTTGTTGATGCGGTCATTGGGAGTGAGGTTTTCCTCATCAAGAATGACGTATCCTTCTTTGGTCACATCCTAAACCTTCTCATGTATATTGCCTAGATATTGCTTCATCTTCCTTTTCCAATGATCAAAGGAAGAGACGCCATCAAAGAATGGAGGCTTGCCATTAACATGATTGAACATAACTTGAGCCATCTTACACCGAGGTTGTTAAGCCTTACAAACGGTGACCACGGCTCCGATACCACTTGAAAGGTCTTGATGGCTAGAGGGGGGGTGAATAGCCAATTAAAATTTTCTACAAAGACAAGCTAAACAAGTTTATCAATAAAACAAATAGCGAGATGCGAGTTTTGCTTAGCCTACGGGGTGTTTGCAAGCCACCTAACCAATTCACAATTCTAGTAATTGCACTCAACCGCACAAGTCAAACCGAGAAGGAAACTACAACTAGCAAGCTACACAAAGAAGCTACTCTAGCAAAGCTAACTAGCTAGCAAAGATAACTAAGAAAGTAATGTGGAGTTGAGTTAGGAGGGTATCACCAAGGGGCGAAGTATTGAGCCAACCAATATGATCAACAATGAATACTAAGATAACCGAACACCGGGATCAATCAATCACAATATGAAAGTGATGACACGAAGATTTATCCCGAGGTTCACGTGCTTGCCGGCACGCTAGTCCCCGTTGTGTCCCTCTTCACCACGTGGTTCGGTGACTAATCGGTCACACACCGAGCCTCTCAAAAGGCGCCACAAGAACCTACCAAATGGCAAAAGGTTGCAATGACACGAGCAATATCCTAATGTTGCCTTTGGCGCTTCGCCGAGGTAGGCACAAACCCCTCACAATCACCGGAGGTGGCCAAGAACAATCACCAACTCTTGCCAACGCCTCCAAGCTGCTCCAAGCCGTCTAGGTGGCGGCAACCACCAAGAGAAACAAGAATCCCGCAGCAAATCAACCACCAAGTGCCAACTAGATGCAATCTCACAATGCAAATGCACTTGGATCACTCAATCTCACTTCGAATATGCAAAGAAGCAAGAGAGATGAGTGGGAGGGGAGTTGCTTAGCTCAAAGTGCTCACAAGTATGTCAAATGTTCGAGAGAGAGAGCCTTGAGCCGGCCAACGAGTATTTATAGACGTACCCCTTCGAATATAGCCGTTAGAAATTTGAACAGACGCAATTCGCGCTGACCGGACGCGCTGGTCGCGTGGACCGGACGCGCCGGTCGCGCAACGGTTCTTTTTCGAAATACTGACCGGACGCGCCGGTAGCAACGACCGGACGCGCTGGTCACGACCGGACGCGCCGGTCCCGTGACTGACCGGACGCGCCGGTTAGCACTGAGTCGCGCAAAATGAACCAGCGACCGGACGCGCTGAAGAACTGACCGGACGCCACAGTACCCGCGTCCGGTCGGAGTCCAGTAAGCTCCCTGGACGACCGGACGCGTCCGGTCGCCTGTGACCGGACGCGCCTCGCGTCCGATCAAACAACTGAAAAACGCGCAGACACTGGACACTGACCGGACGCGTCCGGTCAAACAGTGACCGCGTCCGGTCCAGCGTCCGGTCACCACTGTGACCCCCGTTTGCCTCCGTTTCTTTTTCCGACTTCCGGCATAGTGGAAAAAAGGCATTCCATTTCCCCAAAATTGCCTGAATCCCGCGCTCGCACGCTCGGCGGGAGGGAGAGATGACCCCAAACCCTCTCTACCGCTCAAGCTCCACCGCCGTCGCAAACGTGCTAACACCACCAAGTGATCTTCATCATGTGTGAGTGTGTTAGCATTTTCACAATCATTTTTTGAGGCGATATTAGTTCTATCCAAATGCATATGATCATGAAATGCACATCTAGAGGCACTTAGGAGTTCAATAGCCGCGTCATTCCCCTCTTTATAGTACGTCTATCTATCCTATAATGTAACCACACCCACTAGGTGTCTTGGTTACTAAAACACAACCCTTAAGCATATACCTTTGCCTTGATCACATAGGGTTGCGTCCAAATCCAAGTGTGGCCATCATGATCACCATGTCCATCTTGCCACCAACCTTGGAGTGTACTAATCCTCATATGCTACATACAACTTAGGCATAGGATTAGTACTTAGGCATTGTCACTAATTACCAACACCAAACATAGGACTTTCACCCTCCCAGATCCCAGATCCAGCGGCGAGGGTGAGGAGGAGCCCAGATCCAGCGGTGGGGAGGTCGGATCCGGCAGCGGGGAGGCCAGATCCGGCGAGCTACAGCAGCGGTAGCGGCATTGCGTGGATAGGCTCAGCGGGGCTGTGGATGGACTCGGCGGGCCTGTCCATGGATTTTTCTTTTTTTCTTGTTTTTTAATTGATTAACCGAGTCGGGCATTTCAACCGCCTAGGGAAAGACCATTTACCGTGACCTTTCCACCGAGGCGGTTGCGAAGCCCGCCTCGGTTAATCACTTTTGCCCGCCTCGGTTAATTTTTTCTATAGTAGTGATGCCATCTTGGGTAGGAAGATCTCCTACAAATATATTAAATTTCCTACTTGACTGTATGTGGAAGAAGATAAGAGGATGGAGTGACCATCCCCTCTCAAGGGCTGGTAAGGAAATAATGTTAAAGTCAGTTATCCAAGCTATTCCATTATATGTTATGAGCTGCTTCCGCTTACCAGCTACAATTTATGATAGAATGAGGACAACAATATCGAAGCACTGGTGGGGAATTGAAGATGGTAAGAAGAAATTGCATTGGCGATCCTGGGAATGGTTAACGAATGTTGGCATTTCTTAGAGCAATCACCAAGTGAGGAGGCTTTAAGTCCATCCCTGGTAACGGCACCAGAAATGCTTGTTAGCATTTCTTAGCGCAATCACCAAGTGAGGAGGTTTTAAGTCCATCATCGGTAACGGCTTCAGAAATGCCTGGTTGGCATTCCTTAGTACCATCACTAAGATTGAGTTAATCTTAGCAACACCACGAAGAAATACCAACCACGATAGTCCTAATATGATTACAGACATAATCCGCAAGCGTACGGAGCTATCGTTGTAACATTTCACCCAGAAGTATTCAGGGTATCGTTATTTATATTTTTCCAAAAGAGGGCAAGATATGATGTATCTAGCATGGACATGAATAAGATTACATACTTGCATGATGGACCTTAGTTCATGACAGGGGTAAAGACGGTATATCACGGATAGTGGACACACATCTGGGATAACCTCAAGGATAAAAGGAAAACAAAGAATAAAAAGAATGTTCCTACGTGGAGCTGGCGTGTTCTAATATAACCGTGCAAAGAACAATTAATGATCATACAAGTTATATGACTAGAGTTAAAACTAAGTTTGAGGTGGACAGGGAGATCCCCGGGCTTGATCTGCTAAGCCATAGAGACTTTATGAACTCCTACACAATACTCGAATTTGGGGGATTACAAGGGACGGATAGGGCTATCACCACCTGTCGCCTACCCCTCAACCGTGGGGCACTATCATATCCGAAGGTTCCCGTGCACCCGAGCACCACGCCCGTGTACAAGGAAACTACCCATATCCTTCCGGGGCTCCAACCCTACAGATTGACAAGTAAGAATATGGGCAAACCCAAAGAAACGACGAACCGTCACCTCAACCCTAGTTCTACTTCTACTCATACAAGTCATATGAATGTTGAAGCGTGAAGTTGAACATGTTAAGTCATAACACACAAACTATATGCTAGTTTATATGTCATGATTATAACATGAAGACAACTATACTCTAGTTCATATGCATTGCTATATGAATAAGATAAAAGCTTGAATATGGAAGAACTCTTCATAGTATTCATACCAAGTAGCTCTTTCTTCCAAGGAGACAAGCTCTCCAAGTAGCTCTTGCTAGCTCCAAAGACTACTACTAAAACTATGAAAAAGAATACAAAGATGATGTGTGTTGAAGAATGAGCTCCATCCTTGCTTATATATAGTGGATGAAGGACGGTTTGGCGCTGTTATTTTAGGTAACCACCTGGGAACTGTCATAGCATGGCGGCATGCAACCGCCAGAGCAAGGTGGGCCCGAGAGGCGGTGCTGGGGTGGTGCGCCCGCACCTGGGATGGCCAGCTGGCCATCGCCTTGCTCTGGTGGGTTGCTGGCTGGGCCTGGATGCCTGCCACGGTGGTATTCTTCCTAGTTTGGATGTTTGGATGGGCATTTTTCATTCTTCTCCTTTGCATATTTCTAAAATACGCATTCTGCTTTGCGCTTTTTGTTTGATTTTGTCTGTCTTCCACTTGATTCCAAAGATGTGCCCTGCAAAATATGTTTTCTCGAATACAAGTGGAAATAGGTCAATAGTAAAAGCATATGTGTCAAAAGTATGTTTATTTCTCCTGTTTTGGACTATAATTGGCGGTCGAATTTGGTCGTTAGTGACCGCCAACAACGACACCAAAAGCCATGGGTGGTATGGGATTTCAAGATATGGAACTCTTCAATCAGGCAATGCTAGGAAAGCAATGTTGGAGAATTCTTACAGTACCTGATTCACTTTGCACCAGAGTGCTCAAAGGGCACTATTTTTCAAATTGCACATTTTGGGATGTGCCTCGGCCTAGAAGCTCTTCATTCACATGGCGTAGCCTTATGTATGGTAAGGAAATCTTGATGAAGGTATTTTGTGGAGAGTAGGAAATGGAAAAACTATCCGTATAAATAAGGATAATTGGGTTCAAAGCACAGCTATTATTAAACCAGTTGTTCATTGCCAGAAGATTTGAAGGTGCATTCTCTTATAGATGAGGTCACTGGCACATGGAATGAGGACATTGTCCGATCATACTTCAGTTTGAAAAGATCCTACGAATACCACTATGTTACACGTCATGTGAGGACTTTCCATCTTGGCCTCACACCAAATCAGGAATATATACTATCAAATCAGCATACTCACTCAAAAGATTGGAAAGCCTTCATCACTTTGTAAGCGAAAATGGCAGAGGTGAACCTTTAGATCAACATGAGATGTCTAAATTATGGAAGCGACTATGGGCAATCAAAGCACCACAAAAAATGAAAATAATCCTATGGAGATAATTGGCTCATGATTGCTTGCCAACAGGAGCGCAACTAAAGTATAGACATATTCCTGCTTCTGATGCTTGTTGCTTTTGTGGAAGAGAAGAAACAGTGGAGCATGCCATTTTAATGTGTGCCAATATGCTTCAGAGGTATGGCGTCAAGTTAAAAAGTGTTTTGATATAAATTGCAGGCCTCACGCTTTTATACACATCAAACAATGGCCTTTTGATTTCTTAGATAGAGCAAAGGATGATGAAGCCACAACATTTACAATCACTGTCTGGCACATTTGGGAGGCAAGAAATGCAGTTAGGAATGGAGAGAATATGTTTCATCCTTATTCCATTGCTGAACGGACAAAAGCTTACATAGAGATGGTATTGATGCACTCCACAAAACAATCTGCTCCCCACAGGTGCGACTCTAATTGCTTGGCCCCTAAATGGACTCCACCGCCGGATGGCTGGTTGATGCTCAATGTAGATGAAGTCACCTTTAAAGATCCTTCTCATATCGGAATAGGTGGAGTGATTCGTGATCATCTTGGGGATTTCAAAATGGCATTCTGTAAGAAGATGTACAGAGTTGAAGATCCTGAGTTAGCTGAAATTTTAGCAATTCGATGTGGTATTTTGTTTACAAAAGAACGAAACCATCAGCATATCACTGTGGCGTCTGACTGTCAAAACATCATAAAAAATACAATCACCGCATCTAGATAAATCTCAAGTTGGATCCATTGTGTGTGTGATGTAAAAAAATTAGTATGTGAAGCTTCTGTCTCTTTTATGTACATTTCGAGAGGTTGCAATGAGGCAGCTCATGTAATAGCTAGGCTAGCTGATCAGTTCTCTGGTTCAGTTTGGTGTAATGAGGCTCCGGGTGCAATTTAGGCCATCCTTTGTAACGATATGTTAAGATAATATAATGCTGCCTTTTGCCAAAAAAAAAATCAACTGTTGATTCAGAACCAAATCAACGGTACACAAGCACTAGTCTTGTGGGCTGTTTTTGTTGGGCTCAATTTCATCCTTCATGTGGAGGGACAGCCCAACAAGATTTTCTAGCTGAAACAGGCCCGGCTAATACCATTCTCTTTTTCGATACCTTTTCAAATGTTGCTAACTCTAAATTGGTTCCCCAATCACCTTTAGCATATATATAGTTACTAGTTAGCGTTTTTGAATTATTTTGAAAAGGTTTTTTCAATTGCTTTCAAATCGTCACTTCTTTCTAAGTGCAATGCATGGAATGATGATCAGAGCACAAACACACAAGAACAGTAAACATATAGAGCTCAGAGGCTCACCTTGTTTTATTTGATCGTAGAAACGTGATGAACATACAGAAACATTCAGACTAGCTAGACTGAGGACTGGCACTTAGCTGGAGCTAGACAGTAGACACCATATATTATTGGACATGATGAGATGACAAGAGACCAAGAACTCTACGCGCCCTGGGTGAGTGACGGCGCCAGCGACGCAGGCGTCGGGGTCGGCATAGGCGCTGGCACTGGCGTCGGCGTCGGTGTCGGCATGGGCGCTGGCAGCACCGGCGGTGGCGGTGTCGGTGTCTTCTGCCCATCAGATGTACAGTTCTTGTAGCAGGTGTTCTGGCAGTCCTTCATGCAGTACTCCACAGCCCTGTCGTAGTAATTCCGGCAACTAAAGTACTGGGGTAATACACCGCTGCCGCACCATTGGCAGCAGCTGGTTGCGTTGGCGTTGTCGCAGGGGCAGTGACCGTAGCCGCAGCCACTGTTGACGCAGGAGTCGCCGGGGCAGACGTGACTAGTGCAGCTGTCGTAGCACCCCTTGACGTTGGTGACGTACTCGCTCTCGCACTTGGCCATGCCGGCGTTGCGGTTGGCATAGCAGATCGTGCTGCAATACGAGGCGCAGGCACTGTAGCTACAGTTGACGGGCGCCGGCGACGGCGTGGGCGTTGTTGTCACTGGTGGTGGTGGCAGCGTCGGCGTTGGCATGGGCGCTGGTGCTGGTACTGGCGTTAGCGTCGGTGTCGGTGTCGGCGTCGGCGAGGGCGGTGGTGGCGGTGGCGGTGACGGCAGCGACGTTGGCACTGGCGAGGGTGGTGGCGGTGGCGGTGGCTGCTGCCCCGTGTAATGGCAATGCGGTGGAGGCGGTGGCCGCGGCGACTTGGGCGGCTGATGTCCTGCCGAAGGGTGGAGCAGCAGCACGACGCACGCGGTGACGACCAAGGCCTCCTTAACAGCGCTAGCGGCAGCAGCTGAAGCCATGTACGTCTTTCTTGGATGCGACCAGCAATAAGCTAGTACTAATAAGGAAGCTTGAGATCTATGTATGTAGAACAAAAATGAGCTAGCTTAGCTAGAGGATAGGATTAGAAGAGATGCTAATGCTATATATATAAATGGAGACCGGCCGGGAAAACAGCCCAGTTGACAAATTGGTGCCTGTTAATTTCATGGATCATTTCGGTGCTAGCTATTAATACGCACCGAACGTGCATTGCAGATCGATCGACCATTAGCATTAGTAGCCCTAGCTATAGCTAGTTTATATTATAACATATAGAGTACATTTGAGACTTCACCCAAGGCATCTTGCAACATGTTCCAAGTTGACATGCAGAAGTTTTGACGTTCCTTCAGATTCACACTCATGCATATGCAGTACTGTTCAGTGAACCTGCATGTGCATGGTTTGTTGGTACTCGAGCAAGAACCAGTCAAGGTTATGGGCCGGGCACTGCTACGGTGATTGATTCTCAGTTCGAGATCGGGAACGCTCCTCATTAGTGCTAAACAAAACATTTTATAACATGCAACCTGCAAATATGAGTAGTATACCGGCCGGAACAGCGTCTCTTCTATTTTGAGGATACGAAGGAAGCATTTACACTAATACGATGATGTTGACAGCAAATAAAATATGGATAAAAGGGGGTGATCTCAAATTTTTCCTGTTTGAAACAGGCCGGTCTAATACCATCACTACCGGAGCCGGCTGCTTTGCCGAGGGCCCCAGGCTCTCGGCAAAGCCTCTAAGGCCCTCGGCAAAGCCTTTGCCGAGCGCAGCTCTCGGCAAAGCGCTCTCGGCAAAAATCCGATCGGCAAAGGCTTCTTTGCCGAGAGCCGTTTATCGGGCACTCGGCAAAGCCTTTGCCGAGAGCCCGACGCTCGGCAAAACGCGAAATAAAAAAATACGAAAAAACTTGGAAAATTTTTTTTAATCGGGGGAGGGGCCCACTGGCCAGCGTCCGCCCGTCTCCGTCGAAGTCGCAAGTCGTGGCATTTTTCGCGCAGAATTCGCGGCTACGCGGTCGGCGGGATTCGAACTCGTGACCTCTCCCTCACGCGATACCTCCTCTGCCACCTGCACTACACACTCACATGCGTCTATATGTCGTTTCGGTTACTCAAATATTATACTAAACCAAGTGAAAATTGATTATTTGAGGCCCTAAATGAATTCAAATCAAAAAGTTGTCAACTACAAAGTTTCATAACTTTTCGAGCACTACATTTTTCATATAGAAAGTTTTTCCATCCGAGGTCTTTTGAAAAATTCAAATTTTACAATTTTAAATTTCAAACGTAGTTTTGCATGAAAAGATTAATTCAAATGAAAAAGTGGTCAACTAAAATGTTTCATAACTTTTCGAGATCTACAAACTTCATTTAGGAAGTTTTTCCATCCGAGGTCTTTTGAAAAATTCGAATTTTAAAATTTTGAATTTCAAACGTAGTTTTGCATGACAAGATGAATTCAAATGAAAAAGTGATCAACTACAATGTTTCATAACTTTTTGAGATCTACAAACTTCATTTAGGAAGTTTTTCCATCCGAGGTCTTTTGAAAAATTCGAATTTTAAAATTTTAAAATTTTGAATTTCAAACGTAGATTTTCATGACAAGATGAATTCAAATTAAAAACTGGTCAACTACAATGTTTCATAACCTTTCGAGATCTACAAACTTCATTTAGAAAGTTTTTCCATCCGAAATTGTGGTACTAACATTGTTCACAAATCTTATATATCTCTCTTATAGTTTCATGAAACTACATGAGAGACATAGATTTTGTGAACAACGTAATTATTACTTTGTCGAATGAAGAAATGACCAATATAAAGTTTGTAGATCATGAGAAGTTATGAAACTTTGTAGTTGAAAACTTTTTTATTTGAATTCGTTTAGGGCACCAAAACATGGTTTAAAAAATTGTTTTGCGAGTGTTTTACTTTGACACTCGGCAAAGAAGCCTTTGCCGAGTGTTTTTTTAGCCCTCAGCAAAGAAACTTCTTTGCCGAGAGCCGTTTATCGGACGCTCGGCAAAGCCTTCTTTGCCGAGTGCAGAGGCTTTGCCGAGTGTTTTTTATTTGGCTCTCGGCAAAGCCTTCTTTGCCGAGCGCCCGAAAAAAAACGCTCGGCAAAGCCTCCGGCGCTCGGCAAAGAAGCGGATTCCGGTAGTGCATTCTCTTTTTCGATACCTTTTCAAATGTTGCTAACTCCAAATCGGTTCCCCAATGGCAACCATCTCCTTTAGCATATACTCCCTCCGTTAACGAAAGAATGTAATTCTCGTTTTTTGAGAAGTCAAACAGTTTGCACTTTAACAAAATTATATAAAAAAGTATTAACATTCGTGATACAAAATTAGTATTATTAGATTAGTTACAGAATATATTTTATAATAAATTTATTTGGAAACATAAATGTTAATAATATTTACTATAAACTTGGTCAAACCTGAGCAAACTTGACCGACACAGATTCCATAATTACATCCTTTTGTGGACGGAGGGAGTACTAGCCAGGGTTCAGAATTTCGGCCCGTTTTCACCAAAAATCAGCAATTTTTGTTTCTGTCGATGACCTCCGGTAAATGTATATATATACCGGAAATTTTGGTTCTTTTTCGTTCAATTTTTTTTCAAATCATTGCTAAAATTTGAAAATTTTGACCGACAGTATGCTAAACCCTGACACAAGCTAGCATTTTCAAATCATTATTTTCAAAAGGTTTTCCATTTGATTTTCAAACTGCCACTTGTTTCTAAGTGCAATGCATGGAATGACCTTACCCAGTGGAACATAGACCATATTCACAATGTTCTAAAAAAAAGACCATATTCACAATAGAAATCTTTTCTTTTTAAAGTACAACCATCTATCCTAAACCTAACTTCTGTAGTCACCTTTGGGTGCCAGTGAAACTTAAACTCTATCATATACATTTGCCTTGAACTCTTCACCATCCATCCATGCAATCTTTCATCATGACACGAATGTTTAGCTCAAAGCATCCTTGTGGTCCTAACTTATATTATAACCTTCATTTCTTATGAAATATAATTCACAGGTTTGTCATTAATTACCAAAACTCAAAAGGGATTAGATTCTTTCACATTCACTATGGAGGACTATGTCTTATGACCCTTCTAGTAGATGGAAAAACCGGCTGAGCTCCTCGTGTGATGCTCGGGTGAGTTATACGGGGCTAGGTCCCTGGATTGTTCGGGCAACGGCATCCCCAGGCGCTGGGCCTAAGGTCCCTCAGGAGATACTAGCGGACCCCGTAGCCCGAGTTTCTCTACCCGAGCGGGTCCTAGGGAACTTGGCGATGTAGACTCGGCGGAGTATGAACTCGGCGGCTTATGAAGTCACCTATACCAAGGGGCTGAGGGTACCCAATGATGTATTCATCACAAACTAATTGACTACAAAATAATTCTAGATCTAGATCTAGAGTCATAGATCCAAACTTAAACCCTCTTCAAAAACTAAATAATAAACTATAAAAACTACACAGTACCACTAAACAAGGGTAGCATCTTGTCCCCTACTAAATTCAACCTAGGTCCTTCAAAGATTTGGTCAAATTTCATTTATAATTATCTCAAACCATATGCAAATAGAGAGAAAATCAACACCCTAATTAATCAAGTAATCTAGCACTAAACCTGCTAAAAGATGTTAGGCGAATGGCATGTGCTTATCTTCTAGATAAGTTTCCTCAAAAATATTTAAGAGCAAAAATCTTCATCTTAGATTTGCAATTTTGTGGTTGTTGGAGCTCCCCCTTTATTCCTTCTTGGACTACAGTTCTGTCCCGAGAACGAGGAAGGAGAGGAGGCTGCTTTATATATACGGGGCCTCGTTATAGTAGAGATGCTAAATAGTACTGTGTGCCTATGGAAATGGATCTACCACTTCTGAAAATATTGTCCCTTCTCATAGGCTTGAAAGTGCAAGCTAATAAATTAGTGGGTCTTTATGGAGGTCATAGTAGAGGTGTGTGGGTGGGAATTGAATCACCTCTTTCAAGAAATTCATGCATCTCTACAGTTTTGTTTTTGTAGTAGTGATTAATGATCATTGGACAAACACACAAGAGCAATAAAGAGAATTCAAAGCTCACGTTGCTGTATTTTTTTTATAGAAGGCTTATAACTGAGTACATATGAAAATGCATAGCTCAATGAGCTAGGCCTTGTTTAGATGAGAGAATTGGGGAGAAAAACACTGTATCAGAATTCCTGTAGCATTTCGTTTGTATTTGGTAAAAATTATCCAAATTTTGACTAATTAGGCTTAAAATGTTCGTCTCACTGAGTACAACAAAACTGTGCAATTAGTTTTTGATTTCATCAACATTTAGTACTCCATGCATTTGCCGACATTTTGATGTGACGGGGAATCTTCTTTTTGCATAGTGAAATTTGGGGGAGAATTGGGGAACTAAACATGGCCCTAGCTAGAATGAGGTCAGATGACGCGAGATTCTACAGATGGAGACGGGCAAACAGTACAGCTCAATTGACTATCAGTGCCTGCATCGTGCATTCATGATAGCTATTTATTATAGGCGCTAAACTTGGGCATCGACCATTAGAAGCCCTATATTTTAATATTTTTTTATTCAATATTTCAAAAATAATCTCACCTAAAAAAATATTTTCAAATCTAACCCTTTTGGTCACGCAGCGGCGTTGGCGCGACCAAATAACGTTGTCGCGCCACATGCATTGGCGCGACAAAGTCCACCGTGTTAGACGGCGTTCCTGATGTGGAAAATGCTGTCACGTCACTCACGCTGGCGTGACAGTATTGTTCTGTCACGTCACCGGGAGTAGCCTGAGAAGACAAAATATTCGAAAACTCCTTCATACGATGTCGGATGAATATAAACTTTATATAAAAATTGTAGCCCTCAATGAGATCTACGACTTTGTAGTTTTGAGTTTTTTCATTTGATGACGTTAAGATGCTAAAAAAATTAATAATAAATTTCAGGACCATAATAACTGCGTACAAGTGCTCGTCACATTAGAAAAATACTAGTGTTTTTTTTGTATGGCATCAAATAAAGATACTTTCTACATGAAAGTTGTAGCTCTCAATGAAATCTATAACTTTGTAGTTTTGAGTTTTTGCATTTGAAATAGTTAAAATGCACCAAAAAAATAATATAAAATTTCAGCATCATAATAATTGTGTATTACCGTTTGTCGCATTAGAAAAATGTTATCTTTTTTATATGATGTCAAATGAAAATATATTTTATACCAAAGTTGTAGCCTTTAGAGAGATCTATAAATTTATAGTTTTGAGTTTTCCCATTTAAATGGTTAAGATGCGAAAAAAATAATCTAAAATTTCAGCAGCATATTATGCTGCTAGAACTTTATATTACCTTTTGAGCAGGTTAACGACCTCAAATTTGAAAACTCAAAAGTACAAAGTTGTAACTCTCACTAGGGGATACAACTTTAATATAAAATGTATTTTCATTTGACATCATATAAAAACGATATCATTTTTCTAATGTGACAAACGCTAATAAACGGTTATTATACTGCTGAAATTTTATAATATTTTTTTCGTACATTTTAACTATATCAAATACAAAAACTCAAAACTACAAAGTTGTAGATCTCATTGATGGCTACAACTTTCATGTAGGAAGTATCTTTATTTGACGCCATACAAAAACGCTATTATTTTTCTAATGCGACAAGCAATTGTACGCGGTTATTATGGTCATAAAATTTTATTATTAACTTTTTGAGCATTCTCAAATGAAAAAACTCAAAACTACAAAGTTGTAGATCTCATCGAGAGCTACAGTTTTCATCTAAAGTTCATCTTCATATGACATCGTATAAAGGAGTTATGAATTTTCGAACATTTTGTCTTGTCACGCCACTCCCGGTGGCGCGATAGAACAATACTGTCGCGCCAGCGGGAGTGGCGTGACAACGTTTTCCACATCGAAAACGCCGTCTAATGTGGCGGACTTTGCCGTGCCAATGCATGTGGCGCGAAAACGTTATTTGGTCGCATGACACGACCAAAAGAGTTAGATCTAAAAAAAAATTTAGGTGAGATCATTTCTTAAATATTGAATAAAAAAGGATTAAAACATAAAAAATCCTATTATTTTTGAAATATTGAATAAAAAAGATTAAAATATAAAAATCCTCCTATATAGGCTATAGCTAGTTTATATTATAAAGATATAAACTAAACTTGAGACTAGCTTCTACCGAAGGCATGTTGCAACGTGTTACAAGTTGACATAAATTAGAGGATTACTTATTAGCTCTCTATGTACTTGCTAGCTCCAGTCGTCGCGTTACAAGTTGACATATATAAAGAGGATTATTACTTATTAGCTCGAGTACTACCTTGCTGTCACACCCGGTTTTAAGGACAAAACTAGATATACAGTATATAAGAAATAAAGAGTCAAATCTCACATATAGCCACAGATAAGTGTAATATGAAGAGATAAATGCTTAATATATATAATACAATAGTATAAAATATACCTTAGAGAGCAACACAACGGAAAAACAACTCTAAACACCGGGTGTAGACTTCACTCTATGAACAAACTAACTGGTTGATCACAAGCCTAATAACTCCAGAGACTATCCTGAGGTGTGGAAAATAGCAAGAGTGAGTCCATGTCGAACTCCGCAAATATATCATGAGGTTCATGAGGCTCAAAAGGTTAGACATTGGTTTACTGCATTTAGCTTTTATTCATCATTTACTTAGCAATTGAGTAGCATCAAGGTAAACCAATTCCCATTATAAACAAATGATCAATTGTAATAAGAATAATAAAATAGCAATTAACATAAGCATAATGATATCAACAATAATAAGCATGATATAACAATGGTGAACATTTATTCTGTAAGAATCCCCAAGGCCGCCCGTGTCCGTGGGCACGGCTAGTATACCAGTTTTTAACTCTGCGCAGAGGTGTACACTTTCAATTTGAGTCATGACTTCCAAATGCATGGAAAGACCATTCCCAAAACACTAGAAATCATATAAAGTCATTTAAAAGTACGTCTAACAAGTTAGGGCCGCTAAGGATTCTCAATTGGAAAGCATGAACCTCCCTCCAAGGGGCGACTTACAAAAGACTGCACCCACCTTGGCAGGCCAAGACCATACTAGACATGACCCCTCTTGCGCCTTTCGGTAACCACTAACAAGCTAGAAAAGGTCTCTTAAACAACTAGAGCTAGAGCCATATAGCTTTCACAGCTGTACTGTAAATCCCGGTTATCACTTACAGATAAGTCCTTACGGAGAGAAACTAGAGCAACATAAAAACAACATAATGCTCTAGCACCCTTTAACAGTAATTAAATCATCTTAATGGGTGGTTGCACAATTCATTAGTCATATTACAAGATCATTGTTTATTATTAAGCACTAGCAATAGCTACCCAATGCAAAACCCATAGGTGACAAGGAATCAGGATATCAAAGCCTACTTTATAATCTATAGGTCATCAAGGAGGACATATGCATATGTATTATGATTATAGTGAATAGGATAACAAGGATGATCCCATGCTATACTTACCTTAATCAAAGCTTTCCTGATGATACTGCTGGTCTGGCTCAAAATAATACTCCTGATCGTCAAAAAACTGCTCACCGTCTAAACTCGATCACCAAGCATCAACACACAATCATCCGAGCAATCATACACGGAGCAAACAAAGAAACATAGTTAGAACAGTACACCAATAGGAGCAAAACAGTATAAAAAGTTTGTAAAACTCTTCTACACGTCACTACGATCACACAGACGTAAAAATCACAAAATTCGGAGTTAAAACGTGAAAGTTATGAATTTTATAAGATTTCCTATCGATAAATAATTACTTTAATATAAACTCAAAAATTAAATTTTCCAAACCTACTATACAGCTACACTAACATGTAGAGCTCGCAAATACGATCCTAACGCAACTTGAACGGGTCAAATCGGAGTTAAAGATTTTACGATCAAAACAAGTTTAGTGGCAAAACTGTAAATATCAGAAAACATATTTTCAAATTACCGAGAAGAAATACATCTTCAAAACAAAGAAACGTACTTCGGGAATTACGCCAAGGTACTGCGGGTTTTAATAAAGAAAAACTGAGGGTCTCTTTAACAATTTTACCCCGCGAAGGGGTATCTTCTAATCCGAGCCCTTGATGTGAGAACGGACGGCGGACATCACTTCCAGACGAAAGAGAGAGAGAGAGAGAGCGGCCATCCTCCTCAATGCCGGCCGGTGGCCGCCACGGCCGACGCAAGCGGCTCGCCGGAGATTCTCGGCACTATCGTTTTTGACCTCCATTTGACCCGCGGCCGGTACAATCGAGTGCGGAGCTCAACACGAATTCTTCTACGTAGGTTAGGGAGGCAAGGATGAATCAAAGACGTGTTGCGGCTCGGGAAGGCAGCGGCGCCATTGCCGGCTTCGGCAAACTCATCGGAGCTCTATGTTCTCGCAATTTAGGGCACCACGGTCCAAAAGAAAAGCATGGGGAGGGAGAGAAGGAGATGACGAGCTCACCAATGCAGAGAAGGAGGGCGCGGGCTCACCGGCAAGCTCCGACGACAGGCGGTAGTGAAACCTAGGGTTCTCAATCCCTCTACTCTCAAATCACGTGGACCGGTTCGGTGTTAAGATGGAAAAAGAGACGAGGGGGAACGCGGCTACACCTTTATAGCCTCCAACACGAAGTTTATGGATAGAAATCCCGGTTCTCTCGGTGGATTCGGTTGTGGTGGCGTTTGACTTCGATTCGGTCACGACTGAAGGAAGGAGGAAACGGCTGACACACGGGTCGTACCCATCAGCGACACTAGAGAGAGGGAAGCGCACGGCAACGGCGGCTTTGGGCCGCCCACACGGGCGCGAAGGAGAAACGGGAAAGCGGCTTGGTTCGGCCCAACAGGAAGAGAGGGGAGGAATAGGCCGGCTCGGGTGGGCTTCCAGGCCACCGGCTGCACAGGTAAGTTTATCTCTTTTTTTTCTTTTCTTTTCTCATATGAATTTGTTTTCCAAAGTCATTTTAAAATAGATTTTGAATCCAAATAAAAAAAACCAAAACCACACGACTCAATAAAACAAATGCAACAGCATGAATGCATCATCAACCATCCCACCTAATATTTTAAATTTTAATCCCCATTAAATATTCTCTAAATTATTTAAACTCATAAGTAAATCTCTTTTAACTCAAATTTTATCTAATTCAAAATTTTAAAATTTCTAGGTGTTACACTTGCTCCAGTCGTCGCGTTGCAAGTTTACGTCAGAAGTTGTGACGTTCCTTCAGATTCGATCACTCATACGCATGCTGCAGTGCTGTTCAAAATGAACCTCTGCGTATGGTTGTTTAATTGTTGGTACTCGATCGATCGAGGAAGAACCGGTCAAGGGTAAGCAGCATGGTGATTGATTCTCTATTTGAGATCGGGAATGCTACTGTTTATTGATAAACAAAACTTTTTCTACCATTCAGTTCAACCTGCAAATCATGCATGTGAGCATCAGTACCCGGCACCCAGCTTATTCTCTTCTCCTTTGAGAAAAGGAGGGAGGCATGCCTATACTAAAACCATTCATATAAAGAGAAATTTTATCCTATGATTTTATCGAAGTCACGAAATTTAGGGCCTGATAGGTAGGATCCAGATTCTCGCGTTTCAGATCCACACTAGTAGTATGGACACTGTTCTTTACTGACAGCATTTTTCATATATCTATTGGCATTTTTAGCAACCGTCAGTGTGTAAATATTTACACGGGTGGTTTTCTTAAGGAAATCGTCACTCCAAATCGATCTATATTGGTGGTTTTTTTAAGGATGCTGCCGGTGTAAATGATTTTTTAAGGAAACCCCACACACACACACACACACACACACACACATATATATATATATATATATATATATATATATATATATATATATATATATATATATATATATATATATTATTGGAGATGAGATGACAAGAGATTAAGAGCTCCGCGGAAACACAATTGGAGAAATCCAAATCCAAACACACAAACCTGCAGATCGGAAACGGTGTAGGTGACGCGCAAGCGCAACTCATCTCGCCCTGGGTACAGTTCTTGGAAAGCTGTCCTGGCAGCTAACCCTGGGCACGAAAAACCGAATTCCCGAAACCGAACCGTACTACCCGAGAACCGAACCGAACTTCCCGAACCGATCGGTTTCGGTTCCTAGTTCGGTTCCTGTTTCTGAGTACCCGAAATACCCGAGTACCGAACCGAAATTCCCGAACCGAACCGAAGTACCCGAATTTGCACAATCCTAGTTATATAAATATATTTATATACACATCCTAGTTATATATTATATTCAAAGCTGCACAATCTTACTTGTTTTACTTTACAAGACTTGTTTCAAGAGAAGGTGATGTCATGGAGATGCCAGTGGACTGTGGTATGTGCCTATGTGGAGCTATGGTGGACGCCCATTGAGGCTTATCGTTAAATTTGTTGCTTGTCAAATGTTGTTTGTTTGCATTGGAGACTCTTATACTGCTTTAAGCTTCATATTCTTCCCGTTATGTGTATGAAAATGAGGCGAAATACTGTCGAAATTTACATTTGAATGAGTTGTTTTTTTATTTTTCATTTTTTCGGTTCCATTCGGGAATACCCGAAACCGAACCGAATTACCCGATCCCGAAACCGAATTACCCGAAACCGAACTAGGAACCGATCGGTTCCAATTCCTTGGTACCCGAATTACCCGAATACCCGAGGAACCGAACCGATCGGTTTCGGGTACCCGAATGCCCAGGGTGGCAGCTCATGATGCAGTACCCCACAAACGTACCTCTCCCAGGAACTCTTGCAACGGCCCAAACCAGCTTCTCCTCTCTTTTGAGGATACGGCGGAAGCATTTATACGAGTACCATTATGCTGACAACAAACAAAATATGGATAAAAGAGGCTGATCCTAGATTTTCCAGTTCAAACGCCCAGCTAATACCATTCTCTTTTTCAATACCTTTTTAAATATTGCTAAAATGGCAACCATCACCTTTAGCGTTTTCAAATCATTTTCAAAAGGTTTTCTATTTGATTTTCAAACCACAACTTGTTTCTAAGTGCAATGCAAGGAATGACCTTACCGAGTGGAACGTAGACAATCGTATTCGCAAGATATCTCCTTTTTAGAGTACAGCTATCATCCTAAACCTGGCCACTTAACTTCTCGATCTAATCACGTTTGGCCGGTGAAACATAAACGCTATCATATACCTTTGGCCGGTGTATGCAATCACCTATACCAAGGGGTGAGGGTACCCTACGTATAGGTATTCGTCATAGATTAATTGACTAACAAAATAATTCTGGATCTAGATCTAGTCATAGATCCAAACTTAATCCCTATTCAAAAACTAAATAATAGACCATAAAAGTCAAGGCATAGACACTAAACAAGGTAGTATCTTGTTCCCCTACTAAATTCAACCTAGGACACTACTACAGAATTGATTTTGCGTGGCGTTGCACTTTAATTAATGGAGGCGGGCACAAAATTCAATCGCCTCCTAAAATACTAGTCTATTAATGGAGGCGGTTAATTTCATTTACCGAGGTGGTCACGTTTGCCCGCCTCGTAACATCGATTAACGGAGGCGGTCAAAAAATAACCGCCTCCTAAAATAGATTAACGGAGGCGGGCCTTCTAAGATGCCCGCCTCCAAAAATCAGGTCATTTTCAGAGGCGGGCCTCTTAAAAAGCCCGCCTGGGAAAATATACATGAGGCCCACCAAAAGCCCATTTCCAATACATCTATCTGGCTTATATATAAATAGAACTTAGGGTTTCACCTCACTATCCCTATCCCTCACTGAGCCGCCCCTCTCCCTCCCTTAGCGTCTCCCTCCTGTCTCTCCCTCCCGAGCCGCACCTCTCCCTCCCGTCTCTCCCTCACTCCGGCGGTCCCTCTCCCTCCCCAGCGTCTCTCCCTCCCTCCGGCACGGCTGGCGCAGGCGGCTAGCCTCGGCGGCGCGGACGTGGCCAGCTCTGGCTCTGTTGCGGGCGGCCCTAGCGCGGACACGCGTCTCGTGGTGGGCGACCCTAGCGGCGCGTCGCTCCCCCACCCAAGCAGCGGCCAGATCTGGCAACTTCAAGCAAGAAGGCGTGGAGCCTGACGGAGGGGGGCGGATCTTAGTGGTGGGCCGCTCTCCCTTCCCCTCCACCTCCAGATCCGGCGGCAGGTGTCTTGATCCGGTAGCGGGAGGCTGGATCCCGGCGGCGGGCATCTTGATCCGACAGCGGGAGGCCGGATCCCAGCGACGGGCGTCTCGATCCAACAGCGGGAGGCCAGAGGATCCCGGCGTGCATGCGGTCCTGGTTCCGGCGAGCGGCTGTGACAACGGCGGCGGCCCGTGGATGGGCTCGACGGCCTGTGGATAGGCTTGGTGGGCCTGTTCACTGGTTTTTCTTTTTTATTATTTTTTCTGTTTGATTTACGGAGGCGGCCAAAGCAACCGCCTCTGTAAAGTCACCATTAACGGTGACCTTTGATCGGAGGCGGTTGCAATACCCGCCTCCATTAATAGAAAATGTCCGCCTCCATTAAAAATTTTGTAGTAGTGGGACCTTCAAAGATTTGGTCTAATTTCATTTATAATTGCCTCAAACCATGCAAATAGAGAGAAAATCAAGAGCCTAATGAATTAAGTAATCTAGCACTAAATATTCAAAAAGGTGTTAGCACTAAATAATCAAGTAATGGGCAAACAGCTCAATTGACAATTTATAGGCACCCAAGACCGAACTTGCGGATCGATAATCGACCATTAGCATTAGGAGCCCTAGCTATAGCCAGTTTATATTATAAGATATAGAGTACATTTGGGACTTCACCCATGGCATCTTGCAACATGTTACAAGTTGACATAATGCACAAGTTGACGTTCCTTCAGATTCACACATATGCATTACTGTCCAGTGAACCTCTGCATGGTTTATTGGTACTCGAGGAAGAACCAGTCAAGGGCATGGGCCAAGGCACAGGTACGGTGATTGATTCTCAGTTCGAGATCGGGAACGCTCCTTTAGTGCTAAACAAAACATTTTCTACCATGCAACCTAGCTGCAAACATGGACAAAAGGGGCGGGCTGATTATCCCAGATTTTCTAGCTGAAACAGACCTGGCTAATATCATTCTCTTTTTCAATACCTTTTCAAATATTGCTAACTCTCAATTGGTTCCCCAAGGACAACCATCACCTTTAGCATATATATAGTTAGCATTTTTAAATTATTTTCAAAAGTTTTTTCAATTGCTTGTTTTAAAATTGCTTTCAAACCGTCACTTCTTTCTAAGTGCAATAGAGATCTCTAGTCTTTAGAGTATATCTATCTATCCTAAACCTGGTCATTTAACTTCTCTAATCATCCTACTAGGCCGGTGAAACATAAATCCTATCGTATACCTTTGTCTTGAGCTCTTCACCATTCATTCATGCCATCTTTCACCATGACACCAATGTTTTGCTCAAAGCATCCTTGTGGTACTAACTTATAACACAAACTAGTATTGTCACTAATTACCCAAACCTAAAAAGAGGTCTAGATGCTGCCAATGTCACTAAGAGGAACTATGTCGTATAACAGGCTTTTGACCCTTCCAATAGAAGGGAAGACCGCTCGAGTTCCCTGTGTGATGCTCGGGCATTTCCCTCCTTAAGGGAGTGTTGAGTTCCGTGGGTCCAGGTCCCCTCGATGGGGATTGTTCGGGCAACAGCGTCCACGCAAGCGGGCCCCATGGCCCGAGTTCCTCTGCTCGAGCAGGTCCTGGGGAACTCGGCGTCATACATACTCAGCGGCGTATGAAGTCACCTATAGCAAGGGGGTGAGGGTACTCCTGGTACAGGTATGATATTTGTCACAAACTAATTGACTAACAAAATAATTCTAGAACTAGTCATAGATCCCAAACTTAATCCCTATTTAAAAACTAAATAATAGACTATAAAATTCAAGAGATAAGCACTAAACATGGGTAGGATCTTGTTCCCTGCTAAATTCAACCTAGGACCTTCAAAGATTTGGTCTAATTTTATTTATAATTAATTGTCTCAAGCCATGCTCATAGATAGAAAATCAAGAGCCTAATTAATCAAGTAATCTAGCACAAACCTTTAAAAAAATGTTAGAAATGTAATGTACTAATCTTCTAGATAACTTTCCTCCTTAAAAAAAATTAAGAGCAAAAGCTACCCCGTAGATTTGCAATTGCAATTTTCGCGGTTGGTGGAGGTCCCCCTTCATTCATCCGTCCTCGAACATAAGTTCTGTCCCGAGAACGATGAAGGGGGAGGAGGCTGCTTTATATAATGGTCACATTGGTAGAGAGTTGCCTCTTGCAAATAGTAGTGTGCGCCTATATGGAAATGGATCTTGTTTGTATCACTTCTGAAAATGTCACTTTTCATAGGCTTGAAAGTGCAAGCTAAATTAGTTAGTCCCCATGGAGGTCATAGTAGAGGTGTGGCTAGGAATTGAGCCGCCTCTTTTAAAAAAAATGCATGCATCTCTACAGTTCGTTTTTGTAGTAGTGACTAATGATCAATGGACAAACACACAAGAGCAGTAAACAGAGAATTCAAAGCTCAGGTTGCTTTTTCTTTTTTTTCTTTTCTTTTTTTTGATCGAGGGCTTATAAACTGAGTACATATCAAAAATTGAAAATTCATAGAAACGTGTGATTCAGAGTTTATTTCAGACTCAAACTCAACTGAGGACTGACACACTTAGCTAGACACTCTTAATTAGATGACAAGATTAAGAACTATACGGAAACAAACTTGTTCCAACGGACAAATTCAAACCCAACCTCTCTTACGCGCCCTGCTGGGTACAGTTCTTGGAGCAGCTGTCCAGGCAGCTCATCATACAGTACCCCATATACCTTTCGTTGTGACTCTGGCACTGTTGGTACGGACTACCCACGGTTGTGGAAACAGCGTTCTTACCGCAAAATTCACAGCAGCTGACTGCATGGGGGTTGTCGCAGGAACAGGTGCTGAAGCCGCAGCCACTATGGACACAGGACTTGCCAGGGCAGGTCTGGTTGGTGCAGCTCTCATAGCACCCGTTGAAGGCGCCTTCCAGCAAGGCCATGCAGTTGGTGGGGTGGTAACCGGCTTCGCAAGACGGAGTACATTGCGAGGCGCAGTCACTATAGTTGCAACTGATGGGTGACGGCGCCGGCGCCGGAGACGCAGGCGTCGGGGTCGGCATGGGCGCTGGCACTGGCGTCGGCGTCGGCGTGGGCGCTGGCACCACCGGCGTTGGCGAGGGCGGTGGCTGCTGCCCCGTGTATGGGCAACCCGGTGATGCAGGTGGCGGTGAGGGCGGCGGTGGCTGCTGGCCCGTGTAAGGGGAAGTGGTGGCTGCAGGCGACGTCGTCGGTGGCGGCTGTCCCATCGATGAGTGGAGCAGCAGCATGACGCACACGGCGACGAGCAAGGCCTTTTTCAGAGCAGCAACAGCTGAAGCCATATCTTTTCTTGGATGGGACGAGCAAGCTAACAAGCAAAACTTGAGATGACACGATCGATCGAGATGCTACAAATCGAGATGCATGGGCAAACAACTCGATCAATTGACTATCGGTGCCTGCCGGTATCATGGATCATTTACTATTTATAGGCACCAAACTTGCACACATCGGCCATTATAATTTATATATTAGGAGCCCTATAGCTGTAGCTATTTATATTATATAAGATAGACTACAAATGAGACTTTTCACCGAAGGCATCTTGCAACATGTTACAAGTTGACATATATATAAAGAGGATTAATTACTTATTAGCTCTACGATCTTGCTCCAGTCGTCGCGTTCAATGCAAAGTTTACGTCACAAGTTGACACTCCTACAGAAGTTCAGATCTCATACACGCATGCAGTGCTGTTCAATTAACTTCGTTCGCATGGCTTGTTGGTACTCGAGGAAGAACCAGTCAAGGCTTGTTGGTACTCGAGGAAGAACCAGTCAAGGGTAAGCATGGTGATTGATTCTCTGTTTGACATCGGGAATTAATGGTACTCTTTATTGATAAACAAAAAATTTTTGCCATTCAACCTGCAAAGCATGCATGTGAGCATCAGTAGTACCCGGCACCCAGCTTCTCTTCTCCTTTGAGGAAAGGAGGGAAGAAATGCCTATACTAATACCATTCATATAAAAAAATTAGGATTAAGATCATCCTCAAAACAAACTAATAAAAATGTACATGAAATTGATCTAATAAACTAGCATAAACAGGAGATAGACTTGATCACATCCACATAATGAGACATAAGGTATGATAAAATAGTTTCAAAATGTGAGGTTTGTTACGGTACTTGGGAGGAACCATGGTTCCTCCCCGTGGAGTTTTCTCGTTAATCTATACTATAAAGGAGCAAAGGAATTAGAAAATTTGGTATACCCAAAATTTTCGTACCCACCTAATATCTGAACCGTTGATGACTTAATCTCCTTTAATCTAATGGTTCCTGTTAATCTGACGGTGGGCCTATAGTAAGATCTTACACTTAAGATCTTACGCGGTTAGTCATTAGCCTTGTTTTTTTTTCACCGAGAACTTTCTACCCACCCGCCTGTACCCGCCCGCCTGCGACATTGACAATCGCCCAAGCCGCCGTCGCCCAACTTCGTGGCATTGGTTTTTTGCCGCGCCCTTTCGCATTACGTTACCGACCGCTCCCGTAGTTTCACGAGGGGACCGAACTAGGCGGCAGCGGCACCGTTTCTCCCAGTCGGCGACGGCGGCACCGTCTCCTGCAGCGGCCAGCACTCCCAGTCGCCTGAAGTGCTTGGTGCAACGCCACATGGTGTCGTCGTCCGCAGTGTCAGAGGCCGCCGGTGTCCACACGCTGCCCCGGACAGAACCTGTGGTGTCGGTCGAGTGGCTGCCCGCCAACCTAGAACGTCGGACTGGTCGGAGGCTACGAGCGAGCGAGACAGCGAGTTAACTCGGTGGCCTGCCGACTTCGACCACCCGACCGGCGAGGCGACGACGAACTCTCCGTCTCGGTTGGATTCCTTCGATCTGATCGTGTGATCACTATGGGAAACAAAGCCTTTGCCGAGAGGGATTATCTTTGCCGAGGGCAAAAACACGGGCACTCGGCAAAGAGCTCTTTGCCGAGAGCCGGGCTCTCGGCAAAGAGGCGCTCTTGGCAAAGATCTAACGCCCGTCGGCAAATTTGTTCTTTGACGAGAGCCAGGCCCTCGACAAAGGTCAGCTCTCGGCAAAGGCGTCATTTGCCGAGGGCCCGGCTCTCGGCAAATAAGGCCCTCGGCAAAGGACCGACGAGACTAACCGCCGTCAGTCTTTGCCGAGGGTCCTCAGTTAGGCTCTCGGCAAAGATCTCTTTGCCGAAAAAGATCTCTTTGCCGAACGGCCTTCACCGGCTCTCGGCAAAAAATACACTCTCGGCAAAGAAATTTAATTTTTTTGTTTTCGCATCTTTTTTTTGATAGCATGTTACAATACTAATATTTTAATTTTAAAATTTGACATTTTTAATGCTTTTTACTATATATTTTGAGTTTAGTTCATTTATTTACATTTCTCCAAAAAATGCAAGTTTGAACTGCAGGTGCATACAATAGTGAAACTTAGCGATTCAAAAAATGATATTGATTGTATTTTGAGACCAAATCCAGGAGCACTCATGAAATTTCAAACATCTCACGCACGGAACATGGCGACAAACTTTGCGATGAAGTGTATTTAATTATATAAAATACAAACAACTTCCGAAAATCAAGAAACTTGACGGCACGTCTTGAAATCACATGTGGAGGCTAGGATAAAAATTTGAAAACGTTTCGCGCATGTTGCAAACTAAGCTGGTTATAAACCTAGACGTCTCACGTGCAATAACAGTGATTAACAAAGGAGATGTCTAGGTTTCTAACCCTCATACGGGGCAACGTGCGTGAAACATTTTTAAATTTTTATCCTAGCCTCCACATGTGATTTCAAGACGTGCCGTCAAGTTTCATGATTTTCGGAAGTTGTTTGCATTTTATATAATTAAAATACACTTTATCGCAAAGTTTGTCGCCATGTTCCGTGCGCGAGATGTTTGAAATTTCATGAGTGCTCCTGGATTTGTCCTCAAAATACAATCAATATCATCAATA